>CM076848.1:152974379-153574379 GCA_039519185.1 Astragalus membranaceus
TCTTCATCTCTCAGTTAATTTTCCTTCTTTTTCATGCGGAAGAAAAATTAACCGAGAGATGAAGAATACAAGAGGATATCCAACTACGAAAGGAGATTCATTTCACTCTATTATAAGAAAAATGATAGAGCAGTAGCAGATTTTTCCAAAGCAAGAGGCACACCAGCAAATTAGCCCTATATTCCCCAGCGAGAAAAGCAAATACAAAATTCCTTTGAAACAAAAAATAATTCCAACATGAAAAAAAGTAATTAAACTACGCTTAAAGAAAATCATAATTTATGTGGAGATCACCAAGTTAAAAATCGAAGCTCCGCGTTCATGCTATGAAGAACATATTTTGACACATCAGGCTGCAGAAAACAGGATCATAATTCAATCCATATGTCTTGCAACCAAAGATGTTAAACTAAAAATGACATAGAAGAGCTTATTAAAGAAACATATTCACAACAACACAAACTCATTAAGAGTCAGCCACCATTCTTATTCCCTGTATCAAAAATCACTAAACGTTTCATTTCTTCGTCATAATTTTCAATCGAAAAAGTATTTACCTATGGAGCACAAAAATGGAAAAAATAATTGGAGAAACCACACTCACTGAAACGAAATAGATTGAAGAGTATCACCAAATCACATAAATTCTAAAACAATTGGAAGGAAAAAAATCAGAATTAACCTAAAGCCAAACTTTTCAATATAATTTTCAACTCGAGGTACACATAGCTTCATCTCCAATCCTCTAACACCTAAGAGAAAATAATGTAGGTGTACATTGAAAAAACTAACGACACTCAGAATTGACATAGAAACAATGAAATGAAAGGAACTCAAAATGAGTGTAAGGATGGCCAAATTAATTCAAAGAGAGGATGCTATGCAGGTTATTATTTCAATTACAAAAATAAACCCAAGGTTGATACTGCCTAAAACATTATAGCATTAACATAGTATGCTGCATCAAAAAGGATAAGAGTTCAATAAAAAATTCTAAAAAATCGAAGTTGAGAAATGAAAATAACTTTGAAGAAATTAGATATATTTTAATTTGCAAAACATGTCCATGATATGATCTTCAATCGGCAATGCCAAAAGACAGAATCACATATAATTATCTCTTGGTTCTGCAAACGAAATAGTAAAATGAGTTTAACACTTTGATATCAATGAACATCGAGAAATTAATAGGCAAACAATTGACGTAGAAGAAGGGTCAAGAGAACTATCGAATAGGAGAAGGCAAACACACAAGTGGAAAAAATAATAGGAGAAACTACACTCACTAAAACGAAATGGATTGAAGAGTATCACCAAATCACATGAAATCTAAAACAATTGGAAGGGGAAAAATAGAATAAACCTAAAGCCAAAAATTTCAATATAATTTCCACCTCGACGTACACATAGCTTCATCTCTCCATTCCTGAAACACCTAAGAGAAAATCATAAAGGAACTTCAATAGTGCCAAATGATACACAATCAAAACAAAAACCTGCCCAGGAAGGCTAACAACATAACTGATACCATATCCTCCACATTTTTGAAGTAATTTATACAAAACCAGACAAAAATTGTGAGGAAGTCAATAATAGAGTGGTAGTAGTTTTTTCAAAACCAAGAGGCACACCAACAAGAAACCCAGCAAAACAAACAAAGCCAAACAAAACTGTCCCAAAGTCCTTCTGCAGAACGCAAATTAACCGAGAGATGAAGAATACAGGAGGATCCAACTACAAATGGAGACTGTTTTCAATCTATTATAAGAAAAATGATAGAGTGGTAGTAGATTTTTCCAAACCAAGAGGCACACCAACAAGAAACCCAGCAAATCAGCCCTATATTCCTCCAGTGAGAAAACCAAATGCAAAATTCCTTAGAAACAAAACATAATTCCAACATGAGAAAGGGTAAATAAACAATACTTCAATAAGATCATAATTTATGTCGAGATCACCAAATCAAATATCGAAGCTTCATGTTCATGCTATGAAGAACATATTTTGACAGGATAAGCACTGCTGTAACTAACTATTAAAACTGATGCTGTTACAAACTATTAACTGACTTTGAGTCAGTTTTATCTAACTACTAATCAGAGATTAACTCCTTCAATAAAGCCAGAATATACAGCTAGCATATAGGAAACTAATGTACACTTACACACCCCCCCCCCCCCCCCCACAAGCTCAGGGTGGGTGATGATGAGGAGCAGCAGAACACACTTTGAGCTTGGCACGACAGTCAAGTAATGTATCAGTGGATAGAGGCTTCGTAAGAGCATCAGCAAGCTAGAGATGACCAGGAATGTGAGATACCCGAAGCTGTTTTGCTAGGACTTTCTCTCTTACAAAGAATAGATCAATTTCCATGTGTTTAGTCCTAGCATGCAGGACAGGGTTGTGTGCCATAGCTACTGCACTCTGGTTGTCACAGTAAATCATAGGAGGTGTCATTTTGACATGCAGTTCTGACAGAAGTGTCTGGATCCACAAAATTTCTGCTGTTGTATGAGCTAGGCTGTGATACTCTGCTTCACAGCTGGATCTGGCAACTAAAGGCTGCTTTCTAGACCACCAAGACACTAAATTTGGGCCAAAGTAAACTGCAGAGCCAGAAGTTGATCTTCTGTCATCTGGATCTGCTGCCCAGTCTGCATCACAGAATCCTATCAAATTGAAGGGTCTGTTACAGTGTGCAGGATTCAGCAAGAGACCATGACAGACAGTGCCCTTGAGATATCTGAGGATGCGTTTGACAGCAATCCAATGGCTTTCCAAGGGATTGGCCATGAATTGGCAGACCTTATTGACTGAGTAGCTGATTTCTGGGCGAGTTAAGGTTGCATATTGAAGAGCTCCCACCACTGAGCGATACATAGTTGGATCTTTGAAGTGAGGAGCACCCGTTTTAGACAGCTTTGTGCTTGAAGCCATAGGGGAGGAAACAGCAGCCGCATCTTTCATGTTGGTCTTCATTAGGAGGTCTCTGATGTACTTTGATTGAGTAAGTAAAAGGGAGCCTTGTGGCTGTTTGTGCACTTCAATTCCCAGAAAATAGTCCAAGTCCCCAAGGTCCTTGAGTGCAAAATTTTGATGCAGCTTATTTGTGATGATTTTTTGCAAAGAAGGAGAGTTCCCTGTGAGGATGATATCATCAACATAGACTAGTAAATAGGCAACAGAGTTCTTGGCACAGAAAGTAAATAAGGAAGGGTCACATTTGCTAGATTTGAAGCCAAGAGTGATCAATGTAGTGGTTAATTTTTCAAACCATTGCCTGGGGGCCTGTTTCAGTCCATAAAGGGACTTATGTAACTTGCAAACTAGAGTAGAATCAGTGGATGTGAAGCCATAAGGCTGTTCCATATATACTTCTTCATGTAGGATGCCATTCAAGAAGGCATTGTTTACATCCAATTGGTGAATTGGCCACTTGTAAGTGAGAGCAAGAGTGAGAATGATCCTTATAGTGACTGGTTTTACCACAGGAGAGAAGGTCTCATGAAAGTTTTTCCCATGAATTTGATGAAAACCTTTGGCAACTAGCCTTGCCTTGTACTTATGCACAGATCCATCAGCATTTTCTTTGACACGAAATACCCACTTGCAACCAATGGCTTGCCTATTTGGTGGTAATGGGACAAGGGACCAAGTTTTATTGTTTTGCAAGGCTGTGAATTCTGCTTGCATTGCTGCAAGCCAGTGAGGGTTTTGGAGGGCCTGCTTGGCTGTCCTAGGTTCAGTGGTAGTGAGGAAAACTGAGGGGTTAAGTCTAGGTAGAGGTACTCCTGTTTTGGATCTAGTTTGCATTGGGTGGGTATTGATGGGTTGTTGGTTAGTTGTATTTGAGGGCTGGGGTGCTGTTTGGTTGGCATTTGGTGAAGTGTTGAGAGGAGGTGATGATTCTGGTGGGGGGGAGATGGTGAGTCAGATGAGCTGCTGATAGGTGAAGCTGCTGAGGAGGTATTTGAAGGTACCTGTGCCTGAACAGATGGTGACTCTGACTCCAAAGAAACTGGAAGAGGACTAAGAGTGACATTGTGAGTAGGAGACACAGGTTTGGACTTAGATGAGAGAAATAGCTCAGAGTAGGGAAACCTAGACTCATTAAATATGACATTTTTGACACAATGACTTTCCCAGTGGGGGAAAGACATTTGTAGCCTTTGTGTGAGGTAGAGTATCCCAAGAAGAGGCATTCATGGGTTCTAAAATCGAATTTGTGTGCATTGTATGGTCTTAGAAGGGGGAAGCAAGCACATCCAAATACTTTGAGGAAGTGATAATCTGGGTCCTTTTGAAATAGGGCAGTGTATGGAGGAGTGTGATTAAGGGGAGCTGAGGGCTATCTATTGATTAAGTATACTGCTGTTTGGACGGCATAAAAAAATTTGAGAGGTAAGGAAGCATGACTTAGTAGGGAGAGGCTTAAGTCAACAATGTGTCTGTGCTTCCTCTCAACCACCCCATTTTGATGGTGTGTATGAGGGCAAATGAGTCTGTGAATGATGCCTAGGTCTGCTAGGTATGTGGAGAAGGGTCTAAATTCCCCTCCCCAGTCTGTTTGAACAGCTTTGATGGGTAAACCAAACTCTTTTTCCACTAAGGCTTTGAATTATTTGAAAATAGGTAGTGTATCAGATTTTCTTTTTAGAAGGTAAAGCCATGTGAGCCTAGTGGCAGCATCTACAAATGTGACATAATAGAGGGCTTGGTTTGTAGATTCAATTGGTGCAGGGCCCCAAAGATCACTGTATATAAGTTCAAGTGGTGTAGTGTATGTTGTTTCAGAAGGTGGAGCATACAATTTATGAGCCTTTCCCATGATACAAGCAGCACAAAATTCAGAGAAATCTTTATTTGATAGAGAAATGTTACACTTTGAGAATATAGTATTCATAGCTACATGATTGGGATGGCCTAGTCTTAAGTGCCATGTGCTCCTAAGACTAGGGGAAGGGGAAATTACAGCATTGACAGATGGGTTTAAGACAGAATCAGAAACAGTATGTGGTTGCTGATCAGCACCAGACGAAACAGAAGCTGTGCCAGGACTACTTGAAGGCTGAGTGGTGTTGGCTAAGTGATGAAACTGGAAAGGAGAAAATTCATAGAGTCCATCACCTTTCACAGGACCATGGAGGAGAAGTTCATTGGTAGCCTGATCAAATACAAGACAATCTTTAGCATGAAACTGAAAGAATACATCATTATCAGCACAGAAACGACTTACACTTAACATATTTTTAGTTATTTTAGGCACATGAATTAGTTTGTTAAGGACTAGGTTAACTTAAGGATTAATCGGAGAAGAAAAAGTAGAAGAGCCACAGGTTTTGACATTCAAACCTTGGCCATTCCCTATGTAAATTTGGTCAGGACCTTCAAAAGGAGACTGCTGGTGAATATTTTGAGACTGCAGAGTTGTATGAAGAGATGCAGCAGTATCAGGAGCCCACGGAAGTTGTTGTTGAGGAGTGGTTATAGCAGATGTGGCTGTGGTCATATGTGCTTGGTGATACTGTGATGGTTGCTGTGGAGGAGCTGGTCTAGGTGGATATTGAGTATAGGGATTGTAACTAGGACGTGTCCAGGTGTTTTGGTACATAGGAGGAGGATAAGCATAAGGATTGGGGGCTAGGTTAGCATAGGTATTTGGAGGAGGTGGAAAGCCTTGGTAATCAGCAGTAATTTGTGCCTGAAACTGTTGATTAAATCTATGATAGCACATAGAAGCAAGGTGACCAAATTTAAAGCAAACTTGGCACTGCACATTACCAAATCTGCCACGGCCACGACCACTACGGCCATTACGGCCACCACGGCTACGAAAATTACCAGAAAATTGATTCACAAAGGCATTATTATCAGAATTAGGGTTTGCAGTAGTATTACCAAAGGTATGTTGAGAAGAATCAGTGTCTGTTGCAGTATTACCAGAAACAGAGTGTGTGAGATTGATGGAAGCCACTTCAGAATCAGATTTCTTCTTGAACTTTTCACTTCGCATCTCGTGCGCAAGAAGGAGAGCTTCAACTTCCTCAAGTTCCATCGTTTCAAACTTGCTTTCAATAACAGAGATGACCGGCGCGAACTCTTGAGGCAAACCTTCAAGAATTACGTCTATGTGTTGCGCAAGTGGAACCCGATCACCAACGGAGGCTAGATTGTTGATGATCGTCTTGATGCAAAGCAAGTATTCATCAACGGTGCGAGAATCGAGCGTCGTCGCACGCAGTTCTGTGCGAAGCTGGCGCGCCTTCGCACGAGTTAGTTTCTGGAAATGATCGTGAAGACGATCCCAAAGTTGAAAGGCGTGAACACATCCAAGAACACGAGGCATAATCGCGCCTGAGAGAGTCAATTGCAACCATGATAGCAACCACTGATCTTGCTTGAGCCAGTTACGAAGATACAGAGGATTCTCTTCATGAGCGATACGATCGGAATCGGAGAGGAACTGAAGCGGAACGTCTGGAAAGTGAATGAAACTTTGAAGGTTGTGCGCATTAATCATCGGTTCTACTTGCTAACGCCATAAGAGGAAGTTCTTCTCGTCAAGCTTGTCAGAAATCTTCAACGTGAAAGTGATTAGGGATTGAATCGGAGGCGCAGTAGCGATCGGAACTGCAGTTGCTACCGGAGAGGGCGGCGGAGACGGCGGCGGAGTGAGATCGGGTTCTTCTTCAGTCGCCATGGATCTACGGATCTACTGATACCATGTAAAATGTAACAGAAACAGAGAGAGAGTGAAACTGACTTTTCTTTGATATATTTTCACTTGAGTGAACAGTTACACTTGTTGGCTTTTATATCTTTCATTATCCTACACTCAGCAGTGCACAGGATAAGCACTGCTGTAACTAACTATTAAACTGATGCTGTTACAAACTATTAACTGACTTTGAGTCAGTTTTAACTAACTACTAATCAGAGATTAACTCCTTTAATAAAGCCAGAATATACAGCTAGCATATAGGAAACTAATGTACACTTACACTAAGCGTTTCACTTTTAGTAAAATAATATTCAATCGAAATAGTATTTCCCTATGGAACATAAAATTGGTAAAGATAATAGGTGAAACTACACTCACTGAAATGAAAAGGATTGAAGGGTACCACCAAATTACATGAAACCTAAAACAATTGGAAGAGAAATAAACAGAATTAACCTAAAGCCAAAATTTTCAATATAAATTCCATCGACGCATATATAGCTTTATCTCTACAATCCTGTAACATACTAACATCTATGTGAAAATAATATAAGTGTACAATGAAAAAACTAAATTGACATAGAAACAATGCAATGAAAAGAACTCAAAATGAATGTAGAGATGACCAAATTAATCCAAAGAAAGGATGCTATGCATAAGGTTATTATTTCAATCACCAAAATAAACCCAAGGATGATACTGCCCAAAACATTATAGCTTCAACACAGTGTGCTGCATCGAAAGGATACGAGTTCAATAAAAAATTCTAAAAAATCGAAATTAAGAAATGAAAATAACTAAAGAAATTAGATTTATCCTGGTTTGCAAAACATGTCAATGATATGATCTTCAATCGGCAATGCCAAAAGACAGAAATCGCATGTAATTATATCTTGGTATAGCAAACGAAATACTAAAATGAGTATAACACTTTGATCTCAATGAACATCGAGAAATTAAAAGGCAAACAATTCACATAAAAGATGGGTCAAAAGAACTATCGAATTCTGAAGATCTTCAATCCAGATGATGCATGGGGATTAGAACAACAACTTCCAGGATTAGGGAACCTATTGCATTGAAAAAGAAGAGGATGCCAAATCAGGATTCTTATAGACTGATCAGATAGAAATTTAAAAATGTTCAACAATAATGACCAAAGAGTAGGAGATTTTTCCAAAACAAGAGGGAGTTCCAAACCAAGAGGCAGATCAGCAAAACAAAGAAAGCCAAACAAAACTGTCCCAAAGTCCTCCCGCAGAACGCAAATTAACCGAGAGATGAAGAATACAAGAGGATATCCAACTACAAAAGGAAACTGTTATCAATCTATCATAACAAAAAAGATTAAGTGGTAGAGATTTTTCCAAACCAAGAGGCACACCAACAAGAAACCCAGCAAATCAGCCCTATATTCCTCGGGTGAGAAAACTAAATGCAAAATTCCTTAGAAACAAAACATAATTCCAACATGAAAAAGAGTAAATAAACAATACTTAAATAAAATCATAATTTATGTTGAGATCACCAAATCAAATACCGAAGCTTCGCGTTCGTGCTATGAAGAACATATTTTGACAGAACAAGCTGCAGAAAACAGGTTCAGAATTCAATACATATGTCTTGCAATCAAAGATAGAAAACTCAAAACGATATAGAAGAACTTATTAAAAAGACAGATAACAACAACACAAATTCATTAAGAGTCAGCCACCATTCTTGTTCCCTGTATCAAAAATCCCTCAATGTTTCACTTTTTAGTAAAATAATTTTCAATCGAAATAGTATTTCCGTATGGAACTATTGGGATGTGGTGTAAATAGTAGATTTATTTATATATGTATTCGGCCCAGGCCCGTTAGGTTTTCATATAGTATAGTCTATTTAAACTCATTAGTGCTTGTACTCTTTACACAACAACATATACAGTTAATAAGACGGAACTACAGCTACTCTGTAGTCGCAGACGTAAGCAAACATTGGCCGAACTGCGTGACCAATATCGTCTCTCTATTCTTCGTCTCTATTTAACATGGTATCAAAATCCTATGATCACTGGGTCTGAAAACCTAGCCGTCGCGCCGTCACGCTATTGAACCCTAGCTGTCCTGTTGATCGTTCATCCTCAACGGCCCTAGGTGCTACGAAAGTCATACAGTCCCTTCCAGTCGTACGGCGGCACTGTTCATCCCGTACGGCGTCACTGTTCATTCCGTACGGAAACCACTATTCATCCGTACGGCACACCGTTTATCCGTCCGACGCCCTGCTTATCCGTACAGTGTTGTTGTTCATTCGTACGGCGTACCGTTCATCCGTACGGTGGTCCTGTTTGTCCATACGGCGTTACTGTTCATTCCGTACCACGCATTTCTACTGCTCCTCTCTGATTGTGGTTAGCCTTCCTATTATTGTCAAAAATGAGTTCAACTTCAAAAAATGACAAAAACAAATCTGAATCGACAGGTAAGAGTCTCGTGTCTTATGTTTTCTCCGGCAATCCCTTTATAACAACGGAGAAACTCAATGGTGATAATTATTTGAATTGGTCTGCCTCTGTCAAAATGTGGTTTATGGGACAAAGGCTTTTAGATCACCTCATTAAGAATTCTACAGAGATTGGTAACGATTTGCGTGAAGATTGGGCACAAGCAGATTGTCAATTGGTCTCTCTTTTGTGGCAATCCATTGAACCCTCGTTGCTGGTCCATTATCGTTCATACACCACTTGTTATGATATTTGGCAGAAGGCTAAGAATGTTTATTCTAATGATATCCAGCGTCTCTATGGTGTTATTCATAATTTAGCCACCCTTCAGATGACAGAAGATAACATCATGACATATGCTAATAAAGCTCAGTCAGCAGCAAATGAGTTCAAACTCCTTGTGACCGACAATGACCCGAAGAAGATGCTTGAAAA
This sequence comes from Astragalus membranaceus, assembly GCA_039519185.1. Lineage (NCBI taxonomy): Eukaryota > Viridiplantae > Streptophyta > Magnoliopsida > Fabales > Fabaceae > Astragalus > Astragalus membranaceus. The sequence continues at coordinate 152,984,024 of CM076848.1, forward strand.
ATTAGATAATGTGTGTATTGTAGCGGCCGAAAAATCCGGAGGAGGGATTCTTCGTTGTTTTTGAACAATGAAGTCGCCATCAATATTTATTTTTAGGAAAAACATTGAAAAAAACCTTTGTTTTGGGTTCGGGGGTCGATTAAGTGCGGGGAAGGTACTAGCACCCCGCAACATCCTAAAAAGGTTACCTTTTAATCTAATGTGTAGAAAAAATTAGTTTAAAGAAAACATTTTTATTTACCCTTTTTATTATTTGCAAAAAAACGAAAAGGAAGACTTAATAAAAATTTTAGTTTTTTTTTGCGCTTGACGGGAGTGGGCCCCCGCTCCTACGTATCTCCGGGTGCGATGGAGAAATCAAAGCTACGTAGTTCTTGGGTAGAAAATATTTGTGTGTTGGTATTTTTTATTTTTGAAAAGTTTGCGAAAACTAGAGGCCGTTCATGGTGACCAAACAGATAAATCCAGAGTGGTCACCACTAATGGCTCATTCGAAAAAGAAAGTGTTTACAGCGTTCAAACGAGCGGGGCTCAGAGTGACCGTTATAAATACCCGGTTTGCGATCGAGCGTTTTGTTCGTTTGAAAAATGCTTACTGGGAAGCGTGATTTTAAAAAAGGGAGTTGAGATTACGTTTGTATTTTATTGACTGAAAATTTCTTGAAGTTTGGGCGGATGTTTGCGATGATCAAACGAATAAATTCAGAGTGATCACCGCTACTAATCCGCTTTGAAAAATGAAGGTTAGTCCTATCGGTCAAACAAGCTAAGCTCAGAGTGACCATTAGTAACAACCTATTTTTTTTACGCGAGTTTGATTGTTTGAAAGAAAGAAAAAACGGTTTGGAAACATTATGGTGTAAATAAAAGCGGAGTGAGCTATAATTAAAAAGGTGGGTGCAATTAACAGGGGTGTTGTATTAAATGGAAATGGGTGGTGGGCTTAGTAGCAGCCCAAAACTGAGTATTTGGGGTTTTTGGACCCTTGCGCGAAAATTGGGCTGAAAGCGGGGAGTGCCGTATTAGTAAAATGTGGGGGGTGCGAATAGCGGTTTGACGCTAAAAGAAAAACGATTGTTTGACCTTTCTTTGACTGATTGGTTTGTTAATTTATTTAAAAAAACGGTTTGGGTTTGATTACTACCTACGTTAGAAGAAAACATTCGGTGAGAAGAAGATTTGCGAATTTATAAAGAAATATTCTCTTTTTTTTTTGAAATAATTGTCATGGTTATGAAAAAGGTGCCTTTTGCTGTTTTTTTTTTGTTTAAATAAATATTGTTATTATTCCCCCTTTTTTTTATGAAGGTAGTAGTATTAGTAACCATTTATTTTGGAAGGAGAAAAAACATTTTTTTTAAAAGAACTTTATTTTAATCCGAAAATTACAACAATACCAACAAATTAATAGAAAAAAGCAACAAATAAAAAACAAAAACAGCAACAAATAATAAAAAAAATAAAAACAGTAACAAATATATACAAAAAAACGATTTTACTAAAAAAAATAGCAACAAATAATAAAAAAAAACAGCAACAAATAAAAAAATAACAACACCAACAAATAAAAAATAAAAGAACGATTTTACTAAAAAAAAGCAGCAAATTAAAAAAAATAACAACAAATAAAAACTAAAAACAACAACAACTATATACAAAAAACGATTTGACTAAAAAAAATAGCAACAAATTAAAAAAACAGCAACAATATTTAAATAAAAAAACAGCAACAATAATATCTAAAAAAAGGAATTTACGAATTTACAGTAACAAAAATAAAAAACAGCAACAATATTAAAAATAAAATAAAAACAGCAACAATATTTAAATAAAAAAACAGCAACAATAATATCAAAAAAAAAGAATTTACGAATTTACAACAACGAAAATAAAGAAAAACAGCAACAATATTAAAAATAAAATAAAAACAGCAACAATATTTGAATAAAAAACAGCAACAATATTTTAAAAAAAACAGCAACAATAATATCAAAAAAAAGGAATTTACGAATTTACAACAACAAAAATAAAGAAAAACAGCAACAACATTAAAAATAAAAAAAACAGCAATACTTATTTACATGAACAAAATTATGGCAACTAAAATAAAACAGCAATAATTAAATAAAATATTACATTACAATACCTTAAACAAAGAAAAATCCGGAAATGTTGAAGGAGAAGTTTTTTTTTCTTCGGATTTCCTCAATACAACAGAATTTGAAACTAAAAAAAAATAAAATTTGTGAAAGGGAGAAGAAGAATACAGTGAACAAAAAACTCTCAAACTCTCTTTTTCTAAACAAAACCTAGACTCTCCTTTTTCTTCTTTTTTTCGAAAACCTTCTCTTCTTCTAAAAAATTTCCTTCCCTTGCTTCATGGTTGTGGCCCCTATTTATACAAAAAGGGGTGTCTTTTCTTTCGTTTTTCTGACTTCATCTTCACCATACCTTGTACAGTTTTTTTTTGATGGTATGCAAAAGGGGGTAAAGGGGTATGGGCATGGCAAAGGTGAGGATGATGATTTTGTGTTTTCTTTTTTTTTTTGTGTGAGAAAGGAGAGTGAATCCGTGAGTGAGAGAATGATGTGAGGAGAGAAAAAAAATGGAGTTTAAGGGTTTGGTGGGGAGGGGTATGCGTGGAGATGGGAGAGTGGGGGAATGGGAGGATGAGTGAAAGAGAAAGAGAAGTGTGTGAGTGTGAGTAGGAGAAATGATGAGAAAGATGAAGTGAAGTGTGTGAGAGTGTGAGGGAGAAAGAGTCGTAGGATGGGGGAGAGAGAGAAAGGTTGAGTGTGAGTTGGAGAAAGAGAGAGAGATAGGCGTGAGATTGAGGAGAGAGAGAGATGGAGCCGTTGAGTGGGAGAGAGAGAGAAAGGTAACGTGTATGGGGAAGGGAAAAATGGGAAAATGGGAAGTGTGGGGAAGTGGAATTGAGAGAAAAGAGGAAAGGTGGAGTGTGGAAGGGAGAATGCAATTTTCAAGGAGGAAAAAGGGGGGAGTGGGTCGAATTTTTAGGGGAGTGAATGTGGCCAAATTTTAGGGAAAGGGGGGGATTGAATGTGGATGGTTTTTAGGGTAAGGGGGGTGGCCGAATTTGACTAGGTTTTGGTGGGGAGAATTAGGGTTTTAGTGGAGGAGTGAGTTGGGTCATGGGTTATGGGTTGGTTGGATGGGTTAGGGTTTGGTGGAGGAAATTTAGGGTTAGGTGAATTGGGCTAGGGTTAGGCGAATTGGGCTAGGGTTAGGCGAATTGGGCTAGCCCTTTTTTTCTGGGTTGGGTTTCTGATGGCCCAATCCTGATTGCACCTCCATTCTTTTCTTAACAGACCCCCGTATTTCCTCCTTTGCTTATTTTTTGTTTCTTCACTTCTAATTAATATATTTTTTTTTTTGGTTAAAAACTTGTGGCAACTAAAATAAAATAATACATGACATGAAAATAAAAATTTATTATATTTAATAAAATCTCTCATTTTTGATCGGACAAAATTAGGGTATTACAGCTGCCCCTCTTTATTTATATTTTGCTAGGAAATCGGAGGGATTCCGAGTTTCTCGAGGAAAATAGAAATAAAGATAACAAGATGCTAATTTTGTCCAGACTGAGGTTTTTTTGTTTTTTTTTTTTTGAAACTTATGAAAACTGGGTTGCTTTAGACAGAAGGTAAATAGGGATCGTTGGGGATCTGAAGGAGCACTGGGGCTCTGATGGTCTAGTTCAAAATCAATGCTTGGCGCATTGATTCGAGTTCGATTGAGGGACCGTCGGGGTCTGAAGGGCATGCCTAGGCCTGATGGACCGATGGGTCTGAAGGAGCGCAACTAGCTATGGTACTGGTAAAACGGTCTGCTTGTGGGGTGGCCTTTTTCGAGCGGCCGCGAAGGACGTACACTGAGTCTTAGGCTGACACAGCTAGTCTGAAAGACCTGGGGTCGGACGATCTGTCGCGCTCAGTGTCGACATAGCGATCTGGTGGTATGGTTCGAAGTTGTTGCTTGGACATGTTGATTCGAACCGACCTGAAGGACCTGGGGTCGGATGATCCGTCGCGCTCAGTGTCGACGTAGTGATCTGAAGGTAGAGTTCGAAGTCGTTGCTTGGACGTGTTGATTCAAACTGAACTGAAGGACCTGGGGTCGGTTGACCGGTCGGTTGCTTGATAACGCGACATGCGATCTGGATTGAAGGACCGTTGTTGGTCTGAAGGATCTCTGCTAGACTTGGTGCTAACATTGTGATTTGGTTTGATGTAGGATCGATGCTCGTCGCGTCGACTTTTAAAAGCTGGAAAGATCGACACTTGAAGTTGAAAAGCAACAGATGCTATGCATATGACATGCATGTAATGTATGCATGTGTGATGATTGGTTTTGAGTGGAATGATGAATGAAATGTAATGGACGACTTTTGTTTTTTGCTTTTGTTTCTTTTCTTTTTTTTTCGACTATTTTTGCTCTTTTGCTCTTTCTTGACTCTTTTGCTTTGCTCTTTTGCTCTTTCTTGACTCTTTTGCTTTGCTCTTTTGCTCTTTCTTGCCCCTTCTTGTTGATCAACTCGCAGGACTTTCGACGTAAGATACGGGAGTTGCCCAAAGTAGTGCTATTGAAGTGCGGCCTATTGTTATCATTCGCCTTTTGAAGTGATCTTGTATGTATTTATCTTTTTTGCAATTTTATTTATGAGAGATCGCCTCGTTTATGTGACCTTTAGAAATTTCGTAATAATCTGTAATGCTTTTAGTCATGCACATGTTTCACAATTCAATATCACTTACCATAAAATGTCATTTCAAAACAAGGGAAAATAAAGAAGAAGGGAAAGTGTTTGACATTAAGACTGGAGCCGAGTGTGCGAAAGGGACACTGGCTTGAGAGCATATTAAGAATTTGAAAGAAACGAAAAGGCAAAAATACTAAGCAGATCTTTGGGTAGTTAGTGTCCTTGAAGTAACAATGTTGGCCGCCCATATTCATGACCTTGATCAACTCACTATCCGGCTTTTGTTGATTGCCTAAACATTTATTTAGTCCAACTTCCTGACCCTAATTTTTGCCTGGATTGCCCCTTCGGGTTTTCAATCCACCGGGTCGCTCTAATTTTTGCCTAGGCCGCCTTTTCGGGTTTTCAGCCTAGCGAGCTTGTTTTTCTTGGCTCATTTTTTCCTTTTCTCTACATGCATTTTTAGGCATAGTACTTGACCGCATCAGAATTCATCGGGGGCGGGAAGTATTCGCCCTCCACTTTCATGGGGGTTAGGGCCCCTCCAGAGAATTATTTCTTTACCGCATAAGGTCCTTCATAGTTCAGGGTCCATCTTCCACGGGGATCCTTTTGGATGAGTATGATTTTCTTGGGCACCAAGTCTCCTTGAAATTGTCGGGGACGAACCCTTTTCTGTTAATCTTTCTTTGCTCTTTTCTGATATGACACAAACAACCATCCTTCTGTTTGATAAGGTTTAATGAAAGTACTACTTCCATCGGACGGGGTTTCCCCTGTTGAAGTGTGAAACAAGGTCTGATCTCCATGTAAGGTAAAAAGGAGCATTTGAAGGTTACTATCATCTCTGATATTCTTTGTTTGTCGCCGCAACTGCCTCATTCATTTTTGGGCGGTACGGGGAGGGGTTATGATGCTCGACTTGGGGTCTCCACACAAACCTTTCCCCACTGTTCGCGATGATCTTACTTGGAAGGTTGTAACGAAAGACCAAATTTATTGACAATCACTGATTTTCTTACACCGGTGGGTATCTTGTGTCAGACAAAGTAATGCGAGAGAATTTTCTTGATTCGCTGCCCTTTTGGTGTAATGTTCATTCTAACACCTTTTTGCCTTCTCTCGTTCCCAAGTTAATCATCTCACTTGATTCCACGAGAAGCTGGACTACTTCATCCTCCTGCTTCATTATTCTCATTACCTCTGGAGGAGTTTTCTCAGTTATCTTCTACATCTTCCTTAGTTTGGGCTGATCGAAGTTATGAGTCACGATGTTGTTATTTTCAAGGACAACTTATTTAGATCTGCATTAGTAGAAATTGAAAAAGGATGGAAGAAGAAGCGAATCGAGCGAATGAGCGAAGAAGTTTATGGGAGAATTCAAAATGCTATTTTATTAATATTGATACTGAAAAGAAACATGTGTGCCCTTATTGAAATGTCCTAAGGCCTTGGGCAGAGCCATAGGATTGCATTACAAGAAAATTACTTTGAACTGAAAATCACAAGAAAATCGACGGTCCCCCAATTCATAAGTGCTTCAGATGCAGGATAACGGCGCACAAGGATGATGATGTCCTCTCTAGCATTTTGAACGCCTTCAATAGCATTGACAAATGACTCTTCATGCCCCTAGAAAGGGGTTATTGCCTTCATTGAAGTTCAACCATTTGGATTCGATCAGATCCTGAATCACATGTCTCAGCGCCTTGCAGTTTTCCACTGAATGCCCAATTGCGCCTGCGTGAAAATCGCATGTGGCATTTGGGTCGTAGCCCCTCAGGAAAGGAGGTTCAATAGGTCTCATCGGGCGGGGGGAGATTAAGTTGTGACTGGTGAGGTGGTTGAACATGTCTGAGTAGGATACGGGAATTGGATCAAACGGTACATGTTTCCTTTCTAGATAGTTTGGTGGCCCATGGATTCTACTGGTTTGGGTAGAGAAGTGCAGGGCTTGGGGACGGTTTTTGGAAGCGTAAGAGGCTTTCCCTGGTCTTGTTATGGAATTGGTTTCTCCTTCATTGTTTTCGGTTGAACCGTGAGTAATTTTCCCGTTTCTCATTCCGCTTTCTAACCTTTCCCCTATGGTGACCATGTCTGAGAAGTTAGAGGATACACTCCCAATCAACCTGTCATAGAAGGGTGACTGCAAAGTGTCCCTGAACATGGATACCATCTCCTTTTCCAGTAAAGGTGGTGCCACCTGCGCTGCTAGTCCTCTCCAACGTTGGGCGTACTCCCTGAATGATTCATGGTTTCTTTTCACCATATTCTGCAACTGTGCTCTATCGGGAGCTATGTCGATGTTGTATTTATATTGCTTGAGGAAAGCATCGGCCAGATCTTTCCAACATCGAATGTGGTTGCGTTCCAACTGCATGTACCATCTTGAGACTGCCCCAGCTAGACTGTCCTGGAAGTAGTGAATGAGCAGTTTATCATCATGTGCAAAGGCAGCCATTTTTCTACAATACATGGTCAGATGGCTAGCAGGACAGGTTACACCCATGTATTTATCAAAATCTGGCACTCTGAATTTGGGAGGAATGACCACATTAGGGACAAGACACAAGTCATAAGCGCCGGTTGCCTCAATATTGGATCCTTCAACTACTCTCAATCGTTCCTCAAGCATTTGTAACTTGTCTTTGGCTTGAGGGTTCTCCATAGAGTAATTGTGAGGGATCCCACTCATACCATAGTAAGGATGAATTATCGGAACTATGGCTGGGTTCACATTTGGGGTATGTGAATGAGTGGGATTCCTGAGGTTGGAACCCTGAGCTTGAGCGTCAACTATCGGCGGTGGAGGGCAGCCAAGGGGGAGTCTTTGTGGTGCGATGGCGGGGTTCGGGTTTTGAACTTGTGGTGCCCCCGAATTACCATCGTGACCTGTCGGTGTAAGCTGTTGTTGGCCCACGACTCCTGAGGGACCGTCTTCTGGATTAGCATCGACTGTCGGAGGTGTGTAACCTTGTGGAAGTCCGTAAGGAGGCCATATGTAACCTTGGCCATTAGGCCCAGTAGGGTGCATTGTATGCGGGATCCCGAGTCCATTGGGAGGAGGAGGGTTGGTAACTTGATTTTCCGTGTTCCCAGCGGAGACATCCTCACTTGTGTCTTTGCCCCTCAAAGCTTGTAAAACCTTTAAGATTTCAACCATCTGTTCTTTCATCCCATCTATTTCTGCCCTAAGCTCTTGATTGCCTAGGTTCTGATGTGGATCGCCTTGATCTGGGTCATCTTGAGGCGGATTGTCCTGATTTTCTTCCATGTTTCTAGCCTGAGAACGAGTCCAATAGCGATGTTGACGCACCAGCTTGCTTTTTTTTTTTACTCTCTGTTGATAGGGTACATGATATGAGTATATGGATGGATGAAAATATGAGTGATGCATGGACAAGTGAATGACTGGGAACATGTATGTGTATGGGTTTTATGCTTAATGAAATGAATGTATGTAAGGACTTTTATCATTTTTTTGAAATAATGATTTTGTATGATGGATGAAAGAAGAATGATGTTACACGTGTTAAAAAAAAATAAAAGAAGTTTTTTTTTTTGGTGATTCAACTTTGAGAAAGCATTAACTATGTGTCTCATCATATACACGTAAAAAGGAAAAGGGGATAGATGATTTTTTTTATGGCTTGATGATTTTTTTTTAAAAAATATCCGCGATGATGCAGCGGGTAGGTGAATTGCCCAGGTGATGTCTTATACATAGGTCACGGTCTAGGGTCATTTGTGTGATCAATCTCTCGGGTGGCTCTATTCACTTCCTCACAAAGGTCTCCAGAGCTGAAATCTCCTTCGTGATATGACCCACAACGATAGCGAGCTACCTGGTGTGGGATACCACGAAAGAGCGTACCCTGGCTGAGACTTTCATGAGAGTCAGACAGATAAAATCCAGAATGACTGACACTAATCGTCTCCACTCGTCCTAGGTTTTTTTTTTCAGACCCGGGTATAAGGCCCCACTCAGAAGTGTGTGAACAAACAAGTGTAAGTGATGTGTATGATATAGGCATAATACCTAGACTACCCAAGCTGCAAAAGAAATACAGATAATAATACAAAGGTTTTCTACCCTAAGGTTCAATAAAGCAAATAAATAGATAAGTAAAATAGACATGCAAATAGAAGGGCTAAGGGTAAATAAAGTACTTAAATTAATAATAATCTACACATTTGACTAAATTAGGCTTGACCCTCTTAAATAGTCCCCAGTGAAGTCGCCAGCTGTAGCGACCGAAAAGTCCGAAGGAGGGATTCTTCGTTGTTTTTGAACAATGGAGTCGCCATCAATATTTATTTTTAGGAAAACATTGAAAAAAACCTTTGTTTTTGGGTTCGAGGGTCGATTAAGTGCGGGGAAGGTACTAGCACCCCGCAACATCCTAAAAAGGTTACCTTTTAATCTAATGTGTAGAAAAAATTAGTTTAAAGAAAACATTTTTATTTACCCTTTTTATTATTTGCAAAAAAACGGAAAGGAAGACTTAATAAAAATTTTAGTTTTTTTTTGCGCTTGACGGGAGTGGGCCCCCGCTCCTACGTATCTCCGGGTGCGATGGAGAAATCAAAGCTACGTAGTTCTTGGGTAGAAAATATTTGTGTGTTGGTATTTTTTATTTTTGAAAAGTTTGCGAAAACTAGAGGCCGTTCATGGTGACCAAACAGATAAATCCAGAGTGGTCACCACTAATGGCTCATTCGAAAAAGAAAGTGTTTACAGCGTTCAAACGAGCGGGGCTCAGAGTGACCGTTATAAATACCCGATTTGCGATCGAGCGTTTTGTTCATTTGAAAAATGCTTACTGGGAAGCGTGATTTTAAAAAAGGGAGTTGAGATTACGTTTGTATTTTATTGACTGAAAATTTCTTGAAGTTTGGGCGGATGTTTGCGATGATCAAACGAATAAATTCAGAGTGATCACCGCTACTAATCCGCTTTGAAAAATGAAGGTTAGTCCTATCGGTCAAACAAGCTAAGCTCAGAGTGACCATTAGTAACAACCTATTTTTTTTACGCGAGTTTGATTGTTTGAAAGAAAGAAAAAACGGTTTGGAAACATTATGGTGTAAATAAAAGCGGAGTGAGCTATAATTAAAAAGGTGGGTGCAATTAACAGGGGTGTTGTATTAAATGGAAATGGGTGGTGGGCTTAGTAGCAGCCCAAAACTGAGTATTTGGGGTTTTTGGACCCTTGCGCGAAAATTGGGCTGAAAGCGGGGAGTGCCGTATTAGTAAAATGTGGGGGGTGCGAATAGCGGTTTGACGCTAAAAGAAAAACGATTGTTTGACCTTTCTTTGACTGATTGGTTTGTTAATTTATTTAAAAAAACGGTTTGGGTTTGATTACTACCTACGTTAGAAGAAAACATTCGGTGAGAAGAAGATTTGCGAATTTATAAAGAAATATTCTCTTTTTTTTTTGAAATAATTGTCATGGTTATGAAAAAGGTGCCTTTTGCTGTTTTTTTTTTGTTTAAATAAATATTGTTATTATTCCCCCTTTTTTTTATGAAGGTAGTAGTATTAGTAACCATTTATTTTGGAAGGAGAAAAAACATTTTTTTTAAAAGAACTTTATTTTAATCCGAAAATTACAACAATACCAACAAATTAATAGAAAAAAGCAACAAATAAAAAACAAAAACAGCAACAAATAATAAAAAAAATAAAAACAGTAACAAATATATACAAAAAAAACGATTTTACTAAAAAAAATAGCAACAAATAATAAAAAAAACAGCAACAAATAAAAAAATAACAACACCAACAAATAAAAAATAAAAGAACGATTTTACTAAAAAAAAGCAGCAAATTAAAAAAAATAACAACAAATAAAAACTAAAAACAACAACAACTATATACAAAAAACGATTTGACTAAAAAAAATAGCAACAAATTAAAAAAACAGCAACAATATTTAAATAAAAAAACAGCAACAATAATATCTAAAAAAAGGAATTTACGAATTTACAGTAACAAAAATAAAAAACAGCAACAATATTAAAAATAAAATAAAAACAGCAACAATATTTAAATAAAAAAACAGCAACAATAATATCAAAAAAAAAGAATTTACGAATTTACAACAACGAAAATAAAGAAAAACAGCAACAATATTAAAAATAAAATAAAAACAGCAACAATATTTGAATAAAAAACAGCAACAATATTTTAAAAAAAACAGCAACAATAATATCAAAAAAAAGGAATTTACGAATTTACAACAACAAAAATAAAGAAAAACAGCAACAACATTAAAAATAAAAAAAACAGCAATACTTATTTACATGAACAAAATTATGGCAACTAAAATAAAACAGCAATAATTAAATAAAATATTACATTACAATACCTTAAACAAAGAAAAATCCGGAAATGTTGAAGGAGAAGTTTTTTTTTTCTTCGGATTTCCTCAATACAACAGATTTTGAAACTAAAAATAAATAAAATTTGTGAAAGGGAGAAGAAGAATACAGTGAACAAAAAACTCCCAAACTCTCTTTTTCTAAACGAAACCTAGACTCTCCTTTTTCTTCTTTTTTTCGAAAATCTTCTCTTCTTCTAAAAAATTTCCTTCCCTTGCTTCATGGTTGTGGCCCCTATTTATACAAAAAGGGGTTTCTTTTCTTTCGTTTTTCTGACTTCATCTTCACCATACCTTGTACAGTTTTTTTTTTGATGGTATGCAAAAGGGGGTAAAGGGGTATGGGCATGGCAGAGGTGAGGATGATGATTTTGTGTTTTCTTTTTTTTTTGTGAGGAGAGAATGATGTGAGGAGAGAAAAAAAATGGAGTTTAAGGGTTTGGTGGGGAGGGGTATGCGTGGAGATGGGAGAGTGGGGGAATGGGAGGATGAGTGAAAGAGAAAGAGAAGTGTGTGAGTGTGAGTAGGAGAAATGATGAGAAAGATGAAGTGAAGTGTGTGAGAGTGTGAGGGAGAAAGAGTCGTAGGATGGGGGAGAGAGAGAAAGGTTGAGTGTGAGTTGGAGAAAGAGAGAGAGAGATAGGCGTGAGATTGAGGAGAGAGAGAGATGGAGCCGTTGAGTGGGAGAGAGAGAGAGAAAGGTAACGTGTATGGGGAAGGGAAAAATGGGGAAGTGGGAAGTGTGGGGAAGTGGAATTGAGAGAAAAGAGGAAAGGTGGAGTGTGGAAGGGAGAATGCAATTTTCAAGGAGGAAAAAGGGGGAGTGGGTCGAATTTTTAGGGGAGTGAATGTGGCCAAATTTTAGGGAAAGGGGGGGATTGAATGTGGATGGTTTTTAGGGTACGGGGGTGGCCGAATTTGACTAGGTTTTGGTGGGGAGAATTAGGGTTTTGGTGGAGGAGTGAGTTGGGTCATGGGTTATGGGTTGGTTGGATGGGTTAGGGTTTGGTGGAGGAAATTTAGGGTTAGGCGAATTGGGCTAGGGTTAGGCGAATTGGGCTAGCCCTTTTTTGCTGGGTTGGGTTTCTGATGGCCCAATCCTGATTGCACCTCCATTCTTTTCTTAACAGACCCCCCTATTTCCTCCTTTGCTTATTTTTTGTTTCTTCACTTCTAATTAATATATATTTTTTTTTGGTTAAAAACTTGTGGCAACTAAAATAAAATAATACATGACATGAAAATAAAAATTTATTATATTTAATAAAATCTCTCATTTTTGATCGGACAAAATTAGGGTATTACATGTATGATCTATGTTCTTCATGGTCTCCATCAAAAGTATGAGTCAGTACGGAGCAACATTCTTTCTGCATTAGACATTCCCTCAACAGAGGATCTTATCAGGCGTCTCATACGTCTTCCTGGATTGGAAGGAACTGGAGGGAATGGATCTCAGACTAACATAGAATCTTCTGCTCTTGTTTCTAGTTTTGCAGGTCGTGGGGGACGCGGTCGTGGTCGTGGGGGTGGTCGAGGAGGTCGTATCGGAGGACGTCCTCAGTGCACTTATTGTAAGAAACTTGGTCATACTGAAGACAAGTGTTATTCCCTTCATGGCTTTCCAGAGAAACCAGTAAATGTGACTCAGGTTAATGATTCTGAACAGAGAAGCACTAAACAAAATGTTCTTTCTGATGAGGAGTATAAGGCATTCCTGCAGTATAAGACTTCCCAGGCTTCATCATCAGCAACAGTTGCTCATTCTGGTAATTCTACAGTCTGTTTCTCTCAATCATCACCTGTTGACTCCTGGATTATGGCCACTGGAGCTTCCGATTGCGTGGCTGGTAATCCATCTCTTTTATCCAAAATATCCCAACCTAACACCCCACATTATATTACCGTCGCCGACGGATCAAAAGTTAAAGCTAGTGGCATTGGTAAAGCACTCCTCTTCCATCCTTACCCCTTGACAATGTTCTACTTGTTCCCAATTGCCCATTTAATTTAATTTCAGTTAGTCGTCTGACTCGAAGCCCAAAATGTTCTGTAACTTTTGATGAAGATTATTTTGTTATACAGGACCGGAGTACGAAGCGGACGATTGGTACAGGATATGAGTCACATGGACTTTACTACCTCCAGCCCATCCATCCTTCATCTACAATTGCCTCCACTTCTACTACAGAGTCCCCCAATCTTCTTCATCGTCGGTTAGGTCATCCAAGTCTCAAGAAGTTCAAAGTTATGGTTCCTCACTTGTCTCATCTGCAGTCATTAGATTGTGAGTCTTGTCAGCTTGGGAAACATGTTCGCTCCTCCTTCCCTAACAGTACTCAGTCTCAAGCTCGTTCTCCATTTGATGTTCTTCACTCAGATGTATGGGGACCGAGTCGAGTCACTTCAGTTGTAGGACATAGATATTTTGTCATTTTTATTGATGAATTTTCTAGATGTACGTGGATCTACCTACTTAAGGATAGATCTGAACTTCTTGGGGTTTTTCAAAATTTCTTTAGAGTGTGTTTGGATAGGGTATTTGTAGAGGGTAATGTAATTTTTGAGTGTAATTAAAATACTTTGCTTTAAAATATCTTGTTTGGGTAAAAAATAATCAGAATTTTAAAATTGATGTAATTTTAAGAAGTATTTTGTTGAGGGTAAAAATGATGAAATTGAAATGACCCCAAATTAGAGAGAATTTCCAATTCCTCTCTCACTCTCGCGTTCTCCGCTTTCTCGGCCACAAACCTCCACAAACCTCGCGTTCTCTGCTTTCTCAGCCACAAACCTCGCGTTCTCCGCTTTCTCAGCCACAAACCTCGCGTTCTCCGCTCTCTCACTCCAGAACCTTGCGTTCTACGCTCTCTCACTCCAGAACCTTCGCTCTTCGCTCTTCGTTCTTCTCATCCTCGATTTCAATCTCACTCTCAGATTCCTCATCCTCGAACAAGAGATTGAACAAGCGAAAAAGAAATCGAAATCCCTATGATCCGTGAGTGATGATGATGGGGGTGGAGCTAACGACGGCCGTTGTGTTCTGGGTCATGGTGATTTGCTATTTATTTGAGTCTGATTTGGATTGTCTTCTTCTTCCTCGCATCAAATCCAGATTTGCTGTATGTATCACACTCTGTAATCATCTTCATCACTGTGCACTAGCTTCCTCTTGATTCATATGTGCTTTGTCTTCAATTCGATTTGAGTAGGTAACTTCTGGATGAATCGTTTCTGAATTGATTTCTTTGAATACTTTATTTTGCTGCTTTGTGTAATTTGTTTGTTCTGTTCCTATTTTCTGAAGTGGCGTTTTGAACAATTTAGTGATTATTGCTTTGAATTGATTTCTGTTGTGTTGTTTTCCATCAACTATTGTATTATTGTCCTGATTTCTGAACCAATTTCTGAATAGATTGCTTTAAATCCTTTGCTGCTTTTTCTATCCATATCAGGTTATTGTTTAATATTATTGTTTAATTTCTTAATTTATAATATGGGAATTCTGATGATTCACTGGTGTTGCATATTGGTTTCATAAAATTTGGTTTGATTTTAGTTTTAGATGCTTAAACTGCGAGTAAAAAATGAATTGTAACTGAATTGAAATGTTTTTGCATTTGGTTGTTTCATTATGTTCAATTCCTGAATCAATTTCTGAACAATGTGTGTACAGCTGAAACATTATGTTCTTACTTATCTTGCCAACTCTGATAAGCCCTTATGTGGGCATCATATCATATCATATATGTTTATATAGTTGTTATATAAAATTTTGATGCATATGTTTATATTTTGAAACATTATTAAGTAGAAGGGCCAAATTTCTGTTGTGGAATGGGATAAATATTCCAAATGCCACTTGGAGTCAACTATTTATTTCTCCCAAATTGTTCTTACATGCAAAAATTAATAGAAAAAGAAAGAAATTGCTTTCTGGTTGTATAATGGTGTAGTAGTCTGAAACCTTTCTCACATCCAATTTCCTATAGAAATGTGTATGTGTATGAGGGGCTCATTACTTCATTGTTGAAAGCCCTGTAAAGTATGGAGTAATAATCAGCAGGCTTGACTATGTACACTGCATTTGCAGCAAATTCCTTTTATCTACATTTGTTTGACAAATTGTTTAGCTCCATATTTATTTGAAAAATTGTTGCACATTGTTTCATCACATGAACCTAGCTGCATAGGGCCTCAACTGAGCTTCTTTGGAGTTCCTGGACATGGGTCTCCTCCAAATACTTCAGGAGCTACAGTTACCATACAAGATTGCTTTCCAATGCATTTCTGCCAAAAATAAAATAAAAAACAATAATACAACTACAAGGACAATAACCAGCTGAAGAAAAACATAACGTTAACAGTAAGCTAGAGTATAGGAAGATATCATTCAGGGCTGTTTGCTGCTCATAAGAGAACTAGTGAAATTGTACAAGGTTCTATTCTATTCTAGCCGATTATTTTACTAGCATTCATCTTGAAATGAAGCAAATAACTAAAGAGAGTATGGCACTAAATGAAATTAAATGGTAGGGATACCTTTTCAGGAGCATTATATGATTTGTGAGCATGGCAACTCCCCTCTTGAAAGTTTCCACAAGTTCCCTGTGGCAATCCATAGCTAGCAAACTTAATCTGAGAGATCTTCTGGCCAGGGGGACACCACAGGTGAGCTTTGGCTCTACTAACTTTTCCAGAATCTAGCATGTGCCTGTTCCTTAGGGTTGGTTGCCCTTCATATATATCAGCACACACAGTTGCTTGTTCTTTTCACTAATGAAATTCCATTAGGATCACCTCCCCATTCTTCAAACACAACAAGATAGTTGTTCTCACTTGGATTTAGCCATGACCTAGGAACATGGTACCTGTCCAGTGGCACCAATGGGTTGTCATGATTCAAATTTAATCAAGCATTCATTGTTGAAAAATACTCCCTGTGGTCTTATAGATCAGATACATCAATTATTCAATAAAATCTAAAACTGCATTTGTTTCTTATAAAGTAGATTGGAGGGAGTAAGTTGTATTAACTCTACCATTTCTGGGAGGGTTCGCCACAATTTGTCCGGCATTTTATCTCAATATAAGTTCCAAATGGTAATATCATGAAAATGGTGATACTTTATTTGTTTAGTGCATAGAATACAACTATATGATTTTTGTTCTTTGCTCTGGGAAAACCATTGTAGGTAAATACTTTCTTGTGGATGCGGGGTATACAAATGGCCCGGGGTTTTTGGCACCTTATCGAGGGACTAGATATCATCTCAATGAATGGATTGGAAACACCCCTCAAAATTACAAGGAGTTGTTCAATCTTCGCCATGCAATTGCAAGGAATGTAATTGAAAGATCATTTGGGGTATTGAAAAAAAGATGAAGTATACTAAGAACTCCTTCATTTTTTGATATAAAAACACAAATAAGAATTATTAATGCTTGTTTCATATTGCAAAATTTTATAATAGATGAAAAAAAGAGTGACCCAATTTTAGAGGTTGAAGACTTGCAGCTTCTATCCGCTACCGATGGAGAGTTAGCCAATCATCAAAGGGAAGGGGTAATAACCGGTGCTGTAGATGTGGTCACAACTGTTCACGTGTCCGAGGAATGGGCACAATTTCGCGAGACTTTAGCAATGAACATGTTTGTTCAAGTGTCCGCTGCTTTGTCTAGAAATGTTAACTGTTCACTATGAAGCAGTTTCCCTGTCTGAGAAATAGGGTCATTATATTATAAGCACATGTTGGTCTCTTCGGGATTAGTTAATGCTATATGTAATTCTATTACATAGTGCTATTTGTCATTATATTATGCTACTGCTAAGATTGTTTCCATTCAAATGTTGCTGCTATGATACATGCTATTGCTAAGATTGTTTTCATTCAAAAATTTATAACTATTGGTTCTTTGTACTTCATAATTGATATTTTGATGCTCGTGTGCCATTAGGTATGATGAATCTCATAGGTTGTGATCATTGGTGTTGCAGACACCGGCATTGTTGTGATCTTGTTGGCAAAGCTTGAGGAAACTCAGAGTTGGACCATGCAACTATATTGTTCCGGACAACATATTTCTTGTGAAAGATTACATAGTAGATATATATAGTTTATATTTGTGTAAAAGATATTCTTCTTATGAAGGATTTATGTTTGTCCAAAAAAAATGTGAAGGACTAATAGATATACGATTTATATTTGTGTATATGACATTTTCAACGTGAACCATATTTTTTGTATATGACATTCTATGTAGAAAACAAGATAGAATTTATACGTACATAGAATTGTGATTAATGAGTCTGGTGAGCTTTTTTATGCCCATGAGGTCTTTTTTGAGATTTAATTATGTATGAACTCACAAGTGGGAAGGGCCCGATATCTGGTGGATCGGGCCCGACATCCAGTGTGTCGGTTCTGTCGGTCGTTGAACTCGCATGTCATTCGACCCTTGTGTAAAGTGAAGAATTTTAAAAATATAAAAAATTGAAGAATTTTAATTACTCTATCCAAACAAGGAATTTTAAGAATGAAGAATTTCAATTATCTCATCCAAACAAATAATTTTGAAAATGAAAGTATTTCAATTGATGCATTTGAATTGCCAAGAATTGAAAATTCCCTAGAATTTTCAAATGCCCCCATCCAAACGCACTCTTAGGGATTTTCGATAGAGGGAACAAGAATGGTGGCCGACTCTTAATGAATTTGTGTTGTTGTAATCTGTTTTTTTAATAAGCTCTTCTATATCATTTTGAGTTTAAATCTTTGATTGCAAGACATATGTATTGAATTCTGAACCTGTTTTCTGTAGCTTGTTCTGTCAAAATATGTTCTTCATAGCATGAACGCGAAGCTTGAAGCTTCGATATTTGATTTGGTGATCTCGACATAAATTATGATCTTATTGAAGTATTGTTTATTTACCCTTTCTCATGTTGGAATTATGTTTTGTTTCTAAGGAATTTTTGATGGAAACCAGAATATTTCTCATGTTGGAATTATGTTTTGTTTCTAAGGAATTTTTGATGGAAACCAGAATAATTAACAGTAACAGTGGATATGGAATAGTTATAATGAAGAGAATTTGGAAGGGAAATGTGAATTGTATTGATAATCAGAGTGAAGATTACAAGATAACCGAAAGTAACCGCCTAAGAGCAATGCTCTTCTCAGAAGTTGTAACTTCTGGCCAGACTTTGCAATTAACTTCCAAACATAACTTCCTAAAAGATAAAACACATATTTATAAACAAAGCCACACCAAGCCATAATAACTAACTATTCAAATATAAACTAACACACCAATAACTACCAATAACCACCTATTAAATATTATATTACTTGTTCTTCTTATTTCTCCTTTCATAGACCCTCCAAATGATCGGTTTACCCTTTTTGTTCTTATCATCCACTTGTGCGAGATGTCGGAGGTAACTCTATCCTGTAGGCAACTGCACCAACACGCTCTAGTACTTTAAACGGACCAAAATACCTGGGGGATAACTTAGGACAGATTCTGGCTGCCACGGATTGTTGCACATGAGGTCTCAATTTTAAGAAGACCCATTCACCCACTTCAAAAGAACGTTCCTTGCGATGTCTATCGGTCTGTGTTTTCATTCTGTCACGAGCACGATTCAAATGGCGCTTCAGTTGTCTTAAGCACTCATCATGGTCAGCGAAATCTCTTTGCACTGCTTCGACCTTAACCTCACCAGGTAGATAACTAGTCAGCACCGGAGGGGGGCGTCCATAGACCACCTCAAACGGAGTTGTTCCTGTGGAAGCATGGAATGTCGTGTTGTACCAGTATTCTCCCCACGGAATCCACATGGCCCATGTTTTGGGGTGGTCAGCTATGAAACACCGGAGAAAAGTCTCCAAACAACGATTAACCACCTCTGTCTGCCCATCCGTTTGAGGATGATACGCAGTACTCATTTTCAAATGCGTACCCTGCTGTTTGAACAACTCCTGCCAAAAATTGCTTACAAATATAGGGTCTCTGTCACTAACAATTGATTCTGGAATGCCATGGAGTCGGACTACTTCCTTAATGAATGTTTCCGCTACGGATCTTGCTGAGTACGGGCGCTTAAGAGCGATGAAATGGTTGTATTTGGATAACCTGTCAACCCCCACAAAGATAGCTTCAAATCCCTTTGATTTGGGTAAGCCAGTAATGAAATCCATAGAAAGTTCTGCCCAAATTTGACTCAACACGGGAAGTGGTTGGAGCAGGTCACCAGGAGCAGAAGCAGCATACTTGTTGCATTGGCACACAGTACAGTTTTGTACAAATTCCTGGATATCCTTCTTCATACCCTGCCAATAAAGATTCGCAGCCAACCGACGGTAAGTGCGATAGAATCCAGAGTGTCCTCCTTGTGGAGTACTGTGAAACTCCTTGAGAATAGTAGGAATTAAGGGGGATGTTGTTGCCATGACCAATCTGCCCTTATACAAGAGAACCCCATTCCGAATTACAAACCCAGCTTTTGTTGTTTCTTTTCGCAGTAACGATGAAATAATTGCTTGTAGAGGTGGATCTTGTTGCACTTCTGCTTGGACAGCCCCGTAATCTTACCATTCAGGATGAAATATCATAGTATTCAATTCTAACCTGTCCTCTAACCCCTCTAAGGTAGCAGTGGCATTGCTGGTTGTGACCTCAAACTGGCGAGACAAAGCATCAACACCCTTGTTTTCCAGTCCCGGTTTGTAAACTATGTCAAACTGATAACCCAAAAGCTTAGCAACCCAATTCTGCTGGTCCATTGTCGTAACACATTGTTGCATTAGTTGTTTCAGGCTCTTTTGATCGGTACAAACTGTGAATTTGCTCCCCAGAAGGTAAGGACGCCAATGCTGAATTGCTAGGGCCACTGCCATTAACTCTTTCTCGTAGGCAGATTTGTTCAAGTTCCGGTTACTAAGACCCTTGCTAAAGAACGCAATAGGTTTCTTGTCTTGAATCAAGATTGCACCCAGTCCATTTCCGGACGCATCACTTTCAATGAAGAACTCCTTGGTGAAGTCTGGCAAGGCTAGAACTGGGGCTGATGTAACCTTCTGCTTAAGTTGTTCAAAAGCTGCTTGCTCTTTTTCTCCCCACCTGAAACCATCCTTCTTTGTCAAGTCTGTAAGAGGTCTTGCAATTTTACCATAATCACGAATGAACTTCCTGTAGTAGCCGGTAAGACCCAAAAATCCTCTCACTCCCTTGACATTCTTAGGTACTGACCATTCTAACACACTGCTGACCTTTGACGGATCCATAGATACTCCTTCAAAAGAAATAACATGGCCCAAATATTCAACAGAAAACTGGCCAAAGGAGCATTTCTTCTGATTGGCTACCAATTGATGTTCTGCTAACACGTTCAATACCAAACTAACGTGTTGAAGATGATCCTGCCAAGTTGTGCTATACACCAAAATATCATCAAAAAATACCAGGACATATTTTCGCAGCATAGGTTTGAAGACTGTGTTCATCAAAGCTTGAAATGTAGAGGGAGCATTCATCAAACCAAATGGCATTACCAAGTATTCATAATGACCCTCATGAGTACGAAAGGCCGTTTTATGAATATCTTTATGTCTCATGCGTACTTGGTGGTAGCCGGATTTAAGATCAATTTTGGAAAAGTATCTCGCACCATGCAACTCATCCAATAACTCATCAATTACAGGAATAGGGAATTTGTCAGGAATGGTTACCTTATTCAGAGCACGGTAGTCCACACACATCCTCCACGAACCGTATTTCTTCTTTACTAAAATAACCGGGCTGGAATAAGCACTCTGGCTTGGTCTAATCACTCCGGTCAGAAGCAACTCTTGCACTTGTTTCTCGATTTCAGATTTGTGATGATGGGGATAACGATAAGGGCGAACATTGATTGGTCCCTGACCTTCAACCAAATGTATTGCATGTTCCTGTTGCCTCTCTGGTGGTAGGCCATGTGGTTCTTTGAAAACTGACTCGAAACTGTCCAATACAGACTGCATCTCCATTTGTTGACCCTTCGTCACTACAGCTTCTTGGGAAACACACATTAACTGAGCAAAATGGTTATCATCCACATATTGTTGCAATGGTTCACACTCTCTACTCCGTACACCCTGAATTTCAACCCACTCGCCCTGGTAATCAAAACGCATAATCTTTTGTAACCAGTCTATCCACGTAGCCCCTATTTGCGTTAACCAAGCCATTCCCAATACCAAGTCAATTCCATCCAAATCAAAGAGCATAGTATTTATGACCCATGAAATGCCTTGGACCATAATTATAACATCATGGCATTCTCCACGTGTCTTAGCAGTAAATCCATCTCCTAACTTGATGGGTCTAGGTGCTGCTTCAGTGATATGTAAACCCATAGCAAGAGCTAAATGTCTAGACATGAAATTTTGAGTTGCTCCGCTGTCTACCAACATCAACACTGGAACTCCCCCTATTGTTCCTTGCAACTTAATTGAATTGAGTCTATCATTAGCGTTCTCCATCAATCCATTAAAACTCATGACATTGAGTTGTAGTTCTTCATCACCGGTCTCTTCCACTTCTTCTTTCATGACCATAACTTCATTCTCCTCCTCTAATTCTTCTTCCATCACCATGACGCGAACATTTTTGTCCGGACATTGATGACGAGGATGAAAGGGGCCCCCACATTTGCAACAGAGCCCTTTTTGACGCCGCTCCGCAATTTCTTGCGAAGATAAATTACGCACCCTTCTGTCACGGTACGGAAACGCTGTCTTCTTAGATGGTAATGGCGCAGAAGGCGCACCACGCACTTGCGCTCCTTCCTGATTCCGCGTGCGCGCATCCTGGTTTCCTGTCACTAACACCCAGTCGTTGTTGCTGTTCTTGGTCTGAGGCGTGGAACGGTTACCAAACGCAGTCTGGAGTCGCGACCCGGTTGCGGACCCGACTCGTCAGCGCGCAAGCCAATCTCTTCTCCCCTCTTCGGTTTCGCGTTCAATCGCTCTTGCAACGTTCATCAATTTGGGTCGCGAAATAGAACCCAAGGTAATTAAACTTCTGACTTTGCCTCTGATACTCTCCTTTAATCCATGAATGAATTAACCCACGTATTGATCGGTGGGTAGTCGTGGGATTTGTGAAATCAACCGCTCAAACTCCTCAATGTACTCCTCAACGCCTCCTTCTTGTCGTAAAGACGATAACTGTTCCAAAACATTGCCGTCACTCACTCTCCCGTATCGCTCCAACAGCGCCAGAGTTAGTTGTTCCCACGTCAATTCTGCATTCTCCTCCAACAAGGCCTTGAAGAAATGAATTGTTGCGCCATCCATACACAATTGCGCTAAGTTAACTTTGATTTCTGGGCGAGTATTCTGAACACTGAAATAAACTTCTGCTCTTGCAATCCATCCTGCAGGGTCGTCGCCGGTAAACATTGGAAGTTCAACCTTTTTAACAGAAAGGCGAAATTCATCAAGAGCATCTAGCTCCTTGCAGATTAGTACGTTTACTAGAACCAACAGATTCATCATCATTTTGTTTTTCAACACTCTTCCCTTTACTCAAACTAAGGAGGGAGATAATTTTCTCTTGATTCTCTCTATTCTGATCCTGCATTTCCTTCAAGGAAACCTCCATGGTGGCGATTTTTTCTTCTAGTGCAGTAACCTTTGTCTCCATCTTCTTCGGTGGCATCCGGCAGGTCGGACCAATTTGATGGAAACCAGAATAATTAACAGTAACAGTGGATATGGATTAGTTATAATGAAGAGAATTTGGAAGGGAAATGTGAATTGTATTGATAATCAGAGTGAAGATTACAAGATAACCGAAAGTAACCGCCTAAGAGCAATGCTCTTCTCAGAAGTTGTAACTTCTCAGAAGTTGTAACTTCTGGCCAAACTTTGCAATTAACTTCCAAACATAATTTCCTAAAAGATAAAACACATATTTATAAACAAAGCCACACCAAGCCATAATAACTAACTATTCAAATATAAACTAACACACCAATAACTACCAATAACCACCTATTAAATATTATATTACTTGTTCTTCTTATTTCTCCTTTCATAGACCCTCAAAATGACCGGTTTACCCTTTTTGTTCTTATCATCCACTTGTGCGCTATCAATTTTGCATTTGGTTTTCTCGCTGGAGGAATATAGGGCTGATTTGCTGGGTTTCTTGTTGGTGTGCCTCTTGGTTTGGAAAAATCTACTACCACTCTATCATTTTTCTTATAATAGATTGAAAACAGTCTCCTTTTGTAGTTGGATATCCTCCTGTATTCTTCATCTCTCGGTTAATTTGCGTTCTGCAAGAGGATTTTGGGACAGTTTTGTTTGGCTTTCTTTGTTTTGCTGGGTTTCTTGTTGGTGTGCCTCTTGGTTTTGAAAAAACTACTACCACTCTATTATTGACTTCCTCACAATTTTTGTCTGGTTTTGTATAAATTACTTCAAAAATGTGGAGGATATGGTATCAGTTATGTTGTTAGCCTTCCTGGGCAGGTTTTTGTTTTGATTGTGTATCATTTGGCACTATTGAAGTTCCTTTATGCGTATAGTCTCATGATAACAGCCAGAAGTTTGAGACACCAATCTTGCTTACAGGATTACGCTAACTTCAAAATTTCAATTCCTAACTGGAGAACTGAAGATGAGTGTGCTTTTGTTTTACGTTTGAGATGTTGCTTTCTAAAAAATTATGTAAGTTCATCATTTCCCATCTAAAAGGTAAGGGGGGATTGGAGATGAGCGCCTTATTTGTACCTGCTGGTTGCTTTTGGTTTGCTAAACATTGCAATGCTATTTGTTATATATGCACCTTTTAGTTCAGGTGTTGTAATTACTATCTAGCACATTTGGACTTCCTTCGTTTTTTCAATCATTATTGGTCTTATATATCGAGATTTGAGACATTGAACTTTCCACCTGTCGACTGATGCCCATAAATTGCCTTCAGAATTGGAGCAACTAGAGAGTCTTTAATGTTTACTGAAAATTTTCTTCTTGGTATTAGAGAGAAACTCTTGATTGTTCTATATCTGCTTCTTGGTTTACAAATGATCTTCTTGGTTTGGATTATAATGCATCCTTATTTTTGATCGGTGTTTATCATCTGGGTCTTGATTTGCCGTTGATTGCTCTTGGTTTGGAGATGAGTGCATTTACACTTTTACAAATGATCTTCTTCATGGGTTTGGGAACATTAGATTCTATTTCTTTTTGGTATCATCTGTATCAGAATTGGGAAAATGAAGAAAGATTTTCTACTTTCTCATTGACACTCTATTTCCCCTTTGAAGTGGAACTGGATATAGATGTGGTTATTTGTATTGATAATCTGCTTCATTTGGAAAGTTTTGAAACTTCATACTCATTCGTTTGTACGGATAATTGGTTTTCCTAATTGGGCGTTTTTATTTATCTCAGTTTGGGAGGTTGGAGGGTTAAGTGGCAAAAAAGAACAAAGGTGAGCTTGGATTTGAACTTTTTCAACAACTCACACTCGAGTTGGATTATTTTCAATTTTGACTTTTTACATTGTGGCATTGATTGCAAGCCATGAATTTTGAACCTGTTCTGCAGCATCGTGTGTTGAGCGAAGTTCTGCTTCGTGTTCTATATTTCCGTCTCTTTGTAATTCATTGGCATTCTCGATTTCTTGCATGATCCAGAGAATTACATACTACAGTAATTATCTTTCTCAGCAGCAGTTTGGGATCGTTTGGTTGGGCTCTGACTGTCTGTAATGATCTGGTGCCTCTTGGGTTGGACAATTCTACAATAAATAGAATCTCTCCTAATTGGATCTCTTCTTCTTTACCCTAGTTTATTTTGCTTTCTCAGCAGGAGGAATTGGGGCAGTTTGGTTGGGCTCTCTGTTTCTGATGGTCCGCCTCTTGGTTTGTGACAGTACTACTACTCTTTATCTGCTTTCTTGAAAGTTTTTGATATGGATCTACAAAGGGTTTCCTCTGCTAGTTGGATATCCTCTTCATCACAGTTGCATGAATAGGGGAAAGATAATTGCTTCTTTGGTGGTGGAATCTGCAGGTATATGGAAATTTTGTATTTGTCAATTTAATTTGGTTATTTGAAGAGGTTTCACTGTATGATAACAGCAAACAGATCAGGAGCAGTTAAGTTTGTCTGTGTGTTGTTTTTCTTAGTGATTTGAATTAAATTGTGAAGTTTTTTCTGCAGTTTAAGTGTTTGAGAATATGTTGTAATACATTTTGTGAAACATCGGGCATAACTTTGGTGACCTTTGTCTGATAACCTACAATTAACATTTCAAAATTTATGCATTGGTTTGGTATCACAGTCTATGTTAAAGTTGTTTTTTAGTGCGTTGGTCTGAATTTGTCTGTCTCATCTGACTTGGTTTGATAATCTGTACATTTACTGAGGAGGAGCTGAAGACGACGATTGTCTTCCTATGGCGCACCCAAGAAACTTCCTTGTGTTCCTTTCTGGATACACAACTCAGTGATTAGTATGTTGAGGTTTGGGATGCTGATGCTTCATTTTGTAATTGCCAATGTACCTTTATAACTTCTTCTCCTAATGAGAGGAGCAGGAGATGACTCCTTAACTCGTATTGATAATTGATTGATCGTGTGAGCTTTTAGGTATGTGGTTCTTTTCTTAACTTCTTCCTTGTGTTCTTTTCTTTGTCCTGTATATCAGGAACTAAGGTATATGTGAGCTTTTAGGTATGTTGTTGTTGATCGTGTGTTACAACATAGTCTTCTTCCATTGTACTCAAATGGACTCCCTCTGATTGGAATAAGTATGTTTTTTCCTGTTTTGTTATTGTGTGGAGACTTGGGATAAATGATCACATCACCAAGTAATCTCTGTTTTGTATATTCTTGTTTTGCTGGAATGTTGTTAAGATTTTCTAGTGTTTTCTTCAAATTTGAAGACAGCAGTGTGAAGCAAATAAGCTTCTTCAGCAAGTCTTTTTTCCTCATTTTTATGCAAATCCTCTACAAAGTTGTTTTCCAACATTCTTATTGTGATAATAACTTATTTTATTGAATTCTGTACTCTTGTCTATATTCGTTTGTAATTTTTGTGTATACATGAGTGTATGGTGTTTAACTTAAACATGGAATTAAGTATTCTATTAGACCCTCACGCGTGCGCTGCACGGCTTATATGGTCAACAAAGAAATATGTTTATAAATATGGTTAGAAACAGCATATATAAAAAGTGACATAAAGAGTGATGGACAATATAGAGAAATATGATCGACACAACATACATAAACGGAAGATAGGAACAACATTGGGTAGTTCTAATAGTAGAAAAAGTGAAATTTATAGATAAGGTTGTTGAAAGATGTCCTTAACATAGCATAAGGTATGAAGTTCTAATGAGCATAATGCGGTAAAGAGTTTATAAAGAAGTATGTTGTATGAGTCACTTTTATAATAACACATAAATGGGGCACAGGATAATTGGTGTTTGAGTATACAAGACATGCTCACGTAGCCCTTGTGGTATACAACAATTGGTGTTTGAGTTGTTGTAAGATCTTCATTATTAATAATTCAGATTTTAAGCCATTGTCTTGAAGTTACTCGATAAAAGGCGACATACAACTGACTATGAGGAAAATACTGGGCTTGGCAAATGAACACCAACATGTTGGAGATGTTGTCTTTTATTTATTGTCGTTGTGAAAGAAATGCCAATAAGAAATTGTTTCCTTTTAAACTTGAATGGAATTTGAACATCAGACAATGCTAGTGATAACCTTATATATGGAACTAACTCAAGATTAAATTTAGTAAGTATTAATATTTATAAAAAAGTTATCAATATATTGTTTTTTTTTTTACTTTTATGTATACACACAGCAGTATCTTTGCCCAAAAAATATATATAAACATCAGCCATGTATTAAGGGCGCGTCTAATATGACCTCTAAAAAAAAGTCCACTGGTGGACCTTTACTACTTTTAGTAAAAGAGTAAAGGTCCAAATTGGTCATTGACAAATTTTTCGTGGGATGAATTCGTCCCTCACAATTTTTTCGGGACACATTGGTCCCTGACAATTCCAAAACGGGACACGTTAGTCCCTCCATCCATTTTGACGTTACCAGCACAGTAAACGTGTCCTACGTGGCACGTTAGATTTAAAAAAGGGACGAATCGGTCCCTGACAATTTAAAAAAGAGACGAATCAGTCCTCTGTTACTATTCATCGTCTTCTACCTCCAAACCTCCAAATCTCCAATCAACGAAGGTTCCACCCCTCCCCCCTCACCGATCCTCCTCTCTCACAGCTCTCTCTCTCACAGCCCCCCTCTCTGGTTCGCTCTCCCATCTCTCCTCCCTCTCTGGTTCGTTCTCCCCTCACCGATCCTCCTCCCTCTCTCTCTTCGCATCTCGCCGTTCCCTCTCTCGCCGTTCTCTCTCTCGTCGCTCTCCCTCCTCTCTTCTATCCCTTTCGTTCCTACGGTGAGGGTTTGGTAAGTGATGGCTTACAGTGGTGAGAGGGGAGAACGAGATCTACGAGAGGCGATGGTGAGAGGGGGGAGTGCGATCTGCGAGAGTGAGAAGGAGATGGAGAGGAGGAGAGAGAGAGGGATGAGTTCCAGATTTAACGTGAGTGAGGAGTGATAGATGAGTTCCAGATCTGGGGGGAGGGGTTCACGGTGGGGGGAGGGGTGAACAGTGGAACGGAGGGGGGGGGGGGGGGAGGGGTGATTTGTCCCCTTTTCAAAAAAGTCAGGGACTGATTTGTCCCATTTTCAAATTTGTAAAGTCAGAGACTTATTTGTCCCAAAATAAACGTGGCAGTTAACGTGACACGTGGCACTTAACGTGCCACGTAGGACACGTTTACTGTGCTGGTAACGTCAAAATGGATGGAGGGACTAACGTGTCCCGTTTTGGAATTGTCAGGGACCAATGTGTCCCGAAAAAATTGTGAGGGACGAATTCGTCCCACAAAAAATTTGTCAAGGACCAATTTGGGCCTTTACTCTTAGTAAAAAAGTGACTTTTATAATAATAAAAAATAAAGATAATATTTTATTAAAACTTATCAAAAATGGTAAATGTCCGGTGGACCTTTTTTAAGGGACCATATTAGATGTACTCATGTATTAGTTGAAGTGATAAGAAATTTAAATTAAAGAAGTATTCAACTCAAAATAATTGGTATTCACTATTTTTTTTTTGGAAAAATGTATTCACTATTTGATCACTATGTCTTTTGATTATTGTTCTGTACCGTGCTACCGATCGTGAGGATCGATATTATGCAGTTGGTAGATATTTTGTCCTTGATTCTATCATTGTCTTCAGGCTGAGAGGAAAGTCTTGTTCGATCCGGGACGTTCGACCTTGAGAGGCGATGTTGAGGCGTTCGATCTTGAGATGTTCGATCTTGGAGGGCGAGGTTGTACCTGCAATGATACTCCGACGCTTAAGTCAGTATTTGAGAGAATAAGTGTTTTGTTAGAAAAGTGCTTACCATTAATGAGCATTGAATGGGGTATTTATAGAGTTTTGGATGTGTTTGTGTTGGCGTTTTTGGGCCGTCCGATCTTGCGGGCTGATCTTGGCCATTGAAGATTGGACTCTCTTGATTTACAATTGGGCTTCTCATCAATTGGGCTTTTTGGAGAAGGGGTGCAAATAGAAAATACTGTAATTACCATAACAGTGGTCCCCCAAGTCTGGTCGCTATGAGGAGCGATCTTGACTTTGAGTGGAGGTTCTATCCGCTTATCGAGCTTATGTCGGGGCCGGGGTTTTTCGAACGATGCTACCTATCCGTCGAGCTTTCGAGCGACGTGGACAGTTTTTCCGACCTCAGTGCTGCTTTGGAATCAGTGCTGCTTTGGAATCAGTGCCACTTTTACTGTTTCTGACAAGGCGTCTCTTCGTAGTGGCGGCGCATGATGGTGACGTTTATTCTTCAGCGTGCGGATTTTAATGGACCATGGTTTGGATGTGACGCTTCGACTTCCAGGCCCAGGCCCATTGGATTCGCCTTGCTATAAATAAAGGGTCTCACCAATTCATTTGTTGCTTGTTGTTCATTTGTTCTGATTTGCCGATCTTCGAGAGCTCCCGAGTTTCTTTAGAGTGAACGTGTTTGTAGTATCTTTAAGGTCGGTTTCTGAGGATCGACAACCGTTTATTTCCAGACATCATCAGCTTGCGACATAGTTTCGAGGTTAGTCTACTTTTGGTTTTTTTCTTTACTTTTTATTTGTGCCTGGACCTTCCCCCGTCCCCTTTGATCTCAGAATGGGGGTCGTCAGGTCGGGTTCCGACTTGCTCGCGAACCCATTTTTCGATCTTTATTCCTGACATTTCGTCCCCCATTCCTGTAGATTCGATCTGGCGAGGACGAAACAAACTCGGAGAGACGTCACTCAGTACCGGAAAGAGTTTACGAGTGCGATGGCATCTGGTGGTGAAATCCCTGAGGTCCGTGCCGAGCCTTCTGAAGTCGCCGCCCCGGACGTGCAAGAGCACTCTGCTTCCGCCCCTGTGAGTGATAAGGCGGAAGATAATTTTGAGAGCGAAAGTTCTTCTCCTGCGACCGATGCTAATGAGCCGAATGACAACACTCCCGAAGACGTGGAGGAGGATTGCCTGGTGGATGTGATGGCTGTTACTTCCGAGTCTGATGAGGAAATCCCAGTGGAGGAATCAGAGGATTCCGAGGTCGATCTTGGGTCGAGTTCCGACTCTGCTGATGAGTCTGATAGAGAGGGTGTTGAAAAACAAGTGGAATCTCGCCCTAAGAGCCAACCGGAGTCCAGCCGAGCTTCTGCTGTTTCTCTGGATGAGTACTCTAGTACTGGTTGTGGGGACCTCGACGTACCGGTGCGAGAGGTCTCCCTATATGATTGGGTTTCCAGAAATATTTTGGAGATCGAATCGTTGTACCAGCATGGGTTTAATTTGGAGAGGGTCGGGAGGAAAGCTTCGGGTCGCTCGAAGCGAGTTTGGAGAGTTGAGGGAATGAAAAAGGGAGAGCATGTGGCTTTGTGGCCAGGAGAGCTCAAGTTTACTTTGTATCATATGCTGATAAACGAGATGAATATCAGGCCTCCTTTTACTTGGTTCGAGCAGACGGTCTTGGCGACTTTGGATGTTGCGCCTTCTCAGTTGCATCCAAACGCGTGGGCTTTTGTTCGAGCCTTCGAGCTAATGTGTCTTCATCTGGAGAGGCCGGTCTCGCCGTTGCTCTTTTTCCATTTGTTTGAGATCAATCGGAACAGTAGTGAAAATAAGTCCGGTCGCGAACACGTCAGTCTTCGTTCAAGGCGAGGTGCCAAGATTTTTAAAGCCTATGCGGACTCGTTGAAGGGGAATTGGAAGGAGTTATTTTATTGGGTCGAACCGGTGACCGACGAAGCGATTGAGAGAGTGGGAAAGTTTTCAGAGGATGGTCGGACTTTGGTGTCCACCAAGTTTCCCATTGGTTGGAGTCAGGCCCATTTTGAACGATCCACCAATTCCTTTTCTGTTAGTCAGAATCGTTTGAACGCTGCCGATCTTCTTACCAAGAGGATCCTGATGTTTATTTCTGAGAACATTCCGTTTTCAAAACATAAGTATCGGGGTATCCCTGCGGCTAAGATAGTTCAGGCCGGGAAGCGAAGACGAGTGCAAATTGTCTTAGGTAGTTTTGTTTTTCTTGCTTTTGATATTTGCATATTTTTGACCGTAGTTTGTATGATCGATTTATGTTTCTTTTCCAGATACCATGGCCCCCAAGAAGCTCGCCGTAATGAAGGCGCTGGCGATGAGGAGTGTCGAGATATCTGGAGATGCTGAGGGGGTTGGTGTTCCGCTTCCGACGTCTCCCCAGGCCGAGACTGTTGTTGGGACGGTTACTGTTGCTTCTCCGATAAATACTGTTACCCAGGAGGACCTTGCCTATGAGGCTCTGGTCGATCTTGTTTCCAGTTCTCCTCCCCCGACTGCTCCCGATGTTGGTGCGGGTACCTCGGCGAAAAGGGTGCGCACCGAGGCAAGTGGCGAGCAGAGGCCGGAAAAAAGGAGTAAGACTTCGAGGAGACCGAAGCATAAGAGTAAGGCCGTACCTTTAGAGGAGGGTTTTTTGGAGCAGAATTACGCCCAATGGCGGGAGGATCCTGTCGGGGCGTCTGTTAAATTGTTGGCGAATTTGGCCGATGTTCATAGGATCGAAAAAGAGAAATACGAGCAGCGGGCTAAGGGTAAATGACATCATTTTTTTACATTCATAAAAACATCTCTTTCTTCATAAACTGATTTCTCTCATTTTTCGAGTTTGCAGCCTCGTTGGAGCTCGAGAAGTCAAAAATAGTGAAGCTCGTGGAAGATGTGGCTTTAAAATCGAAAGAGCTCGCTCGAACAAAGCAAGAACTTCTGGTCCTGAAGGAAAGCCAAGGGGAGGTTGTACGTCGGGCGGAGTTTGCGGAGAATCGCGTCAAGGAGCTTGAAGAAAGGGAAAAAGTTTTGGAGGGGCAACTTGTCGAGGCCAACGAGAAGATCAAAGGTTTGGAGTTTCGTGTAGCTGGTTTGGAAGAGGATTTGAAGAAAGCATCTGGGGCACGGGTCGGTACGAGCGGCGATGCGGAGGCTCGAATTGCAGAGCTTGAGGCAGCCCTTCAGCAAAGCAGAAGAAATGCTAAAGAGGCTATGAAACTTGCAAACGAGGCTAGGAGGGAGGCTCGGGAAGCTGCTAACTCTGCAATTGAGTTGTACAAGGAGGGTTTTGAGTGCGCCCAGGAGCAAATTACTTTGGTCCATCCTTCTGTAATTTTGGATCGGTCGATTATTGACGCCGACCATGAGGTTGAAGGGGGTAAGATCGTTAAGATCGATGCTCAGACGGAGACGAAGACTGTGATATTCCCGACCTCCACTGCCTGATGTTTTAACAGCGTTTCTTTTGCAGAAGTTCCTGGTGTATGCTTTTACTTATGTATTTTTTGTATAGATCCGGAACTTCTGTTGGTCTAGCTGGAGATTTTTGTAACCTCTTTTTGGAATATGCCTATAAGGCCTTTACGAGCTTTAATGAATGCTTTTTGAATTTCGCATGTCATGTATGTCGTTTTTGCGAGTTTTTAACGAGTGCTTTTTAAATTCTGCACGTCGCGTGTGATGTAAAAACGTCGGTAAACGAGGAACTCGATTTACCGGTTCGAACCTATAGGACAGTTTACTAGGACTCGGCCTAGATTTAACTCGCCCCATAGGGGTATCGACAGCTGTGGCCGATGGTCGTTCGTAGGACGTTTCGATCCTTGAAGACCCGGTCTCTTTGAGATAGTTTGCCAAGACTCGGCTCGGATTTAACTGTTTTCTCAAAGAGTTTTTGACCTTGGGTGGTCGCTTTTGGGGAGATCATCTAAGATCGGTCCCAGTTGATTCATGTTGGGGGGAATTAGGTCCCTTCATTCTGTTTGATGAAAATCAAGAATGTGTGGAGACTTGAAAAAACTTTTGAGAAGTATTGAAAGCGTTTGAAAGAAATGTCAAGCTTCTTTATTAATAGCTTTGTTTCGAGTTTACATAAGATCGGTGTGAGTGACTTCTTTCTAAGGATAATAACTTTTCAGTTTTGTTGCGTTCCAAGTTCTCTCAATCTTTCTTCCTTGAAGGGTCTCCAATTTAAAGGCTCCCGTGCCGGTTTTAGATAAAATTCGGTAGGGGCCTTCCCAGTTTGGGGCGAGCTTTCCTTGGGAGGTGTTTTTCTGACCGACGTCAGCCCTTCTGAGTACCAGATCGCCGGGATTGAAATCTCTGTGAACGACCTTGGTGTTGTATCTGGTCGCCACCTTTTGTTTGATGATCGCTTCTCGGAGCGAGGCTCGACCTCGGATTTCATCGATGAGGTCGAGTTCTTCTCTTAGGGCTTGATCGTTATTGCTTTGTGTTTTGGGATTTGCCGTTCTCCAACTAAGTTCGCCGATCTCGACGGGGATGACCGCCTCGCTGCCGTAGGAGAGCCTAAAAGGTGTTTCCCCAGTGGAGCTTTGGGGGGTCGTCCGGTATCCCCAGAGGACGTAAGGCAATTCTTCTACCCAATTTCCTTTAGCATCGTCCAAACGTCGTTTCAGCCCGTTCAGTATTACTTTATTTGCAGCCTCTGCTTGACCGTTGGTTTGAGGGTGCTCTACCGAAGAAAAATGGTGCTTAATTTTAAGCTCGAACATTAATTTGCGAAATCCCGTGTCTGTGAATTGCGTCCCGTTGTCTGTTACTACTACCTCGGGGATCCCGAACCTGCTCATAATGCTTTTTTTGAAGAATTTTATGCAGTTTTTCGCAGTGATGGTCGCCAGGGGTTCCGCTTCTATCCATTTACTGAAGTAGTCTACGGCGACGATTAAGAATTTGACTTGTCCTGGTGCTTTTGCGAAAGGTCCGAGCAAGTCCAATCCCCACCATGCGAAGGGCCATGTGGAGGATAAACTCGTGAGGTCTGTGGGGGGAGCCACGTGTATGTTGGCGTGGATTTGACATTTTTTGCATTTCTTCACGTGATCACTAGCATCGCCGATCATGCTCGGCCAGTAGTAGCCGGCTCGAAGGGTTTTTCGTGCTAAAGATCGAGCTCCCATGTGCTGGCCGCAGATTCCCTCATGAATTTCTGTTAACACATAGGCCGCTTCCTCTCCCTCGATGCATTTAATTAACGGGGAAGAGAGGCTTCGTTTATAGAGCGTCCCGTTGATGGCTGAAAAAGCCGAGGCTCTTCTCCTGATATATTTGGCGTCGTTTCTGTCTGGGGGTTCCGTTCCTGAGACGATGTACTCTAAAATTGGGGTTATCCAGCTGTCTGCCTCTTCAAGCATGTAGATGGTTGGGTTAAACAGCGGCTCGAGAGATACACTGGGATTGCGTAGTGTTTCTTGGATGGTCGTCCTTTGGTTACCTGGGGTTTTTGTGCTTGCGAGTTTGGCGAGGATATCAGCTCGTTGGTTTTCCGTTCTTGGGACATGAACTATCTCGCTTGCTTCAAATTTAGCCATTAGCGACTGTACCTGAAGTAGGTATTTTTGCAGGATCGGTTCTTTGGTCTCGTATTTGCTTTCGATCTGGGAGACCACCAAGAGAGAGTCGGTATGGAGTTTAATTTTTTGGACTTGGAGGTCAATTGCCAGGCGAAGTCCGGCAATGCAAGCTTCGTACTCTGCTTGGTTGTTCGAGGTGGGAAAACCGAATGTAAGGGAAACTTCGATGATGACTCCAGTCGGGCTTTCTAGCATAATCCCTGCGCCACTCCCTTTTGGATTTGAGGAACCATCGACGTAGAGGATCCATATGTCAGAGTTGGTGTTAGCAGGTGTCATCTCGGCGATGAAGTCCACCAAAACTTGTGCTTTAAGTGTAGTTCGAGCTTCATATTTGATACCGAACTCTGAGAGTTCTACGGCCCATTTGATCATCCTTCCAGCTAGATCGGGTCTGTGGAGTATCTGTCTGATTGGGTAGTTAGTGCGGACGACTATCTGGTGGGCGACGAAATAAGTTCGAAAACGTCGAGCTGCAACAATGAGGGCCAGGGCGATTTTCTCGATTTTCTGATAACGACTTTCAGCCCCGTGCAGAGCCTTGCT
Source organism: Astragalus membranaceus (assembly GCA_039519185.1). Taxonomy (NCBI): domain Eukaryota; kingdom Viridiplantae; phylum Streptophyta; class Magnoliopsida; order Fabales; family Fabaceae; genus Astragalus; species Astragalus membranaceus. Next base: position 153,018,750 of record CM076848.1, read on the forward strand.
TGCGAAGTAGATGGGACTTTGCCCGGTTTCGAGTTCGCGTACTAGAACGGCAGCTAACGCCTCTTCCGAGACCGCTAGATATAAGTATAATGTTTCCCCTTCATTTGGGCGAGTTAAAATTGGAGGTTCGGAGAGAGATTTTTTTAGTTGCTTCAAAGCTTCGTCTTGCTCGGGTGTCCATTCGAAATCTCTTTCTTCTTTTTTGAGGATTTTGAAAAGTGGAAGAGATTTGAATGCTGCATTTGATATGAAACGAGATAGAGCAGCTATCATTCCATTGAGTTTTTGTACTTCTTTTTTGGACGTCGGAGTTCGCATTTCTGTGACGGATCGACATTTATCCGGGTTCGCCTCGATACCTCGTTCTGTTAAGAAGAAACCTAAGAATTTCCCAGCTCGAACTCCGAAAGTGCATTTCTCTGGGTTCAATCTCATTCTGTTTTTTCGTACCTCAGAGAAAATTGCTTTCAGATCGCTTACATGGTCGGCATCACTTTTGCTTTTGGCGATCATATCGTCGAGGTAAACCTCTACGCTTTTACCGATCTGGTTTTGGAAAACTTTGTTCATCATTCTTTGATAAGTTGCTCCAGCGTTTTTTAAACCAAAGGGCATAACACGGTACGCGAAGTTTCCTCGGTCAGTGATGAAGGCGGTTTTTGCTTGATCTGGTGGAAACATGGCGATTTGGTTGTATCCGGAGTATGCGTCCATGAAAGATAACAACTGGAAACCGGAAGCGCTGTCGACCAAACGATCGATGCTGGGGACCGGAAAAGCGTCTTTTGGGCAAGCTTTATTAAGATCGGTGTAGTCGACACACATACGCCATTTTCCGTTAGACTTCTTCACCAGGACAGGGTTTGATAACCAAGTTGTGTATTTAACCTCAGAGATAAAGTTGGCTCGGATGAGGTCGTCTACTGCTAAGGCGGCAGCAATGGCTTTTTCTTTGCTTTGGGCCCGCTTTCTTTGGGCGATCCATTTCGCTTCTGGGTTTATTGCGAGTCGATGGCAGGCAATCTCTGGCGGGATCCCAGGCATGTCTTCGGCCGACCAAGCAAAGATGTCTTTGAAATCTTTAAGACATTGGGTTAATTCGGTCTTGATCTTTTCTGGAAGGTCGATCCCTATTTTGATTTTTTGGGAGGGGTTTGAACCGAGTTGTGTTTCGACGAACTTTCCATCAGGCTCTGGTCTTCTGATTTTTCGTTTGAGCTCTTTTGTTAGCTCGTCGACATCTGTCTGTTTTTCGACCTCCGGACCGCAGTTGGTTCCTACGTTAGTGGCGGTGTTAACTTCAGTTGATCTTCCTTTTGGCATTTTGGGAGTTGCCAGTTCTTCCGAAGGGGGAACCCCTTCATGCTGCGAAGCTTTTCGTTCGTTTTTAGTCCATAGGAAAAAACACCTGGAGGCCGACTCTAAGTCAGAGTTTAAAGTGATAACTCTGTCGCAAAGAGAGTGAAACTTCATCTTTAAGTGAGTGGTGGATGTAACCGCCCCGAGCCTGCCGAGGGTCGGTCTTCCTATAATGCCGTTGTATATGGATTCACAAGGCAAGACGAGGAATTTGGTTCTGACGGTTCGGACCATTGGTTCGGTTCCGTAGGTAACCATTAGCTCCAGATGTCCAAGAGGTTTCGTTCGAGATCCGTTAAAACCGGACAAAGCCGTCCCTCTATAAGGGGTGAGTTCCTCTTTACTGATCCCCATTTTGCTCAGAAGATCGATAAAGATGATGTCTGATGAGCTCCCCTGATCGACCAGGATTCTACGTACCTCCTTGTTGGCTATGATTGCCGATATCAAGAGAGGTACGTGTTTGTTAGCTTTTCCGTCAATAAGGTCGTTGTCACTAAAAGACAATGGAGGTCGATTAGTCACGACCGGGGTTGTTGACGTTGAAGCCACGCATAACAATTCCTTCCATTTTCTCTTCATGGATTTTCCCGATCCTTCATGATCGAATCCCCCAGTTATCATCATGATAACCGAGCGTTTTATATCCAGCTCTTCGCGGTCTGGGTCGATCACTTCTTTTCCTTTTGTCCTGAGGTTTTCATTTCTTTCTCTTCCGAGGTTGTCAGACCGTTCCCCCTCCTTTTTGACGTAAGAAGATAGTTTTCCCCGTTTTATTAAATCTTCTATGTCATCCTTTAGGGCGTTGCAATGGTTTGTGTCATGGCCATTGCTTCTGTGGTATCGGCAGTATTTGTTGGCCTTCTGCCCAGGTCGGCTAGGCAAGGACCTGGGAGGCTTGACGTCCCTGAATTCGACGTTCCAACATTCCCCTAGTAACTGGGCGTTGGAGACGTTGAGTTCGGTGTATACCTGGTGACGATTTTTCTTACCGATGTTCCACGAGTTTTTGCGAGGGTCGATCTCGATGTGGCGTTTTGATGGTTCTGCATGTGACGACGTTTTATCGACCTTGGAATTTTCTTCTTCGTTAATGAAGCACTGGGATAGTTCGAGGAATTCCTGGAGGGTGTTAGGTTCCCAGGTATTGATGTGTTTTCGGAACGAGCTTCCAGGTAACAGACCTTGGGCCATGAAGAAAATTCGAAAAGCGTCGTCTAACTGCCGAACCTGAAGAGCTTCAACGTTGAATCGCTCTATATATTCCCTCAGGGGTTCATTTACTTTCTGGACAATAGACGCTAGAACATTTTTGTTTTTGGGTTTGCTCTTGGAATGGGCAAAGTGCACCGAGAAGTGTTTTGCTAACTGGTCCCATGAGGAAATGGTATTCGACCTTAACGTCCGAAACCATTCGGAAGCCATTTTGTCTAGGGTTAAAGGGAATATTCGGCATTTCATTTCCATGGGTACATTTCGATACTGCATGGTTGTGTCAAATTGGTCTAGATGCCTGTCGGGGTCGCCCGTTCCGTCGTAAGTTTTCAAATCTCCAGGCGGTTTCTCGAGATACCGGGGAACCCGGAAGTTGTCAATCGATCTTGTGAAAGGACCTTTTCTCCCAGGTCGATTAGCCCGTGACAGTGGTTGGCGTCCGTGATGGGGTTCAGGACGTCCGTATCGTCGTGTTTGATTGTTTTGAACGCTGTCACGGCTTCTCGATCGTCTCCTTGACGAGGTCGAGCCTTCAATTTGGCGAGCCGGAGGAGAACGGGAACCATTCCCTCGGTGGCGGCGTGGAGGGGAATGAGGATCATCAAGATCGTCGTATTGTCGAGCTGATGGAGAACGGGAATCGCTCCCCTGGTGGCGGCGTGGCGGAGAATGAGGATTATCAAGATCGTCGTATTGGCGAGCCGGAGGAGAACGGGAACCATTCCCTCGGTGGCGGCGTGGCGGGGAGCGATGACTGAGCTTTCTCCGAGGGGGTGATCGATGAAAAAGTCTCCTTCGAGTTGGGCGTCGTTCTTCCAGTGAGCTCTGCCCGGATGATTGTTGATCCAGGATGTTTCGATTTTGCAGTCTCGCTACTTCGGATTCGAGGTTGGCGAAACGATTGTGTCTTTCTTCACTTACCTCTTCTTGCCGAGCCAATAGCTGAACGAGCTGTTGAACCGCGTCAGTCAAAGCCGGAAGTAATTGGGGAGGTGGCAAGCTCGTCTCATCTGCGCCCGATTGAGTTCGGGAAGGTCCCGTGTTGGGATGTCGGCTTCGTGTTTGTGACGAATTCGTGAGTTCCTGGACGTGGCCTTCAGGGGTTCGCTGAGGGCCGAGGTCAGGCTCGGCCATGAGACGAGTCGGTATTGAGCGGCGTGTTGGTGCCATTTAATAGGTTCAAGGAGATGGTGAGAAAAATCGGGTACTGGTTCCTCCCACTGTGGTCGCCAATGTTCTGTACCGTGCTACCGATCGTGAGGATCGATATTATGCAGTTGGTAGATATTTTGTCCTTGATTCTATCATTGTCTTCAGGCTGAGAGGAAAGTCTTGTTCGACCCGGGACGTTCGACCTTGAGAGGCGATGTTGAGGCGTTCGATCTTGAGATGTTCGATCTTGGAGGGCGAGGTTGTACCTGCAATGATACTCCGACGCTTAAGTCAGTATTTGAGAGAATAAGTGTTTTGTTATAAAAGTGCTTACCATTAATGAGCATTGAATGGGGTATTTATAGAGCTTTGGATGTGTTTGTGTTGGCGTTTTTGGGCCGTCCGATCTTGCGGGCTGATCTTGGCCATTGAAGATTGGACTCTCTTGATTTACAATTGGGCTTCTCATCAATTGGGCTTTTTGGAGAAGGGGTGCAAATAGAAAATACTGTAATTACCATAACAATTATCAAAAACACAATGGTTTAAGAGGTACTATACTTAACCGCTTCATATATCAAGAGAGCTGGATAGTTTCGATGGTTTTTGATAAAAACAATAGTGGTTTAAAGTTAAAAAACCACTATTGGCAAGAGGGTCTGCGAGTCAAAGAAAATCGACTATCCACATCCGCCTCAGTCAATGACTTCCTCGGATTGTGATTTCTGGCTCTATAACCGTTTCTTGCAGCTCTCACCTCCTCCTTTTTCAAGGTCTAAAACAAAAGCAAAATGGGTTGTGCTGACCGAATCTAGTCATCTCTCACTCTCATCTCTCTATTCTTACCACAACGTCGTGCATCTCTTTACTTAAGTGTTTTTATTATTTTCATCTCCTAATATATATATATATATATATATATATATATATATATATATATATATATTATTTGAACATGATGTAAAAATATTATTCCCAACCCCACACATGGTTTCACCCTTGCAATGCCAATGTCCATACTTTTGGTGATTCTCCCATGTTATCCATGTGTTTGTTTTTTATAATTGATTAGTTGTTATTTCCATATTTGGAATCTTCTTAATTAATGAAGAATTGGAATATTTGACATTTTCTTATGCATTACGAGACAACTGGTTAATTATTTAAGTTGGATATAGACGTATTTAGATTTCTTTCTTCCTGAATATCTGTTATTTTTTTTATAGTAGATCAATCGGTAGTGGGAAACCTATTGAGATTGTACTTGAGCCCCAGGGTACAATGTTCGATTCCCACGAAAGGCAAAAACTTTACAAGGGGGTAGAGAAGGTCATTATGTACAGTTCTGTGGTAGCCTACTAGAAAGAAAAGGGCAAAGTTGATACCAAAATGTAACACCCTAATATTTCTAACAAGTAGAAATACTAAAATGCACAACCTAGTATACATCAGAGATAACTTCCAGTCCCAGATATCGAACACAATTAAAAACTGCGATGAACAATCATCAAACGGTCACCTCGACATGATATCTTAACATACAATCACTTAAATACTTAAGTAACGTGCCTTACAACTTCTCATGTCCTAGTGTTCAATATCCAAAACCAAAAGTAGCGGAAACGATTTACTTTTAACAGTGTATAAGTTATACAATCGAAATTACAAAGACAACTAGGGAAAATCAGCATAAGCATATAAACTAAAACTTCAACATCTCCTTGGGACACCACGTCTAGCCGTGCCTCTTCGCCTTTGCATTTTCCTGTTTCTCTGTAAAAACCACAACATATAAAGGGTGAAATAAACATTATCTCAGTGAGTCCTATCGAGACCCCTCACTAAAACTTTATCGGTTCATTATGCATCACATAAATCGTAGCTAAAATAATAGCCACGTGAAACCTCTTTACATAGCATATCACCGTGAATGATTGTCTATATTCTCGGTGAACCCAATCCGCTTACCATAAACTGCGGGCAAACTTCAAGGGGCCTAGGTTCATAGGGCTCATGATTTCCCACTCCCCTAGTACGCTAACCTCAATAGGGTCGTCACCCATCCTCAATATATATAATTTATATATATACACCCGCTTTGGGCCGTCTCTTATCTAATATAAACATAACATAACCTCAACCTCAACCTCAAGGGACTTTTAGTCCGTTTTATCTTTCGTGACATTACCTCACTCGTGGTTACTAACATTCATTAACATAACTTAATTACAATCAACATCAAGCATCTTTATCTTAACTTTCTATGACCTCAACCTCATTGGGACGTAAAGTTCATTTAAACATAACATGACCTATATAATACCCGCATTGGGCCGTCTCATGAATAATATTACCCGCATTGGGCCGTCTTATATACTCGATATAATTTATATATCGTGAATCTCTAACTGTCTATAATGAATATATAAATATATATAACCTCTGATGAGTCCTCATCATATGTATATTTTTATTCAGTTTACAAACCATAATGCCGAATATTTTATGTTTTATTCAGCCAATAACTAGAGATTTGGCATAGTTTTAGTTTTATGTAGTAGAAGTGGAGGTATAATTGGCAAAGTCCAATTAAATGAATAATGACCCAATTTATTGATGGGCCAAGAGAATTGTGGGCTGGACTTGAAAAAATTAAAAAGAAAGAAGGCGTGGAGAGGAAGCTTGGAGAATTAAAAGGATTGAAATTAGGTAATTCAAAGAACACGCAGGGTACGAGGCACAACATCAGCGCCGGAAGGCGTCAACAACGAAGCCAAGGAGAAAGAAAAGCAGTACCACCGGCACTTCGTCTGGGGTGCGATTTAGGGATTTGAAGGTTTCATGGAGTCCTCTATGTGTAATCTCTTCTTATTTCTATCTTCTCATTCATTGATGTTGTCTTTTTAGTTTCTTTTGATTAGGGAGAGATGACTCTCCCCAAACCCTTCTTATGGATTCTTTGATATGGTTAAGATAATTGATTGTTTGATTATCATATGTCTAAATCTTATGTTCTTAATGCTTTGCAATTACATATGATAATTGTAATGATCTAGGTAAATAATCACATAGGAATATGGGTTGTTTGCTGGAAATTGGGGTTTAGATCACATGCTAGTAATCTTCATAGGAATATGTGGTAGCTTATGTGAATTCATTAAAATTCTTAATCTTAATGCGTTACCCTCTGGCATGACTCACCTAACGAATTAGGGTAACTCTTAGGGTAATAGGGGTTTTGAGGCAAGGAATTGTCCTTAGCCTAATATTGTGAATTGAATCTGGTATTTCAAACAATTAATATGTGAGTAGCTGAAGGTCCATAAGATCGGTGAAGGGAGAGGATTCGACCCCTAATCGCGTTTATCCTAATTGTTTTATAAATTTCTATTTCACCATTACCGATAACTATCTTTTTGTCCAATCGTATCAACTAAGAAATAATTTGTTTGCTGAATTGACAATAAAAGCAATCCCTGTGGATCGACCGGTTCTTACCGATATTTTATTACTTGCGACGACATTTGGTACACTTGCCAAAGTCCTAACAACCTCAAAGGACATTTAGTCCGCTTGAACAATTATCATGACCTCAATTTATACCAACGTGCTTTCCACGAATTACGGTTTAATCATCAATATATAGGGTTTGGGAAGGGATTAGAATTGATTTGGAACCAATTCGGCCTAAAACATGATTTAAATTAGGGCAACAGAGGCATACGCACGGTCCGTGCGTGAAAACGCACGACCCGTGCGCCTGTTTTAGAAATAGTGCAACATGAGTGCGTGTGACGCGCACGACCCGTGCCCTAGGGGCGCCCAGTCCGTGCGTATCAACCAGTGTCCAGAAAACTTGATTTTTCGTAAAATTTGCTATCCCGTTCGTTCCAATATCCGTCCCGATCGATTCCCAAACATCAAAACACATTATTTCAGTCCAGAACAGCAACATAATCGGTCCAAACAATCACAATATCCTCAAATAATCATTCATCCAAACACATTAAATGTTACGGTTTCAAAATACGGTTTTTAACACGAACACTTGCGAACTAAAAACAAGGACAGAACATGCAATCAACATTTCGACAATAATTCCCTAAGCGAGTATAGAATTCACCCGGAGCGACGAACAACTTGAACAACGGAAGACGCGATCAACTCTACCCAAACCGAACTATTTTTGGACAGCATCTGTGAGCAGTTTTGGGATGAGCATAACTTATTCAATTTCTAACCAAAACCATTCAAACCAGTGCTTATTGTGTAGGGAATTTTTTCTATTTTCCTATGGTCCAAGTTCCACACTGTTATGACGAGTATTCAGTGAGTTACTGCTAAAATACATAGACTGTTCGAAAATGTTACTGTAACTAAAGTGAAACTTGTACTTGAATTTTCTCCCTCAATACTCAGTCAAATTAGGTGGTTCTTGTGCCTATCTTGAAGGTTTTCGTGTCTAGTTTCTAAATAATAAAAAATGAACTTTAAAGAAGGTTTGTACAGTGAGTTACAAAGAGAATACCAAGGATTGTTCAAAACCGTTTTTTGCAGAACTTGCTGTGAGTTGATTCCTTCAACTCCACCACCAAGGACCACGAACTCATGCCCCAAAAATGTTCCAATCACGACCTCATCTCCTAATCCTTCACTTCCAGGTTCTGAAACTGCAATGTGGCTTCTTGATGCGTGAAATCCGCAAGTGTACGGTTTTCGTCAAGTAGTAAAATGATCGAATCCACAGGGACTCTGACTTTTGAGTATCAACTAATCATAATCTAATTAAATTAAGAAGGAATAAAATTTGATTAATTAGAAGGGTGTTTTGTAATAACGAAATAGTGAAAAATCAATTAAAATCTAAAATTGCAAGAAAAGAAGGATTGTTGTTATAAGATAGGATAGGAAGGGATCCTAGGATTGGGATTTCCACAAGGTTTATTTATGATTGCAAATTGATTTTCCTTTTATTAATTCTATCCTCTTAGAAGGTGAAATTATCCTAAGGAAGTTAATGTTCTCTCTCAAGTAACAAAAACCGTGCTCAATTGAAACAATTCCTACTTTCGTGGTAATTGAATTCAAACTAAACTCATTAAGCTCTATGATAATTCATTGGTTCCTCGAAAGACTAAACCTACTTTCGTGATATAGGTCTCAAGTTCAATCCTTATAGATCCGACAATTAGGTTCACCTCTCAGTTCTTCCCTAATTATCTATGAAATGCAAATAAGTGGCCAACAAATTCACAAGAGTAAAACACAATAAGGATAGAATCAAAGCATGATCAAATTTAATAAAAGGGGAAAATAGTTCAATTTGTTCTCATAAACATACCAAGGGATGTACCCAATCCTAGAAATAGAAAACTACTCAATCATATCTAAGTAATAATCCATGGAAGAGGTTAAGAAACATTCAAACCATAATTTTTGAGAAGAAAAGAAGATGAAGATTCTTGATCATTGCCTCTAAAGCTCCTCTCTAATATGAAGTTCAGAACCCTAGGCAAGTATTTCTAATTTCTATTTATACTCAGGCACAAAAATGGCCCAAAACAGTCCAAAAACAGGGTTAAAAACGCTAAAATCCGAAACTGCAGCAGCAGGGTGTGGCGCGAAACACACCCAGGTGGTGGATCGATCTGTTTGTCTTTTTTTCATCTAATTTCTTCCAAAATGACTCCTAGCTCCATATCAACTCATCCAAGCCACTTTCCAACACTAAAATGCCCATTTCCTACAAAACACAACATACCAAATGCAATTATTCAAATCTACATAAAAGATTAAACAAAACTAAAGAACTCATGACTAATTAAACTAAAAATGCATGAATAAAACAATGAAAATATGATGCCAATATGGACACATCAAATTACCCCAAGCTTAAAACTTTGCTTGTCCTCAAGCAACCACTATGGTCAAAGTAAGAAGAGGAACCAATAGACACAATGAGTAAGGAACTCGAGATAAAATCATATCAAGCAATAGGCATAGGCAATTCAAGAGCAATAGAGGTAATGAGTATAAAGTCCAATTAGAGGCTTAGGTTCCTTGAGATCATGTTTCACACCAATAAGGACACTCTCCTATCCACTCTCAAAGTGTTTAAAGGGTAAGGTGATTCGCTCAAGTTTCTTCAAAGAAAATACTCTCCCATAAACTTGACTATCAACCAATTTTCCACTATGTTATTTGAAAGCACATCAAAATCACAAGGTCTTTTCGGGTTGTAACGGGGTCAAGGGTAATAGATAACAGGTAGGAAGAACAAAGAAAGGGATATTCAAAGGGCTATACAACATCTTCAATCAATTACGGGTAGCCTTTTAGAATACTCATGAAAATTCTAGGTTCACAAACAATATAGTCAACATACACAATAATGACCAACCAGTTTCGAGCACTTGGTCATAGTCTATGTCCTCTTCATACAATGATCCACTCTTGTTCTTTTTTTCTATTTTTTTTCAATTTATTCATACCAAAATAGCATTATTAGAGGTACACAATAAGAAGAGAGGATCATCTTTTTTTTACGACCACATTGCTCGCTTGTACTCTAAAAGGCACCCAAAATATATTTTATCAATCAATTTAGGTACCAAGAAAGAAATTTAACATTAGGCTCAACGTGGGCAACTAGTGTAACATGTAGATAAGAACTCTGGGGATTGAAAGAAATACCTAAGTGCCTTGATCATTTTCAGATATGCCAACAAATTTATTCAGCCTAAAAAAGGTTTCAAGTCAAGTTCTAAAGAGCACAATCAGAGAGGAACAACACTCAGCAAGAAGAAGACGGGTATCAATCAAGATATAATATAAACCCCTATATCGGCCCAAAACTCACATTTGTAGCTCAATTAATGGGAAACACAAAATCAAGAATTTATGCTAATCACCAACTTGCTACAAATCACCTCTATAGACACAGATAATTATAATGCCTTATAGCCCACTACAAGAACACAAAATTGGGTTTCAAACCATTGATTTCCTAAAGGTTCCGAGAAGAGTTGGCACAGAGTTTTTTTATGAGAGGACAAGATATACAATGGGGGTAAAAAATGCTACAATGAAAATTAAAAAAAAAACTAAAAGATGATGATATGCAAAACAAAATGAATATGCAAAACGAAATGAAAAATGCATAAAAGAAAACGCCCTACCCCAAGCTTAAAATTTACATTGTCCCCAATGTAAATAATAAACTTAAAGTATGGATGAAAAGAAAAGACCTCCATGTAACTAATTTATTAAAGCTAGAAACAAACAAAAAGAAAGGTGAGAAACCACCTAGATCCCATAGCTTGTGGTAGAAAGACCAAGATGTGCTCCCAACATGAGACATTCCTTCCGGTTCCCATACCTTGGTATAGAAAAGCCTAGTGATGGTGATATTATAAGAGCTTCCTCCCGGATCCCATGGCTTGAAGCACGGTTATTGTAGGAGGAAAGGATGGAGAATTATGACAGCCTCTTCTACCGACAAATGACAACCTTCTCTTTTGACCTCTTCATGCATTGATTTTTTATGAAGCAAAAGAGGCTCACTTTTTGGAGTTGACTTTGATACGTTCACATATGCATCCAATCCATCGTACTTAACCAAATCAACAATTTGTTGTCCATTGCTAGGCATGAGAGGAAATCCTACCTTATAATCTTCTATCACCACTTCATCTTCAATAAAGTCCATCCTCGAAATAATATTCTCTAGAACTATTGATTCATGAGGCTCTTCCACTAGCAATTTGGAACATTCCACAGCTTGCATCTCTAATTGCAGCTTCATTTCATTAATTTGCAAAGCATGTTTTGCAGAATATTTTTCAGCCCGCAAATTTAATCTTTCAATCTGAGCTCTCATTTCTGAAGTTTGACGCTCTATGCTCTGGATTACAAGTTCCAAATCTATCTCCCAAAGAAATCCCAACACATCAGGACTCAATTTTATGTCGAGTGGTGGGGATAGCAGCAAAGATGACAAATAAGATTCTCGTTCCTCCTTGGAATATATCTTTCTTTTCTCATTCACGATACAATCAAAAACAATGTAATCGATTTGGTATTGATAACTAGGATTTTCAACATAGTAGTCCATATGATCCACCACCTAGAAAAAACAAAACTTAAAAGAAAACATATCAAAGCAACAAAATAAACAAAACACCAACAAACTACTTTTTTTTATATATAAAAATGGTAAGAAAAATTTAAACAACTAAATTATATTGAACTATAAAAAAGGAAACAAAAGGTTTACCTGATGCGCCTTACACATCACGTCCTTTTTTTTAATGGCCAAAAGATAATGACTAATTGAATGATTTTTTTATTTTATATAAATGCAAAAAAACCTACTTAATTTAACAAAATCAATAATCAAATTGATAAACAAATAAAACACAGTCCCCGACAAAGGCGCAAAAAACTTGATTCGTGAAATAGTTTTTGTCAAGTAGTAAAAAGATCGAATCCACAGGGACTGTGACCTTTGAGTATCAACTAATCATAATCTAATTAAATTAAGAAGGAATAAAATTTGATTAATTAGAAGGGTGTTTTGTAATAACGAAATAGTGAAAAATCAATTAAATTCTAAAATTGCAAGAAAAGAGGGATTGTTGTTATAAGATAGGATAGGAAGGGATCCTAGGATTGGGATTTCCACAAGGATTATTTATGATTGCAAATTGATTTTCCTTTTATTAATTTTATCCTCCTCAAAGGTGAAATTATCCTAAGGAAGTTAATGTTCTCTCTCAAGTAACAAAAACCGTGCTCAGTTGAAACAATTCCTACTTTCGTGGTAATTGAATTCAAACTAAACCCATTAAGCTCTATGATAATTCATTGGTTCCTCGAAAGACTAAACCTACTTTCGTGATTTAGGTCTCAAGTTCAATCCTTATAGATCCGACAATTAGGTTCACCTCTCAGTTCTTCCCTAATTATCTATGAAATGCAAATAAGTGGCCAACAAATTCACAAGAGTAAAACACAATAATGATAGAATCAAAGCATGATCAAATTTAATAAAAGGGGAAAATAGTTCAGTTTGTTCTCATAAACATACCAATGGATGTATTCAATCCTAGAAATATAAAACTACTCAATCATATCTAAGTAATAATCCATGGAAGAGGTAAAGAAACATTCAAACCAGAATTTTTGAGAAGAAAAGAAGATGAAGATTCTTGATCATTGCCTCTAAAGCTCTTCTCTAATATGAAGTTCAGAACCCTAGGCAAGTATTTCTAATTTCTATTTATACCCAGGCACAAAAAGGGCCCAAAACAATCCAAAAACTAGGTTAAAAACGCTAAAATTCGAAACTGCAGCAGCAGGGTGTTGTAACACCCAATTTCTACCCGGCAATTTTAATTAAAAATATCAGAGTTTAAAAAAATTTATTTTTCAATTCATCCAAACGGGATGCTATATTTTCTTCAATTCCAGCATACACAATTGATAATAAAATTCATCCTTTTAAAGAAAAACATAATACGTAGCTCCTCAATAAATGGGGCGAACCCTCAAGTACTCAAAAGTCTACAACAAATAGTTCATCAACACGCAGCGGTTAAAAGAAATAGTTTCCAAACATAGTTGTAATAACATCAATACAAATCCATCAGTGTCACGAAAAATAAAACCAAAAATAACATTTATTCGCCCCCAGGTGCTACGTATCAGAGCATGACCGACTCGAGGGATGAAGGGTTAAAAGCCTTCACTCACGGTTACCTGTAGTAATAATCAACATAAGGGGTGAGTCTAAACCGTATGATAAAGTTTATGATGAGCAGTATGCCAGAGTAATGAACTACATCAACCACAACAATATATATACATAACAGCTATTTAATATATACATATATATAACAACTAAGATAGTATCACAAAATGGTATGGAGAATGCATGAAGTGCAACCCACAACGACGGGCATATGCATGTGGTACCAATCAACGTAAATTTGCCATTCGGGTGACCCACAACAACGGGTATATCAACAACAACAATTTGCCACAAGGGCACCCACAACGCGGGCATATGCATATGAGAGCATGAGACACCATGAACGATGCACCACGACACAATCAACACACAACACATTTATTTAGCATATCAACAACGTCATTATCAACCTTTTGCCATTAGACCCAACATCTTTAACAACATCGAATCATTTGGTCATTAGACCCATCGTCATTAACATCCACATAATTTTACAACATCGACAACAGCAACCACCGGGGACAGCCATTTGAGGTGCCCAGAGACCATCAGAAAATTAATAATTTTTATCTTAAAACAGACTGTAATTGTGGGCAACTGAATAAGCTTCACAACGCACTTTGAACCACTTAAAACAGACACCCGAGTCAAAAGTTATGACACAAACAAACTAGGAACAAAACTGAGACACATGCTGAAAATGGCGCCTAGCAGAGAACAGCAACACACAAAACTGGCGCAGGAGAACTGGTGCAGGAAAACTGGCGCAGGAAAACTGGCGCAACTTAGACACAGCCAGCAACACAAACTGGCGCAGCTTAGACAGAAACAGCAACACAGCAACACAAAAACTGGCGCAGCTTAGACACAACCAGCAACACAAACTGGCGCAGCTTAGACAGAAACAGCAACACAGCAACACAAAAACTGGCGCAACTTAGACACAACCAGCAACACAAAAACTGGCGCAACTTAGACACAGCCAGCAACACAGAAACTGGCGCAACTTAGACACAGCCAGCAACACAAACTGGCGCAGGCAGCAACATTGGCGCCCATAGGGGATCCTAGTGACATCCAGGCAACATAACTACACGGAAACACAACTTAGGAACGCAACACGGGCAGCCAAAATTAGGCGCCCTTGGCGCCCAGGCACAGGGAACTTGCGCCCATGGCGCCTCTGCGCTAGGACAGCAACACAGAAATGCATCATGCGCCCAGGAGGGCGCCCGGACAGCATCAAAACGCATGGCAATGGTAACAACAATGGCGCCCATGGCGCCTAAGACTTGAACAACGACGCAACCAATTTATCAAACACCTCATATACGACTATGGCAACATCAAAACATCACTTTCTTAATAACCACCATCAAAACACCCAATCTCTACAAGTCATCATCAATCAAAGTTTTGAATCAACATGGTTATATCTCAATTATCACTAATCAGACACTAAACAACATCCTAATGCGACGTAGATCCTACCCCACATACATCCCATCATATCCCTTATTATAAAGCAAGACCCACCCTTACCTTGGTTATGCCGAAGACGATGAGACCTCTACGAAGCACCGAAGTAACCACAGCAACAGCTCCTTGCTCCTCTTCTCTCTTGCGCCGTACGCCCTTCTTCTCTCTTCTCACTGTCTTCGCAACTTTCTTCTCTCCCTTCTTTCTTCTCTCTTTTGCGATTTCTTTCTTTCTTTCTCTCCTCTCTATTTCGCGATCCCTTCCTTTCTTTTCCTCTCCAATTTCGCGAATGAATCCCCCTTCCCTAACCCTTGCTACATGCGCCTAGGCCTAAGTCAATGGGCTTGGGCTTGGGCCAATCTTACCACCCCGGGATTACCAACACCACCCCCTTCAATTTGGATAAAAACAATATATTAATAATTTAATATAACAATAACAATGCAACACTTAAATAATTTAATTAAATAATTAATTAAATTATTTTGGGTGTTACAGGTGTGGCGCGAAACACACCCAGGTGGTGTTTCGCAACAACCCTTAAAATTTCCACAGCAGGGTGTGGCGCGAAACACACCTAGGTGGTGGATCGATCTGTTTGTCTCTTTTTCATCCAATTTCTTCCAAAATGACTCCTAGCTCCATATCAACCCATCCAAGCCACTTTCCAACACTAAAATGCCCATTTCCTACAAAACACAACATACCAAATGCAATTATCCAAATGTACATAAAAGATTAAACAAAACTAAAGAACTCATGACTAATTAAACTAAAAATGCATGAATAAAATAATGAAAATATGTTGCAAATATGGACACATCACTTCTCAATCTTGACAACAACACCTCAAACTGACATGCAATGCTCCATACTACTCCTAGAGCTCTATTGGAACCTCCTTTAAGCTAGGAAACTCAACTTCTCTCCAAAATGGAGCTTAGGTGCGAAAATGGTAAGGAGAGAATGTCTGGTTCATTGGTGATGAAATTAGCATCAAATTGAAGAGGAGGAGACAAGGATCACAATGGTGGAAAGAAGTTAAACATGCACCAACATTGGAGTGAGTTCTCTCCTCTTCTTTCCCTTCTCTCTCTCTAGCGAACTCTCTCTTCTCTCCCACTCTCAATTCTGTTTGTTCTTTCTGAAACTCAGCAAAGCTGAATGTGTGAGTTTGTGTCTGGTGTGAGCTGAGGGTAAGTCACTTAAATGGGTGGGAAAAGACCATTTTGCCCTTGCTCATTACATCACCTTAATTTACTTCTAATCAACCACTAATTCAATAATTTCCTTCTAAAATTCTGGTTGTTGTTATATGGAAGTGAGGAGTGTGTTGGGTGTTTAATTCTAGCTGAAGGTTTAAATGGAGAGTAAATGACCAAATTACCCTTCTACTTAACTTTCCTCTAATGTCTCACTTAAAACCCAATTTAACTCAATAATTTCCAATAACTCAATTACTTATATAATGTAGCAAACAAGCACACAACAATTCATTTAACCCATGGCAATCATCATATTTATAATCAATTTTTGCTAACTTATTTAACTTAGCTAACAAATTATCTCATGACCTCTTGCTAATTTCGATAAATAAAATTAGCTAAATTGGGGATGTTACAATCACCCAAACTTGAAAGATTTTGTCCTCAAAATCGTTCAGGTCCTATTCGCATAATTGACATGAGAATTCGTCGATTAATCGACTTTACATAACTTTCTTATATTACACACAATTTGTTTGGAAAACAATCTCACCACATAGGGTCAATGCATATTTTCGCAATCAAATGAAGTGAAACTCGGGATACGCATACTTAGGTGTAATACTATGTCGGAAAATACTCCTTAGTAGGCTCATTCAAATCGGTAGAAAATCATTTTTACTAGTTTTCAAAATAAGGACCTTTTGAAAACATTTTTCCTCAAAACAATAACTCACCCCAACTTAAAATATCCTTACTCAAAGACTTTTATTAAAACAGTACAATCACACTCGGGTTTTCGAAATTGAGCTTCACGTGTGAAAAGGAAATTATAACCGTTTTGGAAATCTTTTGATTACTCGACCCCACCTCATGTAGTCTCCCTAGGGTTAGAGTAACTTAGGTCAAGTTAGGGAAAGGATTGGGAAAGAATTCGCATTGTACAGATAACGGAAAACGTGTCTTTTCGAAATTTTCCTAAAATTCCGTTTTGCGTCAAATTTCACTATTTCGTTCACTCCGGACTCGTTTTCAATCAATCCTTAACTTAATTTAAGTCAACAACAACACCTTTAAAAGATAACCCGACATATACCAATGGTAATCCAACACAGTATTTCAATCATGGATTCGTGTTCAAATCAATATCTTATGGACACAATGTACACGAAGCCTGTAATCTAGCATCCAATATTATGACCATTTTTTGGATTCATTCAATCAAGAACAACGCAAGTTAAATCTCATTAATACATACTAGGATTGTTAAATCCTAGCTACATTTCAATCTCATATATCGTGTTGAATTTTAAATAATGTCGAATTCACACATACTTATTCTATTGACATTCTACCAATAGAATCCTGAAAACAATTATCCCGCTTTCAATTGTCGAATCGATTGTAGCCAAACTGAATACTTCTAACCTTCCTAACAAGGGTTAACATCTATGACTCAATCATCGTAATGGAGACTAGGTTATACATCGCTTAATACTTTCGCCTTTGTTTATCAGTTAACATACTAGCGCACTCATCTTAAACTGCGCTCTTGCGGCTGGCAAAGTTTGGAACATCAGCTTTTGGTTCACTTGGAGATACCTCTAGTGTTTTGGGTTGGATTTGGGAACAATCACTGTTCACGGCCGACTCGAAAGTGGGTAGGGTTTTTATAAAAATTTTATTTGAAACTATTTGAACGTAAAATAATGTTTCCACATACCCATGGGAGTCAGCTTCGTCAACTAAACCCAAAATACTAGCAAGGGTGTCTCTTTCTTCATGAATTGGTCTTGGGTACTTAACCGTAAAACACATGAATCTTATTCCGGTCATCATCAAAACTTAATTCATTATTAGTCTGATTCTACATACAACATATATTCATATGTTGCAAATCTCATCGATATGTATATACATGTGATTTGAATACGTATCAATTTTGTAAATGTATTTATTATGTAAATATATCTATTCACAAGTCTAAGTCTTGATTGGAAAACATGTTTTTCTCTTTTTCAAAAAATTAAAATCATGCCTCTTTGGGTTGTTTACCCCATTTTGCTATAGTTGGCAAGAATTAACACAATTGGAAGTTAAATGAGTATTACGCTATTAAATAGTTTTTTTTGATAAGTCAAATTTCATTAAAGAGGCACACCTCAACCCATTTACAAACTTCTCATCATGCAACTAAGTCAAAACTTGTTACAAGATTATTACACCATTGCTCATAATCAACTTCTAAATGTCTACCCACCATCCCCTGTTGGAATTCAACAGAAATGTAACTGTTTTCATTGATTGGAAAAATTAGGGTTACAATGGTTGAGTCAATGCTCAGTTTATATATTGGCTGACTAGTGATGCTGATGTGGTTACATTTTGTACACTTCATTGCCACATCAGCTCATAATCAAGGTCAACTATATTCTCTGTTTATCTATTACAAATTGTATTAGCTATTACTCTATATTATCCCCAAGATAACCTTTTAATTTGATTTATCATCTGAGAAACATTCACAAGTCCCCCCCCCCCTGAAAATAGTTGATTTCGTTTATAAAATTACCTGATTAATTACAAGGTTTATTTTTTTGGCCGAAATATTATACAATGAACATTTAATATACTACATATGTTTATTCACCATAGGAAGCAAGCAATGATTTATGTTGAAATTACTAAATCGTTTTCTTGCTTTGGACATTTGAAATTATTATAGTTGGTAGTGATCACCTTATTTTTGTGAAATGATTCTATAAACTCTAGTAATACATTGTTTGTTTGAGAAACATTCGTATTATCTAATGCGATGCGCTCGTACCTAAACACTGGTATTCAGCTAATTTATTTGATTATGATAAAAAGCAAAGTGATATAGTATAATTTCATAATATAAACTCAATCTTTTTGTAGGTACCCAAGTCAATGCATTTTCTATATTACACTAGTTTCACAAACACTAAACTTTTATCATGTCAGACGTGTCTATTTTATCACAAGGCTAATTGCCCTATGACTGCTTCTTTTTTGAATCATTCTTCATATTTGAGATATTGGAGAAATGGGTGAAAAATCCTCTTATGAAGTTACTCTAGTGAAGGTGAAGATGATAAGAAAAGTAGGTGTTGCTATGAAGAAAATGACTCTGCTTTTGTGAAAGATATAATTCAAGGTGCTGCTGTGAAAGATGTTCAAGGTACTGAAGAAGCAAAAATTGCTGTCGAGAGTGGACTTGTGGATGAAATTATGCCAACTTTTATGCCTAACAAAAGTTGCTGAGTATTTTGTAAATTACAGGTCTTATATTATTTGAGCAAATAAAAATTCATATTGTTGTTGATTCTTGTGTTGTTGAATTAAGTGAAGCCTAATTTATTTTTTGTGGTGTGAAATTATGAATATTTGGTTATTTTTTGTTTTTTACCCATTATATATTATAATAAAAATATTAAATAATCTATTTAATTAAATCTAGTCTGACTCACAATTCAACCAGTCTGACCTCAAAAACTTTGAACCCTGTCCAGTCCGGTTTTAATTACCATGGTTAAAACAAAGGCGCCTACCATGCAGGTTCAGGGTTCGAATCCCATGATTTTCATTTTGCAAGAATTAAAAAAAATACCAATAGCTTGGGGTGCAACATGCTTTTTGGTTCCCCCCCAAAAATCGCAATTCACCTAATATTCAACCAAAAACCAGCTGAGTTAAATCGATTTTCACTAGTTCAAGGACATGTCCGATCCAACTACCAACCCTATCCGCTATTATCACAGATGGCCGGTCGGACCAGCCCAAGCCGATCTGAGCCGGGTTTAAACACTGTTATCAAGCTTATCATATAATAGGGTTTTATGAAGCTTTACGGGGACATGTAAACCAAATCAGTAAATAAATTGAACATTCTTAATACTGATATTTCAAATAAGTCATTTTATGCATAGTACAAACTAAAACAAGAAACTCTACCGTCCAAGTTATTTTGGAGCTAAGGTTTTCTTCCTGAAAGATTGTTGACTTCGAAACTACTAAACACAAATAACTTAGCAGAGTGAAAGAAAAAATTCATCCAAATAGAGAAACAAAGCTCTATTGTGGTTGAGGATCATGGCTTAAAGGGAGATTCATTTGAGCCGACTCATTAGCTTATCTTTAAGATTTCTTATGAAGCATTAATTCTTTCGTGGAACTCCTTAGTACGCGGAAAAAGCGGATATCTTCGGTTGGGATAGGCATCCGGACCTGCAATCCAACATATATGTAGCATATATATACATAAAGCCTGAAACACAGCTCTTGCTTTTTTTTTGTTACAAAAAGTTTAGGTGAGTTGGGATCCAGGGGCTCACTAGGGTCAGGATAGGCCTCGCGGCTCTTTGAACGCTTACAAATGTACTTACAGATCACCCACCAAAGAGATCCTCACACCGACAGTGGGCTTGTGGAGAATGAACCAACTCCTTACCAACTGAGCCAACTTTCATTAGCAATACACAACTCTTGCTAATCAGTTTAAGCAAAAAATTTGCCCTGAAATGCAATTAGAAATTGTTTTTCATAATCATTTGTATATATGCAAGACATTGATATGATTTTGCATTCCAAGTTTTCTTATAAAAACAATTAAAAAAGTTTTGACGAACGCACAGAAGGGTAACACATTACACGGGTCATTCCCTCCATAACCCCTCAATTAAGGAAACAAAACTCGGGGCTGACTGGCAAGGAGTCCCTCCTTTGCCATTCCACACTCCAGAGTCAACACCCTCTTTTTTAATCACTCCAAAACACCACGTCAAAAAAAAATCACTCCAAAACACACTTTTTGTAAATTTGACCATTCCTTTTCTCGCCCTACCCCTTGTGCCATCTCTCCAAATATAGCCAAGACGAACACTAGTTTTTAAAAACAAAAAACTTAGCTGACATTGAGATCTTAATATTCAAAATTTCGACCTTTTAAAATTTAGGAATTTATTCCAAAGTGCAGCATCTTAACTGACTAACCTGCATATTAACAATGAGATTAGAACCATCACTAGTGGAAATTTGACATTAAAAAGCATCATTTAGCATCGGTTGTTTGAACAACCGATGCTAAAAGTAGGCGCGGTGGCAATTTTGCAATTAAACCGAAGTTTTTAGTTTTCGCGCCTACATTTAGTGTCGGGTGTTTAAACAACCGATGCTAAATGTGTTTGCTTTAGACATTTAGCATCGGGTGTTTAAACAACCGATGCTAAATGTCTAAAGCAAACACATTTAGCATCGGTTGTTTAAACACCCGACGCTAAATGTGTGTATCTTAACACATTTAGCATCGGTTGTTAAAACAACCGATGCTAAAAGTCCCTTTTTATTTTTCCATTTTCCATCGCATACATTCATCTCTCGCGAACCTAGCTCTTTCTCAACCTCTTCCATTCTCGCAAACATCGCTGAACCCTCTTCCTCTTCCTCTCGCCGTCAACACTCTCCACTCTCTTCCACAACCACCACCCACTACCGCCACTCTCGCCTCCTTGTCACCGGCCAGAATCGCTCCCTTTCCTCCTCACTTCAACCCCTTCTCGCAAACATCGCTGAACCCTCTTCCTCTTCCTCTCGCCGTCAACACTCTCCACTCTCTTCCACAACCACCACCCACTACCGCCACTCTCGCCTCCTTGTCGCCGGCCAGAACCGCTCCCTCTCCTCCTCACTTCAACCCCTTCGTGCGACCCACCGAGCCAAAAACCCATAACCCATCGCTCCTCTTCCACTGCTGCCGTCGCTCCTCTTCCACTGCTGGCCAAGAGTTCTACTACTTCTTCTTCATATGTGGTAAGTATTGTACTTCTATTTTACTGTATCCTAATCAAAACCCTAATTTTTGACTTACTGAAAACCCTAACATCCTCTTCCTAAATTTACAGCTTCAGTGGGATTTTTGGGCTTCCAGTGGGATTTGTTGCTGACTATATTGGCGCAACTGTTGGTGCAGGAGATTGCTTTTCCAAACAAGAAGGTCTGATCGTCATTCAGAATACGAGTAAGAGCAAATTACTGTTTGCTGTTTGTTGTATGAGGTTTGTTTGCTGTTTGCTGTTTGTAGTGAAAATTACTGTTTGTTGTTTCAGCTTAGCTAAGATTCCTGAATTGTTGTTTGTTTGATCCAGATCTTGCTGTTTACTGTTTCAGCTTAGCTAAGATTACTGAAAATTACTGTTTGTTACTGAATTACTGTTTGTTATTCATTGTTTATTATTCATTACTGAATTATTGTTTGTTACTGAATTACTGAATTACTAAAAATTGCTGAATTACTGAATGACTGAATTATTAGTTGCCTTAAACTATCACATTGCTGTTTGTAGTGAAAATTACTGTTTGTTGTTTCAGCTTAGCTAAGACTAGTAACAATTTGGACTCCATTTGTTGCGTGTTGTTTCATCCGCACGGGTCGACCACGTTGCGTGTTACAATTTGGACTCAATTTTAAATTCAAAGTCTGAAAATTCAATGTATAGTAAAAAGATGTTAAAAATATAATTAAATGAAGATTGTAAAGAAAGCTAATGGCCTATAACAATGAAGACTAATAGCCTATGAATACTCACATTAAGTCGGAATTCAATATGGATTCTCAAGAGATAGAACTTGACATCATGATATAGGATTGAAGATGTCCTCCTTCTTAAGAATTGAAAGAGTGGTGCATACTATACAAACTACTAAGCAGTCTTATTTTCAGGTTCCATCCATCGTAAAACTACCTCATACATAATACTAAACTAAAAAATATGCTACTTTAAAATGAATCAAAAAAAAGAAAATAATACTTTAAATGATGCCTTGAGTCTAAAATAAATTCATAATTTGACCATAAAAAAATTGTATAGTATATCCAATCAAATTTTTTTTCCAGTATACCATAAATAAGAAAAGGGATGTAATCCTTATATTACAAAAGGCATTCAAGAAGAGTAGACCAATGCACCCATCCAGAGTAATTAATAATCAATAACAGTAATAACACTTTTTTTTTACACACAAAAAGAAAAAGACTCTCCAAGTGATCAGCAACGATTCTAACTTGACATTCCTTCACAACCTGCAAGATATAATGAAGGCTATTGTGTAAAGACAGTGTAAAGGAAATATCACTAAAGCATGCTATAGTAGCATCTATGTGTAAAGGAATGTTTTAAGTGAAGAAATTTTCACAGGCATATTTCCTCAAATTTGTTAAAACATGTTCTATTAAAGTTAAAAGTAGGAAATTTGATTAGGTCTGCTATTGGAAAAATGCCAATTGAGTGATCAGAACCATAGGTCTGCATCAATAATCACCAAGTTAGAAAAACACTAAAATCATTTTGCAAAAGCATTGTATGATGATCCAATGTTGCTTTTAATGCTACTGTCGATAGTTGATTTAAGGACTCGTGTCACGGAGAGAATATCTGAAATGCCTGAACCACTTGATTTAAGGAGGAGATTATTAAAGGCAATATCTTACCATAAATCTGCAATACTCAATTGAAAATCTGCAAAGAAGGCTCACAATTGAATTTCTGTGAACCATCAGTTGAAAGTAATTATCATGTACCAAATATTTAGAAATATTATTAGCAATACTGAAGACACACAATCTATAAACTATCACATTGCTGAATTACTGAATGACTGAATTATTAGTTGCCTTAAACTATCACATTGCTGATCTTAACTATCACATTGCTGATCTTAGTCCATTTTATTAATACTTGGTCTATTTTTTTGTGGAGCGTAGTCATGAATCGTAGTTGGATGCAAAGTAATCGTCTGAGTGATGAGTATGCGAAAGGAGTCGAAGAATTTATAAGTTTTGCTCAAGCAAATTTTCGCAAAAATGATGTTGCCAAAACTGATGTTCCTGAAACTGATGTAACTTATTCCTGCCCTTGTTGTAATTGTGTGAATCGGGCCCCACAACGACCAAGTGTAATACGGGACCATCTCTTTGTTTATGGGATCTGTCCGAGTTATACCACATGGATGTGGCATGGTGAATCAACCGGCAACCCAAGTGTGTCCAAAAGTGAGAAAGTCGATGAAGATATGGATGATCGAATGGAGGATATGATACGTGACATTGGTCCTGAATCTTTTAAGCGAGCACATGAATATGATAATTTGTGCAAAGACAAAGATCAACCTTTGTATTTGGGTTGCACAAAATACACCCGGTTGTCTGCGTCGTTAAAATTGATCAATCTGAAGGCGATAAATGGGTGGACTGATAAGGGATTCACCGAATTGCTTGAGCTGTTGGAAGACATGCTTCCCATAGGTAACACATTGCCAAAACAAACGTACGATGCAAAGAAGATATTGTGTCCGATGGGTGTGGGGTATCAGAAAATACATGCATGTCCCAATGACTGCATATTGTATCGGAAAGACTTTGAGAAGTTGCATAACTGTCCTACGTGTGGTTGGTCGCGCTACAAAGTGAAGTCGGGTGAATCTAATTGTGACGACAACAACACAAAGGGTTCCCCTGCGAAGGTTTTATGGTATCTTCCAATAATACCCAGGTTCAAACGCTTGTTTGCTAATGCAAATGACGCGAAGAGCATTAGATGGCATGCAGATGAGAGGAAATGTGATGGGCAGCTTCGCCATCCGGCTGATTCTTTGCAATGGAAGAAAATTGATAATTTGTATTCGGATTTTGGCACTGAGTCAAGAAATCTTAGGCTCGCACTTGCTTCAGATGGGATGAATCCATATGGTAACTTAAGTACGAATCATAGCTCATGGCCTGTTCTCCTTTTAATTTACAACCTATCTCCATGGTTGTGCATGAAGCGCAAATATGTGATGCTATCCATGATGATTTCTGGCCCGAGACAACCTGGTAATGACATAGATGTTTACCTTAGTCCATTGATTGAAGACTTGAGAAAAATGTGGAATGAAGGCGTGGATGTGTTTGACGGGTATTCTAATGAAACTTTCAAGCTGCGAGCCATGTTATTTTGCACGATCAATGACTTTCCTGCATACGGAAACTTGTCTGGGTATAGTGTCAAAGGGCATAAAGGTTGTCCTATTTGTGCAGAAGACACGTGTCACCATCAACTCAAATATGGAAGGAAGACTATCTACCTTGGACATCGGAAATTTCTCAAACCTAATCACAGATATCGTAAGTTGAAAAAAGCTTTTAATGGGTGCTCGGAAAATGACATTGCTCCGAATGCCTTGACTGGAGAAGAAGTCTATCAAGTGGTTAAAGACATCAAAGTTGTATTCGGCAAAAAGCAGAAGCAGCCTAAGGAAAAAAGCAAGTGGAAGAAGAGGTCGGTGTTCTTTGATCTTCCGTATTGGTCCAATCTTGATGTAAGGCATTGTCTTGATGTTATGCACGTCGAGAAAAACGTTTGTGATAGTGTCATCGGGACGCTTCTCAACGTTCAAGGGACAAAGGATGGCATAAATTCTCGTCTAGATTTGCGTGAGATGGGCATAAGAGAACAATTACATCCAGTGGAACGAGGTAAAGGCACATATTTACCTCCAGCATGTTATACCTTATCAAGAAAAGAGAAAATGAGTTTTTGCGAGTCTCTACGGGGAATCAAAGTCCCACATGGTTACTCGTCAAATGTAAAGCGACTTGTTTCAATGAAAGATCTCAAATTAGTTGGCTTGAAGTCTCACGACTGTCATGTCTTGATGCAACAACTGCTACCTGTGGCAATTCGTGGCATCTTACCGAAAGATGTCCGATATACCATAACTAGGTTGTGCTTATTCTTCAATAGTATATGTGCTAAAGTCATCGATCCTCAAAAATTGGACGCGTTGGAAAATGAGGCTGCTATTATCTTGTGTCAATTGGAGATGTTTTTTCCTCCCTCATTCTTTGATATCATGGTTCATTTAATTGTTCATCTGGTTAGGGAGATTAGATTATGCGGCCCTGTTTATTTAAGGTGGATGTACCCAATCGAGCGATACATGAAGATCTTGAAAGGGTATGTGAAGAACCAATATCGTCCTGAAGCATCCATTGTCGAAAGGTACGTCACAGAAGAAGCGATTGAGTTTTGTTCTGACTACTTGTCAGAAGCAAAATCTGTGGGACTACCAAAGTCTCGTTATGCAGGGAGAGGTCAAGGTAAAGGTACACATGGTATAACCACTAAATGCATGGGCCGAGCTGAAGTGCTTCAAGCACATTTGTATGTTTTGAATAATACAGATGAGGTATTACCTTACTTGTCTCTCCATAAAGAGATAGTAAAGGCCAAAAACCCTCGAATGAAAGAAATATTGTTATTGAACGAGCATAACAACACATTCATAGATTGGTTTAAATCAGAGATTAAGAAAGATGTGAGTGCCTCTGAGACTTTGAGATGGTTAGCACATGACCCTCACTTTAATGTCGTATGTTGGAGCGGGTACGACATAAATAAGTTTTCCTTTTACACAAAGTCTAAAGATGACAAAAGCACCATGCAAAACAGTGGAGTTATGGTCATGGCTTCCTCGATGCACTTCTCTAGTTCAAATGATACAAAACCTGTACTCGCATCCATTGCTTACTTTGGTGTCATTGAAGAGATTTGGGTGCTTGATTACTGTAAATTTAAAGTGCCTCTTTTTAAATGTAAGTGGGTTAACAACAATAGTGGTGTGCGTACTGACGAAATGGGATTTACACTAGTGGACCTTGACAAGGTAAGTTATAATGATGAACCCTTCATCATGGCTGACCAAGCAAAACAAGTTTTCTATGTCAAAGATCCTTCTAACAAAAAGTGGTCAGTTGTCCTACAAGGAAAAATAGGCAGTGATGAAAATGAAGATTCAAGTCTTGCAATTTCGGAAACACCTTGTTTGTTAACACAAGTGCCGACTTCAGTTGATGACAATGAAGTTGACAATGAACATGCCACTCGCAATGATCATAATGAAGGAATTTTATACGAAGGAGTTTAGATTTGTTTTTTTTTAAACCTATGAAATTGTAATTTTGAACTTAGTAACAATGATGGTTTGTTTCTATTATTTCCTTTTGAGCATGTGATAGATTTTGTTTGGTATCAAGTTGTATCTAATCTACTTATTTTCTGTTGGTATTATTCTTTTTTTATTTGATTAAAGGGGGGAGAAAGAGATATTGTATGTTGTAACGAATTCAATCAAACTATATACTAAATTTGGGGATAAATTCTGTATTCAACTTGATTTGTCACTAAGTACTAAGTGAATACAATGATGGCAGAAGCCAATTTGTAGAAAGAAAACAATTACAATATTGAAATGAAAATACTAGGAGAAGAAGAATCTGCAGTAGCAACCAAGTGAAGAGAATAGCCATCATACTTATTCAATGCCCAATCATTCCCAAATTTGATACTTTATAGAAAGGGAAGTATTTTCTATTACGTTTTCCCTCTCTCATGCTCTTTTCAGCAACCAATTCTGTTATACCAATTCTTAATCATAGCATAGATTGATATGTGTTGTTTACTTCTCTTATTGGTATCAAGCTCATATTGGTTTTAGTATATGACTGATATAATTTGTTTCCTTTGTTTAAACAGCTATCATGGATGATTTCAGTGATCCTCCAAAAAAGAATACCAGACGTCCAACATCATTAAAAAAGTTCACTTCTAGGTGCCCAGATGGTCAAAAATTCAGAGTGGATATTGATAGTAAAGGAGATCTTATTGGTCCGTATGCTAACAAATTCAAGACCTATTTAGGGGTGGTTGCACGAACAAAGATAAGCATATTGCCAATGAAGTGGAGTGATGTTGATGACGAGACAAAAAAGATTGCTTGGGATGATGTACTGCTAACATTTGATGTTCCCGAGAGTAATGAATTCAAGAAGACTTGGATGTCTCATATCAATCTTTGTTGGAGACAGTTCAAGACATCTCTCACCAGAATATATGTCTTTGGTAGTGGGGATACAGATGGTCAAAAAAATCCATGTCACAAGTACAGCAACATATCTCTCGAGACATGGGCCGCATTTTATAACAGTCGCATTACTGAGGAGTTTGTGGTATTGTTTTAACTATAACTATTTTAGTTTCTTAAACATTAACGATATGTTGTAAATATGGTGGTGTTTGTCCTTTGTAACAGGCTAAGAGAGAAGCTGCCAAGAATATTCAAAAAAATAATAAATATAACCACACAATGGGGCCAGGTGGTTATAAAAAGTTGAAGAAGGCTTTGAAAGAAGAACAAATCAAAAAAATCCAGGAGGAGTCTGGTGATCCTGATTTGGAGGTGGAGCCTACATCTCCAGAGCGTCATGAGCTGTGGAAGGCTGGCCGCAAAAGCAAGTCTGGATCTTATGTATCCGAGTCGTCAGCATCAGTTGGATCTAAGATTGTAAGTAAAATGTTGTGTGGAAGCTGTGGAACTTAGTATGTTTTGTTTAATTTGTTAAATTGTAACATGTGAACATGCTTTTGTTGCAGGATGAACTTGCGGTTATGAGTAGCCAAGGATCTTTCGTTCCTCAAGGAAAGAATGATATTTTGACTGTTGCCATTGGAACACCTGAGCATCCCGGTCGTGTTCGGGGAGCTGGAAAAGGTGTCGGGATAAAGAGATACTTTGGAGGTGTGGCACGTTTTTCCTCGAGTAGCTCACAAGTTAACAAAGCGGAGTTGATGAAAGAAATTATGGAGGATGTGGAAGTGATGGTGCAAGACCGAGTTCGCAAAGCATTGGCAGAGGTATATGTTTATATTACTAGATTTGTTTTATTATTTGAATCAATTCATAAATACTAACTTAATTTATATGTATGTTTTAATTATTCAGCACACCATCTCATGTGGAGGAATTCAAAATGCGGGTGTTCAGGTTCCCTCTCCCATGACAACTGTTGGATCTAAGGCTAGCTACTCACCATCTCATGTGGAGGAGGAGGCCAATATCGATTGGATGAAAGAGATGCTTGTGACAGGGTATGCTGATAAGAGACATGCTAGGATATGGTTGCAGCATGAAGATCATGAGTGCTTTGTCTCCTTCAAAGAGATCACGGACATGATTTCTGGTGAAGAGTGGCTTGAATTGAGCCATTTGGCCATATGGTGCACGTAAGTAGTAAAGTCTATTCCATTATATAAATTTCTCACATTTTACATATATTAATCGATCTGATAGTTTTTCTTACTTGCCACTAGATATTTGCATCGTCAATGTGTTGAAAGAGGTATTGATGACTTATATGGATTTGTGTGTCCTTACAAGCTTAACGTGAAGGATATACCCATGAATGTTGTCCTTCAAAACCTTCAAGACAAATTGATGACCACCAATAAGGGAGTATATATTGCTCCATTTTGCCACAGGTAACAGCAACATAGTTCCTTGTTTTGATTACTAGTTGTTTTGTTGGTGAATGGTGAAATGCATGTTAGTCTTCTGATTCTGATTTTCTTGTGTCATTCTGAGTTTATTGTGTGTAACATGCATTTCTTTGTGTGTTGCTTAATTTTAAGTTTATCGATGTTGCAGCGGACATTGGCAACTAGTTGTCTTAATCCCATCTCAAAATACCGTGGTCTGGATGTGTTCCTTATGCCGCAAACCAAATAAAACAATCAAAGAAATGTTTAGCAAGTAAGTTTGTATTTTTTATCTTGGTTTAGATTATAGTATTTGAACTTAAGTTGGGTTGAAATTTTATAAATACTTTTATATTATGTTATTAGAGCTGTCAAAGGTTATTCTACATCTGCCCCCACGTGGTTGTACCCTAAAGTAAGTAATTTAAAATATGGAGTTGATTTAATTTGGAGTGAATTCATATATGATATATATATATATATATATATATATATATATATATATATATATATATATATATATGGTTAACTTTGTTAATTCATTTGTGTGTAGATGCCAACACAACGGAATGGTTTTCATTGTGGATATTATGTGATGAATTTTATGCTGACCATTGTGAATGCTAGTGTTGTTGATAATTGGGAGCAGGTATAAATTTTTGGTTAAAATTATACTTTACACATCTATTTAGAATTATAGAATGATTGAATATAATTTGTTTGAGTAATTTTTAAACTTGTAGGTTTTTGATGACTCAAAGGCATACACCGAAGAGGAGCTTCTTAAGGTTCGTCAGCTTTGGGCAGAATTCTATATGAAGATTCGTACGGAGCAAAAAGATACATTGTTTAGCATTGTTTAAACTTGTTCAATTTATTCTCTATTTCTAGTCTTTGTGAATTGATAGTATTAGAATTGTGAACAAATTTTTTATTTGGTCTGGTTTTCTATTTCTATTTCTAGTTTAGATGAAATGTGAACAAATTTTTTATATGGTCTGGTCTTCTGTTAATGTAAACACTGAGGTATTAGAATTGTACTAGATGAAATGTGAAGCTGGTTTTGTGTAATGTATTAGAATTGTGACTGCATATTGTATTAGAACTGTATGTGAGCTGGTTTTGTGTAAAATGAGGTATTAGAAATGTGAAGCTGGTTTTGTGTATGTCTGTGATGCAATCTCCAGGTTTAGAACTGCACTGAGGTATTAGAAATGTGAAGCTGGTTTTGTGTAATCTGCAGGTTTTCTTTTAACGTGAATAGTAACGGTATGATAAAAAACGAAGGAAACTAAAATGTGTAAAATGACATTTAGCATCGGTTGTTTGAATAACCGATGCTAAATGTCATTTTTAATGACGTTTAGAGACATTTAGCGTCGGTTGTTTGAAACAACCGATGCTAAAAGTCCATCAGTGAGACATTTAGCGTCGGTTGTTTGAAACAACCGATGCTAAATGTCCATCAGTGAGACATTTAGCGTCGGTTGTTTCAAACAACCGACGCTAAATGTCTCAAAGGGGACTTTTAGCATCGGTTGTTTCAAACAACCGACGCTAAATGTCTCACTGATGGACTTTTAGCATCGGTTGTTTCAAACAACCGACGCTAAATGTCACATTAAAAACCATTTCAAAGGTCTAAAAATGACATTTAGCGTCGGTTGTTTGAAACAACCGATGCTAAATGTCCATCAGTGAGACATTTAGCGTCGGTTGTTTGAAACAACCGATGCTAAAAGTCCCCTTTGAGACATTTAGCGTCGGTTGTTTGAAACAACCGACGCTAAATGTCTCACTGATGGACATTTAGCATCGGTTGTTTCAAACAACCGACGCTAAATGTCTCACTGATGGACATTTAGCATCGGTTGTTTCAAACAACCGACGCTAAATGTCATTTTTAGACCTTTGAAATGGTTTTTAATGTGACATTTAGCATCGGTTATCTGAGAACCCGATGCTAAAAGTGACATATAGCGTCGGTTAAATAACCGATGCTAAATGTATGACATTTAGCATCGGTCGATTTAGCGTCGGGCGATAACCGACGCTAAATGTCCAATTTAACCGACGCTAAATGTCTTTTTTCCACTAGTGCATATAACAAACCTCGTAACGTAACATAATGCCACTAAAGGTGTGTTTGGTAGAAGTGAAAGAGGGAAGAGAGAAAGAGAGAAGAGTGTCTTTCTATTGTTTGACATCTGCTCCCTTTTCTCTTCTATCAAACACACGCTTAGTGTAAAATAGTACTAAACTAATCTCATACATTTCTCTCTATCATGTTTCTCTCTTAGACGAAACAATAGAAAGTCACTCTCTTTTCTATTTCTCTCTTCCTTACCAAACACACCCTAAGAGAACAAATAGATAACTAGGAAACCCAAAATGATATAGGAATAGGCTTAACTCAAAAATCAAAATATTGCAAAGCCTCATTCCTATTTCTTAACTTTTAAGCTAACCCAAGCTTAAGGCTGCTCAGCTGAAAAGCACATCAATATGTTTGCAAGCACAGTATGGATGATCTAACTAAGCATCCCCAACAAAAGGAAAACAAACCACACAAAGATGCAACAAACATACAAATTCACCGCACCCTCCCAATAATCTCCGAGCCTTTGTTTCACTTCCATTCTCTTCCATATTAATTGAGTTGATTCTATCTTAGGCCAACCCAGTAATACATAAGAAGTACGATGTGCACATCACAATATAATTAAAGAAGATTCAAGATTCTACACCACACACCATCGAATGCTTGCATCAAGTATCCCCAATTCTTCCATGTTAATTTTCTACCTTCCAAAAGCCCCAATTGTCAGCAAAAGATAAACAAATCAATGTACCAAACAAACATGAAACAAACATACAAATTTATGACACCCTCCCAATATTTTCTATCACTTTCACTCTCTTCCATATTAAGATCCTATTTTGGATATACAATTCAATTAAGCGCTTATGTATAAGCTATTTTATTAAAAAAAGAATAAAATCAAACTGTTTTGATATAAGTTAAAGCAGTTTCATAAGCTATCCTAAGGCCAAGGGGGGTTTATGGAAATAACCTAAAAGACAAGTCTTAAGCCATTTCTATTAGCTCTTACAAATACTTTCACAAGTGTTGATGATGCCAATTCAAATAAGGCGATCCAAATAAGCCCTACAACACTAACATACACAAAATTCCCTTAACCCTAGAAAGACAAAATAACCAAAAACAAACAACAACAACAACAACAACAACATAAAAAAATCCTTCAAATGAAAACAACATCATCAAAAACCAAATTGAAGTCAGCTAAACGATAAAAAAAAGGTAAAACTTAAACTAATCAATCATATCTAATTCTATAACTAAATATGATTGATTAGTGCAATGATGTGCAGGTCGTTCTGTCTTTTAAGTGCCAATTCAAAGATTTTTGGTAACCAACTTGTAAGGGTTGGGAAATGAGACTAAACAGAATATGGAATCAATTGATAAGTTCCTTCACGAATTGCAATTCCAGAGTACAATTTAGTGGAGCTATTACTGAAAATAAGACTAGGTAGAATGGCAATAGGCCATTTAGGGATGCTGTAGTACAAGAAAAAAATGATAAAAGGGCGTGAGATAGTACTCAACCCTAAAGAATGTTCAGGGAGAGAAGAAAGGATTTCAGCCAAATATTCCACACCTTATCATTGGTACCTCGATTTTCTTTTATGCTACAAGTCAATGAATATTTTCCGTTAGCTATTTTCTCTCTCATGCTTCTTTTAAGATCTTGATTAATTGCATCTATTGACAATTGTCCACTATTATTAACTGCCAAGTCATTACCACTTTCTCTACCCTTGTTGCTATTTTGGATCATAACATAACTCAAACACATAATCAATTCAGAACCAACGGCTAAATTTTCCAAAATTATAAATACTTTGCTTTCAAATGGATTGTGCACTTACTGATTGATTCTTACTCGCACTCATAGCTCCAAAAAAAATTTCGTGACCTAAACTTGTTTTCTAAATCACTTCTAATGGCTTTTTCATCAAACACCCAAAATCTCAAGAACCTCCCATTCTTGATGGTGGCTCCTCCACTATCACCGAACCCTTAGCTGATAACTTTTCGCAAGGCTCACAAGAAGGCAACTCCATTCAGACCTTCGTTCGTGAGAGAGCCACTTATACATTATTGGGCTCTCACTTCTCCTATGAGAAGTTTTGAATAGACTCCTCTAGCATGGATGTGATGGAAGTTGACCTTCTGTTGTGCGAAAAATAGATGTGCAAGTATACACAATCGCAACAAGTAATACAGTGATAAAGTAGAGATCGTTCCCACAGGGATTGGAATTAATCTAGTAGTTTAAGCAATTAACAAATTAGTGGAACAAGTTAAGTGACAAATAAAAGTGTGGAGTTGTAAACATAATGGTTTGTGATAAAACAGTTTTGAATTGAAAGTATTTAAGAGTGAGTTGGATAGCTCATTTGTATATAAATTCCCAAGAGTAGTGTTCTATAATATTAGACGCTGTAGCGTTAAGCGCTGTAGCGCTACAGAATCAACAAACGCTGTAGCGTCATGGTGGCGTGCCTTTCAGTCACTATCGTCAGGGTTATGTTACAAGACTCCTATGTCTAGGCTCTAAATAAGTTTTACCCCTGTATATTAAGTTCATACAGCATTTACCTTATGAACTATCACTTCCCTATGTCTAGGGTTAAGTACACTTCATTTAAATGTCTTTAAATGGTTTTTCATTCATATCATTCCTTGAGTTCTCTTTGTGAACCATGTCTGTACCCACAAAGCTCCCTTATTCTAGTTGATCATTCCCAAAACAAGGTTGAAAGAATTATAACGCAAGGAATGAAACGCAAGCATCATAATATTACATAAAAACTACTCAAGGTTCATTACAAACTAAGAGAAATCCAACTACAAAGTGATTTAGTTCATGACAAGCTTCATCATCGCAATACAAACAAATAAGCTTATATTACCGTAGGTAGAGAAGAGGAGAATGGCTGCAAAAGATGCACTCCAAGAATCCCAAGTCATATACGTTGGATGAAGCTACGGCGTGAGCAAACCTTGAATGGAATCTAAAAACTATACTAAAAATAAAAGCTTCAAGAGTGGAATAACAATGGAAGAAGACTAAGGTGCAAGATAGCTCTCTCTTTTTTTGTTACAAAACTCTCTACGTATGTATATATATCTCTCTCAAGAAGAAGATGGACTATATATATATATATATATATATATATATATATATATATATATATATATATATATATATATCCCCTAATAGATATCTTAATAATTAGATATTCTCCTAATTATCCATAAAGCCACTTTACAAAAATGTGTGATGATTAAATTCACCAACTATCACATGGGCTAAAATTAGGAAGCGCCAAGTGTATTTTTGCACCCACTTGGAGGTCAAAATGTCATGCTGAGAAGAAGAGGATCAGATTGATGACTCATCATTCAGCAAGTGGCTTCACAAATATCCAAGGGGTGCACGCTCCATAACGCTGTAGCGGTTACTGCTGGCCTACCGCTGCAGCACTCATGCAAAACATCAAAATATTCACAAAGGCATCTAGTATGCCCAATATTTATGAAATTAAGTCTAAACCTATAATAATACATTCTATTACATATTTACATATGAAAGTATTAAAATTACTTGAGAATTCAGTTTGATTTATGTAGTAAGGGCATAAATAACTTATATAAATATGAGTTATCACCTTCTGCGGAAGTTTGCAGGGATGAATCGTGGTACCAAAAATAGGGAGTCCCGTGATGGCGGCCACGTCGAGGAGAGTAGGAGTGAGTTTGCCCCACGGAAAAATAAAGATATTAAACTCTGCCGACCAGAAACCCAGAAGAAGTAGAAGCACGTCATAGTTGGCAGAGATGTTGAGGGTAGAGAGGCGGATCATGTCGCCAACCCCCAGGATTTCCAAGACCTCGACTTGACGTGGGGAATTTTGTCAAACCAAGCCCGATAGTCATCTGTAGGCCTAGCCCACCCTCTGGTTTCATCGACCTTGGCACCATTGGTGAACCAGTCCACGGTGATGGGTAATCCCGGTCCAGTGGAAGAGTTGAAGATCTTTTCAAAGGAAACAAAGCCTTCACGGACTTCGGAAGTCATTGGTTTCACTGTAATGTCTCCTCCAGCAGCTACAAGAAGGTCATTCGCAGTTACGCGAGGAGGAGGACTTGGAAGAGATGAATCGGAGGAACACAAACTAGAGGGATTCTCATCGCCGTCATAGCTATGTTCTTGATTCTGGGAATCCGAATTGGAAGACATGGTTGTAAGGGAAGGTTGAAGAACGAGAAGAGATGGATGGTTGAGTTTCCGAGGAGAAAAGGCGAGAGTGACCATTGTGTGGATTAAGAACGACTATTTATAGCTACAAGGCCGATACAGCCATAAAAGCACTAGGGCAAAGATAATTCAGTACTTGCCATGACACGGGGAAAGCTCAGTCTAGGAACGCAAGGACGAATATCTTGAGAGATTGAAGCCCCCGAGGAAATGAGAGGAATCACCGTAGTACAATGAGACTTGGTTGGAGGGTACCTCGACCACAGGGTGACTCGGCTAAAGCACCAATGGCCGAAAGCCGAGAGTGAGGCATGGGCGAGGAGGACCGTGGCCGAGGCGAGGAATACTTGCTTGGAGCGGAAGTATTCAATGCACGTGGACACACAACGTTGGAGCGGTTAAGGTCAGAGAACAGAAGACTCCATTGAAATAGGAGTGACTAGAGTTTTACCCCACTAACTCGAGCTAGTGAGGTTGTGGAGAGAAGACTCTGAGTTTCTAGGAGCTAGGATTTAGTGTAATCGTTGATCTTAGTTAATCCAACGGTGAGCAGATGTATGCCCGGATAGTGGCCAATGAAGACTCATGTGTGTGTCTATATATATATATATATATATATATATATATATATATATATATATATATATATATATATATATATATATATATATAGTAGCATTTGTACATTTTAAAGAGCATCATCAATCATTCAAACTACTATTTTTCTCTCGCATTTACTTTATCTTTACCGTTTTTCTTTATGCTTTCTTAGTTTGTAGATAATCCAAGCCACACGCCCCTCTCACACCTAACCTAACACTCTTTGGGGGAGTTAAGGAACCCATAGTCGGGGAACATAGCTCCTTCCTCGGCGCAATTGCTTGAAGAACAAAGGAATCAAAATTTTTCAAACTTCGGATCGAATCCACGACTAGGAATAAAGTGTTTGACGACAACACATGACAGCATCATTAATTTAAAAATATTATTTTCCTGATAGATGATTCACTTATACTTCACACGGATCCACATTCTGGTATTTGAATAAATGTTGAATATTATAAAAGTTATTAGTTTATAATTATTTCTATAGTTATAATAAAAATATTTACCAATTAGTGTTTTTATTATTTTCAAAATATTTTATATTCGAACATAATGTTAAAATATTATTCCCAACCCCACATGGTTTCACCCTTGCAATTGCCCTATGTCTCCTCCTTTTTAAGGTACAGAAGGAGCAAAAAGTGCTATTGAGAGTGGATTTGTGGATGAAATGGTGCCAACTTTTAAGCCTAAAAAAATGCTAGTAGTATTGTTGGGATAGAGATCAAAGGGATGAACAAAACTAAGGGGAAAAACGAGTTGCAGCGAAACAGAAAAACTGATAACAAAGTAAAGTATGATCGATGTGTATATGAATTAACAAAATGAGGTATTATATACAAGTGGCAGCCAAGTAGGCTTAGTGATATGCCACACCATCAGTCACATAGGCATTGATTATTCAAAACAATGAAATTACAATTACATTCAATACACCCTCGTAATTGAAATTGCTTAAAATTTTCATTCCAAGCATTGTTCTTAATTCTTCAAATCTGCCTCTGCTCAATGACTTGGTTAGAACATCTGCAATTTGCAAATTTGTCTTGCAGTGGACCAGTTTCAACTTCCCTTTATTCACTTGATCACGAAGAAAGTGATACTTGGTTTCTATATGCTTGGACCTTCCGTGTGCTACTAGATTCTTGGCTAGATCAATAGCAGATCTATTGTCTATGAACAAATTCATTTCTTCTGATTTATGCTGTCCAATTTCATCAAGCAACATGCTCAACCATAAGGCTTGACAAGCTGCAAATGAGGCAGCAATGTACTCTGCCTCACATGAGGATAGAGCAACCACATTTTGCTTCTTCGAGCACCATGAGATTGGTGCCTTTCCACACATAAACACATAGCCACTAGTACTTTTTCTATCAGTTTTTTCACCACTCCAGTCAGAGTCAGTGTATCCAAGCACTTCTGGTTCAGTGTTTTCTGCAGAACTAGGAAGCAAGATGCCACAGTCTTGTGTTCCCTTTATGTATCTAAGTATCCTCTTCACAGCAACCAGATGAGAGGTTCTTGAATTTTCCATGAATCTACTTATTAATCCTACTGCATACATGATGTCTAGTCGGGTATTACACAAGTACCTTAATGATCCAACCATCTGTTTATAGAGAGTGCTATCAACTTCACTCTCACTGTCATTTTTCTCAAGCTTAGTTCCTGCATCTATTGGTGTAGTAACTGGTTTGCAGTCAGCCATATCAAACCTTGCTAATATATCTGCTGCATATTTCTTTTGATGCAGGAAGATGCCTCTGTCAGTATGCACAAATTCCATGCCAAGAAAGTATGAAAGAGGACCCAATTCTGTCATCTCAAACTCTGCTGCCACGGTCTTCTTGAACTCATCTATCTCAGACTTGTTGTTTCCTGTTATCGGTAGGTCATCAACATACAGACACAGCAGCAAGTGATTTCCAGTAGCAGTCTTCTTCACATATACTCCATGTTCATTGGTACATTTCAAGAATTTCTGGGCCAAGAGAAATGTGTCAATTCTCTTGTTCCATGCCCTTGGTGCTTGCTTAAGCCCATACAAGGCCTTCTTAAGCTTAAACACCTTATCTTCTTGACCTTTCAATTCAAACCCAGGTGGTTGGCTAACATATACTTCCTCTTCGAGTGGCCCATTTAGAAAGGCTGACTTTACATTTAATTCATGCATTGACCACCCTTTATGACTTGCCAAGGCAACTACTGGCCTTATAGTTTCAATCCTAGCTACAGGAGCAAATACTTCATTGAAATCCAACCCAGGTTTTTGAAGGAACCCTTTTGCTACTTGGCCACTTCACCATTTAGATTGACTTTGGTCTTGTACACCCATTTTACATCTATTGCTTTCTTTTGTTTTGGAAGCTCAACTAACTTCCATGTGTCATTCTTTTCTATTGATTTCAATTCATCAAGCATGGCATTCTTCCATTGTTTGTGCTTGAGTGCCTGTTCCAAGCTCACAGGCTCTGCTTCTGCCAATAAAGCATAATGAACTAGTTCACCTTCTGCAGTGATGGCAGAATCAGGTAACAGTTCAAATCCCTCAAGCCTTGTGGATGTTTGTCGGTTCCTCTGTGACCTTCTTACTGGTACCTCCTCATTAGGTAACTCTGGTTCTATGGCAACTGGTGCATCTTCCTGTTCTTCACCATCTGTGGCTACCTCTAGATTAACAACAGTGGTTCTTGTGTCATTTTCTTCAATATTGTCAGTAAAATTCAAGCATTTGGATTCATCTATCACAACATCCTTGCTTCTCACTACCTTCTTTAGTATAGGATCAAACAATTTATAGGCGCCTATTGGGTGGTATCCAACAAGAACCATAGGCTGT
Source organism: Astragalus membranaceus (assembly GCA_039519185.1). NCBI lineage: Eukaryota > Viridiplantae > Streptophyta > Magnoliopsida > Fabales > Fabaceae > Astragalus > Astragalus membranaceus. The sequence goes on from CM076848.1 coordinate 153,058,082, forward strand.
GATCTGTCATCTAGCTTCTTTCTAAGCTGTTCAGGAATATGTTTGAAGCATAGAGATCCAACGATTCTTAAATGCTTCACTCTTGGTTTCGTATTTGACCAAGCTTCTTCAGGAGTCTTTCCAATCAGCTTCTTAGTTGGACACTTGTTGATTATATACACTGCCGTTGAAACTAGTTCACCCCATAGATAGTGAGGTAGTCCCTTCTCCTTCATCATGTTCCTCACCATGTTGAGTATGGTTCTATTCTTCCTCTCAGCAATGCCATTATGCTGAGGTGTGTATGGTGAGGTGACTTCATGAACTATTCTTTCATTCTCACAAAAGTTCTAAAACTCATGAGAGATGTACTCTCCACCTCCATCTGTCCTGAATATCTTAATTGAGCACTCACTTTGCTTCTCAATCATTATTTTGAACTTCTTAAACATATCTAGTACTTCACTCTTTCTCTTGATTATGTACACCCAGGTCATTCTGGTGTACTCATCAATGAAGGAGACAAAATAATTGTTTCCTCCTAGTGAAGTAACTCCAAAAGGACCACACACATCAGAAAATATTACCTCCAATTTTTTCTCTGCTCTGCTTAGAGTTTCTGATTTGAAGGAATTTCTGGGTTGCTTTGCTTCACAGCATTTGTCACACACACCAGTAGGTACCTTGATGGTTGGCAGGCCATGCACCATGCTCTTTTCCTTCAATTGGCTCAAACTTTTGAAGTACAAGTGACCAAGTCTTTTATGCCACCTCCAGTTGTCACCTTCAACTGTGGTTGAAAGACATTGCTCTTCTATTACTTGCAACTTGACCTTGAATGTTCTGTTTCTCAGCATTGGAACCTTCAGAATCAGTATCTTGTTTGGATCAAACAATCTGAGATGATCATCTTCCATTGCAACAGAATACTTCTTTTCTATCAACTGACCAAGACTAAGCAGGTTGCTTCTCATCTTTGGCACATAGAACACTTCTTGGATATAGGACCATTTTCCATCCTTTGTTAAGATCTTCACTGTGCCTGTGCCTTCTGCCATGACTCTGCTTTTATCTGCAAACCTGATCCTCTTGCTTATTTGCTTCATTTTAATGAACCACTTCCTATGACAACACATGTGATTTGAGTATCCTGTATCTAGATACCATTCATCAGATTTTTCTTCACTCTCATTTGTATCTACCTTCAACAGCAGCGACTCTGTGTCAGTAGCTGTCATGAGGGATAATTATTCATCATTATTGCTGGCAATGTTGGAGGCATCACCAATGTCACCACTGCCCTGCCCCACACACATTGCACTAGTATTTTGAGCATGACAAGTGTTTCCACTTTCTTCACAAGTGTTCCCACTGTCTTGCTCACTACCTTCAGCAACAATTTTATTATAACAAATGTCCTTTTCATCCTCATCATCTATTATTGCCATCAACATTAGTCCTTCTGAATCAGAGTCAAAGTTGGTATCTTCATCATCTGCCAATTTGGCTTCAGCATCTTTATTCCTAGGAACCTTCTTGTTTTTACATTTGTTCCTATAATGCCCAAATTGCTGACAATTATAACATTGCACCTTACTCAAATCAGGTTTCTTCTTATCAGAGTTTCCATGTTCATTTTTCTTACTACCAGATTCTTTATCTTTACCTTTCCATTTTCTCTTTTCTTTCTTATTGTTTGACTTCCAATTCTTCTTGGAGGATTGAGATAACAAAGCTTGTTCAGATTCCTTTTCTGAACTTCTTTGTCTAATTCTCAATTCGTGTGCCTCCAAAGAACCTTGAAGTTCTTCTAACTTCATCTCATCTAGGTTCTTTGATTCCTCAATGGCAGTGACGACGTAGTCAAACTCTAGGGTTAAAGATCTAAGAATTTTCTTTACTTTACTCTGTTCAGATATGGTTTTACCATTACTCTTCATTTGATTAGTTAAAGCTACAAACCTTGTAATGAATTCCCCAATCGATTCTTGTTCTGTCATCTTCAGTGCTTCGTATTGTTTCCGGAGAGTTTTTCTTCAATCAATCCGCTCCTCCATACGCATTCTTGAGAATATCCCACACACCCTTTGCTGAATCACAATCTATGATCATTTCTATGATGTTTGAGTCAACGCCCTGGTGAATCAAGAAAAGCCCCTTTCCATCTCTCTTCCGTAGTTCGCAATGCTGGTTCCTCTGGGCTTCGGTGGCGTTTGCTGCTAGCGGTGGCACACCATCATTCACTATTTCGAGCACATCTTGATAGCGAAACAACACCTTCATTTGCGCACACCATCGTTCATAATTCTTGCCGTTGAAGATGGGAAGGTTCGCCGGAATACTGTGATTATCTCTTGTCGCCATTGATGAACCTTGGATTTCTTGGCTCTGTTATACAAATTTGTTGGGATAGAGATGAAAGGGATAAACAAAACTAAGGGGAAAAGCGAATTGCAGCGAAACAGAAAAACTGATAACAAAGTAAAGTATGATCGCTGTGTATATGAATTAACAAAATGAGGTATTATATACAAGTGGCAGCCAACTAGGCTTAGTGATATGCCACACCATCAGCCACATAGGCATTGACTATTCAAAGCAATGAAATTACAATTACATTCAATAATTATGACTTTATAAACTCAATCGCCTCTTTTAGTTCTTATACTTAAAGATGAAAACATAAACCAAACAGACTCTTTACCTTTACAAAATTAAATGATGCGGTAGAAAAGAGACCATATGAATATTACATTATTATTTTATTATCTTACAAGATGGTAAATAAATTAAACAGATTCAGAAACAAGAGGAGGAGAGGGAGAAGGACTTGAAGCAACTTCTTTGTACCACTGATTCGCTTCTCGAGTGAGAAAATATGCCTCTGCAATTGGAAAGATTAAAGGTGATAAATCCTCATTAGAAGCAATTCCATCTTGAATTTTACTATATCCTCTAAAACATCCTCCAAAATACTAAACATAAAGAAAGTACTACATGAAAAACAAACACATCTAATATCTTGACAACATAAAAGCCATTCAATGCTTCATTTATCAACTAGGAGGATTGTTAGTGAAATTGGTTAGAAAAACTTCCAATTGTAATATAAGCTTATGCGGAGGTTCATCTACTGTGAAGGTCCCCATAATCTTATGCTATATACAAATAAATTTTGCAGATGAATTTAGTTTTCGAGCTTAGTTATTGAAGCTTACCAGACAAGAAGACGTCTCGGTATTCATCATCATCATAAACAAATTGTGGAGGGTCGGGTGAACCAATTCCAACAATAGTGCTTCCACTGCATGATATGTGTTAAGAGTAAGACAACACACATAAGAATGAGAGCATCTTTTAAAATAAAGGATCTATTTGTATTTTGTGATGTTCAAATCTTGAAGGCACCACTTGTGAGGGTCTTAAAGTTTCGCTGTGTCTAAAGTGATTCGTCTCACACCCAGAGAGGGTGTGGAGAAACCATAGGAAATCAACATATAGAAATATTTGTTCCAGAAAGCTCTTGAAAGTTGCAAGTATAATTTTGACTTTTACAAAATGACAATTTCTAGACCAGACATATATTGAAGAGTGTTGGGTTTTCAAGTGTTTTTCACCTTCCCGACATAAAGACAGCATCATATTCTCCACGACCAGCTGCAGTAATTCGCTGTTTCAGTCGTTTGAGAGAAGGAAGAACTTCAAATGCTGGAGGTTCTGCAGATGAAAAAGAAGGGACAGAGTGCAAAGAAACTTTCAAATCAAATGATATATAGTAAATGCATTATAATGCATCAGAATAGTACCAACTTTAATTGATAATCTGACATGCGAATTAAGATTCAATAAAATAATGCCATTGATTGGAAGTATTGATTTGCAAGGCATTTAGGGGTTTATCCTTAACCGACACCTCATGTTGAAGACTTCATGAGGCACATACAATTATATAATGAGTCTAATATCTAACTTGTCCGCTGATTAGCTTCACAAAAAAAACTTCATGGAGTAGCGTACAATGTGCAATCAAGAAGATCATATCAAAGCCAAAGCCGAAAAATGCAAAGCTAAAGGTGATAAATGCACAGCTAAAAACATACCTAAATCATTAATGCAAACATCTTGTGATATACCATTCCTTGATATCCTCTCAAGCAATATTGAAGGATCAACATTACTAGTCTGGTCCAACTGTAGACGCTGTATCATTGAAACTCGTTAAATTTGTGACTATAAAAATGAGTAAAAGAAAACTTTCATCACTATCAAGAAAATTCAAGAAACCTTGTAGACTTCAGCGGTTGAACATGCCTCTTGGGGCTTTATGAGAACCATTGGAGTCTCCAAAGATGGAGGGGGGATATTCTGAACAATCTGTACAAGTGAATTGCAAAAATCTTGAATAAAGTATAATGATTAGAAAATCACATTGAGTTAGGCTAGCTCCCTGCATAAGGATACATGAGTTTTAAATAAGAAGTAAACATCGTGCAATTTTAGTCGATTTTTTAGCTGATCAGAACTATCAGATATTAGCATAAATAAGAAATGGGTTATAAACTCGGTAGCAACGACACCTCAGGTTGAGGATGTGTCCAGTGTCCGACATGTGTTGTGTCAGACACCGACACTGACACTTCAATTACTTCAAAATTTCAAATTAAAACCCGTGTCTATGTGTCTGTGTCTGTGTCGTGTCCGTGTCGGTGTTTCATAGGTTATAAATAAGACAGTGGCATAAGTCAATTCACATCTTTAGTAGATTTTACAGCTAATCAGAATTATCAGATATTATTAATTGGAGGAACACATTGAGAACCCAAAGAGGAAGATATAACAATAAATAAGAAGTAAACGTCGTGCGAATTTCCCCAATCCGATTTTGAAAAAGGAAGGTACGTAGGATTTGGACTCACCTCACCTCGACCAGTGCAATAAGCCGCTCCCTGAGAGAAAAAGAAGGGAACATCTGATCCAATCTCACTTGACCATTCTTGGAGTTCTTTCTCTGTGGCAGGACAACCACTGAATTGATTTGCAGCCCATAGTGCAGTTGCAGCATTGCTACTTCCACCACCAAGCCCTGCCCCAGTCGGAACCCTTTTATCCAGATGAATCTGATAACAGCGCAAATATAAACAGTACACATTAAATCTTGTGCTAATTAGAGTTCCAAGTTATATAAAGAAGGAAGTTAATTTTTATTCAAAGAATTAAAAATGGGGAAAAAATAGCATACCCAAAAGAACTTATCAGTGCCAGTCTTCTTCCTGTAAAGATTAAGTGCCTTAATAATCTGAAAAAAATAGAATTTACATATAACACTCTCTGAATAAATGTATGGAAGGAAAAAATGCTGAGAAGGAAATCAGTAGTTTGTGTTGCCTTACCAAATTTCTATCATCAAGGGGAACCCCAGATACATTGGTTGACAAGCTATCTTTGGTATTTGAAGGTGACAAAGAGAACTTAATTTTGTCACCTAGACTTATCACCTGAATGCTCAAAAAAGATAAGAAAAATATGCTCAAGAATAAATAAACAAATCAATCATATTAAAGGCATGTTTTGATTTTCTTATTTCGACTTATCTATTGGCATAAACACTCGTAAGACTGTTTAGAGGAGCTCATGGAGACAGTTTATGACATATCCATAAGTTGTTTTCAACTTATTTCTATAAGGTCTTCGGGATAGCTTATGAAAACAGGTTAAAGCTTATACTAAAATAGTTTGACTTTATTTAATCTTGTATTATAGAAAGAGCTTATACATAACCAATTATATGATAAGGGCTATAAGTACTTAATTAAGTTGCTTATCCAAAGTCCAAACAAGACCTAAGAAGTGAATGGAAAAAGAAAAGAGCACAGAATCATTTACCAAACTGTGATTCTAACTTACATGAAATAGGGATGCCAAATCATGATATCCATCTTCCCTCTTGTTGGTTATTCTCAAGAAAACATTTATCTACAACAGAATAGATTGGAAATTTCAATTGAAGCAAACATATTTATATAACCTCTAAGCAAAAAAATTGTTGTTGGTTTACCTTGCAAGGAGAGAACAAAGTAAGCCTTGAAAGAGGAGCATCTCTATCCACTACATCAGCCAACTTGTTTATCCTTTCATCAGGATCATACACAATCTAATTTTACCAACACAAAATTTAATTTGTTTTTAATAAATATAAATAACAAAATTCAATTAAACAAATGACATTCAACAAAATAACGACACTGACATTTCCAAATAAAATAAAATAAATACATTGAAAGTCTGAAACTTTAATAACAGAGTAAGGGGATATGAAACCTACCTCTACTTGTTTTCTGGAAAAACTGGAATCAGAAACCATAGCTTTGATTTTGAACAAATGGGGTCTCTGAAATTGAAGCTTTGATTGAAAATTGGATGACCCATTTGGTCTGAATTGAGGTAAATGGTAGCTTCTGAATGGAATTTGAGAAGTGGGTAAGGTATGGTTACTGCAGAGAAAGTGAGAGGAAGCCATGGATAACTGAAAGTTTGTAACTTTAAAATCAGTTGAAGATTTTTGCAGAAATTCTTGTGTAAAATATAATATATTCATTAATTTAAATTGATCAAAAAAATATTCATGAATTTAAGTTATAAAAAAGGTTCTTGATAAAAAAAGTCATTAAAAGGTTCTTTTGTAAAGAAAAAGTCATAAAAAAGGTTCAGACCTTACGGAATAAAAGGAAAACATCTTAGTTATAAAAAATCATGAATATATTAAAATACCAATAACAATTTTTTTTCTTATAAAAACTATTTATTTTATTATTGGAAATAAGAAATCGTTTTAGATGACTTTAAAGTTGGATCAAAATTTCAACCTTCTAAAAAAATGTTATTTTTGAGATTTTTTTTTGTGTTATTGATGTTCAGTATCTATTAACTTTGTCGGTGACTAATTTACGCAGGAGAATCTAGCTGACCACGTGTATCTAACTTTATCAGTTTGTGTGAACCTCACCTTGCCACATTATTTATTATTTATTGAAATAGTTTCACGAGTAGATGTACTATTTGAAAAAAAAATGAAAAAATATTAATATTTCTTTTTTTAAGAAAAATAGCAATATTTCTTATTTAATTAAGAATTTAATAACTAAGTACCGATTACGTGTGTTAAAAAAAGTACCAATTACGTAAATGGAATTCACACGAATAGTAACATTTTTTTAAAAAAAGTAAAATTATGATATTAGTTTGGTGAAAAGATATAATGATATAATAAAATGGTAAAATGTAATTGGACATCTGTATAAAATTTGCTTGTAATTATTAACCTCTTTTTTTTGTTACAGAAATATTTTTTTGAGTGATTTAATAAAAAAGTTGATTGTAAATTCTTAATATCACATGGTTTTAAAACATCTTAATAAAGTTTCTAATATTTTAATAAAATATAAAATAAAAAATTAATAACTTTTATTTTTATACGCTAAAAACATAAAAAGTATTGAATACTTTATTCATTTAATAATTAAAATTATTTTAAAATTTAACTAAGATAATTTACAATTGATTCCACTAATCTAACCAACTTCTGTAAATTGAATCTATGCAAAGAATTACTCCAATTTGAGATGGACAAAGGTATCTGATGCTTTCATCATAGCCAAATTCATGTATTGTCTTATGTTCAATGTCTTTTTTTAATACAAAAGTCCCGAAAGTTATTTTTGTTTAATATATCAATGTTTGGAAGTTAACTTCTATAAACTACTAGTATTTTACCCGTGCATCCACACGGGTGACACCGTACGTGTTATAATTTGTTATGAACCTATAAATATATTAAAAATTGTAAAGTTAATTAAAATACTTGTGTCGCAAAAAGTAAAAAGAAAGTCGATATCTTATTCTAATCTTAATAATGGAGTAAAAGTAAGAAAAAAAATGAGATATAATATAAAATATGCACCATGTTGCCGCTCCCGTTACCGCTCTCAGTTGCCCCTCCTGTTCCCAGTCTCTCGTTTAATACTTTTCAAGAGTTTTTTTTTTTTGACAAGTACTTTCCAAGAGTTAATTCTGGAATGTGTAGAACATGTTTATCAAAAGTTAACATCCATACGATTTATTGTATGCATCAAAACATAACATCAAGTTATCAACTGTCTGAAAGTAAATTTGCAATCAAAAGTTAACTTCAACACATTATTGTCTGAAAGTTGATGAAGGGGTGAGGTGGGGTAAGAAGGATTCTCTTTGATGGGGAGACATTGTTACTTTGGGGGATGATCTTAATTTGAGGTTTGATTTTTTTGTTGATGCTGTTAATTGTGTTGTTGGTGATGGCAAATCTTTATGTTTTTGGTCAACAAAGTCGTTGGGTAGTTTATCTTTTAAATATAGCTTTCCAGTTTGAGATTTCGACTCAGAAGCAGGCTAAGATTGCTGAGTTGTATGTCAGTGATGGTGATAATTGTCATTGGGATTTTGTTTGGAGCCGTGAACTCAATCCAGTTGAGAAGGAGAATTTGGATATTCTATCATCTATTTTGTTTGAATTTCGTCCGGCAGTAGAGAGGTGGATTGTTGGAATTGGAAACTTAATAAACTTCATTCTATCGCAGGTGGTACGGCTAGTCCAAATTGAGGGGAATCTTAAAGCATGTCTAAAAGCTATCTGGCGTTTAGCTGCTCGCTCAGTGTGTATTTTTTGGTGACGTTTTCTCCTTGGGAGACTTCCTACTAGAGATGCACTCGAAGCGAGAGGATGTATCAATAGTGCTCATGATATAGGTTGCCCATTATGCTTTCGCCATCAGGAATCTGTTTCTCATTTGTTTTTTAAATGTCAGGTAGCGATGGATATGTGGAAGGATATTTGTGGGTGGATGGGTGTTCAAGAGGTGTTTGGGTTAGAAGGATTGGATCATTTCCTTGCCCATGGTAATTTAATTAAAGGGAAACAATCTATTCGTACGAATGATTTTATTTGGTTAGCAGGGACTTGGTGCAAAATAATGTCCTTTCCAAAGGAACTATTTTTGACTATTCATCTTTGTTGAATAGGGTCAAAAGTACCTGTTGGGGATGGTTTACTTGTAAGATTGGGAGGTTGTCAAATTTCTCGACTGCAGAATGGTGGTCTAATCCCACCATGTGTCTTGAAGCAATTGGATTTTGGCTTTTGTACGTAGTGGGTTGGAATACCACCAACGCTTCCTTGCATCGGTCGTTGTACTGATGTCTAGTTGTTGGTGTGGTTTGGGTAGGTTTGTTGTGTTGCTGGCGCATCAATGTTGTTTGTTGTGTAGTTGTGTATAGTGTTGTTGTCAAGCTGTTGTAGTGGTTTGAGCAGGTTTGCTGAGTTGGTGTCGCAACCCTGATGTTGTTGTTTGCTTTCTGGTTGTGTGTTGGTTGCTGGTGGTTGTTGTGTTGTTGTCAATGTTCCCTAACACTATTGTCACTGGTTATGTGTTGTTTGCAGTTTTTTACTAATGTTGTTTTTGTGTTTTTGTTCACCAATGTAAATTGGCTTTGCTGCCTTGTTCTCCTTGGGGTACTCTTTTTCCTACGGGGTTTAACTCAGTGAGGTTTTAACGAGGCCTCAAGGTAATTGTACGGGTTGGAGCACCCTTGTATTTCCATTAATACAGTCATTTACTTATAAAGAAAAAACTAACACATTATAATTAGTCCATAAGCTAATTTCTTCATAGACTTTTTTTTTAATTATCAATGACTAAAATAAAAAATTAAAGTTCAAAACACGATAAATATATTAAAATAAAAATATTGTATTCGTACTTAAAATAATAATTACAACATAAGAGTCGAAATAAAATATACAAATGATGATATTGATATGCATTTCAAGTCCTCTTCCTCCAATTGTCAAAAAAAAGTCCTCATACGAGACAAGGTAGCTCAGTTAACGAGCTAAGCGACATGAAGGAGTTGCAAATTTGCAAGAAGGAGGTTCAAGGTTCAAACCTCGGAAACTAACATTCTCCCACCCCAACTAACATTTGCTTATAAAAAAACATGCATTAACTAGTGCTTGACCCTATATGCCAATCATATCCTTTAGAATATCACGAAAATCCTCTAAATAGTCGTCTACCAACAAAATAACGTCAAATAATATGAGAAACAATTGTAATGCAGTTGCATTGTAGGGTTCCCCAACTCGATGATGGCCCCGACATCCTCTGTGATGGCTGGGTTTCCCCAAGTCGATGATATAGATTATAGAGTAAGGATGTAAAATCTACATGAACTAATAATATTGGTACCCCTTAACATAGTCCGGTGTAAGGGTTGCACAATATCCTATGTTGTCCTCGCCCACTAAATGCTTCCTCTATTGACATAACCACTCTAGTGACTTTGTGGGAATGAGATACTCTATATTTATTGGACAGTTTCTAGTAGGAGAGTGATAGACTCATGTAATAAAATAATATTATTCTATTTGATGTGTTTATCTCTCTTATACTAAAATATCCAATAACTAGAAAGGATCTGCACCCGACTTTATGAGATGACCACCGGATGCCCTTAACATACTCATGGTGGCATAAGACCTACTCTGGCAGGTGTAGGTGCATCTGCAAGCCATTGATCCATGACGAATATTAAGCAATATATGCTGAAATGGGTGGTATTGGTGATGATCATCATACGAGCTTCTAATTGATTAGGGGCCTTCTAGTTTGAATAGTAGATAGTTCAAAACATATTTTAATCGATTAGACAACCCTTCTAATTAATTCAGACTTCTTTGAGTAACCAAAAAAACTTACATAGTAACCAAAAAAATTAAGGCTCCTTTGCAAAAAGTACTAAGAATCTAAGGTTGTTTTAATTGATTAGACTTAAGGATATAATCAATTATCAATTTTTCTTTTTACTACCAAGGTTTTCCAATTAACTCTAATGAGTTATTAGCTAATCTAGTCTTTGAAATTTCACAAAAATTCAATTTAGTCCCCAATATTTACAATATATCAAGTTAATCCCTGACTTTTGCAAAAATGTTTAATTTAATTTTTTTTATTTTTTTGCAAAATAGTGAGACTAAATTAATACAACAGAGAGACTAAATTGAAACATTTTTGCAAAATTCAGAGACTAAGTTGATATATTGTAAATGTTAGGAAATAAATTGAACTTTTGTGAAATTTCAGAGACCATATTGACTAACTCTAATTGATTAAGGTACGATTTTAATCCATTAGCCTTTCTTTCTTTTCACCATTGGGACTTCATAGTATGTTCAATTCCAGTATGATATACTTCTAATGGATTATGACTTCACAAACTTGCATAATAACTTATCCAAGATCTTGTCATGGCATAGCAAACATGGATCAACACATAGTCTCTTCATCATATGTTGTAAGCATAGAAGGGGGAAATTGAGGGATGTTACATGGTGCATGTACCTCCAATTTTAAGGGTGGGGATCTAGTGAAAAAAATACGTGGGGTATATTAGCAAAAAGGGGTGCAAATAGCAACCTGGACCCATTTACATGTCAAAGTCTATCAATGAAGTCTACATCAGCAAAATGGGTGTGCAAATATCAACTTAGACCCATGTACATGACAAGCCCATCAATAAAGTCATCAAGTCAGCTTGTTGCTTTTTGAACCCCTCATTTTTCCCAAGATACCTCCTTTTTCCTTTCTTTCTGTCATCCAAAAAACACCCCAATGCAGAAGTTAACTTTGGGACTTTACTGAACCAACCCCAATCATTTACAAATTCACCAAGGTGAAAGCTTCTAAGATACAGACTCAAAAATGTAAAATGAAGATTGCTTTGAAGAAAATTACTTTACAAAGATTATTTTCACAAAGTTCTATTTAGTATCCAATGAGATTGTGTTCAAAGTACAATCTTAAGAAACTATATCCACATCCTTTAAATTTACAACCATTATTATTGACAGCCAATTACACTTATCCAACAGAAGAAATGAACCTTTTAGTAATCAAAGGCCAATCCACTATAACTTCTTCCATTAAACTTGTTCTCAACTTACTGATTAGCAGTTGAACTAGAAGAACGAAACGGCCACAAAAACGATAGCGGATTTCTCCTTCCATGACCATTATCATTCTGACCTCTTCTATTAACATTCCTTCCACCCCAATTTCGACTACCACGTCCTCGAGGTGGCAGCTCAACACGACAAACCGGACACGAATTATGCAGAACTAGCCAAGGAACAATACAATCCGAATGATATATATGGTTACATGGCATCTCCCTTACCTTAGATCCTAGTTCAAATCTTTCTATACAAACTGGACAATGTGAATCATTGCTTAGATGTGTCTGTCGAATCTTAATCGTACGCATTGCTTCGATTGAAGATCGCGAAGCGGGGCGTGGACCAAGCCGATCATTAATATTAAGTTGTTCCATAAGTTCATTAAGTCCAGGACCGGGTTCCATAAAATTGCCACCGAAATTAACGCGCCTCGGACCATTTCTTGAGCTAGGTTGATCATGGAATATCAAATAACTACTAGAAGAACTTAAAAAACTAGTTTGTTCAGGAGCAAGAAGAGAACCAGATCTCCTTCTAACATCAAAGATTGAATTTGTTTCTATTATTCCATGTCTCATGTAACTATCAACAGCATCTCTAAACCCAATTCTTGGCACAGAACCTCTTTGACTTACAACAGCATGTATAGCGTCGAAAATATCAGGCACGTCGTGAAACTCTTCCGGCTGTGACGAAGAGCCGTGTTGATGGGATGGAAGTCGTTGAAGCGCGTCAAGTTGTTGCACGAAGCCGCCTTCGCAGTAAGGGCAAATGAGATCCCTTCCTGCAAGCAAGATTGGTTGCCTGCATGTGTAACACCAGTATGTTGCTCTACTTGACATTATTTTTCCTTCACTAGAAATTTGGACTATGAAAATTCACCAAAGTTCAGTTTCTTTCTGCACCAAAAATAGAGCTAGCTTCAGAAACAATAGATGTTTCTAATTAGAAAAAATCTGGCACCATAAAAAGGATATAAAAAAAGCTTGTTTTAAGATTATAAACACAAAGGTTGGGGCTTTTTTGCATATGGTCAACTATCTCTTTTGGATCAAATCATGAGGATTTATAACAAATTTGATAATAGCAAAATGAATATGATTAAGAATCAGTGAATGAACCAGCTTAACAGAGGGGAATTTTGGATTATTTTGTGATCATTATCTGATTAAAAAAGCTATACTTCCTTTCAATAGCACAAGAAAGGACATGTCAAGTCCAACAATAACAAAAGGGGGAAAAACTCTGCGAATTCCTAATCACAAATTAAAATGAAATCAATTTTTCCACTATAGGAAAAAATTAATTACTTACTACAACTAAATTAAGAAGTAAAAATGTTCATGCCAGAAACAGAGAAGTTCAACAACAGAAGTAGGAATTATCATAAATCATTACCTCAAAAGTCAACAACATAAAGAGAAAATACACAACGAAATTCAAAAATGATAATTCAAGTCTAGAATCCACTGAATAAATGTCAAAGTAGCAAGCAGCCACACCGTAAGAGAGAAAGATATAAGGAAAGAGATAGGAAAGTACACTGTATGAAAATTGAGAGCTTGGTAGCGTGAGATTCTGAGCTTGCTGGAGGGAGAAAATAAGGAAAATGCCTAGTGATTTTCACCTATTCAGATGTTTGACTATGTTTTTTGTTTAATGTAAAAAATAGATTATGGATGAAGTGGCTGTTTGGAAACTTCTTATTGCTGTAATAACTATTTTGTTTCTGTGTTATCGGTATGCAGTATGTATTAGCTTTGTTGTCGGTGACTAATCTAGTCTAATGGATCTCGCTGACTGTATATAATTGCGGAGAAAACCTGACATAATTGCAATTGAGTCAAGTCGAGCTAAAGAAAGAAGCATGTGTGTGACCCTACTTTTTTTAATGAGATTATTGACGGATTGAATATCTTGTTCCTGCATTTCAATTTAGTGACTTTAAGATGTCATAACTTTGGTAAGGGGTGACAAAAAGATCTAATTATCCAATATATATTACATCTATCAAAAATCAATCTATTACAACAAAACTTAATGGATTGGGTTTAATCCGATGGTTAATGATCCATCTATTATTATTTTAAAGGCTACATATCACTTTTGGTCTTTTATCTTTGCTCTAGGTTTCACTTTGGTCCTTTATCTTTTTTTTGGGTCTCTTTTGGTCTTTTATCTTTCATTTTCGTTTCATTTTGGTCCCTGCCATCAATTTTTATTAACGGACGCCACGCTGACAGTTAACTGCTGACGTGATGTCTTAAGTGTCACTGTGACGTGTCATTCATTAATTGAGGTGGCAAATAATCAAAAGACACGTCAGCATTTAAGTTTTCTAAATTTTAAAAACACAAAACATAAATTAACCAAAAACTAAAAACATTAAAATGAAACAAAAATCAATTTCCTTCTTATCAATTTCCAGCAACACCAACATCAATCTCTTCAACCGTAAATCTTTGCTGGAACGATGAACAATTCCCAATTGAGAACTGAACAAAAATCAATTTCCAGCAACACCAAGTGAAACGAATTGTTCTTCCATCTCATCATCAAAAATCAATTTCCAGCAACACCAAAAATCATCGTTCTTCCAACATCATCAACATATCGTTATTCCATCTCTCTTCTCACATCTTTGAAACCAGAAAAATCAAACCCTAGAAACCTAGAAGATCTGGAAAATGGGTTTCGATTTGGGATTGAAATCGATTTGGGATTGAAATCGAAACCTAGAAAAACGAATCTGAGATGAAGAAAAACCAAGTGAAACAAATCTGAGGTTTTCTGGTTGTTGCGTTTCTGATGGGTCTCAGATTCAGTGAAATCGTTCCTAGGTTTCGTTTTTAAGAAAAACGAATCTGAGATGAAGAAAGTGAATCAGTGGAATCGTTCCTGGGTTTCGTTTTTAAAAGCATCAGAAAAACGAATCTGAGATAGTGAAAAACGCAACATCAGAAACGCAACATTAAGAAAAACGAATCTGAGATGAAGAAAGTGAATCAGTGAAATCATTCCTGGGTTTCGTGGGTTTGCAATTGTTGTTGTTCGCTGTTGTGCGAAAAGTAGATGTGCAAGTATACACAATCGCAACAAGTAATACAATGATAAGTAAAGATCGTTCCCACGGAGATTGTTGAGTTTACTTCTATATTTAAATTAGTAATTTAGCTAGTGAGAAAAACAAGTAACAAATACAAGTTGTCAACAAGTATTGTCATTGTGATTAACATAAATGTAAATAAACAAGTAAAGAAAGTTCAGGAGTAAGATAAAGTGAGTTGGATAGTTCAGCAGTTATGTAAATTCCCAAGAGTAGTGTTCTATAATATTAGATGCTGTAGCGTTAAGAGCTGTAGCGCTACAAGGTCAACAGACACTGTAGCGGCATGGTGGCGTGCCTTTCAGTCACTATCGTCAGGGCTATGTTACAAGACTCCTATGTCTAGGCTCTAAATAAGTTTTACCCCTGTATATTAAGATCTTACAGCATGCACCTTATGAACTATTACTCCCCTATGTCTAGGGTTAAGTAGTACTTCCTTTAAATGTCTTTAAAGGGTTTTTCATTCATATCATTCCTTGAGTTCTCTTTGTGAACCATGTCTGTACCCACAAAGCCCCCTTATTTTAGTTGATCATTCCCAAAACAAAGTTGAAAGCATTATGACACAAGGAATGAAACGCAAACATCATAACATTACATAAACTTTACTCAAGGTTCATTACAAACATAAGAACAATCCAACCACAAAAGTTTAGCTCATGACAAGCTTCATCAAAACAACATAAACTAAAAAGATTATGTTACCGTATGTGAGCAAGAGAAGGATGTTTACAAAAGATGCACTCCAACCATCCCAAGTCATACACGTTGAATGATGCTATGGCGTGAGCAAACCGTAGGTTTGATAATAAAACTAATATAAAAATAAAGCTTCAAGAATGGAGGATTAATGGAGGAATACTAGGTGTCAAGTAGTTTTTCTCCAAGTAACTCTCCTTATTTCGAAATCCATCTTGTGAAGAAGAAGAAGTGAGATAGATATTATCCACATCTCATAAAGTGGCTTTACAAAAAGGGCAATGATGAAACTCATCACCAACTATCACTTTAGCTTCAATTAGGAGGCGCCAAGTGTCCTTTTGAACCCACTTGGAGGCTTCCATGTCAGGCTGAGCAGAAGAGGATAAGGGTGATGACTCATCAATCAACAAGTGGCTTCATAAATATCAAAGTGGCCAACCGTCATATAGCGTTGTAGCGCTTACCGCTGCATAGCGTCTACCGCTGCAGCACTCAAGCAAAATATCAATATATTCACAAAGGCACCAAATGTCAAATGATAACAAACAAGCTCCTAACCCTTCTTTACTCTAAATACTAATATACGAAATTCAGACAAAAATCAGAAACAAATATTCTCAAAAACTAGGGTTTCACATCGAAACCTGTCATACCCCAATTTTGTCCAGCTTAGATCAAAACCCTAATTTTCCACAAAAATAAATAAGTTGAGGAGTGAGAAGCATTATGCATTGCATTTTGGGTCTTAGAAGTCATTCCAAGGTCTTTAAAGTCATTTTTAGGGTTGGAATGCACTTGTTAAGCAAATTAGGGTTTTAGGGTCAAAAAGGGCATTTTGGTCATTTTTCGTAAAAAGATGATTTTCTCGCAAAAAATGCACATCCACAAAAAGTACATTTTTATTCTATCAAGGATAATTTTTGTACAATTTTTTTAGAAAGAAAACCCTAGTCAAAATAATTAAAAATGTATTTTTCCATTTTTAGTGCATAGAAAAATAAAAAGGACCATTAAATATTCCTCAATTCTTAAGTGACAATTTTTATTGTCATGGGTGACTAGAGGGAATATTTTATGGTGCCCAAAAACATGTGCCACATTTTCAATAGTTGCATTCCCATTATTTCCCATGCCCAAAATTTCAAATTCAAAAAAAACTCAAAAAAGGGAAGTGTCCTCAATAAGACAAAATGTACTATTTTGTGCAAGCTTGCATTTTTTTCCTTCCCTCCTCATGGCTGCGAATTCCAACCCATTTTTACCTCATTTTGTGTTTCTTCATGCCCTTAATCCATGTGAGTTGTACTCCTAGCCATTGATTAAAATTCTAGATCAAATCCTAGGCTACAACTATGTGCAAATTGACCTAATTGCCCCCAACAACTTTTGTGTACAAAAAACTCTTCAATTTCATATGACACCAGCTCATTCCCTTCCATTGGTGCTTTCTCATTGTCCCTAATCCATGTGCATTGCAATCTTGGCCCTTGATTCAAATTCTATCTCAAATCTCAATGGTTGGCAAAAGCACAATGTCCTATATACCCTTAATTTTGCACCTCATATAAAACCCAAAAATAAGAAACCAAAGGGAGGGGATTCTCATTTTACCCTAGCACACAATCAGATCACAATTCCTCTCCTCCTCCCCTCTCAAACCCAAGACCACCTCCCACCATTTCCACCACCAATTCTTCAATTTTCAACCATCCAAACTTCATTATTCTTGATTCCTACACTAGATCCACTTCTAATCTTGCATTATCTTCAAAGTTCATCATCAAATCCTTCAATATCAAGTGATTTTCGTGGGATTCAAGAGGAGCTTCAAGTGTTCTTGGTTTCTATTTTGATCTTCTTCTTCATTTCAAGCAAGATCTAGAGGTAAGCTCACAAACTCTTGCATTTTCTTTAATTTTCATTATGTAATCTCTCTTCTCCTCATCTCAACTCCTTCATATATTGTTGTTGATGCTTTGAGGAGCCATCTCAAACATTATTGACAAGCACTTAGGGAGGCTTGGGTGTTTGAGGTGGCTCCTTGGCTTTGAAGGAATTGTTCTTGTGTCTTCTTGCATTTTATTGTATTTTAAACCTTGTTGGTATAATTTTCATCAAATGAAAACCCATTCTCATGCCCATTTTGCTAGTTTTTTTTTCCTTTGATTTCGCGTGAATAAATGCATGATTTGGTTGATGTTTGTCTTAGGAACTTGCATGATAGATTAGGTCCTCTTCTTTTGTGTTGTTTTGTGTGTTAATTTGTCAATTTTTGCATGAAATAAGTTGATGATTCCATGCTTGTATGCATTCGGCCATGACTAGGGTTTTTACCCCTTTGATTGCTTGAAGATTGTCATTTTGATTGTGGTTGAGTAAATGCAAGTTATGTCATTGTGTTTATTTACTTTTTACCATTTTACTTTACCACTTCATTAACTTTTTACCAAAAAACATAAAAACATTTTACCACTTTGGTTTTTACCATTTCACTTAGTTTTTACCAAAACATTTTTGTCTCATCACATAAAACATTTTTACCTTCATTCAAAACATTTTACCACTTGCATCTTTGCATAAAAACCCCAAAAAAATTTCTCATTTGCATTTCATACTTTTTCAACTTTATAAAATAAACCCCAAAATACTTTTACCACTTTCAAGACCAAAAACATTTCATCTCATTTCCAAAACACCAAAACCCAAAAACATTTTACCACTTTCTTACCTAAACCTTTTACCAAAACATTTTCACCCTCATGCATCTTCATCCATCCCTATTTATGCGACACTCTCATGCATTCTCGAGTATTTATGCCTTGCATAATAAATGTAATCATACTCAAATGCTCATGCATTCTTGTATGCTCATGCATCCTCTTGTCTACTCATTCATGCATTCATTCTTGTATGCTCATGCATTCACATGCTTGCCAAATCATGCATCATTGCTCACATGTTCATTCACCTAACCTAGAATACTCTATGCCTATGATCAATTGTATTCCTTTGTTCTTGATGCCATTTGAATGTCTTGACTTAATTGTGCACAAACCCTTTTACACAATCATGTGCCCTTATAAGGCTACCAACATGTGTAGCATAGAGGCATATGTGCCCCTCTTGAGATTGCTTCCAACTTGTGTAGCAATTCTCCTTCACACACAAACGCTATTGTTTTGAGAACTTTGTCTTGCATCTATGACAATTAAATCTCTTGATTATATTGGCATGCTTAATCTTAGTTGATGATCAACATGTTCATGATTGCTGGATTAGTTGAATATGTTTGAACTTCATTCATTCATTTTGCATTTGGTTTTGGACATAGAATTCGATTGAAAATGATTTATTTATTTTTCTAAAAACTCTTTTCCAAACCAATTAATTTTCAAAGCATTTTCAATAAACAAAAATAAGCAAGTAGTGGAGGTCACCCATAACCTTTGCTAGTTTGATCTCTATGAACGCTCTTCAATTTCACATGAGTACTTAGCGATGATTACTCATAACCTTTGTTAGTTTAATCATTCGCTAATGCTCGTCCTACTTCGAAAACCTTTTCGAAAATATAATAAAAGCAAGTTGTTACTAATAGTCAATCAGAGCCTTTGTTCGTCTGACTAGAGGTAACAACTCTTTTTGAGTATTTAGCAGTGATTACCCATAGCCTTTGTTAGTTTAATCACTCGCTAATGCTCGTCCTATTGCGAAAACTCACCAAAAAGATAAAAAAACAAAAACCTTTTCAAAACTAAAGAAATTAGAACTACGTCGCTTTGATTCCCATTTGGGATACGTAGGAGCGAGCCACGTCCTCGTCAAGCACAACAAACCAAAATTAATTCGATTGCGAAAGCCCTTTTTGATCATCTAAAATAAAAACCGATTATCATTAATGATCACTCGCGCCGTTGCCGTTTGGTTGTTAATGATAATTTCATTTTCAAAAGAGTTAGTAGCGCGGCCACTCTAAACCGTTGTTGTTTGGTCGTCGCGAACACTCGAATCAAAAGCAAAACCGATTATCGTTAATGATCACTCGCGCCGTTGCCGTTTGGTTGTTAATGATAATTTCATTTTCAAAAGAGTTAGTAGCGCGACCACTCTAAACCGTTGTTGTTTGGTCATCGCGAATCCTCACTCTTACTGCGAAAACTCATCTAAACAGACTAAAAAACAAAAACCTTTTTAGGACAACCAAGAACTACGTAGCTTTGAATTCTCCATCGCACCAGGTGATACGTAGGAGCGAGAGGCCAACTCTCGTCAAGCGCCAAAAATAAAAATTTTCATTAAGTCTTCTCACTCCCTTTTCAATAAAGAGGCAAAATAAAAGCATTTTCAAATCAACACTTCAAACCACACATTTAATTAAAGGTTCCCTTTCGGTAGAAAGGAGGTACGGGGTGCTAATACATTCCCCATGCCTAACCGACCCCCGAACCCATATCTCTAGTTTTCGAAAGACCATCCGCGTTGTCTAAAAGACCTTTTTTCAATGTTTTGGTCTTAAAATTAAAATATTGGTGGCGGCTCCATACCTTTTCCACGTTGTACAATGAGAAGTCCGAACCGGATTTTTTGGGGTGCAACAGCTGGCGACTCCGCTGGGGACCTTTTTTTAAAAAAAAAAAAGACGAGGGTCAACCCTAACTAATTAAGATGTGTGGTTTAATGTATTGTTGATTTGACTGATACCTTGTTTGCCTTCATTCTTTTTCCTTTCTTTCTTATCATTAATTGTAGGCATACACATTTGTCTTCTTCTATGTTTGTTCCCTATCTCCTTTTCTTTTATTGTTTATGCTCATGCATTTCTCCCCAATTCTATCCGGATCCCCCCTTCTTGGCTCCCTTTCTTGAGGTAAGCAATGTACCTGATTGTTGTTGAAACCCCAGGCTAGCTTATTTGATATTGAACCCTAGTGTAGACGACATGTTGTTACCTTGCTTTTTCTGGACTGTTTTGGCGTCTCACTTGCAGGTGGGGTAATATGTGTCGGGTAGTTTTAAGTGGTACGCCCTTAACACACACACTCACACCCTTATGATTATGTGCTTTGAGAGAGGCCTAAAACCCAAGGTCTGAAAAACACCTAGGAGAGTGGAAACGAGTAGTGACTGCCAATTGGACCGATGTCCTTCTGCTCTCACGAAAGTTTCAGCCAGAGTATGCTCTTTTATGGTACCTCACACCAGATGGCATTCCATCGTTGTGGGTGTTATCATGAGAGAGATTTAGCTCTGGTAGCCTTTGCGAGGGAGTGAATAGAGCCACATGGGAGGATTACCCTTTAAATTGCCCTAGATCGTAGGTCTCACCTCTTTTTAGGTCACAAGGGCTTTCCAAATTGTGTGCTGCATTGTTGCATTCAGTTCAGTCAACCTTTTTCCCTCAAATTTTTTTTTTTTTTTTTGAAAATCAAAAAAAATATGCTTTTCCCTTTCAAATAAACACCTATATGGGGGAGCATATAGAGTGTAAATTTTCAAAATTCCACCTGTGAATACCCTCTTTACGCAAAAATACCAAAAAGAAGCATCTTGCATTGCATCATTGCATTACATCGCATCATTACAGCATTTGCATCATTTGCACTAAATAAAACTCCAATTTTGAAAAAGTACATTCATCATACATTGCATGAGAAAAATGAAAACAAAAGGGGTTATCATTTGCATAGCATTTCAGCGTCAACCTCATGGGCATCATGCAAAAAAGAAGAGAAAGGACATGGTAGAACTACGTACGCTTTGATTCCTCATCACAGTGAGGATACGTAGGAGCGGGTCCGCCCCGTCAAGCATAACAAATGAAAAAAGCCATTTTGAAAAAGCATCATTCTTGCATTCAAAAATGCATTGAAATTTTGTATTTCATCTTGCACAAAAAAAAACAATTTTTTTTATTTTTTTTTTATTTTTTTATTTTTTAGAATAAGTACACTTCTCAAGTGGTCATTTTTCCATGCATTTGCATATCATGATCTGTACAATAAAGGTTTTGATGAGAGACGAGACGGTTTTGCAAAAGAGTCATTCCCCAAAAAAAAAAAAAAAACTCAAGGTGTTCCAAAGTACCCAGTTCTCGAGTCAGCAGCTCATTCACATAACTTCAAAATTTTTGCATCTCATCCATCCCATGATAAAAGATTAAAATTGTTCATAAATTTTTTCTATCATGTGAAGCATTCTTCTAGGCATGCAT
Organism: Astragalus membranaceus; assembly: GCA_039519185.1. Classification (NCBI taxonomy): domain Eukaryota; kingdom Viridiplantae; phylum Streptophyta; class Magnoliopsida; order Fabales; family Fabaceae; genus Astragalus; species Astragalus membranaceus. Next base: position 153,080,129 of record CM076848.1, read on the forward strand.
GCCATGTGCAGTCGCCCCTATCCGTGTCCGTCAGTTTCCCTGCTTTATCATCATTCCCCGTCCTAGTCTAGCCCCGCCCGTAAAGCCTAAAGTGTCGCATGCATTTGTTCAGTCATTCGTTCTTGCGCTTATGTTGTGTGCCCTGTTATCTCTAGAAAGAGGCCAACTGGTTTGCCGATATCCGCTTCAGACTCAAGATTCATGGCGACCAATCAAGGAAACCTAGTGATTGAGAATCCCGGCAATTCAGGTCTAGATAATCCGATTATGGAAGTCCTCAAGCAACTAGTCCAAGGGAATCAGGCACTAGTCCAAGAGAATCAGGCGTTAAATAATAAAGTCGGGGTGAAAGAAATGCAGATGGATGCGATAAGAATGCAGATCACTGAAATGATGGGTACCCTGCAAGCTTTGAAAAACGGGACCACTACCGAAGATACTGCTGTTGTAAACCCAGGTGGGGCCGCAACCATCCTTCCTACCTCGGGACCCGCTGAAGCTGTGACTGCTATTCCCCATCCGGGATCTGGGGTTAATTATCCTGCTCACGCCCTGGGAGGTGCTGATCCACATGAGGTTTCTCTTTTCAATATGGATAGTGATCCTCAAGGTCACCTATTTGAGAACTCTCAACCCAGAGATCAGTTGCATGAGTTGGAAAAGCGTTTAAAAGCCATAGAGGATTCAAAGACCAAAGCTAAAGACGCCCGTGATCTATGTCTTGTTCCAGACTTGGTTATTCCCCCAAAGATGAAGGTGCCAGTCTTTGACCAATATTGTGGTACCAGCTGCCCAAATAGACATGTAACCATGTACGCCCGAAGGATGACCGCATACAATCACGACGACAAACTGCTCATCCACTACTTCCAGTACAGCCTAACTGGGGCATCTCTGGATTGGTACATGCAGTTGCAGCCTTCCGACATCCACAGTTGGAAGGACCTTTCTGAAGCTTTCTTAAAGGAGTACGAATACAACAAAGACATGGCTCCAGATCGGATTCAGCTGCAGTATATGAGCAAGAAAGATCATGAGTCCTTTAAGGAATATGCTCAAAGATGGAGGAGCATAGCTGCTCAGGTGAAGCCACCATTGACTGAAAAGGAGATGGTGTACATGTTTATGGAGACTCTCCCAGCTGTTTTCTATGAACGTCTGGTTGGAAGTGGGTCCTCAAGCTTCTCAGATGTGATCAAAGTAGGGGCAAGACTTGAAGTCGGGATGAAGAGAGGAAGAATCCCCTGCAATCCTACTGGCGCCGACAATGCTAGTGATTTGCCTGCAAGGAAAAATGGAGAAATCAATGCTATAGTGGGACAAGGAAAGTCACGTCAGTACGACCCCATTCCTGTGTCGTACACTGATTTGTGCAGCTATCTAATCAACCATAGGTTGATCTCTCCGCGTGGGATGAAGCCAGTCCAACCTCCATTCCCAAGAAGGTATAATGCAAAGGCTACCTGTGAATTCCATTCTGGGGCAATTGGTCACTCTACTGAGAATTGTCATCCTTTGAAGCAGTCGGTTCAGGATCTTATTGATACAAAACAGTTGACCTTTGATGAGGGAGGTGAAGGACTAAACCCTTTGAGATCAGGGCTGTCAGGCCGGGATGGCAGTAGTTGAAGAGGATCGAGGTGTTGATCGTCAAGCATTTGTGTCTTCGTCATGCATTTTCATGTAGTTTTCAGTTCAAAGCAAATTTTATGTAATGCAATCCTCTGGCTCTGCCCAAGGCCTTAGGATATTTCAATAAGGGCACATGTTTCCTTTTCAGCATCGTCATCTATAAAAGTTACCCTTTTCAGTCACTTTTGTTCAAGATCGTCATTGCCCTGTTTTATCATAAGTCCATCAGTGCATATTTGACTTTTAGTTCAGTCTAACGCTTTAAGTCCTCCACGCTGGGGCAAGACTGTGGTCACTAATTTTCCTTGTTAATATCATATTCCTTCAGTGCAAGTCTTTCAAAAGATAATAATAAACAAGAAAATAAGCTCGCTAGGTGGAAAACCCGCAAAGGGCGGCCTAGGCAGAAAAAAGCGCCCGATGGATCGAAAACCCGCAAAGGGCGGTCCGGGCAAAAGTTAGGGCATAAAAAAAAGAGAAAAAATGCAGAGAAAGGAGCAAACACATATAGATAGATGAACCGTTATCTTGTTTTACAAAAATAAATAAGCCATCGGGATTTGAGATGAAGTGTGGCCACCTCCCTATACCCTCAAGAACCCAAAATCCCAGAAAGTCCCTTTCCTACCTACCTTAAGCCAAGAAAAACCAAACTCAAAAATATACCCTCTAATCACCCTAGACAAGGATCACTTCAAATATCAAAAACAAAAATAGTGCATCAGCTCACTCAACTCAAAAGCAAAGAAAGAAGAAAAGTCCGAAAAATGAAACAAATGAGTCAAAAAAAATCAAAAAGACAAAAAATAATAAGTTGTGAGCTGATACATGTTGCCACAAAGCACAAGAGACCCTTGTCTCGATAAATCTTCCAACACCTGGTTCCATAAACCTTCAAACACTTCCTTTGGCCCCAACACCAAACCCCTCAGCCATTCTACCATGAGACACGAATTTGCCTTAACAAAGCCCAAATAAGCCCAATAACCATCTCCCTCATAGACCGTTAACCGTCAACCGACGCCGAACAAAACTCATCCTCTCATTAGCCTCAAACACTTCATTAAGCCTAACTATCCTTCCTCCACAAAACACCACAATCCTGAAAAGTCCATTCCGATCAATGACCGATTGCTTTTGTTCTCTCAGATTCTAATCTTAGGACGAACAGGCTTATCTATGTACAATGTGTTTGCTCAAAAGAAAAAACAAACGATCAGAAAAAAGAAAGCTGATCAAGAAAGAATAGACCCTCAGAAAAAAAGAGAACTGAGGAAACAAAAACGAACAGTCAGAAAAAAGAAAGCTGACAAAATAAAAAAAAGAGGGACTTGCACTCCAAAACACACTCAAGTTGCATTAAAACAAGGTTTAGTGATCACCAAGTAAGGTTTCTTTCATGCCAAAAGTTGAGACATTCACAGAGAACCAAAGATTTGCACTGAGAACACCACTCAGATCTAAAAGTTGGGGTATTCTCTTCACCACCTGCCCACCCTAGTCCGGGGAGAGTCTGTTCAGTGTCCATCCATGGCCATTCATCCTTTCACCCGGTGTCAGCCATGGCACTAGTTCCTGCGTATTTGCTCTTTCACTCCGCTTCCTTTCACACTCCGGACAGGGGCAAGTCATTCATTCATAGTCGCCGAAGGCCTGAATTGGGGCAGTCTGGCATTCATCCTAAACACTCACCTGGCGTCTGCATATTCATGTGTGTTCACTTGGCAATGTTTCATAGAGAAAGCACAAGATTGTTATTGAAGGTTCAGTTATCATGGAATGGAGGAAAACATAAATGGGTTTGCTTGTAAATAATAACCTTGAGAACACCGCGGTTTAAATCAAAACTAGTTTTTCCAAAGAAAAAGGATGATCAAATTCACCCCCACTTTTGCATCCAAAGTCTCGCGTCTCATCATTATGAAAGTATTCACAAAAAAAGTATTTGAATACCCCAAAAATTTTGTCATATCATGCATCAAAATACTGCATTTGCATCCTCACATAGCAAAAAGACAAATAGGAAAAATTCTTTAACCAACTATCTCAGCACATGAGGGGGTCGCCTAAAGTTGGCCGCTTGTAGGGCTTTAGTGCTCGCCTTAACCCTTAGGGATTAGGTTGTTATCTTGTAGGGCTTCGGTGCTCGCCCGGATCCTTAGGGATTAGGTTGTTATCTTGTAGGGCTTCAGTGCTCGCCTGGATCCTTAGGGATTAGGTTGTTATCTTGTAGGGCTTCAGTGCTCGCCTGGATCCTTAGGGATTAGGTTGTTATCTTGTAGGGCTTCAATGCTCACCTAGATCCTTAGGGATTAGGTTGTTATCTTGTAGGGCTTCAGTGCTCGCCTGGATCCTTAGGGATTAGGTTGTTATCTTGTAGGGCTTCAATGCTCACCTAGATCCTTAGGGATTAGGTTGTTATCTTTTAGGGTTTTAGTGCTCGCCTGGATCCTCAGGGATTAGGTTGTTATCTTGTAGGGCTTTGGTGCTCACCTTAATCCTTGGGGATTAGGATGTTACCTTGTAGGCACTTGAAGTGTTGATCCTTAACCAAAATAAAAAGGAAGAAAATCAAAAATAGCATCTCATAGCATCCATCATTCCATTGAAATCATCACATCACATACACTTTGCATAACATACATTCACACTCCATTTACATAGATATCTGCATTCCATAGAAAAAAAAAGAGCAAATAAGAAAGGAGAGAAGAAAATCACAGAAGACGGAACATAAAAGAACACAACATCTTCATATCATTCATCATTCTCATATCATCCATACCAGTCATCACTCCATGGCATCAAACAGTACATTACGCCTTCAAATTCGCATCTCAGAGGAGCGAAAGAATAACAAAAGGAAAAGAAGAGAACAATCAAACAGAAAAGGCATCCCACCAAAGTCAATCATTGCATTCATGTGCACCCCAAACATCCAAGTGCACGCATTTCATGCACCATCCAAGAGAAAAGTTACTTCGGACCAGAGAGTCCCAAAAACCTCATTTTTAGAAAATCATCAACCCCGAGTTAGTAAACTCCACCAACCCTGAGTTAGTAAACTCCCTCAACCCCGAGTTAGTAAACTCCATCAACACAGAGTTAGTGAACTCCCACAGAGTTAGTGAACTCCCACCGAGTTAGTGAACTCCTTCCACAGATCACAACATTGTGTACGAGCACGCAATGGATCCATCAGACTTCGTCAAGTCCTTCGGATTAGTTGTGTCAGCCTAAGGCATAGCGTAAATCCATTGATCAAATCAGTTCCGGACCTGATGTTGATCGGTCGCTCGAAAAGGCCACCCCCCAGAGCTTGGACTCGACAAGAGTCCGTTAGAAGGTTTTAGGCAGCCTCCGAATTCCCAATTTACCGCTTTTCTCAATTTATTTCCCGCTTTTGCTGCCCGAGGGCTAGCACCAATCTATTTCCTGCTTTTGTTGGCTTACTGGGGGCTGACGCTTCATCCACTGCATTCATCTCGGGCCAATGTCCATTTATCAAAAAAAAAAAAATCTCTATTCTCGCATGCATTAGAATTTCATTTTTCACCTTACATTAACAAAAACCGAAAAAACTAGAGAGATGGAAAAAGGAAAAATCGGGTTTCCCTAAGTAGACAAAATCGGTATAATTTCTAAATTCTTTATCTTTATTTTGCCTCGGAATATGTTTCGGCCAATTCATATTCCTCGTTAAAATCCAGATAAAGAGGGGCAGCTGTCAAACCCCAATTTTGTCCAGCTTAGATCAAAACCCTAATTTTCCACAAAAATAAATAAGTTGAGGAGTGAGAAGCATTATGCATTGCATTTTGGGTCTTAGAAGTCATTCCAAGGTCTTTAAAGTCATTTTTAGGGTTGGAATGCACTTGTTAAGCAAATTAGGGTTTTAGGGTCAAAAAGGGCATTTTGGTCATTTTTCGTAAAAAGATGATTTTCTCGCAAAAAATGCACATCCACAAAAAGTACATTTTTATTCTATCAAGGATAATTTTTGTACAATTTTTTTAGAAAGAAAACCCTAGTCAAAATAATTAAAAATGTATTTTTCCATTTTTAGTGCATAGAAAAATAAAAAGGACCATTAAATATTCCTCAATTCTTAAGTGACAATTTTTATTGTCATGGGTGACTAGAGGGAATATTTTATGGTGCCCAAAAACATGTGCCACATTTTCAATAGTTGCATTCCCATTATTTCCCATGCCCAAAATTTCAAATTCAAAAAAAACTCAAAAAAGGGAAGTGTCCTCAATAAGACAAAATGTACTATTTTGTGCAAGCTTGCATTTTTTTCCTTCCCTCCTCATGGCTGCGAATTCCAACCCATTTTTACCTCATTTTGTGTTTCTTCATGCCCTTAATCCATGTGAGTTGTACTCCTAGCCATTGATTAAAATTCTAGATCAAATCCTAGGCTACAACTATGTGCAAATTGACCTAATTGCCCCCAACAACTTTTGTGTACAAAAAACTCTTCAATTTCATATGACACCAGCTCATTCCCTTCCATTGGTGCTTTCTCATTGTCCCTAATCCATGTGCATTGCAATCTTGGCCCTTGATTCAAATTCTATCTCAAATCTCAATGGTTGGCAAAAGCACAATGTCCTATATACCCTTAATTTTGCACCTCATATAAAACCCAAAAATAAGAAACCAAAGGGAGGGGATTCTCATTTTACCCTAGCACACAATCAGATCACAATTCCTCTCCTCCTCCCCTCTCAAACCCAAGACCACCTCCCACCATTTCCACCACCAATTCTTCAATTTTCAACCATCCAAACTTCATTATTCTTGATTCCTACACTAGATCCACTTCTAATCTTGCATTATCTTCAAAGTTCATCATCAAATCCTTCAATATCAAGTGATTTTCGTGGGATTCAAGAGGAGCTTCAAGTGTTCTTGGTTTCTATTTTGATCTTCTTCTTCATTTCAAGCAAGATCTAGAGGTAAGCTCACAAACTCTTGCATTTTCTTTAATTTTCATTATGTAATCTCTCTTCTCCTCATCTCAACTCCTTCATATATTGTTGTTGATGCTTTGAGGAGCCATCTCAAACATTATTGACAAGCACTTAGGGAGGCTTGGGTGTTTGAGGTGGCTCCTTGGCTTTGAAGGAATTGTTCTTGTGTCTTCTTGCATTTTATTGTATTTTAAACCTTGTTGGTATAATTTTCATCAAATGAAAACCCATTCTCATGCCCATTTTGCTAGTTTTTTTTTCCTTTGATTTCGCGTGAATAAATGCATGATTTGGTTGATGTTTGTCTTAGGAACTTGCATGATAGATTAGGTCCTCTTCTTTTGTGTTGTTTTGTGTGTTAATTTGTCAATTTTTGCATGAAATAAGTTGATGATTCCATGCTTGTATGCATTCGGCCATGACTAGGGTTTTTACCCCTTTGATTGCTTGAAGATTGTCATTTTGATTGTGGTTGAGTAAATGCAAGTTATGTCATTGTGTTTATTTACTTTTTACCATTTTACTTTACCACTTCATTAACTTTTTACCAAAAAACATAAAAACATTTTACCACTTTGGTTTTTACCATTTCACTTAGTTTTTACCAAAACATTTTTGTCTCGTCACATAAAACATTTTTACCTTCATTCAAAACATTTTACCACTTGCATCTTTGCATAAAAACCCCAAAAAAATTTCTCATTTGCATTTCATACTTTTTCAACTTTATAAAATAAACCCCAAAATACTTTTACCACTTTCAAGACCAAAAACATTTCATCTCATTTCCAAAACACCAAAACCCAAAAACATTTTACCACTTTCTTACCTAAACCTTTTACCAAAACATTTTCACCCTCATGCATCTTCATCCATCCCTATTTATGCGACACTCTCATGCATTCTCGAGTATTTATGCCTTGCATAATAAATGTAATCATACTCAAATGCTCATGCATTCTTGTATGCTCATGCATCCTCTTGTCTACTCATTCATGCATTCATTCTTGTATGCTCATGCATTCACATGCTTGCCAAATCATGCATCATTGCTCACATGTTCATTCACCTAACCTAGAATACTCTATGCCTATGATCAATTGTATTCCTTTGTTCTTGATGCCATTTGAATGTCTTGACTTAATTGTGCACAAACCCTTTTACACAATCATGTGCCCTTATAAGGCTACCAACATGTGTAGCATAGAGGCATATGTGCCCCTCTTGAGATTGCTTCCAACTTGTGTAGCAATTCTCCTTCACACACAAACGCTATTGTTTTGAGAACTTTGTCTTGCATCTATGACAATTAAATCTCTTGATTATATTGGCATGCTTAATCTTAGTTGATGATCAACATGTTCATGATTGCTGGATTAGTTGAATATGTTTGAACTTCATTCATTCATTTTGCATTTGGTTTTGGACATAGAATTCGATTGAAAATGATTTATTTATTTTTCTAAAAACTCTTTTCCAAACCAATTAATTTTCAAAGCATTTTCAATAAACAAAAATAAGCAAGTAGTGGAGGTCACCCATAACCTTTGCTAGTTTGATCTCTATGAACGCTCTTCAATTTCACATGAGTACTTAGCGATGATTACTCATAACCTTTGTTAGTTTAATCATTCGCTAATGCTCGTCCTACTTCGAAAACCTTTTCGAAAATATAATAAAAGCAAGTTGTTACTAATAGTCAATCAGAGCCTTTGTTCGTCTGACTAGAGGTAACAACTCTTTTTGAGTATTTAGCAGTGATTACCCATAGCCTTTGTTAGTTTAATCACTCGCTAATGCTCGTCCTATTGCGAAAACTCACCAAAAAGATAAAAAAAACAAAAACCTTTTCAAAACTAAAGAAATTAGAACTACGTCGCTTTGATTCCCATTTGGGATACGTAGGAGCGAGCCACGTCCTCATCAAGCACAACAAACCAAAATTAATTCGATTGCGAAAGCCCTTTTTGATCATCTAAAATAAAAACCGATTATCATTAATGATCACTCGCGCCGTTGCCGTTTGGTTGTTAATGATAATTTCATTTTCAAAAGAGTTAGTAGCGCGGCCACTCTAAACCGTTGTTGTTTGGTCGTCGCGAACACTCGAATCAAAAGCAAAACCGATTATCGTTAATGATCACTCGCGCCGTTGCCGTTTGGTTGTTAATGATAATTTCATTTTCAAAAGAGTTAGTAGCGCGGCCACTCTAAACCGTTGTTGTTTGGTCATCGCGAATCCTCACTCTTACTGCGAAAACTCATCTAAACAGACTAAAAAACAAAAACCTTTTTAGGACAACCAAGAACTACGTAGCTTTGAATTCTCCATCGCACCAGGAGATACGTAGGAGCGAGAGGCCAACTCTCGTCAAGCGCCAAAAATAAAAATTTTCATTAAGTCTTCTCACTCCCTTTTCAATAAAGAGGCAAAATAAAAGCATTTTCAAATCAACACTTCAAACCACACATTTAATTAAAGGTTCCCTTTCGGTAGAAAGGAGGTACGGGGTGCTAATACCTTCCCCATGCCTAACCGACCCCCGAACCCATATCTCTAGTTTTCGAAAGACCATCCGCCTTGGCTAAAAGACATTTTTTCAATGTTTTGGTCTTAAATTAAAATATTGGTGGCGGCTCCATACCTTTTCCACGTTGTACAATGAGAAGTCCGAACCGGATTTTTTGGGGTGCAACAAAACCCTAATCAACCCAGAAGCTTATTTCGAAGCTAAAAAGAAGACAAGTAACAGCAAACAGTAACAGAAGCAATGAGGATTCGGCAATAACAGGCAAACAAGAAAAGCAGCAATAGAAATAGTAGTTAAAAGGGCGAGTATAAGAAGTTGGAGTAAAGGTTGGTCCGAGTTTTGTTTCATTACTCTGTTCTAAAATATGTGTAGTTTAAATTATGAGTTTTCTTAACAAACCATTGAGTGCTGCAGCGGTAGATGCTATGAATTTGAACGATATTAACTACGATTTCCAACTGTTCAATTACACGTAGATATGAATCTTTGGAAACTGTGTGATGTTAAGCAGTGTGTTTTGATGTTCTTTAGAGTCTGGAAAAAATTTTAATTGTTCAAATACGCGAAGTTAGTTACTCGATAACCGGTTTGGTGGGAACAAATGAACCTCGTGATAAAATATGTAACTAGATTTTGAAATGATTTAACAAATACCGCTGTTTCAAACTATAAAGCCACTCTCCCTCACTGTTGGTTGCTTTGGCAATTTCAGCGATATTGGGATGCCGGCTCTGGGGTTCGAACCCGGGTGTGGCCAATTATAGTGTGTGTGCGTGGTGTTTATTTGCCAATTTATCTAAATAGACAAAAAAAACTAAAGCCACTAACAAATGCAGTTGTTTAAAACTCAAAATAGGTAACACAAAAGGCAGATATAAGTCTAACTTTGATTTTATCTTAAATGAGGTAACACAAATTGCAGTGATGAGGTAGCAAAAATGCATACCTTTGATCTTAACTTTGATTTTCTCTCAATAAATTGAGTTTTGGATTTTTAGTTTTGTGGGTTTACCTTTTCATTTTTCAATAGACATCGATGATTAACTTCAACTACAACCGCTTTTATATGAATGGAAATATCAAGCGGGTAATCCGTAATGTGGCCCAAGAATTTATTTTTCTTATTCTTTGAACCCTTATCAATTGTTTTAGTTGCTTTTCTGCATTTTTTTTTTATTTTTTTAATATATTAATAGATAAATAAGACTCTTGCGGTGCACGGTATGCTAGTAAAAGCTAAAACACAAAAAGCCATGTCATTTTTTTCTTGTCTACTTAGATGAAATGACAAATAAACATCATGCACACACACTATCACTGGTCACAGCCGGGTTCGAACCTGGGACCCAACGTCCCCATATCGTTGAAATTACCAAAACAATCAACAGTAAGGGACAAGGCATGTCATTTTTTGTACCGGTCAAAAATACAATTTTGTACTGACCTAAGATTCATTATCACTTCAATACATACATCTAGAAAAGTACATACATAGAATCTTTGTGCCGTCAATTTAGGCTTTATTCACTAAGCAAAATGCATGTAGAATATGGCCTTGGAACCTCAGTAGGCTTAGTAGTTTCATTCCACAACCAAGAAGTGCTTTGTTTCCATCGACAGCTTCTATGTTTCAAAAGAAACATTAGTTTTCTAGTATAACTACCGAGCTTTTGGATTTTTACAAAAAAACATCATAGTAAAGCTGTAACATTAACATTAAAGGAACATTTACTTAGGATACCCGATATGGTCAAGAAATGTTATCTCATACATCAAACTTTGTATACTGATATTGTCTTTTACATCTCTCCCTTATAACTAGAGACTCATGCTTTTGATATTCAAGACTTTATGTTCTTAATGAAGTTATTTTGTTCAACATAATTTTCCATTGACAATAAGTCATGGCCATTGATCCAAAGCGTGTGGTGGTGATACATGATGCATCTAAAGAGCTAAATTTAAAAGTATTTTATTGGATTATGAATGGCTTGTCTCTTAAGGCAGAAGATATGGTCACCTTACTTGCAATCTTGCATGATTTTTACACTCCTAGTAAGTAATCTTCCATGGATTGGAAGCTTCTAATAAATTCTTGTTAAATCTACTTGTTTTTTTTTTAAAATGGAATATAAAGTTAACATCACAGAAATATTGTTTGATTGTGTTTTGGGTTTTTAAATTTTAAAATTATTATATAAAATAGTTATGAAAGAATGTTTTTCCATACAATTATTATCTGTTTTGGTTTTTTAGTTTAAAAAAAACAGTAACGGTTTTATAAAACAATTTTACAAAACTATTTATGTTAAGAATATAAAATCAGTTAGTAGTTGATTTGGTGGTTACAAGTTTGTTTGTTAGGTGTGTAATTAGTCACTTACTGCTATATAAGAACAAGTTGTATTAGATTAATTACTACTATATTTTTCAATATGATTCCAATTGAATTTTACTCTCAATCAAGCTCTCAAGTTTACTTCTCCTATGAGATGAATCTTCATCTCTTTTTTTTTACGCAAGATGAATCTTCATCTCTTAGATCTTGTGGTTTCCAACAAGTTAATCAACCAAATTTTTCGGTTTTTAAGTTTTACAAACAAAAATTTAGATTTTAAGAAGGAAATGAAACATGCCTAATGGGCAATATATTTATTTTACTAATAAAAACATTTTCTTTGTTTACTTCTCCACCAATTTCTTTATAGTGGGGTACAAAAGCACTGTGAACAACAGAGCAATGGTTGGAGTAAACCAGCGAATCATTGAGGAACAACTTGCAAGGAAGAAGGAAGAGTATCTAAACCATGAGGGGCTTGCAAAGATTGCTAAACTGTATGAATCTAATGAGGTAATATTAATAATACCAATGAATAAATGTTTAATTTTTTATGGTTTTCTTTTTTAACTTCACCTGGTTATATTGATCACAAGGAAGCATCAAGCATGGCTTGCTGGAAATTTGACTGAACAGGAAGTATTATATGTAGTGCAGTAGTCAAAGAATTTTGCTCAGATAGTACATACTACATATTACAAAGATGATTACAAGAGATTGTGTAATGAAAGGGATTTCGATGTACATTTTCCCCACAATTTTAAATAACATTTAAATATCAAGGTTTTAGTTTCTAGTGAGGAAGACATGATGCAGGAAGTGTACCAAGACTACTACTAGTCTATGACTATCATTTGTCACTCTATTTGGTAACAAGAGTATCTCTTAGAATTTAGATTGGGCCTAACTCAGTCTCACAAAACCAACTTATAGACTGAGGGAACTCTTTTTCAAGTCATATCACATCCGATGCAGGACTCTTAGCACACCCCACCACGTCCATGATTGGACAATTGGAGCATGACTCGAGTGGACCATTAGCGGATGGCCCAACGGATTCTGGATTGACTCTGATACCATCTTACAATTTGGGTTTGGCCTAATTCAATTCTACAAAACCGGCTTGTAGAATGAGGGATGCTTCCACTTATAAACTTTTTTCCATGTTATATCACATCCGATGTAAGAATCTTAACAAAAGTAAAACAATTTAATCCAGGTACTCTAAATCTCACTTTACATTATGTAAAGTTCTGCAAAAAAACTAGAATTACATTGCATACCCTTACCTAAATAAAACAGTTCTTCCACACAGCAATTTATACCTTTAACCATAGAACATAATAGACAGCTCTTTTGAAAGTTTCATTAATGTTAGGTAAACTCTTACAAGTCTACGAGTTGAGTCTACAAAAACTCCATGAGTTTAGTAGACTATCTAGTTTGACAGCATTATGTAAAGTGTTCTTTTATTTATTACATTAGTATGTTACATTGTTACTTTGCATTTGTTTCATTCTCAAAAAGAGATGATCATCAGCAAAAGATATTGTTATCCTGTGATGTCACAACATATATGTTTTGTTGTTTATGCAAGTTATGAAATGGTGCATAATATTTTCAGGTTGCATTTAAGATACAGTTGTTTACAGGATCTGCACCAAAAAATGTTGCTTTAAAAGGAGCCACAGACCTAAAGGCAACTTGGTTAATACTTGACAGGTTAGGCAAAATCAACTGATAATCTAAATTCTCTTTGATGTTCTAATATATCTAAAGCATAACCATATAAAGTGGAATTGTATCTAGAAACCCAAGTCAATTGAAACAAGCTTCTTATAAAGTGGAAATGCATCTAGAAACCCATCCATGTGATGCACCATTCTTGAATTAACTAAATTTAGATTGCAGAATGTATGCAACATGAAATATACATTTTTTAAGTACAACATAAATTAATGTTATATAAGTGTATAAATGTCAGATCAAATACCTTTGTTGTACCAAATCTCTAAAGAAGACCTCACACTGATAAATGAAAGCACCTGATTCACAGGCAAATGAAGAAAGATGAGGAGTTTTTCCTCCAGAAGCTTTCTTGTGGTATATCTAGGGTAAAGCGCAAAAATCGAATAGTACGCCTAAGAGGACCTCAAGATCATGCTGTTGAAATACCATGCAACAGCCATGATTCCTATGATGAAAGTTTACCAGAAAGTCCATGTGAAGATGTTTTCAGCATTGATATTGTCTCCAAGAGTGAGTCCTCAAACACTTCAATATTTCAGCTCATTCATTCATCATAACAACTTTGGTTATATTTGTAACTGATAACAATCTAATGAAAGGTCCAATCAATGTTGAAGGGGAGAGCCAGATGCCTAATAAGGACGACGAGGAGTGCTCAACATTCACTACCAATATTGATGAAAAAACATGTCAGACAAGTCCTGATAATCCGAGCATCGATGAAACATACATAAACAGTAATAAAATGATAGGCAAAATAGGAGATAATCAATGCCAGGATAAAACACATACACAAAAAGTGTCTCATGAGGATGATGGAGATACAACACTTGTGATTAACAATGATCAAACAACTGCTCTTGAAATAGCTGATCATCCTAGCCAGGATGAAGAAAAGACACACAACTTCGATGATAAGGATCTGTTCTTGAGTCATCCAACAAAGAATGAAGAAGTTATTGATCAAACAAAAAATGATCAGCTGAGCCAGAATGAAGATAGACAGAAAAACAAAAGCATTATGGAAAACTCAGTTTGTTCTATATGTTCTGTCTGCAAAACTAGAAGGCCTAATATGGAATGGCAAAAGGAATTCACCTATGAAGAACTTGAGGCAGCCACAGATGGATTTTCACTGAAGAACTGTCTCTCTGAAAGTGGATATCCATTCTCCACTTTCAGAGGCCAGCTGGATGGAGAGAAAAAAATCGTAGTTAAGCAGCATGAAATAAAAAACACTCAAGTGATGGAAAAAATGAAGTTAGAAGTCCAAACAATCCTCAAAGCTAGACATAAGAATGTGGTCATGCTATTGGGTTCAACAACAAAAGATCGTTCCATGTTGATTGTATATGAGCATGCATGCAATGGTTCACTTGACAAGTATCTATCAAGTAAGACAAATAATTCAATGCTGGATGCAAAATTTGAAATCTGAAAATATAGCATTCAATGGCCCGTTTACTTTGTTTTCAAATTTTCATTTTCTGTTTTCAATAGTATACACATATTAGTACACATATAGTCAAAGAGATGATATACAAAATGAGTTGACATACCTAGCCAAAAAATAGTATATTTGGAAATGGTGAAAATGCTACACAAGTTGTTTTCACATTTCCAAATATGTTCTTGCTTTTTGTACCACAAATCTCCACTTTGAATATCATTTCTTTGACTATGTATAATATGTGTACATATTGAAACTAGAAAATGAAAATTTGAAAATAAAGTAAATTTGCCCATGCCAACGACACTTGCGGAATTTATTACTAAAGGCACTTGTTGCATTATGCAGGGGAAAGATGCAGACCATTGACATGGAGTGAAAGGCTAAGAGTGGCAATAGGTCTCTGCAGAGGTCTAAAGTACCTACATGACAATAACATCATTCATGGAAATATAAAGCCAAATAATATTCTTCTAACACATGACTTCAAACCAATGGTACATACTTGAACCTTAACATCTTGTTGCCTATCTATTTCTCCCATATGTCTAATTTTCAATATGATAAACACATTTTTAGCTTGGAGATTTTGATCTTGGGAAAAAACTTGAACTGAAGAAGTCCTTCAATAATAAAGACATAGGCAATTCTGAATACATAGCACCAGAGTATCAGGAGAAGGGGAAACTATCATCAAAAACAGATGTATACTCCTTTGGTGTTGTTATTTTAGAGTTGATCACAGGAAGAAAGGCTACTGATAAAATATCAGGAGAGAAAAGACTTGTTGGATGGGTAAGCGACATGTGATTATCAGAATGTTCTATTTATTATCTTGTGATCAATGGATACATATTCTTCATTTTGTTGTTTATGAGAGCATCAGACAAATTGATATTATTTCCTTATTTTTAAAACTTCAAGGCCAAACCACTTCTAAGTGGAAAGAAGTACTCAGAGTTGGTGGATCCAGTAATCAGCAACTCATATGAAGAAGAGCAACTTCGTTGGCTGGTACAAGTAACAGCACAATGTCTCAAAAAGAAGCCTAAGGAAAGATTATCTATGAACATGGTAAGCCTCAATAGTTATAACATATGGTTTTCTTTCACAAAAATTAAACAGCAGAAAGAAGAAAACATGATAACCCATTCAGTATAGTATCAAATACCTGTTTGACCAAAAAACACGAACTATTAAGCAAAGTACAAAAATGATTCCATAACTTCAACATGATCCTCTTTTAAAGCAAACCTGGCTTGTAACAATGTAAACTAAATATATATTATTTAAACAGAAAATTTGATTATAAGATAGAGGTAGGATTGATCAAACTATTGAAAGTTTGAAACTCCAGATTTGATGATCAACAATGCTCTAATACCATGCCAAATGGACCTTCTTTTGTTTTTTCTTTAAGGTCAACTCTCAGCTAATTTAGGTAGGATTGAATGTACTGCTACTGCAAAGGAGAAAAGGAAAAACTAAATAAATAAGGTTTGTGGGGAAAGCTTATTGATTGAATGAAAATGGATTTTGTTTACAAAAACTTCTTTCATATCATCAACAAAAGGTAGGATGATATGCCAACTCAGCTTGTAGCTAGATTGGCATTGGTCCAAGTTTATAAGAGGTGCATGTGAATCATGTGATGATGAAGCCAATGGTTGGGCTCTCCACTATTATTTGGATAAACAACTTAATTAAGCAGTTGTATAGAGAAAAAGAAATCCTTCAGAACCAAGATTGTATCATCGAGAAAAATTATTTTAGGTATTGAGCAAGAAAACTAATAGTTAGAGAAGTGACTTTGATTTGAATTCAATGCAACAAGACAAAAGTATTCTTGTTCCTATAATTTCCTGAGATATTCAGGTGGACAACATTTATCAACACTCAACATTGTATCATCTACATCACATGCCTACATTTTTGGAAATTTCAGGTTGTTTCTGCATTACAAGGCATAGCAGACAGTGAACAATGCCACATTACAGAAGACAAGACTTCAGTTACATCATATTCTAGAACTGTGCCTGATATGAATAGTTTGCAAGCTGAGGCTCTCTCTATGTTACAAGGTAAAGCAGACAGTAAACAGTGTTGCATGGAAGAATTCTTCACTCCAGTTGTATCATATTCAGGATTTGTTCCAAGAGAAACTGATCACCCAACTCAGAAAGAGGAGCAGATATGCCAGAAAAACTCTGATACACTGAACCAGATTGAAGATCAGATGCCTAGCATACCCCAAGGGGTGGAGAAGAGATGCACGATGGATCAGATATTAGTTGCTCAGCTGAGTGAATCTGAAGAATATCTGAAGAGTACCCTCAATAAGAATGACATCTCAACAAAGGAAATCAGCGTTAACCACATGATATCTCAGACCACTGTTGACCAGCTGAGTCAGGATCAAGAAGAGGAGAGGAACTCAGTTCAAATGAAGAGAGGATTAAGACCAACACCTATTAGTGGAATGATAGTTCAAGCACAATTGCAAAGTAGCTTCAATGAGAATTTACTAGATGAACATCAAGATGAAATCATTTTGAAGTATTCAAAATCTTCTGCGTGCTCTATTTGCAAAAGTAAACGACCAAAAATTGCAAGGATGAAAGACTTTACTTATGATGAACTCCTAGAAGCTACTGAAAGATTTTCAGTGAAGAACTCTCTATCTGAAACTGAAGATGGGCCTACTTTCAAAGGCCTGCTAGAAAGTGAGGTGAAAATAGTTGTTAAGAAATATCAAATTACTAGGTCCCAAGAAGAGAAGATATTCAAGTCAGAAGTTCAGTTGCTTACCAATGTTAAACATAAAAATGTGGTTATGCTATTGGGTTTATGTACATATAAAATCCAATTGATGGTTGTTTATGAGCAAGTATGCAATGGCTCTCTTGAATATTACCTATCAAGTAAGGACTAATATATGGCCTCTCACTTCTTATATACAAATAAAGTCTAATCACTTTATGCATGGAATGGAACTTCCATGATTTTGCTAAGAAATAACTTCAAAACATTATGCAGGGGGGAATTTCCAGACATTGACTTGGAGGGAAAGGATGAAAGTAGCAACAGGTACTGCCAGAGGTTTAAAGTTCCTTCATGGGAATAACATAATTCATGGAAGTATAAAAGCAAGCAACATTCTTCTAACACATGACTTTGAACCATTGGTACATACATGAACCTTGGTAGATTTGATGCATTTTATGTTTCAGTACATTAAATTATGTTATCTTAAAAATTTACATTTCTAATTTTATTTGAATATATGCTTAGATTGGAGATTTTGGCTTCAAAAAAGTGAAACCTGAACCAAAGAAATCCTGCAAAGATAAAAATGCAAGGGATTCTGGATATACAGCACCTGAGTATCTGGAGAATGGAAAACTATCAACTAAGACAGATGTTTACTCCTTTGGAGTGGTTCTTTTAGAGTTGATCACTGGCCGAAGGGCCACAGACAAACTACCAGGAGGCAAAAGCCTTGTTGGATGGGTAAGATAAGAGACACATGTTAATAATTTTACATATTAATATGCATCATACCTAATTGTTTACTTAGGCAAAAGCTCATATGCATCATACCTAATTCTTTATTTGAATTTTTTTAGGCCAGGCCCCTACTGAGAGGAAAGAAGTATCCACTGTTAGTGGATCCAAAAATCAGTAACTCATATGAAGAGGAACAGCTTGTTTGGTTGGTCCAAGTAACAGAACAATGTGTCAGAAAGAATCCGAAGGAAAGATTTACAATGAATATGGTAAGTCTAAATGATGTTGGTATGGAAATAAAAAATTACATGAAACCGAAAGAAGAAACATATCAGTTCATTTTGTTTGGAAATAAAAAATTACATGAAACCGAAAGAAGAAACATATCAGTTCATTTTGTTTAGCATAACTCAAAGATGCTCAGAAAGTAGTAACTTGATAAATTAGGCACTGCAGAATGGAAAGCAAATATTAAAAATATGGTTGTTCTAAAAGTGAAAACCAAGATAACACTGTGAAAAGTATTTAACTTTTATTGAAGGTGATTAAATGAACTTACAGCACAAGCCTTATACAGTTCATAAGGTAATTAAGAAAAGAAACAATATAATAGAAAACAAACCAATGCTACCTAGTAAAGAGCATAGTCTTGCATGTCTCAATGGCTCACAAGAACAGATGTAAAGTTTAATAATATAAACTGTCAACAGCATATCATTTGAAACTTACATGTGATGATTATTTGGGCTATTTCAGGCTGTTTCTGCATTACAAGGCATAGCAGAATCAGATGACTGTTGTGTTATTGAAGACTCTTCTTCAGAAAAGTCATATTTACCAAATTATGAGCCAGCCATGCCCATGACTAGTTCACAAGGTAATTTAGAAAAACTACACCAAGAGGGTTAAGAAAGATCTAGAAAAAGAAAAATTCAGGACAAAGATAGATCAGAAACCCTTAAAGAACACAACTTATGTTGGACCTTGAAATGTTCTCATTTAATTTGAAGGAATATCCGATAATTAACAATTTTAGTACAAACATTTTATTCCATGAATATTCTATGTATAATACAACTAGCGTTGAGTCACATGTGAGGATCAAACATTTTAGAGGACAAAAAAGAGATTGGAGTAGAAAGTTCCCATAAAATAACATTGTAACTGTCAGGTAGAGACATATTCACTACAATTTCTGTTATTTTTGTTTCTTTAAGTTTTCTTTTTACTGATAGAGACTTAACAATAATCAAATGATAGGTCAAATGATGGCTGATCCGGTGAGCCAGAAACAAGAGTGGATTGACAGAAACACATACAATGCAGAAAGAAGCATTAGGACAGCAATTGAAACTAATGACATACGTGAGGATAAAGATGATCAGCTGAAAAGGGATGGAGAAGAGATGCAGAACAAGCCTCATGAGGAGGAGATATCCAGAGTGGAAATTATCAGCAATCTAATGATTGAACAGATAAACCATGATGAAAAGATTAAGGAAAAACAATATAATAAACAAAGCTTCCAAATGGAAGAGATAGGGAGAAAAGTAGATAAGCAACAAAAGGTGAGCAAGGATAAAAAACAGATGCAAGGAAGCTATGATGAGGGATTGTTGAATGAGAATCAAGGAAAAACCATATTGGAGAATTCAATGTCTTCTGTATGCTCAGGATGCAAAAGTAAACGCCCAAATAATGTGTGGCAAGGGAAGTTTACATATGAAGAACTTCAAGCTGCTACAGAAGGATTTTCAATTAAGTATTCTCTATCTGAAGGTGAATATGGACCTGCCTTCAGAGGTCAACTGGATAATAAGCTAAAAATAGCTATTAAGCTACATCAAGTAAGAAGTCTAAAGGAAGAGAAGGTGTTTATGTCACAAGTCCAGTTGCTCACAAATGCTAGACATGAAAACATGATCACGCTGTTGGGTTCATGTATACAAGAAAATCAACTGCTGATTGTATATGAGTATGCATGCAATGGTTCACTTGACCTGTATTTATCAAGTAAGAATAGATCTGAGAATACTGAACTTAGAACTTGTTATTACCGAGCACTAAGCTTTTAGTACATACTAGAAAAGCTAATTTAGTGTTCAAATAAGTGACAAAAATAGAAATCATTCGCTAAATCTGGTTTCACAAAATTTTCTGAGGGAATTAGAGACAAATTTCATATTTTTGGTCACTAATTTTTCCTCTTTAATTTTACTTTATTTTAGAGATATCAGTTAAGGAATGCAAGTTAATACCAAAGAAAATATATGAATCATGCAGGGGAAAGTGGTAGATCATTGACATGGAGAGAAAGGGTGAATATAGCAATAGGTGTATCCAGAGGTCTAAAGTATCTACACGAGAACAACATAATACATGGAAGAATAAAACCAAGTAACATTCTTCTAAATCATGACCATAAAGCATTGGTACTTGTACTTCTATGAACCTTTAAACTATGAAGCTATTTTATATTAAGCTATCTTTCAACATGAATAGGTTATTTTTCATCTTAAGAACTAACTACTTGTTGAATGCAATGCATATTTTTAGCTCGGAGATTTTGAGTTGCGAAATGAAAGGCTTGAACTGAAGAATAGCGGAAAGGATAAAAGTCTGCGAAATTGCGGATATATTGCACCAGAGTGTCAGGAGAGTGGAAAACTATCAACAAAGGGAGATGTGTACTCTTTTGGTGCGGTTCTTTTAGAGTTGATCACTGGCCATACGATTTCAGATAACATACCAGGACAGAAATGTCTTATTGAATGGGTAAGAACTTTATGATTTTAATTCACTATGCTACAATCTACAGCAGTTAACTAATTAACTAATTAGTATATGAAAACAACCAATTTGTTTCACTTATATGTAAAAAAGTGTCAAACCATGATCAAGAACAATTTTGGTGTTACTGTTCTAACTGTCCATAGTTTTATCTCGAAGTAATGTAAAGATATTTCACACCATCAACCAATTAGAAATGTTTGATTTTATCCAATCACCATACACCATAGTTTTTGATTGGATGACAGTGTAAAAAAAAGTTTTACACTGACGTAAATACCAACTAAATTCATAATGTATTCTTGAGAATCTTAAAAATATTATTTCATTATATGTTTCAATTCATAAAAGAGTTCACTCTAAGAGCCGCTTATTATCACATATCTTATAGCAGTATTAGTGAGCCTTTATTATCTATAGTTACTATATTACTATACAAGCCTGATAGTTCATATTTTCAGCCAAGACCATATTAACATGACAAAGGCTTGGTGGGAAGATTTTCACTTGGAGTACTCACGTCCTCTTATTCACTTCATGTCTTAAATAGCAAACTTAGAACCATTATATGAATGCAGTGAAGCTGCATTACTCATTACCATCTGCTGGTTCTTAATCTATTCCTCCTATTCCTCAACAATGTTAACTCCTCGGTTGTACATTTTTAGGCTTCAAGTACTTATATAAATTCAATTGAGACCAGAACTACTGAAAATAGGGAATTGTGCATTTTTTACATTTAAACGGTGATTCTTTTTCACTTTTAAAACCTGGCTGTTATGTTACACTGGTTTAATTCATTATGTGTTTTGCACAAAATTGTTCAGGCAAGGCCACTTTTAGGAGGAAGGAAGTACCTACAGTTGGTGGATCCCAAAATAAGCAGCTCCTATGATGAACAAGAACTTACTTCATTAGTCCAAGTAACAGAAAAGTGTCTCAAAAAGAATCCCAAGGAAAGGTTCACAATGAATATGGTAAGCTAATAAGCTAAGTAATAGTTAAGTTATTGCATGAAGGGATGTCAATGTTATAACTTAATGAGGTTGGTGCCTGGTTATTTAATCACTAGAGTGGTACAAAACATTATTTGTTTTCTCTAAAATTTAATGAAATCGAACACAGGTGAATATGCTATTGAAATACATTATGGTAAATGTTTATGTAACTCCAAATCAGGAAAAGTTAAACACGCCTGCTAATCTGCTATGACGATCGCACTTACGCATGCACGCGCACACATACACAATGTTTTAGTTGTCCTATCTTATGCTATCTGCATGAGTTTGATTTTTTGCTGTCTCTTGATTGTTATACTTATAAAGCATTTATTATTTGAAGACACACACAAATGCATGTATGTCTTCTCCAAATCAGGAAAGGTTAAACACACATATGTGATATGTCTAAATGATACTCCCTCCAATCCTATGTATAAGAAAATTTTGTAGTTTTATGTTCATTGAATAACTGATGTATCTGGTAAAACTGCAATTTTTTTATAAATAAGACCAGAGGTAGTAGTAAATTGTTAATGAAACATCATTTGACTGATATTATGAGCTATGTACATTACAGGTTGTCTCTGCAATGCCGTGTGTAGCTGATAGCAATGGTATTTATTATGCAACTGAAGACTCTTCATTAGAAAAGTCAGGTGAAACATGCTGTGTTTCAGATGTCAAAAACCCAAATGTTGAAGAGGGATTACAGGTTGAAAATTTAGGCACAAAGAATGATGAAGAAAGAGAGAATAACATAACATGTAGTAGAAGCAGCAACAGTGAAACAAAAATTGGTGAACAGAAGAGTGAAAATTGTAAGGATACACAAGAAAAAGAAAGAGCAAGCACTATGGTATGCCAAGGTGGGGAAAGGTGTGAATCTTATGGTGGTGCGAGAGAATTTTTTCTTGAAGGGGCTCAAGAATTTATAGCATGCCAAGATTTTTTCAGCTTTTGTAATTCAATCTGAGTAACTTCATTCAAAATTTTCGTTTTCATGCACTATTTTTACATTTGTTTCATTATAATCCATGAAAAAGTAAATGATTGGCTTTTTTAGTTCAGACTATTACTAGCTACCCACACAGTGTCATAACGCTTTCAAATAAAGACCAGTTTCCCCTCGTTTTTAGAAGCAAATTTCACATTGGCTAGCATCGAATTTGTCACTACGAGATGGCCGACCCAGTGTCTTAGGGTAACTCAAGCTACTGGGCCAACGTGTTGGTTAAAGTAAGTGATTGACTGAATTAAACACATACAAATTGAGCCATATACATAAAATTAAATGCCATTTCAGTTTGATGATGTTTGCCTAACAAAACTTCACATATGTACGTTCAGTATCTTAATCAATTGAAAATGTATTATTGGGAAGCGATGATTAAAAATAAAAATAACAATAATTATCAAATTATGGAACAATAAGATTAAGAACTCAACATGAATTTCAACGAGAAAAGCATTGGAGGCAAACAAAGGAGCCAAGATGGTTTACCTTGCGGCTACACATAATCGATGCATTTTGGCTCTTGAAGTGTTGTCTCTCATCTCAAGTCTCAATCATCGGAAGACATGTTGATTAACCGGGAAAGTAGTGATTGGGAATTCAAAAGGATTGGAGAAAAGTAAAAAGAAGGAAGGCTCACAAAGGCTAGTAACACCCACCCGTTTCCCCATTGACTCGTCTATTTTCCCTCCAATCTTAGGGTTGTATTGGATCAAAAAATCTCGTAGTATTTAAAAACTTCCGAATTTCGATAGATTGTGTTTTAAGATGAACTAGGGCCGTACACCCGTGCTATGCACGGGGTGGTTTAAATGATGCGGCTAAGAGACACGCGTGGCAACTATGAAACAGTAAGGTTAACGTAAAGTCATATCAGGAAATAATATTGGCGTGCTATGCACGAGGTGGTTTAAATGATGCGGCTAAGAGACATCAGGAAATAATATTGGTGATAAGGTTTACATTCCAAAAATTTCGGCGTAGACAATTTATTTTAGCACTTTCAATTAACGTCGGGCCTGAATCACACAACACCAGTTGGACTTGTCATTTAATATTTCTACATTTCGCCTTCATACTTTAAAGTATTACCCTTAAGAAAACAACGCAATTATTTGGTACGATACGAATTGTACGAAAGTTACTTTGTTAACCTCAGGTCTGAATCACACAACACCAGTCGGGCCTGTCATTTAACGTTCGTAACATTTTGTCTTCACACTTTTAAGTATTATCCTTAAGCAAAAGAGCTACTACCTGCTATGATAAGAATCTAGCGAAAGTTAATTTATTAACGTTGGGCCTGAATCACACAACACCAGTCGGGCTTGTCATGTAACGTTTATGACATTTTGTCTTCTTACGTTTAAGTATTATTCTTAGGAAAACAGCACTACTATTTGGTACATTAGCTGATTGTACGGAAGTTACTTTGTTAACCCCGGGGCCGAGTCACATGCACAACACCAGTCAAACTTGTCATCTAATATTTCGGACATTAGTTCTTCGCAGTTTTAATAGGGTCTGGACCCTAAAATTAGTAACCCAAAATCAATGATATCTTTATTGGCCCAGTCCGATGGGCCCGATGATAGTGTTGGGCCTGGCCGGGTCGGCACGATGGGCTTCGGATAAACCCGAGAATAGGTAGGGATGCCAAAACGGGCTGCCCAGCCCAGCCCGTTAAGCGTTATGCCCGCGAAAAATCGGGCGGCTCGGCCCGGCCCGTTAACAGAACGCGGGCGCAAAATTCATGCCCTGCCCGCGAAGTGGCGGGCTGGCGGGCTGGCCCGTCAATTTACACTGAATTTAAAAAAACGCTAACGGGTGGTTTGGCCCGCCACAGTGTTTAGCCCGCGGGCTGGCAGGCAAAGCGGGCCGGGCAACACCGGCTGGCGGGCAGCCTTTTTTTGGTGGGCGAACGGCCCGGCCCGCTGGGCCAACCCCATTTTGACATCCTTAGGGTTAGGATTATACTTTACTTATTTCGTTAAGATTTTGTTTCACCAAACAGGTTACTGAGGAACAACATTACATAATTCATCACGAAATTTATTTTCATTTTTTACCTATTCTATTATCGAGGAACAAACCTAATATATTTATAGACCAAATTTAAATTTTTTTTCCAAATTTTTATGTATTAAAAAAAATGAAAAAAAAAAGAAGAGAGTGGTAGGGGGTGGGGTTGGGGGGAGGGGGGGTTGGGGGAGGGGGGGTGGGGGGGGTAGGGGTGGGGGGGGTGGGGGGGGGTGGGGGGATGTTGTTTTGGCGCCTATTTTTTGGTAAAGTAGATGTTGTAATTATATATAGAGGATTTTAATAGACTTTATTGGACGTTTAATGAATTATATATATTATATTATATTATATATTAGGCTAAATAGCACTTTTGGTCCTTTATCTTTGCTCCAGATTTCACTTTGGTCCTTTATCTTTTTTTGGGTCCGTTTTGGTCTTTTATCTTTCTATTTCGTTTCACTTTGGTCCTTTATCTTTTTTTTGTCCGTTTTGGTCCTTTATGTTTCATTTTCGTTTCATTTTGGTCTCTCACGTTATTATTTAATTCAATTAAAACATTAAAACAATTAAAACAATTAAAACAATTAAAACAAAATTATTTTAAAACAATTAAAACAATATTTTGGTCCCCCACCGTGAACCCCTCCCCCCCCCCACCGTGAACCACCGTCAGCCACCAACAACCACCACCCACCATTCATCATCTTCAACCATTCATATCCCCACCATTAAAACAATATGTGTGTGTGAGAATTAAAGAATAGAAAGAAAGAAAGAAAAGGAAGGTACGCGAGAAAGAAGAGAAACAGAGAGAAAGGAGAGAAAAGGAAAAAAGAAGAGAAAAGAATGGGTGAAGGAGAAGAAGAGGAAAAACGAAGTCCAAAGGCTCATCAAAACGACTTCCTTCCAACACGAAAAACGTTCAGCATTACTTCCTCTTCGATTTGGTACCAACATCATCATCATCAACTCACTCTACACAAATTCACCATTTTCGAATATTGTGAAGAAATGAGGAATGTTGAGTTTCTTGGCTCATTATTGTCTTGAAAGCTTAGGGATATGCCATTGAGTGATTGATTGCAAGCTTGGAGTGAAGAAATTAGAGTTTGGTTGGGTTAAGGTGAGTGGAACAAAAATTGGGGTTTATGTGTGAATAGTGATTTGAGGTTCAAGATGATGAATAGTGGGGGGGGAGGGGTTCACGGTGGGGGACCAAAATATTGTTTTAATTGTTTTAAAATAATTTTGTTTTAATTGTTTTAATTGTTTTAATTGTTTTAATGTTTTAAATGAATTAAATAATAACGTGAGGGACCAAAATGAAACGAAAATGAAACATAAAGGACCAAAACGGACAAAAAAAAAGATAAAGGACCAAAGTGAAACGAAAATGAAAGATAAAGGACCAAAACAGACCAAAAAAAGATAAAGGACCAAAGTGAAATCTGGAGCAAAGATAAAGGACCAAAAGTGCTATTTAGCCTATATATTACATATTAAGTTTAATTGTATTTTTAGTTAGACGATAAACACACTCACCTCTCATTCAAATAACACATACACACCATTTATTTTGTAAAAGACATTTGACATCTCTTATAATACACACCTCCCCTCTTTTATGTAAGAATATAGAGGGCATTTATGTATTTTAAACAAGACATGGGCGAGGTGAGTGTTAAGGACACGATGAGCATGAAGATTCAAGATTTGGCTCTTGAACCTTTTAAATGCTCTTGTAATTAGATTTCATTGTAATTTTATAGTTATAATAAGTTAAACATTTTTAGGCATGTTATTTTCATTTATTAAAAGTTTAATTGGCTAAAGCCTATTTTAGGCTTGAATTTGGGCTTATAGGTGTTATGCTTGTTTGACTCTTTAGTGAGTCCATAACTTTTTTTTGGCAATAAAGTGAGTCCAAAACTTATTCCCTGTAAATAGGTGTGACTTTACAAGTTGTAAGCTACTTTGATCGTTTTTTAAATGGGGAGGAATTAGCATAAATGCTTTCTCTATGATTTTTTTTAACGATCTTTGGGATCTTATCAAAAACTTATGTTTTTGTACCGATCCAAGCACGATGGTTATCATCTTCACACAAAAGATGTGTCTTCTCTTCACCATATAGTCATCCATTGTCTCTTCCATCTTTTTTATATTATTCTCTTTTCTTGCTATTTCTTTATTATTTATCTATTAATTTCTTTGATTACGGAACGATCCTATGTTTTGAGTGAGTTATCAAGAATAATTCACATTAGTGTGTGAAACTTTCTTAGTAAGTAAGGACGATTCTTCTCACCAAACTGCATGCAAAATCCTTTAAAATCTTTTGAAATCGTTACACACCTATGTAGTCTTTTAAAATTCACAAAATTTTGTAGGCCAAAATTGTCTTTTAAAATCTCAATCCAGTAGTTGAGTTATACTAGTGAACTCAGCTCACGAGGCAACCTTTAAAGTTTAAATAGATGAAGAGCATGTCGTAAACTGAATTTACAAAGCTTTTTATTTTTAAAATTTCCCTCATGAATTGAGTTCACTAGCGCACTTGTGAACTCAGTTCACACTGACATTATTAGTGAACTCAGTTCATGGTAAATTATTATTAATGTTTCCCTTTGAGTTCACTAGTGTGGACGTGAGCTAAATTTACTATAACACTAGTGAACTGAGTTGATCATCATGGCCATATGATTTCAGATAAAATACTAAGACATAAGTGTCTTGAATGGGTAAGAACTCCATGATTTTTATTTCTGTATGCTAAAAGTCACAGTAGTTAACTAACAGTGTATGATATGTAAGCAACAAATATGTTTCACTTTTGTGTAAAAAAAAATTGTCTAATCATTTTTTAGAACAATTTTGGTGTTATTGTTCTTACAGGTCATACTTTACCAATATCTCTCTCAAAATAATGTTTGGATTTACTAGTGTTCTGGAGTGGACCAAGGGGTCCCATTAGCAAAACCAGGAGGTGCGCTTAGCAAGTAATATGGATCAGCCCAACCGATTCAGCCCATATCCACCTCATGCGAGCCCAACATGCTCGGACGGTCAAGATCGACTCTACCCATCCAACGATCCACGAGAGGGAACGATTTCCTATAAATACAGGCAAACTTTGCCCTAAGAAATGTTCAATCTCTAATCCTTAGTACCTTCACTCATATATTCGATATACTGACTTGAGCGTCGGAGTGGCTTGCAAGTACCCCCCCGGGCGCTCACTGACCTCCTGCCAGGGCAGCAAGAGACCTACCAACAGCAGCCGACCAAAATACTGCTAGGTACAGAACATTGGCGACCACAGTGGGAGATTTCTATCTTTCACATCATCACTACTCGAACTTTTCTCTTGCTACTCCATGGCTCCCAGAGGCAGACCCCGGGTTCAAAGTATTGCCATACCCGCACCCCGACCAGAGGGTACTCCCGAGGGCAACGTCGTGACCTTACTTGACGAGGGTACCAGTCAGCCTAACCAACCCTCGAATATGAGTCAGCTTCTGGATCTCCTGGGAGATCGCACTCATGCTATGCTGCTGTAGGAAGCTCGCCTGAGAGAGATTGAAAGGCGTGTGGCTTCCCTGCCTGTGCAGCCTCCACCCAGCTGGGGAAGGCACGTGCATCGGTCTCCCCCTCGAAGGCATCACGTCCATCGTTCTCCTCCCCGAAGACATCACGTCCATCGTTCTCCCCCAATGCGGAGGCACGTACATCACTCTCCCCCTCAGCGGCACGGGCATGGAGGATCAGGCTCACCTCTGAGGACCCCTCCATCCCCTCCAGATGATACCTACCGGCCTCGCGACTCCCGCTCCAAGACCTTCTCACGCTTATCCCCTGATTCTCGCGAGGGGTCAAGGAACCGGGTCGATACCCGTCGGAGGCATCACCGGGGATCGCCATCGAGGAAATCCCCCGACCGACGCAGGTATCATGAGTTGGACTATGAAGACACCTCCCCCCGAAACTCAAGAGGGTTTTCGAAAGAAGGACCGTTCACTCGAAGGGTGGATGAATGCCGAATCCCAAGGGCCCTGGAGAAGCTGCCAACACTCAAGATGTATGACGGAACCGGAGATCCAGACCGCCATCTGGCACACTTCTCCCTGATGATGCGCTATAGAGGCGCCAGGGAGTCTGTTCACTGCAAAATCTTCCCACTCACTCTCTAAAATTTCGCACTAGAGTGGTTTCAAGAGCTAAGGCCGAACTCCATCTCCTCATGGGGGCAGCTGGCGAGAATGTTCACAGCTCGTTTCACTGCCTCCCGGTTGAAACCCAAATCTGAAGAGGTTCTTAGGGCAATCAGGCAGGGAGAGAAAGAAACACTTAGAGAATATCTGGAAAGGTTCAACAAGGAGGCTACCAACGTCAGGGACTTTGAAGACAAGAGGAGGCTCTTTTGGATGAAGGATGGCCTCAAGAAGGGAAGCCTGTTTCAAAGGGACATGGGGGTTAACAAACCCCGAAGTCTGTACGAATTCCTTCGGAAGGCACAAAAGTACATGGACTATGAAGAAGACAACTTGGCGTACCAAGAGGAAGCCAAGGTTGGCAACAAGGAGGAAGAGGATGAAACTCGTGACTCCGAATAGGGAGCAGGGCATCAGGACCTGAACCTAGGGCTAGGCCCAGTTATGAATTTTGTTGTTTAAACACGAATGCAGAATGTAAAAGCTCAATATGGATGATTAACAAAAATTCATTTTGCAATTACAATTTTTACTCTAGCTCACTAGCATTAACACCGGTTCCAAAGAAAAATTCATTATGATCAAGAAAGGAAAAAGGGTCCAACTCCATAGTCAGGAGTGGAGCGAGGCAAGCTTGAGACCCAACATCCCATGCCGGAAGGGACCGCCTGGATCGCGGGGGCAACCCCAACATTAGATCAAAGCCAAGTTCATCTCTCCAAGTAGGGGAGTCAAGGGTGTGATGGCGCGCTCATCTTCCTAAAGCAAAGCAGCCAAGTTCACGGAACCCACCCGGCAGGGATCCAAGGTATGAGATCACGATGTCTTGGGTAGCCAGCGCTAAGAAAGGCGCGGAAGTCAAGCAAATGACGAGACCATGAGGTCACAGACACCAGAGATACCCACCTACGAGGGTGATCTCTAGTCTGCAGTCCATAACTTCGTCCATGCTTATCCGATGGAGGCGTGTGAGCATGGATTGGAAAGCTAAGAAGAAGTGCTACAACTCTCATGTTAAGCTCAAAATCCAATTCGGACGTCTCCGCACTCAGGAAAGGTGCCCAGGAGAAGAGCGCCAACATCTAGACGCAGCATCTTGGCACAAGGCGCCCAGGAGGGCGCCAAAATCAGGATACATGGCACAAGGCGCGCAGGAGGGTGCCAGCATCAGAAAGCGGCGTCATGGCGCAGGGCGCCCAGGAGGGCGCCAACATCAGGATGTTGCACTTTGGCTCAAGGCGCCCAGGAGGAGGGCGCCAACTTCAGGATGTTGCACCTTGTCACCCAGCACGCAAGAAGGGGTTCCAGTCTGTAGTCCGTAACTTCGTCCATACTTATCCGATGGAGGCGTGTGAGCATGCGTTGGAAAACTAAGAAGCTTAGCTACAATTCTCATGTAAGCTCAAAAGCCAATTCATACGTCTCCGCACCCAGGAAGGGAAACAAGCTGACGGTACTCACAAGCTCGTGAGAAAATCAAATGGTGCACGAGCACGTGAGCAAAAAACATAGTGCACGAGCACGTGAGCAAAGAGGAAAAGAAAATGTGGTGTTGCTCACCCATACTCACCATCAATCACCTCGATCAAGGCAAGTCAGCGAAAAATACCAATAGACGAGCATGATAATTGCTGTGACCCACTGACAAAATTAGCAGACCCGACGACGGCACGAGCCATAAGGGCAACCTAACCTACGAGGGTATCCTAAACGACAACGTCAATTCAAGACCATCCCCCAGGATAATCTCGACTTGGGGGGCAACGGTGGAACCAGGTCAATATCCACCAGAGGCACCACCGGGGATCGCCATTGAGGAGATCCCCCGACCAACGCAGGTCGATATCGAACTTTGCCACGAGGCGTGAAGCGACTTTAAACGTGTCGCCAAGTGAAAGCAGCCAGCGCCCATGAGGGCGCCTGGCAGGGCGCCAAGTGAAAAGCAGCCAGCGCCCATGAGGGCGCCAAGTGAAAGCAGCCAGCGCCCATGAGGGCGCCTGGCAGGGCGCCAAGTGAAAAGCAGGCAGCGCCCATGAGGGCGCCTGGCAGGGCGCCAAGTGAAAAGCAGCCAGCGCCCATGAGGGCGCCTGGCAGGACGCCAAGTGAAGAGCAGCCAGCGCCCATGAGGGCGCCTGGCATGGCACCAATGAAAAAACAGGCAGTGCCCATGAGGGCGCCTGGCAGAAGGGCGCCTGACAGAAGGTGGTCTGGAAGCAAATCCTTCCCAAGGGGGCAGACAGAACTGTGCAACAAGGCGCATAAGGCACCCGTGAGGGCACCAAACCCTGTCTCGCAAAATTAAAAGATGCAGGAGCATGTGAGTGCATGAGCATGAAAGAAAATAAAATAGTGCACAAGCACGTGAACAAAGAAGCGGGTATGAGATCATACATACAAATGTGCAAGGCAATGACCTGCGCCTGAGTCCAGGAAGGCGCCTAAGAGGGCGCCAACATCATGACTTTGCACCTTGACACAAGATGCCCAGGAGGGTGCCCATATCAGGAGGCATGGCACAAGGCGCCCACGAAGGCGCAAACTTCAAAACACAGCCCATTGTCACGAGGCGATATGAGATCATACATTCAGATACGCAAGGCGATGACTAGAGCCCAAGGCCATCTTACGCGTGCCAATTATAAGTATAAGAAACAAGCCTGACAAAAAGTAAGCATGGATGTTTCAAAACGAAACATAAAAAATCAGGGGGCAATGACATCGAAGTCAACCCCATTGGGTCGGTATGTGACAAGCCTCCCGACCAGAACCTCTTGATCAAATTAAAAGATCATGGAGATGTCAAACAGATAATGGTGAGGGCGGAAGAAGCAATTCCCCTCGGCACCAAGCAAGCCCTGAAATTTCATCAAGAAGAGACAGGATGAGCAACAAAAAAGCAGAGTGCCAAGAACATGTCCACACAATCCAACGCCCATGAGGGCGCCTGGCAAGGAGGGAACCAGTGCCCATGAGGGCGCCTTGCAAGGAAGGAACCAGCGCCCATGAGGGCGCCTGGCAATGAAGCAGCCAACGCCCATGAGGGCGCCTGGCAGGGCGCCAATAAAGAAGCAGGCAGCGCCCATGAGGGCACCTGGCAGGAGGGCGCCTGGCAGGAGGTGGTTTGGAAGCAAGTCCTTCGCAAGGGGGCAGACCGCACTGTGTAACAAGGCGCACAAGGCACTCATGGGGGCACCAAATCTTGTCTCGCAAAATTTGCTCCACGAGGAGACACCCGGCATATAGGCGCCCAAGGCAGCCATGAGGGCACCAAAACCTTGTCTCGCAAAATCTGCTCCACGAGGAGACACCCTGTAACACCCCTTTTCTACCCGGAAATTTTTTGACAAAAATCAGAGTTTTCAAAAACGTTCTTCAATACACCCACAAGGGATGCCACATTTACACCGTTAAACATCACACGCCAATAATAAAATTTCACCATTAAAATAGTGCGACACATAGCACGTCATAACATCACCACGCAGCGGAATAAAAATCAAGGTTCAATTGAATAATTATAACATCACCATAAAACTTCAGAAACTAAATAATAAAGACAACTAATAAAACTAGCGTTCATCCCCCCGAGTGCTACGTCAAGACAGGAGACGTTGTCAATCTCTTCTTCAATTCCACGAAACTTTCTTCGCAACGGGCATCCCAAACAAAAGCCTTTCCTTTGCAGGTTAACTGAGTTAACGGAAGTGCTAACTTAGAAAAACCTTCAATGAATCTTCTATAATAGCCGGCCAATCCCAAAAAGTTTCTAATTTCAGTAACCGACTTCGGAGCCTCCCAATTCAACACTGCTTCTACTTTCGACGGATCCACCGCAATACCACTACCAGAAATGACATGACCGAGAAAACTCACTTCCTTCAACCAGAACTCACACTTCGACAACTTCGCATACAACTTCTTTTCCTTCAGTACCTCCAATACTAACCTCAGATGCTCGGCGTGCTCTTCCTCCGATTTAGAGTAAATCAGAATGTCGTCAATGAACACCACCACAAACCGATCTAAGTAAGTATGAAATATTCGATTCATATATTCCATAAATACTCCTTGTGCGTTGGTAACACCGAACGGCATCACCGAATACTCATAATGACCATAACGGGTTCTGAAAGCCGTCTTCTGAATATCTTCGTCCTTCACCTTGATCTGATGATAACCCGGCCTCAAATCAATCTTACTGAATACTTGAGCACCCACTAACTGATCTATCAAGTCGTCTATCCTCGGAAGTGGATACTTGTTCTTAATTGTCACCTTATTCAACTGCCGATAATCCACACAGAGTCTCATACTACCATCCTTCTTCTTCACTAACAACACAGGAGCTCCCCACGGCGATACACTCGGCCTCACAAACTTCTTCTCGAGCAGATCCTCAAGTTGCTTCTTCAACTCAGACAATTCAGATGCGGACATCCTGTAAGGTGCCATAGAAACAGGTTTGGTGTCAGGTACAAGATCAATAGAGAATTCAACTTCCCTCTCTGGCGGTACACTTGGAATCTCATCAGGGAAAACATCAGGAAAATCGCGCACCACCTGCAACTCTTCAATGATAGCTTGATTCTCAACAGACAACGATGCCATCAGCGAGAATAACTGAACTCCTTCCTTTATCAACTTCCGCAACTGACTAGCGAATATCAGGCCAGACTCCTCTCCTCCAAAACTCACCGACTTGCTACGACAATTAATATGGACATGGTTATGCTCTAACCAGTTCATACCCAAGATTACATCCAATCCGCTCAACGGCAAACAAACAAAATCCACAATAAAGTCTCTGTCGAAGATCGACAAGGGACACTGAGAACACACTAGAGAGGTAGTTACCGACCCCTTAGCTGGAGTGTCGACAACCATCTCTCCATTCATGGCAGACAATGCAAGATTCAATCTCTTACAACAATCAGCAACAATAAAGCAATGCGTAGCACCAGTATCAACAATAGATTTTAAAGGAGTACCATTAATGAAGCACGTACATCTAATAAGTCCATCATCTTCAGTAGGCTCTTCACCTGCTAAAGCGAACACTTTTCCACTGGACCTTTCTTTCTTCGGCTTCGGACACTGAGTACTAATGTGCCCTCCTTCACCACAGTTGTAGCAGACCACCTCCTTACGCTCACACTCAGCCACCACATGACCCTCCTTACCACAACAGTAACACTTCTTCACTTCAGCTTTGCACACGTTACTCTTGTGACCAGCTTTGCCACATTTGTAACATACAATGCTAGCAGGAGCATCTCCCCCACTAGTCCTCTTGCCCACAGCAGCTTTCTGTTTACCCTTACCAGCAGGAACATCGTACGACTTACCACGACTTTGAAATTTGCTACTCTTCTCATTCATAATCTTGTAGTGAGCATTGTTGTCTTCCTCATAAATTCTGCAGCTATCAATCAAGTCGGAGAAAACACGGATCTTCTGATAACCAATAGCTTTCTTAATCTCAGGACGCAGCCCATTCTCGAACTTAATGCACTTGGAAAACTCAGCGGTAGCTTCACTGTAATGCGGGTAAAACTTGGCCAATTCCACGAACTTAGCAGCATACTCAGTCACGGACATATTCCCTTGTTTCAGCTCCAGGAACTCAATCTCTTTCTTACCTCGGACATCCTCCGGATAATATTTTCTCATAAACTCTCTGCGGAACCCAGCCCAAGTGATCTCTTCGTTTGCAGTCTCCAACCTCTTCCTAACCTCTAACCACCAGTCATCGGCCTCCTCTGCCAGCATATGCGTACCATAACGGACCTTCTGTGCTGGAGTGCAGTCCATCACACGAAAGATCCTCTCCATCTCTTTCAACCAAGCTAAAGCCCCATCGGGATCATACTTGCCCTTGAAGGTAGGCGGATTCTCTCTCTGAAAGGTAGCCAAACTACGGGACCCAGCATTCTCACCAGCATTCTGTTGACCCTCCACGGCCTAAGCCATAACAGCCAACGCAGCAGCAATAGCAGCATCGTTCCTTCCAGCCATCTCAACTAATCACTTCAACATAAACAACAGTTAGAACTAATTGACAATACTTGATCGTCAATGACACAATGACTTGACAACTTGGCCGGACAGACCGAAACTGCTCTGATACTGTAACACCCCATTTTCTACCCAACGGTTTATTAAATAAATATCAGAGTTTTTCGCACCAAAAGAGTGTCACATTTTTCGAACCGGAAAACCACTTCGCAAACAGAGTACTTTAATTATAACTAACTTCTTTTCAAAAACATGCAGCGGAAATAAAAAGGTTTAACTTGGCAATCATACTTCAAAAGGTTTACAACTTAGAAAGGCATATACATAACACATAAGGAAAGACACAAGGACAACCCTCCCGAGTGCTACGTATCAGAGCCGACTCGACCATACTAGAAGAAGAATCTCTAGCCACCTTCAGTCACCGTCACCTGCAGGTTGCCGACATACGAGGCAACACGACGCAGTAGGGTGAGTCTCACTACATAGATAATAATAGATAAAACAAGAAACACAGTATAATAGGCACACCAGGGATACCATCAATTTACTACACCAATAATACAGTTACACCAAATCCAGTTACGCCGAATACTGTTATACCAAGTACCGTCACACCAAATACAGTTACACCCAGAATACAGTTACACCATTAGTTCAAGAAGACGCAATCAAACACAGGACGTGTATGCAATGTATGAAATGCAATATATATATGTGTGGATCCATCATCACCGCAATAAGCCTTGAGGGCACATCACCGCTTTGGCCGAAGCCTACTCACCGCATGGCCGAAGCCTACATCACCGCTGAATGCACATGGATGCATGCGACACTATGAACATGCATCAATCACATTACATCATCATCATCAATTATATCACATCATCGCTAAAAATATCACATCGGTATTTATATCATCATCGCTAATCATCATCGCTAATCATCATCGCTAATCATCACCGCTAATCATCACCGCTAATCATCATCGCTAATCATCATCGCTAATCATCATCGCTAATTATATCACATCATCGCCAATTATATCACATCATCGCTAATCATGTTACTCACCCATTGGCCGCTAAGGGCATTTTTGTCAACACAACTAGCCACTAAGGGCATCATCATCAAAACACTCACACATTGGCCACCAAGGGCATTTTCGTCACTTTATTCATAAAATTTCATTACTCATCCGGGACAGCCACACGGGCGTCCATACAACAGCAACTAACATTGTTTTCCTCAGAATGATTCATTTTCCAAAATGATTGCGACTCGACAGTTTCTCAAAATGACAACTTTTAGGGTTTGAGTTAATCATCAACATTTCTTCCAGAAAATACTTTACTGAGCCCCAAATTAGAATATTCAGATGGGCGTCTGAATAAGCTTTCCAAAACATCTCGGAACGTCCCGATCGGACTCCCGAGTCAAAAGATATTTAGAAAACAAATTTGGGAACAACAGCGACACTCTGGGCTACGCGAACACGGCACCCAGAATTCGGCGAATCAGTTAAAATAGTAAACGACATCGGAAAATTACAAAAGACCCCTCGTTGGAAAGCTACAGATGTGTAGTTTCTGAACATATATTTAAAGTTTCAAAACAATGAGCCAGTTAGTACAGTTTTTAGAAACAACCCGAATGGTTCACAGACTGGACAGATTCTGTCCTTCCACTTCAAATCACTCTAAACTGACTTACACTTGACCAAATGGAACAAAACCTTAGCCTTAACAAAAGAAATTTGAGTATAGTTTCTAATGGAAAAAGAATCGTTCAAATCAGAGTTCAATTGAAGACACAAGACCTGAAACACTGAACCTATACCTAGTTTAAGTCCAGAAATTTGACCTGACTTGGGACGCTCATAACTCGAGCTACACTACTCCAAATTTAACCAAACAAGTGCCAAAGTGACCAAAATTAAGTCTGTTTTCTAACAAAAAAAGTCCCATAATTGTTTGACGAACAGAAAGTTCCCAGTTTTAAAAATACCGAACCTATGTCCAGAATGCTTCCAGAATATTACCCTAACTTGTGGAATTCATATCTCGAGCTACACAACTCTAAACGCAACCAAACCAGTTTTAAATTAACAAGCATTAAGTCTATTTTCCAGAACAGTAAACCACATAATTTTTCAATTAGTAAAACGTTCTCAGTCACTGAAATACTAAACCTATGTCAGAACATCTCAAAACAGTGAATTCAACAACACAAACAACCATCACACTTCAGCCACATATAGATATTATAAACATCAACAGCAATTTAAACAACTACTCCTAACACCTAGTACCCATGATTTCGTGGTTTATAAATTATTAACTATGAACGAGAGCCCCCTTACCTTATTGAAGAACTCGAATCCTTAGGCTTAGAAACCTTGAAAAACTTAGCTTTTCTTCTCTCTCCTCTTTTCTTTCTTGGTCACGAACTCCTCTCTTTTTCCTTGCCTTGGCCGCCACTCCTTAGCTCTCACTCTCTCACAAAATCTAATTTTCTCAACTAATGAAACCCTAACTTAAAAACTCCTTATTTATAGGCTCACTTAACCAATCATGGGATTTCTTAGTTTATGACTTAATCATGGGCCTCCACTAACACCTCTAATTCGCCACCACCTATCCACATATACTAACAACTAATTATTTCTAATATTCTATCACATAAAATCCCTAAATAATTATTCCTATCATTTTATTTTATTTTTCTCAAACACAAACCCTAGATAATTAATTAAATAAATTAACTAATTATTTTGGGCTGTTACAGATACCACTAATGTAACACCCCTTTTCTACCCGGAAAAATTTTGACAAAAATCAGAGTTTTCAAAAACGTTCTTCAATACACCCACAAGGGATGCCACATTTACACCGTTAAACATCACACGCCAATAATAAAATTTCACCATTAAAATAGTGCGACACATAGCACGTCATAACATCACCACGCAGCGGAATAAAAATCAAGGTTCAATTGAATAATTATAACATCACCATAAAACTTCGGAAACTAAATAATAAAGACAACTAATAAAACTAGCGTTCATCCCCCCGAGTGCTACGTATCAGAGCGACGACACCGACTCAACTAGCGAAGGTAGACATGCCTTCACTTGCAATCACCTGCATGTTACCAACATAGGGGTAACATTCAAACAGAAGGGGTGATATATCTAACATTATAATAGCATATATGATAGGCAATATGCTAGAGTTACGACAACTATATCTACCGCTTCACAGCAACATCAAATTACAAATCACCAAGAATTATCACCAACATCATGAGTAAGTATATGAGATGCAACCCACACCAACGGGTATATGCATGTGGTACCAATCATCACCAATAAAATAGCCAATAAAGGCAACATCACCTGTATGAGCATCACCATCATCACCTATAGCTCCAAGCCCGAAGCCTTCATCACCGAAACAATGCATATGGAATGTATGAGACACCATGAACAATGCACCAGAGACAATCAACAACAATAGTCATCTATGTGACACAATCAACCTCAATATCAACAAATGGTCATAGACCCATCACCTATCACCTTAGCCAATAAAATAGGCACATCACATGTTATATCATCACCAATAACACCAATCATCACCAATAACACTAACACCTATCGGACAGTCTAACAACTCGGCCGTAACATCAACAACCACCGACACCAATAGATTTACAATGTTAATGGCAACAACAATTTTTACAACACCGAGAACAACGACAATTTACAACGCCAATGACAACGACCACCGAAACAGCCACCCAGGCGCCCAGCCACCAACAACCACAGACAGGCAGCCAATCATGGCGCCTACGGCGCCCACTGCGCCAAACACCACGGGCAGCCACATGAGGCGCGCACTGCAGCAGTCTCAGTAAATTCGACTGCAGTTGTCTCAGTAAATTCGACAGCTTCTGTCTCAGCAACTTCGACAGCTTCTGTCTCAGCAACTTCGACAGCTTCTGTCTCAGCAACTTCGACAGGAACTGACGTCCAGCAACAGGGCGTCTAGTGCAACAGCAACACAAACAACTGTGGCGCCCAAGAGCAGGGCACCTAGCACCACAGCAGCAACAACAGACTTGGCGCCCAGGAGCAGGGCGCCTAGCACCACAGCAATCAGCAACAGAACAGCAACTGGCGCCCAGGGGCAGGGCGCCTTTAACAACAACAGACACAGGCACGGCGCCCAGGAGCGGGGCGCCTTCAACAGAAACGCAACACGACACAGACTTGGCGCCCAGGAGCAGGGCGCCGTTTCCAGCAACTAAGACAGCAACAACATATAGACATGGCGCCCAGCAATAGGGCGCCTTTTCCAGCAACCAAAACAACATCCACATATGTGACACCTCAATTGCGCCCATGGAGCCTAGGGTTCAATTTTTGATTTTCACCATGGTCAATCACCAAACACCAATTACAAACATCGTGAACACATTCAAACATCACCACATCAACACCAAACAAGATCAAAGAGACAATATAGAGCCTAACCCCCCACAACACCCATCATACACCCGATTATAAGGATAGAACCCACCCTTACCTTAGATTTGCCGAACACGAGATCCCCTTGCACGAAGAACTCCAAAGAACCACAGCAACAGAGCTCCTCTCCTCTTTCTCCTTGGTGCGTCGCGCCCCTCTCTTCTCTCCTCTCTTGACAATTTTCTTTCTTTCTTTTCTCCAAATGCGCTAATGCTCCAAAACCCTAGCTAATGCTCTCCTTCATGCACTTAGGCCCTTGGGCTCTTGGATCACGGGCCCCCTTCTACTATTCAACTTAATCACTAGACACCACTCCCTGATTTAAATAAAACACCTTATAATTATTTTAATATGACTATACTAATAAAATACCTACATAATTTAATTAAATAAATAATTAAATTATTTGGGCGTTACACACCCGACGTATAGGCATCCATGAGGGCACCAAACATTGTCTTGCAAAATCTGCTCCACGAGGAGACACCCGACGTATAGGCACCCATGAGGGCACAAAACCTTGTCTCGCAAAATCTGCTCCACGAGGAGACATCCAGGCTGGCACCAAGGCGCCCTAGAGGGCGCCAAAACATGTTCTGCAGGATGGCACCAAGCGCATCCGGGCTCGCACCAAGGCGCCCTAGAGGGCGCTAAAACATGTTTCGCAGGATGGCACCAAGCACATCCATGAAGGCTCCAAGGCGCCGCAGGATGGCGCCAAGCACATCCAAGCTGGCTCCAAGGCGCCCTAGAGGCTAGAGGGCGCCATGTTTCGCAGGATGGCACCAAGTACAGCCAGGAAGGCACCAAGGCGCCCTAGAGGGCGCCAAAACATGTTTCGTAGGATGGCACTGAGCACATCCAGGAAGGAACCAAGGCGCCCTAAAGGGCGCCAAAACATGTTTCGCAGGATGGCTCCAAGCGCATCCAGGAAGGCTACAAGGCGCCCTAGACGGCGCCAAAGCATGTTTCTCAGGATGGCGCCAAGCACATCCAAGCTGGCACCAAAGCGCCCTAGAGGGCGCCAAAACATGTTTCGCAGGATGGCACCAAGTACATCCAGGAAGGCACCAAAGCGCCCTAGAGGGCGCCAAAACATGTTTCGCAGGATGGCATCGAGCACATCCAGGAAGGAACCAAGGCGCCCTAGAGGGCGCCAAAACATGTTTCGCAGGATGGCTCCAAGCACATCCAGGAAGGCACCAAGGCGCCCTAGAGGGCGCCAAAACATGTTTCGCAGGAGGGCGCCAACATCAGGAGTCCTGGCACAAGGCGCCAGATCCTGCTCCAAACGCAACAAGGCGCCCATGGCGCCCATGAGGGCGCCAGATCCTGCCCTAGACGCAACAAGGCGCCCATGGCGCCCATG
Source organism: Astragalus membranaceus (assembly GCA_039519185.1). Taxonomy (NCBI): domain Eukaryota; kingdom Viridiplantae; phylum Streptophyta; class Magnoliopsida; order Fabales; family Fabaceae; genus Astragalus; species Astragalus membranaceus. The sequence goes on from CM076848.1 coordinate 153,121,266, forward strand.
AGGGTGCCAAATCCTGCGCCAAGTGGCAGCAGCCAGATCAACGAGACAAGGCGCCCATGGCGCCCATGAGGGCGCCAAATCCTGCGCCAAGAGGCAGCAGCCAGATCAACGAGACAAGGCGCCCATGGCGCCCATGAGGGCGCCAGATCCTGCACCAAGAGGCAGCAGCCAAGAAAACATGACAAGGCACCATGGCGCCCATGAGGGTGCCAGATCCTGCTCCAAGAGGCGGCAGACAATACAACATGACAAGGCCCCCATGGCGCCCATGAGGGCGCCAGATCCTACTCCAAGAGGCAGCAGTCAAGACAACATGACAAGGCGCCCACGAGGGCACCATCCACAACACGCACGCAGGGAACAACACCAGAGGCGCCCGGGAGGGCACCTACTCTCAGGAACGAACAAGCGGCTAGCAAGGCGCCCACGAGGGCGCCAACATCAGGATGTCTCAACACCATGACACAAGGCGCCCAGGAGGGCACCAACGTCAGGATATCTCAACACCATGGCACAAGGCGCCCAGGAGGGCGCCAATATCAGGATATGTCACCCTAGCTTGGTGCCTGGCACAAGGATTACACCAAGAGAGGTGTGAGTCACGGTCGCAACGATGTGATCTTGTACGACCCGACAAGACAAACAGAGTAATGCATTACGGCAAAGAAAAAATTTCTCTTTTTTACTCTAGAGAGTGAAAATGATAAAACACGGTCGTGACAAAGGCAGTGTCCCCGCGACTTCACTCACCCAGCAAACCGACGAAAATCCTTCAAGCCAAGACCATCCTCCGGAATAATCTCGGCTTGGGGGGCAACTGTTCTGGAGTGGACCAAGGAGTCCCATTAGCAAAACCAGGAGGTGCGCTTAGCAAGTAATATGGATCAGCCCAACTGATTCAGCCCATATCCACCTCATGCGAGCCCAACATGCTCGGACGGTCAATATCGACTCTACCCATACAACGATCCACGAGAGGGAACGATTTCCTATAAATACAGGCAAACTTTGCCCTAAGAAAGGTTCAATCTCTAATCCTTAGTACCTTCACTTATATATTCGATATACTGACTTGAGCGTTGGAGTGGCTTGCAGGTACCCCCCCGGGCGCTCACTGACCTCCTGCCAGGGCAGCAAGAGACCTACCAACAGCAGCCGACCAAAATACTGCTAGGTACAGAACAACTAGTATACAATGTCTGTTTATAAGATGGTTTACACGGTTACCCAATAAGAAACTGAAACTTCATAAAGATGTTTGACTTTTATCTCAATCACCTTAAATTTCACATATAATATGGTTTTTGATCGATTAATTTATAGTGTAAAAACTTATAATGGTATACTCTTAAATATGGGCTTAGAGTCTGACTCATCCTCACAAAATCAATTTGTAAAATGATAAGTGCCCAAGCCTTATAAAGACTACTTAAGCCATTTCTCTAGTCGGTGTGGGTGTTCAACATATACCAGTTAAAAAAATCTTAATTAAAAATATCATTAGACGTTGTACTCCATGCTATTTAAATAGAATCTTAAAAATATAATTTCATTAGAAGTTGTAGTCTATGTAAACTGATTAAAAGATAGTTTACATGAGCTACAACATCTAAACAAATGTTTTTCTTGAAGGAGAAGTGAGAGGTAACATCTAAGCTAATTTCCGGTTTTTGGTTAAAAAAGGCCCATAGGCTAGCCCTAGACACATGATTTTGTATGGGCCATACTTCCTATAACCCCCAACTACTCACCGGACAACCCCAAACCCTGTGAAAAGACCAAAATGTCATTAATGAAACGTGCGCGCCCTCATTTTTTCTGGGATTACGAAGGTTCAGTTCGAAAGTTTAGTTCCGTACCATGCCCCCACTGGTAGACACTCTCATTCGCAAGATTTTTAATAGGTATGGAACTAAACTTCCGAACCGGTTCAGAAGTTTAGTTCTGTACCAGTTAAAATGCAGCGTGGAGGGTTTGGAAGCGCGTTTCACGTGAGGGTAATTTGAAAATATTTGAGGGCTGCGGATGTTCAGTGAGTAGCTGGGGGGTTGTAGGAAGTATATGGGCATTTTGTATAAATGAGATTTTGGCCCAAACCCATGTGGGCTAGGGCTGGACTGGGCTGGCCCATATGAACCAAACTAACGGCCCTTCTTACAAGTGGCTTTAATTTCTTATTCAACAAATTAATATGTTCCCTTGGTAATTATAGCTAGCATTTGGGGTGAAAATTGACCATCACTCTTGTTCTGGACTGGACCAGGAGGTCCATTCAGCAATACCGGGAGGTGCATTTAGCAATTGGATATGGATTGACCCAATCATTTCGGCCCATATCCACAACATACAAGCCCAATTAAGGCCATCGCACTTGAATGGTTGAGATCGATTCTACTGATCCGACGATCAACAAACGGGCACGATTTCCTATAAATACCAGCTCTCATAGCCTTCATAAGGTACACACTCTCAATCCTAGCTAAATCACTCATCTATTCTCAATACTGACTTGAGCGTCGGAGTGGCTTCGCAGGTACCCCCGGGCTCACACTAACCTCCTGTCAGGCAGCAAGAGACCTACCAACTGCAGTCAACCCAATACTGCAAGGTACAGAACAACTCTACAGTTCCCAAAATTTATTTTTGTCATGAAAGAATGAGGGCTATGGGAAGAGTTAGTTCCAACTTCTGAAGCAATATCTTGGCATCCAAAAACACTTAACAACATTAATGAATCTCTTGCTACGTAACTTAATGGTAAGTTGGCGTGCCTGTTGTAGCACTCCTATTTATTTATATTTATTAATTTGATGAAGGTTTATTTTGGGTTTGAATCAACAGTTATTTTCTTATTATGCTTTTCAGCTAAATATGTAATTTACTTTCTTAAGGCCCGGTCCAATTAATATTAGTGTGTCCATAATGAAATTGGGGAGTAGTAGAAGTAGAATTTGGTGACTTGGTTTTATATTAATTTGTATAGTTGGACTAATTTAGGCAGGTAACTTAGCAGAGTAGTTTTTCTGTGATGTTGTTTATTGCTTCTAGAAGCATGTGTCCTTATAGTGTGAACTTCAGGTAGGGTATCCTCAAGGGAGAAGCCCCCAATTAAGTTTTTAAATGGGTCCCCACATGTTCACATTATTTATTTATAATTTTTTAATATAATACTTATACAAGAACTCTATATCTCCAATCCCGAACTTCAACAAAATGTACTAAATGAGTCTCACTAGTAATTTTTTATCATTTTACATTAACAATAATTAAAAAGTAAATGTGTGGATCCCTACAAAAAATAGAGAGAGGACTTCCTATTCAAGAACTTCATCCCAATAGGTAACAAGTGTGATGCTCTTACAAGTTAATTCCTAAGGCATGTAGTGATTTGTACTCCCTCCGGTCTACAATATAAGAGAAAAAACACAACATTACAAACCAATGAATGATATTGAAATCAATTATTATCATTTAATAAGGCTAAAAGTTTATCTTCTTTCTCAGATTACCCTTTTCATTTAATGATGATTTACACTCCTAATTAATGCCAACATTATTAACTACACCATTTAAATAGGGTAAATTTGGTATTGATCATTTAATACACTTTAAAAATTGTGTTTTTTTCTTATATTATGGACCACCAAAACTCACTATTTTTCTCTTATATTGTGGACGGGATGGAGTATATCATATGATATATTTGTAGGTGCCTTGTTTTGCCTAAGATTTTTAGATAAAATGGGCGGCGAACATGGCCCCACCCCACACCCCCTCTAGCACACCATATATCGAAGCAAGAGCCAATTATAAAAAATGAAAAAATTGATGAACGCTAATTAATGATTTACTTTACTTGAATGCATGTAATTATTAATTAATGGAGAGGTTAACTCTCTTTTGATTGGAACAACCAACAACAAGCTTATTCTTCCCCATCATAGATGAACGAATGATCATCAAAGAGAATCTAACACTAGAAACTTGGGGGTGTTTTTTTTGGTACCCCGAACCTCATACCCCCAAATTGACCAAATGAACCAAAATACCCTTAAAAAATTGTTAAAAAACGAAATCATTCATCATTCCATCATATTTCCGGAAAAAGTGAGTTTTTCCCTAAACTTTCCGGAAATAGACGTATTTCCGGAACGTATTTTTCCAAAAAACATTTCGGAAATACCATTTTTTAAGGTATTTCGGGAAAGTTAAATTTTAGGGATTTCCGGATATATCTCAAAAAGAGATATTTCCGGAAGCCATTTTGGCTTTCGGAAATACCTCTTTTTGAGATACATCCGGAAATTCCAAAAATTTAACATTCCGGAAATACCTTAAAAATGGTATTTCCGGAATGTTTTTGATTTTTTTTGGAATTCCCTTTTAATTAATTTTTTTGCTTTTTTCGTTGGCAACCAGAGCAGAAAACCTAGAGCGAGGCGAGCATTCAGGAGCAGGACCCCGAGATGAGCAGAGTTCTGCTGGCAGTAGGACCAGGATCAGATTGAGGACTAGAGAGGCGGGACACGCATCTGAGCGTCAGAGACGTGTCCGAGACCGAGCGCAGCAGCAGGACCAGGGGCATTATTATCACGAGCCTGCTGAGCCAGACGCCATGCATGTAGATGACCAGGCTGAGGCTGAGGTTGCTCAGCATGATGATGAGGTTTTATTACCCCGGTTACATGTCCACTGCGTCCACAGACTACTACAGATGGGACAGGTAATACTTTTAATAATTTGTTTTTTTTAGCAATTAATTAATTTTAATAATTTATTAATTACTTTTATTTTTTTACAGGACCGGGGTAAGATTAAAGTTGCTTCCCATGGGGGGAAGATACTAAAGATGAGACCTCAGCAGCACCACACACATATAGCGGGATGGTTGCAGCAGACGCATCTTTTTGAGCTGGACATCACACCTCTCAACAACATCAACCACGAGCTCATATCAGCTTTTGTGGAGAGGTGGCATTCTGAGACCAACTCATTCCACATGTCGTGGGGGGAGATGACAGTGACGTTGGACGACGTGTCCGCATTGCTCCACTTGCCGCTCAACGGCACACCGTTGGCGCATCGGCCACATTTTGATAGTGCCGATGCTATTCGGGCTGGAGTTGACCTGCTGGGGGTAGACCACACAGCCTGCTGGCAAGAGTGTCAGTTCAACAGGGGACTGACATTCAGATTTTCTTTCTTGATGGCCGCATACACACAGAACATGGAGCGCGGCCATCTTGATCAGGCGGCACGGTGCTATCTGCTACACTTGTTGGGCAGCACCATTTTTGCTGACAAGAGTCACACATCTGTCCCTGTCAAGTGGGTGACTCTTATTTCTGACTTTGACATGGGTGGCCAGTGGGCTTGGGGTCCAGCTGCTCTAGCTATTCTCTACGAGCAGCTGAATGATGCTTGTTACTATGAGACGTCGCAGATTGGCGGATACGCTTCGCTGCTGCAGGTATTTAATTAATTAATTATTTTTATTTCTTTTTAATTACTTTTATTTATATAATTACTTAATTTTTTTTTGTTATTTTAGTGCTGGATATATGAGTATTTCCCCACCATCGTGGTGCGGAAAGACTTCGGTGCCAGTGCACTTCTACGTTGCAGCAGGTGGGCAAACAAGAAGTGCGATAGTATCAAGCTTCCGGAGTTTCGGCAGCTGCTGGATGACTTGCAGAGGGAGCGGGTCATATGGAGCCCCTGGGACAACCACAGACAGTACCTCCGGTCTCACAACATTTCATTATTCAGAGGTTGGCTGCTGTGGGGGGAGGTGGCCGTGCCTTATATGGCAGACAGGGTCCGTTGGCAGTTTGGATATGTCCAGCAGATTCCTGGTACACCTATTTCGGGCCCACGTCCATCTACGGAGGCCATAGTGTAGCAGTTGTTGTTCTATCAGTCCCCAGCGCGGGCTTTCAGGGACAGCGGTCGACAGACAGTCATCCAGGGTGCTTGTGATGATGTGTACCTACCATGGTACTTCCAGGTGTCCATTCCCCGCCTGACTCCGGCTCCGCCTTCACCTGCAGCTGCTGAGGATGTTGTTCCACTTCCCTTCGAGTCCAGGATGACAGCAGCTACGCATGTCCAGGATGCCTATGATCGTCTTTTGTCAGTCGACGGCATTCCTGAGGATGTCTATGATAGTCTGTTGGCTGCTTTACAGATTTTGAACATTTAGTTGTATTATTTTTTGTATTTTTACTGTATTATTTCGCGTAGTTTGATTTCACGTTCGGTTACAATTATTTTGCGCGATTTTAAATAATTTTTTTTTCTTACAAATTTCCGGAAATAAAATTTTTTTAAAGGTATTTTGGGGATTTAGCGTAAAAGGGGGGTATGGGTTTCAACCGCCGGGGGGGGGGGTTAAGGTGCTTCCTTTCAATGTTTTAGCTACAAGCCGTGACCACTTCACACTTGGTCTTGGATGACTTTGGACTTAACCTTTGAACAATTTTAGAATTATTGTGATGATGGAGATGTGGAGATGAGTATAGTGGTACGTAGGGGTGTTCAGTGGTTTGGGTAAATCCGAACCAACCCGTAGCCCAATCCAAACCGAAGCATTTGGTTCGGATAATTTTCGTGATCGGATCCCAACCCGTTAAAACTCGTACTAGTTTGGTTCGGATAACGGATCTAAAAAAAATAACCCCAATCCAACCCGTGTGCCCGATCCTATTGATCTTGCACTCTATTTTACCGTCTGATAATTTTCTAACATTTAGTCGTCTTCACATATTCATTATCCTTCTATCACTCATTCATTTATTCAAGGCTACTCATTCAATCATCCATTAACCTTTGTATATTTCCTAGGTTTACCAACAATCAGCACCACGTACACATTCATCCACTACAAGAATTTCCCCCATTTCCGGCGGCCCATTTCCGGCGGATTTTGGTCCGCCAGTATATTACCGGCGGATTTTGGGTGTTACCGGCGGATTTAATCCCCCAGTAAATTACCGGCGGATTTATCAATTATTTTCGGCGGATTTTAGTTCGTATGTACGTTACCGGCGGATTAATTAGGCTTTCCGGCAGAATTATGGATTACCGGCGGATTTTAAAAAAAAAATTATTATTTTTTTAAAACAAATCCGCCGATAATGTGCATTACCGGCGGATTTTTCCGTTGATAATTACCGGCGGAAAAATCCGCCGGTAATGCACATTACCGGCGGATTTTAAAAAGTTTTTTATTTATTTTTTTAAAAAAATCCGCCGGTAATGTACATTACCGGCGGATTTTTTCGCCGGTAATGCACATTTCCGGAGGATTTTTCAAAAAATTATTTATTTAATTTTTTTACACTCTTCTCATTTCCTATAAATAAAACTTTCTCCTACACTCTTCTCATTCTCTCATTTCTCTCTTTATTTACTTCTCATACTCTCCGATCTCCATAAATTTCTCTACATATATCTCTTTCTTCTTTCTCTCAAATCTTTATTTCCTCTTTCTTCTTCCTTCTCATTCAATCTCTTCTCAAATCTTCTCACATACATACACTTCATTTTTCTCAATCTCTTCTCAAAATCTTCACACATTTATACACTTCATTTTTCTCGATCTCTTCTCAAATTTTTATTTCCTCTTTCTTCTTCCTTCTCATTCAATCTCTTCTCAAATCTTCTCACATACATACACTTCATTTTTCTCAATCTCTTCTCAAAATCTTCACACATTTATACACTTCATTTTTCTGAATCTCTTCTCAAATCTTTATTTCCTCTTTCTTCTTCCTTCTCATTCAATCTCTTCTCAAATCTTCTCACTTCTCACATACATACACTTCATTTTTCTGAAATAATTAAATAATTAAATAATTAAATAATTAAAATAATATTAATTTTTTAAATAAACGTATTTTAAAAAAATAAATAAATTAAATAAGAAATAAATTAAAATAAACGAATTTAAAAAAGAAATAAATTAAAAAAATTAAATAATATTAATTTTTTAAATTAACTAATTTAAAAAAAAATTAAAAAAATAATCAATTACTGGCGGATTTTTCAGGATTACCGGAGGATTTTTTAAAATAAATATTTTTTAAAAAATTAATTACCGGCGGATTTTGGGTGATTACTGGCGGAAAATCCGCCGGAAATTACCGGCGAAAAATCCGCCGGTAACCGTTACCTGCGGACGAATTACCGGCGGACTTCCGGCGGAAAATATCCGCCGGTAATGTCCAATTTCCGGCGGATTTTGACCATTACCGGCGGATTTTGTCCGCTAGAAATCGCCGAAATTCTTGTAGTGATCTCATCATTACAATCACAAATTCAGAAGTCACAACTATTCTCACGCATTAATCATTTTTTTAACTCATGCTTTAATCATCTTTAGTCATTCATATTCACCCATGTTGTTCAGCTCCAAGGTTAACATTTCCAAACACAGAAAGAAGCATTGCAATAACAATTGAAGTTGAAAGCTTATCTAAAAAAACAATTGAAATTAAAACCTTAACAAAAAGTAAAATTTTATGTTTTAAAAAATTGGATGCCAGCACGTGACCCGTGAGCCCAATCCGAACAAAGCCATTCGATATTGGATTGGTTTGATTCGGATTTTATAGAAAAAAACTAAAAATTCAAACCAACCCAAACCGAATAACTTTGATCGGTTCGGACATCAGATTTAGTCAAAATCTATCCAAACCAACCCATAAACACCCCTGGTGGTAGGTTTCTCACCTACTCCATGGGCCCTTTTTTGTGGAGTTTAAGGGAGCTAAGGGGTTTAGTTAAGTGATCAAAGACATAAGGTAAATTAATAAATACAGTAGTATGAAGCCCCGATACTTCAAAAATGGAGACGTACCCGTGTCGGATACGTATCCGATACCGATACGCACTCGATACTTCCCGATATATACCCAAAGAGTATCTAATAATTTTTTAATTCTTTTTAAAAAATATTTGACTCGATACTTTTCAGATACATCTTTGATACTTCTTACCAACTAAGGATACTTCTCAGATACTTTTTCGATACCTCTTACCAACTAAGCACATGATTGTCACTCATATATGATACACTTTAATACCTCAATAACTAAAAGACAAAATTATATGTTTTTTCGTAATACAATAATAGAAGAAATAATACATTGTGATATGAGTGGGATAAATATACGTAACTATCTCTACTTGATAAGATCACAAGTATTTATTTCTACAATGTGATGAATATATATTGACTAATGATATGTTTATGTTTTATTGACCAATTACGTACTAATATGAATATCTTAGTCTATACAAAGTCATCTATTTTTGCCACTGACTATTCATATTATACGATTTCGGGTGGTCTCGGTTACTTGTCCACCATTACTTTTTATGACTAGTCACTCATACATAGGTGTGTCGGTTGTCCTCTTCCTTTCATCCATATATTTTCTGTGTGATTTTTTTTATCTATTTGGGCAGTTTTTTTCATATCTATAAAATGCAATATTTCAGTTTTTCATCTTTGTTTTTTTTTTCTATTTGTGTTTCTATTCTATTTTATTTTTTCTGTTATGTTTTTATATATTTAAATTTTAATTTAATTTTTTATTAAAGTATCTCAGCCGTGTCATATCTTGATTTTCAAAATTTTTCCGTATCCCCGTATCCATATAGTGTCGTATCCCGTATCGTATCCAGTATCTAGGCTTCATAGCAGCAGTGTCTTTGGGTGGTCAAAAGTGTAAAATAATGGGAGAGAACAAAAATCTTGGTCAAATGCTTGAGATGGGTAGACTAGTGTAAGACAGCGTGGAAATGCATGTGACCATTTTATGTAGTAAATTCACATCTAGGTTTACGAAATTACGCTCAATGGCTAGGACATAAGATAAGATCACATCCTATGTGTAGAATAATACTATTGTCTAATCATCTTTTCGCTTCGCGTCAATCTTGATATCTATTTTATATCTGATCTGTACCGTATCTCTGGACCTGTATCCGATCTTAGACACAAGGTCTGATCCGAGATAGTTGATAGGGGTTGGTCTTGATCAACCGAGCTCCGCTTCCGATCCGGGGTAGGTGGTACCTGCGAAGACACTCCGACGCTCAAGTCAGCTAGAGAGCTAATTAGAGGTAAAGAGTAGGAAAGAGTGCGTACCTTTAATGAAGCATTCAATGCTTATTTATAGAGTTTGGTGGTGTTTGACCTGATGGATCAGGACCGTCCGATCTTGCAATGCGATCTCCACCATTGGTTGATGGATCTGCATTTGGTGTTGGGCCTCACTATTGTGGATTGGGCCAATCCGTAATAGTTGCCCCCCCAAGTCGGGTCGTCTTGGGGCGAGCTAGACTTGATGCCTTATCTGGACTTCGTGAGAGTTTTTGAATTTAAGGTCGGACCTTCGTGGCGACCTTCTTTAAGGCCGGGCTTATAGCTACAACTGCCCCCAGCCTCGGAGTGCCCGAGATACGGGTCTTGTCACAGATCTTCGAGGCCGGGCTTATACCAGCAAGGGTGTCTGCCACCAGCCTCGGAGTGTTAAAAACGTGACCACCTGAGGGACTCTAGGTGTCAATGTAAAGTCGCCTTCAGGGCAGTTTACCAGGACTCGGCCCAAATCGAACTCGCCCTTCAGGGTAATGGCAACCATGGCCATTTAAAACGTGACCACCTAAGTGACTCGAGGTGTCAGTTTAAAGTCGCCTTCAGGGCAGTTTACCAGGACTCGGCCCAGATCGAACTCGCCCTTCAGGGTAATGGCAACCACGACCATTTAAAACGTGACCACCTGAGTGACTCGAGGTGTCAGTTTAAAGTCGCCTTCAGGGCAGTTTACCAAGACTCGGCCCAGATCGAATTCGCCCTTCAGGGTAATGGCAACCTCGGCAATTTAAAACGTGACCACCTGAGTGACTCGAGGTGTCAATGTAAAGTCGCCTTCAGGGCAGTTTACCAGGACTCGGCCCAGATCGAACTCGCCCTTCAGGGTAATGGCAACCATGGCCATTTAAAACGTGACCACCTGAGTGACTCGAGGTGTCAGTTTAAAGTCGGAGGATCTCTGTGAGCAAAGGCGCCGACGTTCCTGCCTCGGGGATTTTTCCCGGCTTCTGTAACGTTGCCTCGGAGAAGAGGAAAACAGGGACGAGCTAGGCCGAGGGGAACCCTCGGATCAGTAGGAATCATCAAGAGTTCTGATCCTAGGTGGAGTTCCGGTCTTAGCGTGAAACTTTAAGGCGATCGTTCGACCGATCCCAAATCCTTCCATCCAACTTTAGAACTCACTTTTACTTAAGCAATCAGTGTGAGGAAAATCGTAGCCGATCCATATATATTAGATGGTTGAACATTTACAAAGTCGGATTACATCATGCCCGTAGGCTCATTCCGAGACCTAGGTAAAACGTGACCTTCCTGAGTTAGTCCCTTCTTCATGATCGATATACTTCTGAGATCGCTGGAGGAATTCGGCAAGCGACTCGACTTGGTTGACCCCGACGTCTATCTGAAATAGACTTCCTTCACTAAGGCCAGCCTCCATGAAGTAAAGACGGAAAGAGTCGTCGAGGTTCCGGACTTGAGCAGCTTCTCTATTGAATCTCTCTATGTAGTCCCGGAGGGACTCATTTTCTCCTTGCCGAATTGCCTGCAATACCTTCCGAGATTTAGGCTTCATCTTCGAGTGGGCTAAGTGTGCAGAAAAGAGTTTGGCTAACTGATCCCAAGAGGAGATTGTATTTGACTTAAGAGCCCTGAACCAGTCCAGAGCCGCCTTCTCTAGAGTGAGGGGAAAAGTTCGGCACTTTATCTCCTCTGGAACGTTACGATATTGCATAACCGTGTCAAAGTAGTCGAGATGGCGATCCGGATCGCCAGTCCCGTCATGCATTTTCAGACCTTCAGGGGGCTTCTCGAGGTGCTTTGGCACCGAGAAGTGGTCGATTTTAGCTGTGAAAGGTCCTTTACACTTTGCCAACCTCTCAAGGGGTGGAGACCGTCGGTAGCCATACTTGCCGGGGGATCCCCGTGAGCTAGGGTGCTGACGTTCCTGCCTCGGAGACCTTTTTAGACTTCTGGTACGTCGGCTCGGAGAAGAGGAAAACAGGAACGAGCTAGGCCGAGGGGAACCCTCAGGACCATAGGAATCATCAGGGGTCCGACTTGGGGGAGTCTTTGATCCTCTCCCTCCTCTACACCGAGGTGGAGTGCGGTGATGGCATCTCCTCCAAGCCGGAGATCGGTGGCGGATGCGGCCATGAGTCGTTCCACTTTAAGAGTTGCGCAGAGAGGAACTCCGATCCGGGATGTTACGAGCCCGGATCTCAGCAATCTGAGCTTCTAACTAGGTGTAGCGTTGGCTTTCCTGCTGGTCGGCCTCGGCTTGTCGATTTAGGAACAGGGCGAGCTGTTGAACAGCGTCGACCGCTACCTGGACGGTCGGAGGGGGAGGTGGAAGCCGGTTTCGAGCTGGGCTCCCATGAACCATAGCCGTAGCCGAGCTTCGAGCATGCACCGGGCTAAGGGGTAAGGTGACCACCACTCCTTCCGGAGTCACCTGCCGCAGGACCGGTCCTTTACCCACATTCAGGATAGTCCTATGACGTAAGGTCGGAGCCATCGTCAATCAAGGAGATGGGAGAGGAAATAGAGTACAAGATGCTCCCACTGTGGTCGCCAATGTTCTGTACCGTATCTCTGGACCTGTATCCGATCTTAGACACAAGGTCCGATCCGAGATAGTTGGTAGGGGTTGGTCTTGATCAACCGAGCTCCGCTTCCGATCCGGGGCAGGTGGTACCTGCGAAGACACTCCGACGCTCAAGTCAGCTAGAGAGCTAATTAGAGGTAAAGAGTAGGAAAGAGTGCGTACCTTTAATGAAGCATTCAATGCTTATTTATAGAGTTTGGTGGTGTTTGACCTGATGGATCAGGACCGTCCGATCTTGCAATGCGATCTCCACCATTGGTTGATGGATCTGCATTTGGTGTTGGGCCTCACTATTGTGGATTGGGCCAATCCGTAACAATATCAAAATATTAATTAATAAATAATTTTATCCTTTTTTTCAACTAAATAATTGGAAGATATTTAGGTCATTTCATTTTTTCACTCTCTCAAACTCACTTTTTCACTCTCTCACACACTTTTTCACTTTTTCACTATCTTCTCTTATTTCTTCTTCTCATTCTCTCATTTATCTATTTTTCATACATTTTCAAACTTTTTCACTCTCTCACACACCTTTTCACTCTCTTCTCCTCTTTCTTCCTCTAATTCTCTCATTTCTCTATTTTTCACAATATATCTACTTTAAGTTCATCTGCATGTCACCTTCATTTTTCGTCTTTACTATTTTAAAAAATTTCAAACTTTGACAATAATCCTATTTTTTACACAGGGTAATATTTTGGCTAATTAAATCTGTCAACTTTAAAATTGTCTTGATTTTTACAAGATAATGTTCAGACTAATTAAATTTTGTCTGAGTTCATACATTACCCACTACCAAAATATCAATCTTATCCTTTTCCGAACTAAGAAATTTGAGTTTATTTAGGTAATTTCATTTTTTTTACTTTTTCAATTTTTTTCACTCTCACACACTTTTCAAACTTTTTCATTATCTTCTGCTCTTTCTTTCGCTAAGTCTCTCACTTCTCTATTTTTCACGACATATCTACTTTAATTTTATCTACATGTCTCCTACATTTTTCCTTTTTATTATATTAAAAATTATAGAAATTTTGAAATTTTTTAATATTCTGTTTTTTAACACGGGGTAATCTTCAGACAAACTAAGTTTCTCTGTCAAGATTTTCACAGATAATGTTCGGACTGATTAAATTTTGTCTAAGTTGATACATATAAATAAAACGACAGCACCCGTGCGTAGGCACGTGTATATATTGCTAGTGATCTCTAAATCGATTCATCGCGTAAAAGCAGTTTTTTGGTATAAACCGGGTATCTATAAACCGGGTATCCTCTATGCACAACTGCAGAGACTAATCTCTCAATGCGGGTAAGACCACGATGGGGAGTGGATGTCTCCTGTGAGACTTTCCCAGGACCAAATAATGTGAATTAATCCTAACCATCCATCTCTTCCTATTAATGCTGGATGCAATAGGCACAATTGAAGAGGGAAAATGAGCAAAACATGCAAGAAATCACGTAAGGAATAGGGATTGCTGGGCGGGAAGAAAACTGATCCATGCAATATTCATACGTACTTGGAGCCCAATTTTTAGAACCTGCTGCATTTGTCTTATTGTTTGTGTTCACATAGATAATGAGTAAAGTGGGATACAAAGTCAAAAAAATATTAAATGAGTAGAGGAAAATGGGAACCAACTTTGACTTAGTTGTTGTGTACACACTTCCTTTCCACTTGTCAAGCTCACGTTGGGAACCAACTTTGACAAAATGGTAGTGTTCACACACCCAACTCAGTTTTCATAATTATGGCCCTTCCACCCCTTCAATACACGCATTTCCATGGTACATTTCAAAATGAAAAAAATGGGTTTCCCTCCAATGTTTCTTCACTAAATGTTTCATTGTATAAAAACTACAGCTTTGTTATTGATATACACATTGGGGAAAAAATGCATTTTACAATTTTAAAAGTTTCTGTTTCCTCCAATATTTCTTCTTTTTACTAAGTCAACAATTATGTTCTTCTCCATCTTCTTCCAACTTCATCTGATTTCAGCTAACATGATTTATCTGCTTTTCTTTCTTATAACAGGTACCTGAAACAAAATTGCTACAACCTGGTTAGGGATCATTCTATCTTCATATTTGATGTTAGTTGTACTTGGTTATAAATATTGTTTCTCAACTACTTCAATCACATTGTTTTACTTTTGCATTTCTGTTTTACAATCTCTTAAAGGTTTGATGTATTCAGATTCAGACCTTAAACTCTAAATTCATCTTCTTCAACCTTCATCTTCTTCAAAGGTAACAAGTTTATTCTTATTTCTTGACTATCAATTAAAACTTTTCCTATCTTCTTCAAAGGTAACTGGTTTCTTTACTAACTCTTCTTTTGCATTCTCTAACAACAACAACAACGAAATGCAGAAATCATAAACAGATACTAACACAAGTCTATTATTCGATTGTTATATGTATCTCACCACCACAAACATGTCTCTTCAAGCTTATAACAAATCAATACTCTCCTACTTCTAAGGTACACCACATCTTCAACCACCATATCCCCCTCATTTCTCTCAATATTGCTTCAAAGTTTATGCATAAAATATATTTACAACTTACAAGTTTATGCAGCTATTAATATGAAACATCTCTACAAGTTCAAGACTAAATTATCGGTTGTTTGAAAGCCATTAACCAACCACAAACAAAGCAATACATCACATGAAAAATAGAAACTAATTGAAGTACACATTTTATTAAGTCTAAGGAAATATAAACCCAATTAACCAAAAAAAACAATTGAGAAAGGAGACTAATGATAAAGGATTGAAAAGAAATGAATAATAATAATACTAACCTGGGTAAAAAATTGTGTTGGCATCGACATTCTTTGTGGTTCCGTTACAATAACCCAGTGATGATTATGGTATGTGGGATCTCATCTTCATCCATGCCATCCAAGGTTGACACACACTCCATGCTCTCCAAGTCCATCAACTCACCAAACAGAAAAATGGTGGAATTAGAGAAGAGTGATATAAAACAGAAAAATGGTTGACAGTGAGAGGAAAAGAAAAGAGAGAGGAAAAAAAAAGAGAGAGGAAGGAAAATTTACATCCGGTCACCGTGAACGGTGGTCGCCGCCGTAATCTCCGCCACAATAACCACCCAAAACCACTGTCAAACGCCATCTCTGACTCTCACCGTCGGCCACCAACACAGGAACCACATTGCACCACCGTAGCCAACCCCCCTCCCCATCGCAACTTCCACGGCCCTCTCTCCAAAACTACCCACAGTTACCAACCCGAAACCATCGCCACATACCCAAACACAACCACCACGCCTGACCGCCCATTTCCCATTCGTAATCACCACCCGTCAACCATTCACCGCCAAACCGCCACGACGGCGCACCAACACAGCCCAACGACCCCCAACAGCTACTATCCACGGAACCACGCCTCACCACCGTAGCCAACCCCTCTCCCTCTTCGCAACTGTCTCACACCCTCCGCGACCACGCTCCTCCTTCCCCACCATTTTCGCGAAGCCTCACCCCCCTTTTGCCACCGTAACCCATCCACCATAAACACGAAACGAAACCAGAAAAAGGGAGAAGAAGAAGATCTCACCACCGAAACCATCACCTCCCCCCTCTCCATTTTTGTCGTTGGCGGTGGTGAGGAGAGAATTGGGTTGGTGAGGGAAAGAAGAAGGGTTGGCACCGGTTAAGAGAAGAGAGATCGAGAGTAAACGGCGGAGGGGATAAGAATGGAAGCGGCGGTGAGGGGAAGAAGAGGATTAGGGTTAGGGAGGAGGAGTGTTGCGGCGCTGAGAACGTTGGAATTAGGGTTTCTTGATTGTGCATTTTCCTTAAATACTCTAGGTCTAATATCGTGCAGACCCGGAACCACAACGACACTGGTTGGGTCGCTAAACGCACCCCCTTTTTTAAAAAAACAGCATCTGTTGCTATCCACACCTCCATTTTAATAACACAACACCACTGTTAATTATACTTCCTTTTTACAACTCATTTTGTTTCTTTTTCATTACATCACGATGCTTCCAAATCATTATTTTTCGAACAATCAAACTCACAAAAAATGAGTTGTTATTAATGGTCACTCTGAGTTTAGCTTGTTTAACCGTTAATACCAACTTTAGTTTTCAAAACGGGCTATAAGTGATGGTCACTCTGAGTTTTACTTGTTTGGTCATCACGAATGTCTATCCCAATTTCAAAATACCTAAAAAACAGCAACACACAAACTTTTTCTACCCAAGAACTACATGGCTTTTAAAGCAGGGGCCCACTCATGTCAAGCGCCAAAAACTAACATTTTAAAGCAGGTGTTAAACCTCTGATTTACCTTTAGGTGTTAAAGCAGGCTTGCAATCTAGCATTTTAAATCACTTTAAAACTTCAATTGCATACTTCCTTTGATGTACTACAATTCCTTGAGGAGTATAGAGAAATTCCATTCCTAGGAAGTACACAACTCTTCCTAGATCACTCATTTCAAACTCTTGCATCAGCTTGTTTTTCACAGTATTTATTTCAGCAATACTGTAACCAGTCAACAGAATCTCATCTACATAAAGGCAAACTAGAGTCATATTAGCTTTATTAGATGTTTTCACATATATGCCATACTCCACAGTGCACTTCTTGAATCCACGGTTGGTGAAGAATGAGTCTATCTTTTTATTCCAAGCTCTTGGAGCTTGTTTAAGACAATACAATGCCTTATTCAGCTTGTACACCATTTGCTCCTTTCAATTTATGTGAGGCAGCACTGTCAAATCCCAACTCTTATTCTTTTCAATTGCATTCAACTCTTCTTTCATAGCAGCTCTCTATAGCTCATCTTTCACTGCTTCTACATGACTTATAGGTTCAACATCAGTCAATAATGCCATGTGAATCAGTTCACAATCAATGTTTCTCATCACCCAAACTTTCCTTATATATTTACCGGCTAAATATATATTTTGGCCCTTTATCTTTGGGGTTGTGGTCACTTTGGCCCTTTATCTTTTTTTTTTCTCATTTTAGACCCTCATGTTTTTTGTTTGTGTCATTTTGGCCCCTGCCGTTATGTTTATGTTTTTTTAGGCAAATTTTTAAGGACGAAAATGAAATCAATTAAAAACATAAGGGCCCAAAATGAAATCAATTAAAAACATAAGGGACTAAAATGAAATCAATTAAAAACATAAGGGACCAAAATGATAACGGCAGGGGCCAAAATGACACACACAAAAAACATGAGGGTCTAAAATGAGAAAAAAAAAAGATAAAGGGCCAAAGTGACCACAACCCCAAAGATAAAGGGCCAAAATATATATTTAGCCTATATTTACCACTTTAATTTTTTGCTTTATTCAAACAATTAAACAATAATAATCATTTCAAAACAATAAAACTATCACCTGAACTTTCCTTATATATTTACCACTTTAATTTTTTTCTTTATTCAAACAAATAAACAATAATAATCATTTCAAAAACAATAAAACTGTTTGCTAAATCCCCACTTTATTTTTAAAGGGAAATCAACGTTAAGTCAATAAAATTGTTTGCTAAATCGCTACAAGATGTTAGGATTACTCAAATGATACACTCGTTCAACGTGATTGATTCACATACCATCAGCCGATAAATAAGTTAATATAACCTCATTATGCAACCATTTTATATTTTTCATAGTCAATAAGTCATGTATGCATGTCACTTATGCATAATATTAACATCCAGCCTACGACGCAATACAAGTCTTAACAATTACGCTATAATAATTAAACTTCGTATTACTCGCTACCAAATCCCGTGCATCGCACAGGGTTTTTGTCCTAGTTCCTTTTAATGAGTGGTGATTAATGTTTATAATTAAAACACCTCAATATTCTTTTGGATTTTTTCCCATTCTTCCAGCTGTTGACATTCTTTCCCTTCTCCCCTCTCCCTCTCTTCACATGACACATCCCATTTTGGTCTTTTTTTTAAGAAAGCGCAGATGAACCACTTTTAGAAAACGAAATAATTGCTCCCTTGTAAATATCCTTTTGTGACAAATCTAGTGAGTGCAGTCAATAAGAAAGGAGATGGGGATCAATAAGAAAGCAGTGAAAAAAACTGAATGACAAATCCAGTGAGTGACAAATCCAACAAGTTGGGGGAAAATGCAAACAAAGGGATCAATAAGAAAACAATTAGGGGAAAAAAGAAACGAAAAGGAAGAAAGAAAGGATTCCCATCGCTGCATTTTTTTGTCACCTCCCGTCGTAGTTTTAGCCACCGCCAGTCTGATTTCACTATGATTGAAAAGAATAGGATGTGTCTTGTGAGGAGAGGGAGAACGGGAAAGAATCTCATCAGCCGGAAGAAAGGACATTTATGTGTTTTAATTATAACCATTGATCACTCGTTGAAAAGAATTGATGGCTAGGATTAGTTCACATCATTTGATTCAGTGAAAGTCTCACGGGAGACAATCCACTCCCACTGGGCGACAAATCTCTCCCTCAAGATATTTAACACGGCTGCATGCCCAAAGCGTAAAGGCAGTTTATTGATTAAATTGGACTTGTACGTAGAATACAATTTGTTCTGTACCGTACTTCTGATCTTGGTGAATAATCCGAAGTAGTTGGTAGATGTCGTCCTTGATCAATATTGTTCGATCTTAAGGGAGTGATGTTGTACCTGCAAGAATACTCTGACGCTCAAGTCAGTATTTGAGTGAATCAGTCTTTTATTTTTAGAAGTTCCTCCTATTTATGAGTATTGAATGTGGTATTTATAGAGATTGAGTGATGTTCGTTCTGGCGATCCCGAGTCGTTAGATCTTGAAGAGGTATCTGAACCGTTGATTGATTGAGCCAGATTTTCTGGATATGGGCTGGTTGGTTATTGGGCCTCGCAGGGGGTGTAAATATTATTAAGACCTTTTACTTATTACCATAACAGTGGCCCCCCAAGTCTGGTTGCCTGAGGGGCGATCTTGGCTTGATAAGCTGATGTCACCTTACGTTGTTGATCATAAGATGTATCGAGCTTTCTTTTTGAAGGACTCAAAAAAGGGTCGGCTTAAGTTAGCTGTGGGTTTAGTCGAGCTTGATTCATTTAGTCGATCTTGAGATGCACCGAGCTTTCTTTTGAGCAGAGGGACCAGCGCTTTGGATTCAGTGTTAGACATTAAATGTTCCTGACACGACGCGTATTACGATGCGGCTAATGATGGTGACGTTTTATTTTTTAGCGCCTGACCTTTGGATTTTGACTGGTCGTGTTGATTCGACTTCCAGGCCCAATCCGTGATTTTTTTGGCCCACTATAAATAGGGGTCACCTCTTCTTGTTTTGTTGCTGCATAACTCCTTCTGCTCTGATTACCGGTCATGAATTGTCGAGCTTTCCTTCGAACAAAGCGGACTAGGTGATAGAAACTCAACAGTAGGTCGACAAAAATATTGTTTTTAGATCCGATCATCCTATCTGCTTTATTTCGAGGTTAGTCTTTAATTTATTTGCTTTTACGTTTTGAACCCCTCCTTTTATTTATTCGCTCAGAGTGGGGGTCGTCAGGTCGGGGTCCGACTTGTTCGCGAACCCCTTTTTGCGATTCTTTATCCTGACATCTCGTCCCCCATTTCTGCAGTTTTAGATCTGGCGAGGACCAAACAAACCCGTAGGGATATAATCGAATACCGAAACGAGTTTGTGAAGACCTTGGCCTCTGGTGGTGACGTTCCTGAAAATCAAGAGAATCAGAAAATGGTCGGTACTCCAGATGAGCAAGATCATCCGCCTGCCGCTCCTACCAGCGAGCAAGCGGAGGAAAATATTGATGTTGAAAGTTTTTCCCCGGTTGACGATGCTAATGAGCCCGATCCAGATGTTGTGGAAGTTATGGAGGAAGACCGTAGGATCGATGTGGTGGCTCTCTCTTCGGGGTCTGATGAGGAGGTTCAATCGGGGGAAAGACAGGGGAGCTCGAATACTATTGAATCGGAGAGCTCCGATTCCAAATTTGGGACGAGCTCAGTGCTCGAAGATGATTCTGATCAGGATGATGCTGATGGCATGGGCCAGCCAAGTACGAGTCGAGCTTCTGATATTTCAGTTGATGGTTATTCTAGTACGGGTCCTGGATCTCATGATGTACCGGTGTAGGAGGTTCATCCTTATGATTGGGTTTCCGTCAAGGTTCTGGAGATCGAATCGTTGTACCGTTCAGGCCATAACCTAGAGTCAGTAGGTCGAACAATCGCTGGTCATTCTAAGAGAAATATTTGGAGGGTCGAAGGTATGAAGGATGGAGAGCACGTGGCTTCCTGGGCAGGAGATCTTAAATTTACTATGTACCACGTGACGACAATCACATGAACATCCGGCCTCCCTTTACTTCTCTTGAACAGACCGTTCTGGCGGAGTTGGATGTAGCACCCTCCCAGCTACATCCAAATGCGTGGGCTTTCCTCCGAGCCTTCGAGTTGATGTGTATTCATTTGGAGAGACGGTGTCGCCCCAACTTTTATTCCATTTGTTTGAGCTTAATCGGAATAGTGGGGAGGATAAGTCTGGCCGCGAGCATGTCAGTTTTCGCTCGAGGCGAGGCACGAAGATTTTCAAAGCTTATGCGGACTCACTGAGGGGAAGTTGGAAGCAGCTCTTCTATTGGGTCGAACCGGTTAATGATAAGGCCATCGACTGTGTAGGGAAGTTCGGAGCTGATGGTCGGAATTTGGTGTCCACCAAGTTCCCTATTGGTTGGAGTCATGGTCATTTCAACCGGTCTACACATTCCTACTCCGTCGGCGAGGATCGATTGAGTGCTGAAGATCGTCTTACGAAGGCGATCTTGATTTTCATTTCCTAGAAGGTTCCGTATTCAAAGCATAAATACCGGGGTATCCCTACGGATCGCTTAGTCCAGGCCGGGAAGCGGGTGCGGGTGCAAAGGGTTTTAGGTGGATCGTCTTTCTGCAGCGGATTTTTGTGTATTTGATTTTTTGCAAGTTATATAACTCGTATGTTTTCTTACTTTTCCAGACACGATGGCACCAAAAAAATTCGCGTTTTTGAAGAAGTTGGCGATGCAGTCGGCCGATGTTGAGCAGGGAGGGGTACCGTTCCAAACATCTTCTCAACCTAGACCCGTTGCCGAGTTGGCCATTGTTGCCGAACCGATTACAACTGTTACCCAGAAGGACCTGGTCGGTGCTGAGGCTGAAAGGGGAAATGGTATCGATGTTGGGATCGTTCAAGAAAGCAAAGACTGCGAAGAGATCCAAGCATAAATATAAGGCCGTCCCTCTGGACGAGAAGTTTTTAGAACAAAAATTCGAACAGTGGCGGGAGGATCGTGTCGCAGCATCGGCTCAGATCTTCCTGAATCTTGCCGAGGTTCATAAGATCGAAAAAATGAAGTACGAGAAGCGAGCCGAAGGTGGGTTGTTTTTGTAAATTTCGCCGGTTTCGTTGATTTATTTATGATTTTCCTTTTTGTTTTGATATCTTTCTTGACATGTCTGTAGAGTTGCTGAATGCCGAGAAGACAAGGTGTTTTAAACTTTTGGAGGAATTGTCTACGAGGACCAAGGAGCTGGGTCGAGTTAAGATCGAGCTTCGGTCACTGAAGGAGAGCGAAGAGACTCTTACGCCGTTGAAGGAAACTGCTCTAAGTCGTGCCGAGGCTGCCGAGGCTCGCGTGAAGCAGCTTGAAGATCAGCTCAGAGTTCTAGAGGAGTCTGAGGCTGCGGCAAAGGGAGAGGTGACGATCTCGGAAGAACGACTTGCCGAGCTGGAGGATAGCTTGAAGAAAGCCTCGGAATAAAGGGCGGAAACGAGCACCGACCCTGAAGCCCGTATCGCCAGTCTTCAAGCTACCCTTCGACGAAGCAAGAAGGATGCGAAGGAGGCTGCTGAAGCGGCGCTTGAGATGTATAAAGAAGGTTTTCAAGGTGCCCTTCTGCATGTTCTTCTACTTCATCCTTCCCTTCCACTAGACCCAAAAATCATTGATGCCGATCATGAGGTCGATGGGAGGCGCATCGTCAAGGCCGACCCTGTGACGGAGGAGAAGACTGTCGTCTTTCCGACCTCAGATGTTTGATAATTTCTAGCATTTTTTTTAGAAGTTCTGGGTATATGCTTATCCGATCAAGTTTTGCATAGACTTAGAACTTCGTCATGTAATTTGGAATTTTGAGGGCTCGGTCGTACCCGAGATGCTTTGTAATCGAAAATATTTTAATCGATCTTGATTTTGGATCTCATTACGAGCTTTATGAATGCTTTTTTAATTTTGCAAGTCATATGCGTCGTTCTTTAGAGATTGTTTCGCACCTGAGGGACTCGAGGTGTTTTTTAGAGATAGTTTCGCACCTGAGGGACTCGAGGTGGTCATAAACGTTGGCCTATAGAGCAGTTTACCAGGACTCGGCCCAG
Source organism: Astragalus membranaceus (assembly GCA_039519185.1). Classification (NCBI taxonomy): domain Eukaryota; kingdom Viridiplantae; phylum Streptophyta; class Magnoliopsida; order Fabales; family Fabaceae; genus Astragalus; species Astragalus membranaceus. The sequence continues at coordinate 153,144,395 of CM076848.1, forward strand.
ATTTAACTCGCCCTATAGGGGTATTGGCAGCTGTGGCCAATGGTCGTTCCGAGGATATTTCGACCCTAAAAGACCCGGTCCCTTTGAAACAGTTTACCAAGACCCGACTTGGATTTAACTGGTAACAAAGGGTTGCGACCATGGTTGGTCGCTTGGGGAGATCCCAAGATCGCACCTGAGGGACTCGAGGTGTGTTTTTAGAGATAGTTTCGCACTTGAGGGACTCGAGGTGGTCATAAATGTTGGCCTATAGAGCAGTTTACCTGGACTCGGCCCAGATTGAACTCACCCTATAGGGGTATTGGCAGTTGTGGCCAATGGTCGTTCCGAGGATATTTCGACCCTAGAAGACCCGGTCCCTTTGAAACAGTTTACCAAGACTCGGCTTGGATTTAACTGGTAACAAAGGGTTGCGACCATGGTTGGTCGCTTGGGGAGATCCCAAGATCGAACTTGAGGGGCTCGAGGTTCCAGTCTTTTCCGAAGTTGTAAATTTGATTTGTAGATTACTGTTTGATGAAATCAAGAATGTGTGGAATGTCGAGAAGTTTACTGATTTATCATTTAAATGAGGAACTCGATTTACAATGATAGGAGCAACCCTATATGGTGTCATTTTTGGAGTGATTGATACAATTTCTGCCCTTAACTGTAATAACTCTTCAGTTTCGTTGCATTCCAAGTCCTTTGAATCTTTTTCCCTTGGAGGGTCTCTAGGTTGAAAGCTCCTTTACCGGTCTTAGATATAACACGGTAAGGTCCTTCCCAATTTGGTGCGAGCTTTCCTTGGGAAGCATTTTTAAGACCAACATCAGCCCTTCGAAGAACCAGATCGCCTAGCTCGAAATCTCTGGGAACGACTTTGGCATTATACCTGGTTGTTACTCCTTGTTTGACAATTGCTTCTCGAAGTGAGGCTCGACCCCGAATTTCATCGATGAGATCGAGCTCCTCTCTTAAGGCTTGGTTATTTTCATTTTGAGCTGCTCTCTTTTTGCAGTGAATTTTCCCCTACCTGGCGCGCCAGGGAGGCCGGATGTTCATGTCATTGATCGTCATCGTCGGAATCGACCTTTGGCTTACCCCTTCTTCTTGACTCCCCATTCCTCTCGTCTTTAACCTCGCCGGTATTTGCCCCTGGCTTTTTCACATAACCGGACAATTTTCCTCGTTTGATCAAGTCTTCAATGTCGTCTTTCAAAGCATTGCAGTGGTTGGTGTCATGACCATTACTTCTATGATACCTGCAGTACTTGCTGGATCGTTGTCCGGATCGGGGAGGTAGAGGTTTGGGTGTTTTAACGTCTCTAAACTCGACATCCCAACACTGCCCATATAGTTGGGCGTTGGAGACATTGAGTTCAGTGTATACTTGGTGACGATTCCGAGGTCGGGGATCCCTGTTACCTCAGTTATCGTTTCCTTGGTTATTTCTTCCGTTGCGGGGTTTTGATGGTCCGGCCTGTGGTGACGAATTTCCGATCTTGGCGTTTTCCTCCTTGTTGATGAAACATTGGGATAGTTGGAGGAAATCCTGCAAGGTATTAGGTTCCCAAGTATTGACATGTTTTTTGAAAGGGCTTCCGGGGAGTAGGCCCTGAGCCATGAAGAAAATGCGGAAAGCGTCGTCTAGTTCTCGAACTTGAAAAGCTTCGTTGTTGAGCCTCTCTATGTATTCTCTGAGAGGCTCGTCTTCCCTTTGGACAACAGACATCAATGCCGCTTTGTTCTTGGGTTTACTTTTGGAATGGGCAAAGTGAACTAAGAAGAGTTTTGCCAATTGGTCCCAAGAGGATATGGTGTTCGTCCTTAAAGCCCGAAACCATTCCGATGCAACTTTTTCTAGAGTCAATGGGAAAATTCGACATTTCATCTCCATGGGTACGTTCCGGTATTGCATAGTTGTGTCGAATTGATCGAGGTGCCTGTCTGGATCGCCCGTTCCATCGTACGTTTTCAGACCTCCGGGCGGTTTTTCGAGGTACCTTGGAACTCGGTAGCTATCGATTGTTACAGTGAACGGGCCCTTTCGTTCGGTTAGCAACGCCTGAGGTCGTGGCTGACGTTGATGATGGGGATCGGGATAAACGTAGTGCCGAGGTTGTTTCTCCTTAGGGTTATCCTCTCGACTTCTAGAACGTCGTCTCGGTGATGAAGAGGCTAAAAATGAGCGAGGTTGGGGGGAGTTATCCAATTCATCAAGATCGTCATATTGTCGAGCCGGAGGAGAACGGGAACCATTCCCTCATTGTCGGTGGGGAGGAGAACGATGATAGTGCCTTCTCCTGGGTGGAGATCGATGTCTTCTTCGAACCGGGGTTCTCTTTTCAGGCGAGCCCGGTCCGGTTGATTTCTGGTCCGGAACGTCCCGTGCCCGGAGATTTGCTACTTCGGCCTCAAGGTCAGTGAAGCGACAGCTTCTTTCTTGGTTTATGACCTCCTGTCGAGCCAGGATCTGGACGAGCTGCTGAACAACGTCGGTTAGGGCTGGAAGCAATGAAGGGGGAGGTGGTAAACTATTACTGTATGAGCTTGTATGGGAACGGGCGATGTTCGGATTGGGGAATTGTGCCCGAGCTTGGGTGGAATTTGTAAGGTCTTGAACATGGCCCTCGGGGGTTCGTTGAGGTTCGAGCTCGGGTATAACCAGTCCTACCCCGGGCCCGACCACAAGACTGGCCGGTCTTGAACGGAGTTTGGGCGCCATTTGTGGATCAAGGTAATGGGAGAGGAAATTGAGTACAGATCCTCCCACTGTGGTCGCCAATGTTCTGTACCGTACTTCCGATCTTGGTGAATAATCCGAAGTAGTTGGTAGATGTCGTCCTTGATCAATATTGTTCGATCTTGAGGGGGCGATGTTGTACCTGCAAGAATACTCCGACGCTCAAGTCAGTATTTGAGTGAATCGGTCTTTAGTTTTTAGAAGTTCCTCCTATTTATGAGTATTGAATGTAGTATTTATAGAGATTGAGTGATGTTCGTTCTGAGGATCCTGAGTCGTTAGATCTTGCAGAGGTATCTGAACCGTTGATTGATTGAGCCAGATTTTCTGGATATGAGCTGGTTGGTTATTGGGCCTCGCAGGGGGTGTAAATATTATTAAGACCTTTTACTTATTACCATAACAAAATTTATATAATACAACTATAAGCTCCTCCTCGAGTTTTATCGAAGTCACGGTCTATTTAAAATTTTTGTTATGGGTAAATTTATTTAACCCGACACGTCAATACAACAAAACTTTGGGTAAATAACTAATTTGGTCCCTGAAAGTGTAACTCGCTGTCAGTTTGGTCCCTCAATCGAGTAAAAATGCAAAATGGTCCCCGAAAGTGTATTACTTTTGCTTTAATTTAAATTTTGGGACTGTGACTAACTTTTTTTTTGTTCAACAAATAAGGCTTATCATTGAAGAAATGGGCGAAGCCCAACCAAAAGAAACAAACAGACACAGCAAAACAAAAACTAACAAAATTGACCCGGCCCAAACAAAGACCGAAGCCACACCAACAACACAAAAACTAAAGAAGCTAAGAACCCAACAAAACAAACAAACTAGATCGACAAAACAAACCCAAAAAAGGCAACAAATCAACCAGCGACGAAGCAATTTAAACCCACGTTACGAAAATACAAAACACTTCAGAAATCAAACTTCTCCGATGCTTGAACAACCAAAAGAGAGACAAATTGTGATGATATGCAACGAGAAGAGACTCTCATCTATCAACACAACCAGCACAACACAACTAAAACCCTAGCAGAAACGTAGAAAAAATCCAAATCGAAAATCGATACTTCAATTCCCAAAATCATTCTTCAAAAACGATCGTAGACTTGAAGGAGGAGCAGCGATCCAATTGTAAGGTAATAAATTTCTTGAAGCAAGCTTCGCAATACAATCAGCTACATGATTACCTTTACGATTGATCCAGACAAAATCACAAAAGGTAAAAACCTTCTTGATTTCTAAAATATCTCGAACAATAACATTAATCTCACCCCTTTGAATTTTTTCTTTGCAAGCATGAATCAAACTGAGGGAATCGAACTCGAAGTAGACTTCATCAATGTTGAGATTTGAAGCAAGTAGAACTGCTTCACGTAAGGCAAAAGCTTCAGCAGCAAGAGGAGATAGAGCATAAATCCTTGAGGTACTACCTGAAACCATAACTCCTAACTTGTTCCTGGCCACAATGCCAGAGAACCCTTTCCCTGATTCCACATCAAACTGAGCATCTGTATTAAATTTGATTCTGTTGTTCTGAGGAGGTCTCCAGTTAGCCACAGAACTCCTTTGACCACAAGATGCATTTGTTTGTATAGTAGAAATAGACCTAGGGATTAGTAAAGTAGAGAAATTATATTTGATAGCATAAAGAGTATCACTAGGATTAGGAATTTTGTCTTCAAAACACATCAAATTCCTAGCTTTCCAAATGTTCCAAATAGCAATCATCACATAACATATCATCATCTGTTTATCTTGACCCTCACACCAATTAGCCTCTAGAATTGAGTCAAACCATTCACCAAAGTGAGAAATATTGAAATGATTAGGAACATGGCAAATTTGTAACCCAAACCAGACTGGGGTAGTCCAAGGACATAGAAAAAGCATATGTTCAATAGACTCATCATCAACTTTACACACAGGGCACTTAGGAGAAGAAGAAATTCTCCTTTTCATTAGATTGAGATTAGTACTAATAGCATTATGCTTGAGATTCCATATGAAATGCTTTATCCCTCCAGGCACCTTAGATTCCCACAATTGATTCCATGATGTCTCAGAATGAGTGTAAGATGATTCAGGATTAACCTTCTTAGTAGCCACATTATTCCTCAACACTTTATAACCTGTTTTTACTGAGAAAAATCCATCTTTAGCAAAAGGCCAGAACAACTTGTCTACTGAATCCAAAATACTAATAGGAGTTTTCAAAGCCTCAATAGCACTATTAGGAGAAAGATTTAATCTTAAAGCATCGAGGTACCACACTTTTGATGATCTGTCAATTAATTCATAAACCCCAGTAGCATTACAATCCTGAATAGTAGTAACCAAACCTCCAGAAGCTAGCCAATGATCCTCCTTGATACCAATATTTGTCCCACCTCCAATATTCCACCGCCCTTGTTGCTTCAGCAAGTCTCTGCCATGTAGGATACTCCTCCAAACCCATGAAATACCAGCTTTAGGATTTACATTCCAAAGTTCCTCCTTAGAACAATAGATCCCTCTCAACATTGTAGCCCAGTACTGATTTTGACCATGTAAGCATCTCCAAGCCTGTTTTGAGAGGAGTGAGGTATTCTGAGTAGTAAAATCTTTAAAGCCCAATCCACCTTTATTCTTGCTACCACACATGAAGTCCCATGACTTCCAATGTATTCCCCTAGACCTTACTTTTGAACTCCACCAGAAATTAGCAACAACAGAACATAATGACTGACAGAAATTCTTTGGCAAACGAACAATAGACATAACATAAGAAGGGATAGCTTGTATTACAGATTTAATAAGAACCTCCTTTCCTGCCCGAGACAAAAATTGCTCTTTCCAACCCTCCATCTTAGAAAAAACCCTCTCCTTAATCCAAGCAAGAGCTTGATTTCTAGAAGCACCCCACTCAGCTGGCACACCTAAGTATTTGCCAGGAGAATCCCAAAGAGGAATATGAAGAGTATTAGAAAGAGAGTGCTTGATATGAATAGGAATTGCAATTCCACAGATTAGCCCAGATTTTTGTAGATTTATCTTCTGACCAGAAATTCTAGTAAAATCATTTAGAATTGCCACAATTTGATAAATTTCCTTCTTTGTTGCCTTCCCAAAAATTAGAGCATCATCTGCAAAAAAAAGATGGGTTAGAATAGGAGCCCTAGGAGCAAGCTTTAGACCAAGAGTGAGACCACTAGTGTTTGCTTTAGATAACATCCTTGATAGAACATCAAACACAAGGATAAAAAGGTAAGGAGACAGGGGATCTCCTTGCCTTAGACCACTTCTAGGGACAACAACTTTAGTTCTAGCACCATTAACTTGATAAACATAACTGGCAAAGGAGACTAGAGACATGACAATAGAAACCCAATCAGGACAGAAACCAAAGGACAATAGAACATCTTTAAGAAATGTCCAATCAACTCTATCATAGGCTTTGTTCATGTCCAACTTGATAGCAAACCCATTACTAGCAACAGAGTTTCTTTTTTTAAGAAAGTGAAAAGCCTCTTGAGCAACCACAAGGTTGTCTTGAATTAATCTACCCCCCACAAAAGCACTTTGTTGAGGAGAGACCAGAGAATTCAGAATAGGTTTAAGCGTAGAGACCACTTTTGATATGATTTTGTAGATAAAGTTACAACAACTAATTGGCCTAAGTTGTCCAATTTCCTCAGGATGAGACACTTTTGGAATTAAAGCCACCAAAGTTTCATTTATAGATTCCCCTAATATCCCAGAAGAAAAGAAAACAGAAATAGCCCCTAATACATCATTTTTAATTACCTCCCAATTCTTTTGATAGAATAAACCATTAAGACCATCAGGACCAGGTGACTTAAGAGCACCTAGAGAAAAAACAGCTGACTGAACCTCAGACAATAAGACAGGAGACATCAAAGATAAATTGTTGTCAAGAGAAACTAACTTAGGAACCACCTCTAGACATTGAGAGAAAACTGGATTAGCTGGAACATAAATATCATTAAAGTAGGTCATAACTGCGTTTGATATATCTGATTGACCCTCAACCCACACACCATCTCTATCCTTAATTCTAAAAAGCTTGTTCTTATCTCTTCTCTGCACAGTAGTTGCATGGGAAAACTTAGAATTTTTATCCCCATAAGTTAACCATTTCAACCTAGATCTTTGCCCCCAATATTGTTCTTCTTGCTTCCATAACTTATCTATCTCAAATCTTAACCACCTTATTTCCTCTCAACTAGGAATAGAATTCCCAGCATTAGTCAACTCCATCAATCTATTCTTCATTTAAGAAATCTCCACAGCTGCATTATTAAAGGTAGCTTTACTCCAAACTTGTAACTTTCTTTTACAATTTCTGGACTTGACTAGCAAATTATCCCAACCACCTTCAGAAGAAGATTTTGAGTTCCACCCCTCACTAACCACAGTCCTGCAATCAACATGCTCCTCCCAAAAATTTTCATATTTAAAAAACATAGGACATTTTAAAGGGGGGGTAAGGTAACAGGACAATAGGAGAGTGATCTGAATTAAAGATAGGTAAAGCAATCCCAGTTGCATGAGGATATAAGAATCTCCATCCCCAATTGACCAACACCCTATCAATTCTTTGGTAGGTAACAATCCCATCTCTAGGATTACTAGCAAAAGTAAACTTGCTACCCTTCAACTCAAGATCCATCAAACTGCCAGTATTAAGGAAGTCTCTAAAAAGAGCCAACCTAATAGGAGCCACACTCCTTAGCCCATCTTTCTCAGTAATAGAACTCATTTCATTAAAATCACCAACACAGCACCAAGGTTCATTCCTTCTAGGCATGAAACCCAAAATTTTCCCCCACAAGTGTCTTCTTCTATCAAAAGTAGGATTACCATATACAAAAGTCATCATTATCATATTACCTGTCTTTTTTTCCTTTAGAGCAGTATGAATATAGTTAATAGATGATTGAAGAACCTGAACTTCATATTCATTATTCCAAAGCAAGCCCAATCCACCTGATGTACCAACTGCAAGAACACAAAACACTTTGTTATATTTCAGCTTCCTTCTAACCCTTTCAACCCTTTCTTTTAGAGCCCTAGTCTCCATTAAGAACAAAATAGACGGTCTATAATTCTTAATAAGATCCTGAAGCTCCCTACTTGTCGTGGATGCCGCCAATCCACGACAATTCCAGCTAATTACTGTCATTTGAAATTTGGGGGCATGGAAAGACCCGCCTCCTCAGTCATAGCATCTGTAGCAGCATAAAAATATCCATCTATTACAGCAATCACCCTAGCTTTCTTTTTTCTACCTCTATTACTGCTTTCTCCTTCTTCATTTGTTAAACTCAATTGTTGATGATCTCTTTCCCTTTTCAGGTTAAGATCAAAAGCAAATTTGTTACTCAAATCCTCTTCTATTATCCCAGGAATATTTCTTTCAGAAGAACCAAAAGTCAAGGGATCATCAACAGGAAATTCAACATAGTATGGAGGATCACCTTTAAACTCAGGTAAAACATAATCATTGCAGTCAAGTTTGTGAATTTCCATTTGATTTTTTGGTACTGAGCTAGAAGGTAGATCCCTTTCGGCCCTATTATTCCCACTTTGTTCACCTTCTCCTCCACCAGAGGTATTACACCCAAATCTGTTCTATTGATCAGTATTATCATTGTTCTGGTCATTCTCATTTGAAAATCCATGGTCATAAGAATCACCATAAGTTGAGCCATGAAATACTTTAGGCTTATAAGTAGAAAGAAATGGCCCATACTTTGGTAAATCTTTGTTGTATGCTGCCATTACCCTTATTTTTTTTGTGCATTGTCTAAATTCATGACCAAATACTCCACACTTATAGCAAAGTCCTTGAAGTCTTTCGTATTTAAAGTGAACCCAAATCTTTTCACCCTCTGGTTTCTGTATCCAACACCCTGACCATAGAGGTTTAGTAGTGTTTATATTTACTTTAGCTCTAATGAAGTGAGTTGCCATCCCCCCTCCTAGTTTAAAAGGATCATCTATCTCAACCACTTCCCCAACTTTACTTAAAAGAACTCTAGCATTTTCTGGGTTAACATCCTCCCAAGGTAAACCATGAATTTGAACCCAAAAAAGAATAAGACCAAAGTTAATGTTATAGAAAGATAACCCTCCCTCCCATCTCTGTAAATTTAGGACTTGGTTCATAACAAACCAAGGAGCTCTAAGAAGAACCTCCTCAGCATCTAAGACAGAAGGAAAGGTAAAAAGATACTTATTATCCCCCATATCCGTAATATATAAACCCTTGTACCGATCCCAGGTTTTGAACATTATATTTTTGAAAGCTTTTTTGTTTACTATCTTATCAGATATAACCTTTCCCACAAGAGCTCTAAGAGAATATTCAATGTTTCTTTTTGTTGCATGAATCAGCCTTTCAACAACAACTACACGTTCATCCTCAGGAACTTCACCAAGATTTGGATCATTCATCTTAAGAAAATGAAATAGCACCAAATCAGACTCTACACACTTATAAAATTACTCACTGTTACTGCCAGATGCAGAATAACAGCTAAACAAACTCAGTTACTGATAGAACCAGTAACTGTAGAGGGACTGTAAAAACAAGGAAACTGTAGTTTGGATTTCAAAACTGCTCTTTAGCTCTTTTGCTCTTTTATGCTCTTTAGCTCTTTTTTGCTCTTTTGCTCTTTTTATGCTCTTTTGCTCTTACTATTGAAATCCATACTAGCCAGATTTAGAAAATGAATGATTATAGACTGAGAAGAAAAGAAAAAGCTGCTAGACACACTCTAGAAAAGATAAGGAGATGTTATACTATAAGATTTAAAACTTATAACTCACTATCGAGTGACTTATTGCTTCCATTACTACCTTCAACAACTTCAGATGAGAATAAACCTAAACCAACTCCTATCAGAACTCACAGAATAATTCTATAAACCTGTGAGTATTTCATTGTGATAAACATTATATCCTTTTACAATTAGACAACACATCAAAAGAGATAAGTATCAAAGTAATACCCAAAGGATTGAAAAAACTAATATCAACCCAACGGATAAAGACTAACACAAAACCTTAGAGGTACCAAAACCCTAGCAGAGAAAATCTAGAGACCTTTTGTTGTCGGTGGACAAAAGAATTTCTTCCTAGTTCCTTGTGCACAGCTTTGAATTTATTTGTCTACAAAAAACAAAGAGGGAGGTTATTGATAAAACACAATTAAGCATGTTGTGGGATAATCAGTTGTTTGGTAGTGTGGTAAAAGTATCTCGGGGTCCATAGGGTGGTAACTTATCCTCTTGGCTGGTTGGTTCTTGGTCTGTTAGTTTTACTTTTACAGGTACTAGTTTTGTGGGAGTTGCTGTGAATTTTCAGGATTTCATTCTTTATGTGGTGAATATTTATGCTTCTTGCTTGTTGCCTGAGCAACGTCGAGGGTGGGAGGAACTCAAGCAAAATTATGTGTTGGGAGAGTGGTGTTTGGTGGGTGATTTTAATTCAGTTATTAGTGTGGAAGAACGCAAAGGGAGGAGTCCTGGGGTCTATTGCAGGAAATTTTGGATTTTAACATTTTCATAGTGGACATGGATGTTGTTGATGTGTCGGTGCACCACAACATCAACAACACAACGTTTGAATCAACAAATATTGCTGGGGTCTATCGCAGGAAATTTTGGATTTTATCTTATGTAATTTTCATTTTTTTTACAATCTCGTATATACTTATTTTGGCAAGGATGTCCAACACAACATTTGAATCGACAAATATTCCCTTGGCAATGTTTTAAAACTTGTTTATGCTTCCTTAATAGCTTTTGACTATATCCAAATTGTTAATGTTTTTAAGTTTGATGAATATTTATAAGTCAAATAAGAAATATATTAAATAGTCAATTATTGTAGAATCTAAATTTTATTTACAATTTAGTAAATAATAAAATAACTATGCATTTTATAAAATAAAAAAACAATTCACAATTTTAGTGGTGGTTACATACTAACACTATTATTACTTGATAAGGACACTGGTGGGCTGTGACCGCCACTAATCTGCTAAAGCTTCGTACAACTTACCGGCGGTTAAGACCAACACTAAGTAATATAATAAAATATTTATTTTTAGAGGCGGTTCTAAAATATAAAACAAAAATCTATAAAATACTTAGTGGTAGTCAAAATTGCCACTAAAAGTATACTGGCGGTTACCAACCGACGCCAACATACCGACAATTGTTCCGGCGGTCACCTCTAAGCGACGCTATACTAACTAGTGGCGCCATATTTCCCGGTGCTATGGCAACCACCACTGATCCGCTTAGTTGCAGTTGGAACCACCACTGTTTGGTCATTTTGACCGCCACTAAACTTCAGTTATCTTGTAATGGTGGCTGGTAAAAAAATTTCTTGGTTTTGTGTATATCCATGAGTAGACTTGACAGGTTCCTTGTGACGGAGGGGTTAATTGCTCGGTGGAATATCTTGGGTCAATGGATAGGGGATATGGATATATCAGATCATTGTCCCATCTGTTTACTTCGTAACTAGTTTGATCTTTAAAGGGGAATAGCCGATGGTAGACTCCATTGTATCATATATTAAATGCTTATCGTGAGTTGGTTTATCTATATGGTGGATAGACTTTCGTGTTATTCGGTTTCATCTTGGTGGCTTAATGCCTCTTTGTGTTTAATCAATTTGTAATTGGTTTTTCAAGGACACTTAGTGCTTGTTTTGAATGAATCATTGTTTATCGGGGAAAAATTCCGTTCAACTCTTTTTGGGAGTATTGCAACTCGACCTGCGTGGTTTTATTGTTATCAAATAATTCGTAACTAACTAATACTATGATTCATTATGATGTAATCACTTATGCTAAAATATCAAAAAAGTTACATAAATCATAATGAAATTGACTATTTTGCATGAAAAAAAAATATTAGTATCATCTTAAAAATCACTAGCTAATACTATGATTCTTCTAATGTGAATTGATTATAAAAACAATATGTTTTGGTACACCATATATATAAACACTATATCAATGGCTCAAAGTACATTTGACCACCATAGCCAAATTAAACTTTTTCCCTACCTTAAAATGACTCCCTTGCATTCATGTGGGACCCTAGTTCAATAAGATACTATTTTAAATTTTAATGATTTCCAAGATGATTCTCAAAAGTGTTCAAGTTCAAGTTGAGAGGAAAAGTGGGATTGAAAGTTATAGTTAATACAAGCCTATAGTGAAGTACCATTTTTTAGTCAAAAAAAAAAAGAAGAAGTACCATTTTGGAAATTTGTTTAGTTGGAATTTCTTAGATTCTATTTAAATTGCTAACTTATTTGTGCGAGTTATTTGATTTCATTTAAGTTTTTTCTATTACTCAATCTAATGAAAGCATTTTTCAAAATAAAAATAAAAATTGATGAACGCTAATCGCGCTATAGCTAGCTTAAAAGAATCATGGAATTGCATGGATATGTAAATGTAGAACCCCGAACTTTTTGAAGTGAGGGCCTGATATTGATTGTTGAATTCTTTTTGTCTTTGCAAGTTGCAAATCAGATATTTTGTTTATTAAAAAAAATTAAAAATGAAAAAACTATTGTATAACGACAGTTTGCTTTTCTCCTCTTGGTCCACATTATCATTATTTGACCACATAAGTCATAACACGTCAGCACTCCAAAAATATCAGAATTAACGTCTCTCACCAGAGCACCTGGATGATATGATAGGGGTCTCTTCCGGCTTAACCAAGGTCTTGGGTTCAAGTCCAGTCTTGGGCATGCAGCAGTGTGTTAGCCTGCATTTTCGACAGGCTCAATTAAATGCAGTCAACGAGGTTTGACTTGCTAATTTCAAGAGGAAAGGTGTTGATTTCGACAGTGAGAAGTTTTCCCAAGAAGGTTCGACGCAGTGCTTAACTTAGTGGAAATTGAAGAATTGAAGACAATGGTTCGACGAGAAAAAAGTTAGTGATAGATCAGAAGTCAAGTGCTCGTTGTTGAATTACCATTGCAGTTATTGTGGTCGAAGACATGGCAGTTACCATTGCAGTTATTGTGGTCGAAGACATGGTAGTTACCATTTTTTAAATTCTATGTACAGTTAGTTAGTTATTGTGTTTCCCTCCTTGTATAAATAGTAATTTTTCATAGGAAAAACGGGTCACAAACTCACATACAGAATTCTGAAACTCAAACTTCCTACATCACAGAGAAAACGAGTCATAGAACAATGTATGAACTTGTGCACCATTCTCTTTACAATTAATGCAATTCCACTTTTACTTTATTAAGTTTTCTGCATTTTATTTGTTTTCTTTTCGACTTCTATTCAGAATCATTCCTCCCTTCTGGAGATAACTTCGACGGTTATCTTCATATTTTCAAATTTAAACCGCAAGAACACTCATAATTTCTGGAAAAACTTTAACACAAATGTTCTAGGATTTTCTAGTTGATCCTGCAAGCAACATTAATTTGTAACTAGTGGTGTTTACCAAAAAACACGGTAAACAATGAGATGGCTTTCAGGGGGCAAACTGTCAAACTTTTGAAGGAATTTAAAGACTGTTTTGCTTGGGACTACAATGAGATGCCAGGTTTGAGTCGAGAAGTAGTGGAATTGAAGCTGCCTATACGACCAGAGAAGAAGCCAGTGAAGCAGACACCAAGAAGATTTGCTCCACAAATCCTGTCGAAGATCAAAGCAGAAATCGAAAGACTACTCAAGAGCAAGCTCGTCAGAACTGCCAGGTATGTAGATTGGTTAGCAAATATAGTTCCTGTTATTAAGAAAAATGGAACTCTTAGAGTTTGCATAGATTTCAGTGATTTAAGTAATGCTACACCCAAAGATCAATATCCTATGTCTGTGGCAGAAATGCTTGTTGATTCAGCAGCAGGTTTTGAATATGTAAGTACGCTTGATGGTTATTCTGGTTATAACCAAATTTTTATTGCTAAAGAAGATATATCAAAAATAGCATTTCGATGTCCAGGGGCATTAGGTGTTTATGAATGGGTGGTGATGCCTTTTGGCTTAAAAAATGCTGGTGCTACATACCAAAGAGCTATGAATTCTATGTTTCATGATTTTATAGAAAATTTTATGCCAGTGTACATAGATGACATAGTTGTTAAGTCTTCATCAGAAAGTGGTCATTTAGACCATCTTCGACAATCATTTGAAAGAATGAGAAAATATGGATTGAAAATGTATCCACTTAAATGTGCCTTCTGTGTACGTGCATGTGACTTTTTAGGATTTGTTGTGCACAAAAAAGGCAATGAAATAAATCAAAACAAGACAAAGGCAATTTTAGAGACAAAAGCTCCTTCGACAAAGAAAGAATTGCAGTCGTTACTAGGAAAAATCAATTTCCTTAGAAGGTTCATTTCAAACCTAAGTGGCAAGACACAAATTTTTTCGCCATTACTTCGACTGAAGAAAGAAGATGTGTTCAGGTGGGATCCAGAACACCAAAAAGCTTTCGACGAGATCAAGGGCTATTTGATGAAGCCTCCTATTTTGTTACCTCCTATTAGAAATAAAGTAATCAAATTGTATGTAGCAGCATCAGAATTGTCAATACGTAGCATGTTAGCACAAGAGGATGAAAATGGTGTCGAAAGAGCCATTTATTACCTCAGTAGAGTTTTAAATGATGCTCAAACTAGGTATCATCCAATAGAAAGTTGTGCCTATGCTTGTATTTTTCTTGTACAAAATTAAAGCAATATATAAAGCCTATCGATGTGTATGTTTACTCGCATTTTGATATTATTAAACATATGCTGTCGAAACCAATATTACATAGTAGAATTGGTAAATGGGCTTTAGCGCTTTCTGAGTATTCACTAACTTATCAGCCTTTAAAAGCTATTAAAGGCCAAATTGTGGCTGATTTTATCATCGATCACTCATTGGTCGAGGTCCCATTAAATTTAGTGGATATTCAGCCTTGGAAGTTATACTTCGACGGCTCTAGCCATAAAAATGGTTTTGGAATTGGAATTCTCATTGTTTTGCCAACAAAAATACCAACGAAGTATAAGTATAAGATCGAAGGTTTTTGCACCAATAATGAGGCTGAATATGAAGCCTTGATAGCAGGACTTGAGATTTTGATCGACTTGGGGGCAAAACATGTCGAAATTAAGGGCGATTCTGAATTAGTTGTGAAGCAGTTAACTAAAGAATATGAATGCATTAAGGAAAATCTGATAGTGTATTTTGTTGCTGCCAATGCTTTGTTAAAACGTTTTAACAGTGTTAACATAAAGCATGTGCCTAGAATTGACAATCAAGAGGCAAATGGTTTGGCACAGTTTGCTTCAGGCTATAGAGTCTCGAAAGAAAAATTAGAAGAACTAATAGAAATAAAAGAGAGACTAATTTCGACAGATTATCCTTTAAATGAATTGTCAACGCCAAAACGGGGGGGGGGGGGGGGGCAGAGGAAGTATTATCACCTCCGATTACTGCAAATGAAAATTGTCATGAAAATTTTCAGCATTTTGAAGTTTTTGCCATTGACAATATGTTGAATGATGATTGGCGAAAGCAAGTTGTCGAATACATGGAAAATCCAACAGGAATAACTAATAGGAAAACCAACGATAGAGCGTTAAGTTATGTGATTATTGGAAATGAATTGTTCAAAAAGACTCCTGAAGGAGTTTTGCTTAAATGTCTTAGTGAAAGTGGTCATAAATGAAATGGCTCTTGTTTCGACAAGGTGTGTACTGGCCAACTATGTTGAAAGACTGCATAGAATTTGCTAAAGGTTGCCAAGAATGTCAAAAGCATGCAGGGGTGCAACATGTACCTGCAATACATTCGATAGTAGAACCTTGGCCGTTTAGAGGTTGGGCCTTAGATTTAATTGGCGAGATTAAGCCAACATCGTCGAAGGGCCATCGTTACATATTAGTTGGGATAGATTATTTTACTAAGTGGGTAGAAGCTATTCCCTTACCTAGTGTTAATCAAGAGGCAGTGATTAATTTCATTAAAAACCATATTTTGTATAGGTTTGGGATTCCAGAAACCATTACTACAGACCAAGGTTCAGTGTTTATTGGTCAAAAAATGGTAGAATTTGCCTCTGAGAATGGTTTCATATTATTAAGTTTGACGCCATAATATGCACAAGCAAATGGTCAAGTCGAAGCAGCCAATAAAATCATCATTAACTTGATCAAAAAACATATTGGGCAGAAGCCTAAGAATTGGCATAAGACTCTTGGTCAAGTGTTATGGGCTTGTCGAAATTCTCGTAGAGAGTCAATTAATACTACTCCTTTTAAGCTTACATTTGGGCATGATGCAGTGTTGCCAGTCGAAATTTGTTTACAGTCAACCAAAATTCAAAGACAGTTTGAAATTCCATCTGATCGTTATTGGAATATGATGTTAGACGAATTGGTGGACTTAGACAAAGAAAGATTAACTGCGTTAGATGTTCTTACAAGGCAAAAAGAAAGAGTGGCCAATTCCTATAATAAGAAGGCTAAGTCGAAAACCTTCGCTTTGGGAGACTTAGTTTGGAAGGTTATTTTACCTATGGACAAGAAAGATAGGGTCTTAGGTAAATGGTCACCAAATTGGGAAGGACCATTTAAAATTTTACAAATATTTTCAAACGGCGCCATAAAGTAACTTTACTGGAAGTGTCTTTTCAATTCTGAAAACTGATGGTAGTGACGTCATAAGATTCAACATAAAGCTGTTGATTGTAATTTCAAAAACGTCATTTTCTGCCTTCAATTAAAACTCAGTCGAAAAAGACATTTTTGGGGGGCAATTTGTTAGCCTGCATTTTCGACAGACTCAATTAAATACAGTCAACGAGGTTTGACTTGCTAATTTCAAGAGCAAAGGTGTTGATTTCGACAGTGAGAAGTTTTCCCAAGAAGGTTCGATGCAGTGCTTAACTTAGTGGAAATTGAAGAATTGAAGCCAATGGTTCGACGAGAAGAAAGTTAGTGATAGATCTGAAGTCAAGTGCTCGTTGTTGAATTACCATTGCAGTTATTGTGGTCGAAGACATTGCAGTTATTGTGGTTGAAGACATGGCAGTTACCATTGCAGTTATTGTGGTCGAAGACATAGAAGTTACCATTTTTTAAATTCTATGTACAGTTAGTTAGTTATTGTGTTTCCCTCCTTGTATAAATAGTAGTTTTTCATAGGAAAAACGGGTCACAAACTCACATACAGAACTCTGAAACTCAAACTTCCAACATCACAGAGAAAACGAGTCAGAGAACAATGTATGAACTTGTGCACCATTCTCTTTACAATTAATGCAATTCCACTTTTACTTTCTTAAGTTTCTGCATTTTATTTGTTTTCTTTTCGACTTCTATTCAGAATCCTCCCTCCCTTCGGGAGATAACTTCGACGGTTATCTTCATATTTTCAAATTTAAACCGCAAGAACACTCATAATTGCTGGAAAAACTTTAACACAAATGTTCTAGGATTTTCTAGTTGATCCTGCAAGCAACATTAATTTGTAACTAGCGGTGTTTACCAAAAAACACGGTAAACACATTGTTAAATCTGTTGAGGGAGAGCTTTCCCGCCCATTGTGGTCCTACCCAGCTCGAGGGATTAGTCTCTGCAGTTGCGCGCAGAGAATACCCGATTTATACCAAAACCATGGTATGGGAAAAAATATCTAGTAGAAGAGCATTTGTTAACTTAACTTACAAACAAATAATAAAATAAACTGAAATAAAAAAATACAAATGAAAGGGCCTTGGATATTCAGAAAAAAGAAAAGAAAGGAAAGGGCCTTGTAACCAAATTAAAAAGAATGGGCCTTAAAATATGGTTTAACGATGTGAACCCTAATTTGTGTTACTCTGCTTGCAAGTTGCATCAGTGGTTGAGAATGACACAAAAACGGCAAACACAAGAGAGAAAGTTAACAGACAATGTGCATGGAGAGAAAGAGAGTTGTAGTGAGATGGAAGGAAGGTTCAAAGAGGTAGAGAGGGAGAGAGGATCGAGAGAGTAGAAAGAGAAGAAGAGTGGTGGGGAGAGAGAAGAAAACCCGAGAGGGTAGATGGGGACTGCAGGGAGAGAGCCTTCCACCGCGACCACCACTCTCCTACACAATGGATTTCCTCATCTGCAAAATTGAACATGCAAGGTCCATTTCGTGTGATTGTCAAGTGTACATCGTTCTTCCTTTCCTTTTCCTCTGACGACCTCTCGTTCTTCGTCTTCTCCGATGACGAGGTCTCTCTTTTTCAGCGACTGACATCTATGTTCAATTTACGTATTTGAAAAGTTAAACTTTTTTCAACTTAACATTGCATTTCATGTGTTGTGTATTTGAAAAATTAGTTTTTCCCGACTGCTAAAGTACCCCAAAACACCCTGCTTAACATTGCAATTTACGTATTTTATTACAAATTACTATTTTCTTTCAACAAACCGGTTATTGAGGAACAAACTTTGCATATTTGAACAGTTCAAATATTTTTTTTAAACCCTAAAGTACCCGAAAATACACTGCTTAAAACATGAAAAAAGAAAAAATTATTCTGATTATACTAAGCACAGTTGCGTATTTAAACAATTAAATTTTTTTTTCAGACTCTAAAGTACCCCAAAACGCACTAGCTAGCATCACACGAAATTAATTTTCATTTTCTTCAGTCTAATTATCGAGAAATAAACTTCGTTTATTTATAGATCTAATTTTTTTTTCTAAATTTTAAAGTAATCCTAAAATATAAAAATATATAAAAAATAGAGGTTGATGGAGTGAGGTGAGATGAGGGAGTGAGATTTTGACGCCAAAAGGGGAGTGGAGACTCCCTAACATTTATATCATTTATTTAATTTATATTCTTAACACTAGACTATAATGGGTGAGAATGAGTCACCAATAAACAGAGAAGTTTGACAGCAACATGACTAAGTTAAGTTTGACATTACCAATTTCAATAATGTTATTCAGCCAAATTTGGAGAGCCAAATTAGCCAAATGTACCAATACGTATACATATGTATTGCGTGGGATCCAATGGAAAGGTTAAATTAAATAAAATAATAATAATAATAATAATAATAATAATAATAATAATAATAATAATAATAATAATAATAATAAAGTTGACTCAATTAAAAAAAAGAAAGAAACGCTAGAAATGAAATTTGAAGGAACGACATATCGTTCTTCTTCTTCTCCACGTTTCTAGGTTGCCATCTCCACCTCTCCACCACTCTCTCATCACTCGCACAATGTTCTCATCAGTCGCACAAAAAGATGATTCGCCCAAGTATGTCATGACTTCCATGGAACTGCAAACAACTCGTGTTTCTTTCTCAGCGAACACCTCTCATCTCTCATCACTAGGATTCCATGGAAACTGTTGATGATTCTCCAAGCCTAAAGCCTTCAACTCTGTTCAATCAGGTATGAACAAATTCACCATGGTATACACAGCCAAGCATTTCACAAAGTCACCCAATCGGGTTCCCTATACACAGCCCCAACCCTCTCCACCACCGACGCCCTCAGAATCCTCTGTAATGATTCTCTCATCAGCTCCCTCAATCTCTCCCCCTTACTTGCTAGCACTGCCAAAATAGGTGTCGATGGTTTCACTCACGTTACCTCCGACAATGCCGCCGCCAATTTCACATACGCTGCTACTAACGTGAGTGTTGCCAACCTAACGTTTGCACCTGATACCGCTCATGCCTTCAAGTCCCTTTTCCCACTTGTTGTTTTTGAGTTTCAGAAAATCAATCCACCGAATAAATTACTGGGTTGAGTCGCGGACTAGGTCGCTCTCTTTAAGACATTTTGTGGCACTGCTCAAAATTGTGCAGGCAGGCTATCAACCACGACGTCCCCAGGATAAAACAGTCCAGTCAAAACCGTTGCGAAATATCACTGCACGGTGAAATTTCGCTCGAGATAATACACCTTCAATATGGTCTGTAAACCACTAAATATGGTTCATAAACCATTCTTAATGGAGTAGAGAAAAAAAAGAAGTTTTTAGGGAGAAGAGAAAAGAAACTTAGAAATGCGTCAAGATTCGGTGTAAAAAACAAAGTGAGGAAAAGTCCTATTTTTAGGCACAATATCGACTTGCTGCGCAAGTAAAGTTGTTGGAGAAAAATCCTCAACAGCTAAAAAACGGTCGAGTTGCTGCACAAGTAAAGTTGTTGGAGAAAAATCCTCAACAGCTAAAAACAACTTCGTTCAATGTACCTGGACAGTTTAGCGTAACAGCTACGGGAGAAATGTGGACCTCACCGTTGGAGCCTTGGGGATCAAGGAGCGCAAAAATAAAATAATTATTTTTTTCGGAAAAATTTATTACACCACACAACCCAAGCCCCGGCCAAGCCGAGCCGACCGGTTGGACGGATGGCGGTGGCGTGCGTGTGTGTGGTGGTCGGTTTATGTGTCTTCTCTCCCTTTTACATAATTGGGTAAGCCTTGGGCCCCAACACATGGTGTGAAGTCCACACTTATAAGCACTCTAAGAGTGTCTATTCTTTCCAATGTGAGACTTTTTACAATTCACACTCACTAAGGTTCCAACAATCCCCCACTTGAATTTAAAAAGGAGTTTCAGAAGTAGCGTCATACGCCTCCATAAGATTGTGCATAAACAGAGGTGTCATACGACTTGAACCTTTGCATAGCGGTTAGGATTTAGATTCAACAAGAGTGACTCGTAGTCTTGAACTCTATCTCTAAGAATTAAAACCACACACAACCTTTTCCATAGGTGTATTCTCAAAAGCCCGTGCTTTTATGGCCCTGCACGTCTATCCCAGTTTAGTGAACGCTCTAGGAATTTCTGCCAAGAATTCCATAGGAAGCGGCCCCACTTCCACATTCACAAAGGCGAGTCTATCAAGAGTACTCTGTAGCTAGGTACTCCACTCCATATAGAGTATAGATCTCATTAAGAGTTTCTATTTCCTCAATCTTACATCACTTCAGGAATCATGCTTCTTTACTTATAATTGCATGTTCATCTCCTATCACTTCACAACTTTTTATTACCCATTGAACCTAATTCTTGGGATCTCTAGTCTTTTCGGTCGGGTTACCACCATGAGTGACTCATGGTTCTAATGGTAGTAGTCCCATCTTGTGAGATGTATTGTGGACTTTCTTTTTGGCTAATCCTTTCGTCAAGAATCACCTAAGTTCTAATCAGTGCGTATATGATCCACTCTGATAGCTCCTTTTGAGAGAATTTCTCTAACAATGTTGTGCCTTCGACATATTTGTTGCCTTTTATCATTGTAATAACGATTCTCTATTTTGCAATTGCCGCGGTACTATCGCAGTGGATCAACACAACTGGCGTCAGTTTTCCCATAAGGAATCTCTGCTAGTAAGCATCTCAACCAATTAGCTTCTTCACTGGTGGTTGCCAATGTTATCATTTCAGACTCCATAGTGGACTGAACCAAAATGATCTGTTTCTTAGATTTCCAAGAGACAGTACCACCAGATATACTAAATATATAGTCACTAGTTGCTTTGGAATCATCTGATAGAGTATTCCAATCAGCATCACTGTATCCTTCAAGTACAGCTGGAAATCTCTGATAATGTAATCCTAGATTCATGGTCCTTTTAAGGTATCACATGACTCTCTCAATAGCGTGTCAATGCTCTATACTAGGTCGACTGGTAAACCTACACAGCAATCCCACGACATAGGCAATGTTGGGTCTAGTACAATCACTGGCATACCTTAGGTTGCTAATGATGCTCGCATATTTCGTTTGTCTAACACGGTTACCAGTGTTCTTAAAAAGTTTGACAATTGGGTCGTATGAGCAGGAAGGTTTACAACCAAAGTAGTTATATTTCTTTAAGATCTTCTCAATATAATGAGATCGATCCAAAGAAATCCCTTTCTCGGACCTAGTATTCTTAATACCAAGGATTACACTTGCTTCTCCGAGGTATTTCATATCAAAGTTGTTGCACAACAATGATTTCACTTTATTTACAACAAGAATGTTTGATCCAAATATGAGTAAGTTGTCTACATAGAGACATATGATAGTGCAAATGTCATTTTTCAGTTTTGTAATAACTACATTTGTCACTTCCATTCACTTTGAACCCATTCGATATAATTAGATTATCAAACTTCTCATGCCACTGTTTAGGAACTTGTACGTATAAGAGTATAAGACCATACCGAGACTTATCCAACTTACAGACCTTGTTTTCTTCCCCAAGAATTTCAAAAACTTCAGGTTGCTCCATATAGATTTCTTCTTCCAATTCGCCATTTTAAAAAATCAGTTTTGCATCCGTTTGGTGTACTAATTATAAAACACGGCCAAAGAGATTAGTACCCTTATGGATGTATTTCTAGTAACGTGTTAACATGTGTCGAAGAAATCTATATTCTCTATTTGACTAAAATCATTGGCTACAAGCGAGCCTTGTAGTTATCAACAGTACCTTCGGGTTTTTGTTTCTTTTTCAAAAAAAACATTTACAACCTATCGGTTTGAAACTAGGAGGCAAGTCAACTATGTGAAAGGTCTTGTTAGACTCTAGAGAATCCATCTCGTTGTTTTATGACTTCTTGCCACAAATCTGCATCCAATGAAGACAAAGCTTCTTGAATGTTATACGTATCCTCCTCTCGTATATGGATCGTATAATAGGTTCCATACTCTTCAGCAACATGTGATTTCTTACCTCTTCAAGGTCCTATATCCCCTTTGTTCGTTGTTTTCAACGTTCCTAGGCATAGAAACTCGACTAGTTCCGGTGCCCCCACTATTTCTTAATTTGAAAGGGAATCTATTTTCATGAAAGTCAACATTATTTGACTTTATGATCACTTTAGCATTCAGGTCTTAAGATCTTATGCTTTGCTATTTACTGCATACCCAATGAATACACATTCATTGGCTCTACTAGTGAGCTTAACTCTTTTTGGAATTATGACATAAGCCAAGCAATCCCAAATTCAAAAATAAGACAAGTTGGATTGTCTTTTCTTCAAGATCTCTTATAAGGAAAAAATTTATTTTTTTTAGATTCAGAGAATCTATTCATGACATAACAAAATGGTTAATAATTTTTTTCACAAGAGAGATCAAGTGCTCGAATTAAGTAAAATAGCAAAAACTAATTCAATAAAGGTTCTAATTTTCTTTCTGTTTACCATTCATTTTAGAAAAAAAATATGGTGCAGTCGTTTAATGTATAATTCCATTAAATTAATGGGAATCATACTTCGTTCTCAATTGCTATAAAAGCCCTTAACCTTTCTACTAGTAATCGAAAACTTTGAATATGCCAAACACTTCACTTTTATTTTTCACAAAGTATACTACAGTGTAGTCAAAGCAATTATAAATAAAAGTGATAAACTATCATTTTCCATTTCTGGTTAACGTTCTATCTTATTCGCATATATCTGAGTGAGTCAAAACTAAATACTCTGATTTCCTTACTGATTTATGCGAAGTCTTGAAAATTCTTGCTTGACTACAAAAACCACAATTTTTTCTTAAGTCATTTAAGAAAATAACTTTTGAAAAATGCTATGTAGCTCTTATTGAAAAGAATGCGTTTATTTACACGTCAAAGTCAAACACATGTAAAAAAAATAGTAGTGTACAAAACTTCCGATAAACAAACTAAACAATGCGTTAAAAAAATATCATTGTTAAAAAAAAAAATTCACCAGACTCAACATACTTTTCTTATTTTCAGCAACGATCTATGTTCAAAACATAGCATGATCACAGCGAGCGAAGCCGGTAACCATCCACCAACCATCGCATTCACCAACAATTAATGTTGATTTCAGAAATTATAGCAACAGATTGTTATTCAATCAGGTTAGCTTGCGGGGAAGAGCTTCGCCTGTTCCTACACTTGCGTGTCATATGACCTGGTCTCTCGCAATTGAAACAATTAATGGAGGAGCATCGTCATTTCTATGTCGTGGTGGTTGAAGTTTAGATAATGGGAAATTGGGCGGGGGGGGGGGGGGGGGGGTCCCATTCCAGTTGCTATTCCTTTGAGTCTAATTAACGTTTTAATTTCTGAAAGGTTTTCTAGAAAATTATATTGCAATCTTTATTATATATTGCAATATATCGTAAAAAGCATAACTTCTCAAAAAATAATTTTGCTAATGAGATCAAAAGCAATTCTATGATATAAAACCATTAACCGTTAAGTGTTAACCACTAACGGTAGCAAAAGATATGAATAATAATAAAAATATGCAATTTCAAATTCACAAAAAATATGAATTAAAAAATTCATTCTTATAGAGATGATTATTCTCTTTCCGTAGAATTAACAATAATATAGAGATAATCATTCTCTTTCTATAAGACCGTATAGGGAAAATTATTCTCTTTCCAATGATAAACTGTATAGAGAAAATCATTCTTTTTCTATCGATAAATATTATAGAGAAAATTATTCTCTTTCTGTATGAATATTTCTTTAGCTATTTTATCTATTCCTTTCTAATCGGCTGTTTCAGTGAGCACTTGAATGTCACCTTTTAAATGTTGGCAACATTTTTTATAATTAATAAAAAATAAAAATTATTTTGTTGCCATTGTTTTAATTGACATTCTTGAAAATGAAACGATTTGTTGATGTTAGAAACAGCAGAATCAGAGTCAGTAATGTCTTCGGTAGTCATAGCTAAATTCTGAAACGTCTTAAAATTGTTGTTTTTGAGTTTCAGAGAAATATTTCAGAAAATCAATCCACTGAAGAAATTACTGATTGGAGTCGTGGACTATGTCGCTCTCTTTAAGACGTTTCCTGGCACTGCTCAAAATTGTGCAGACGGGCTATCAACCACGACGTCCCCAGGATAAAACAGCTCAGTCAAAATTGTTACGAAATATCACTGCACGGTGAAATTTCGCTCGAGATAATACACCTTCAATATGGTTCGAAAACCACTCAATATGGTCTATAAACCACTCAATATGGTTCGTAAACCATTCTTAATGGAGTAGAGAAAAAAAAGAAGTATTTAGGGAGAAGAGAGAAGAACTTTGAAATGCGTCAAGTTTCGGTGTAAAAACCAAAGTCAGGAAATGTCCTATTTATAGGCACAATATCGACTTGCTGCGCAAGTAAAGTTGTTGGGGAAAAATCCTCAACAGCTAAAATTGTTCGACTTGCTACGCAAGTAAAGTTGTTGGAGAAAAATCCTCAACAACTAAAAACGGCTCCGTTCAATGTACCTGGACAGTTTAGCGTAACAGCTACGAGAGAAATGTAGACCTCACCGTTGGAGCCTTGGGGATCAAGGAACGCAAAAATAAAATAATTATTTTTTTCGGACAAATTAATAACACCACACAGCCCAAGCCTCGTCCGAGCCGAGCCCTCTTTCTGTAGTTTTTTCAATGCCTTTACCGATGATGTGTTCGACAAGATTCATGGAGCGACAAAGATTCTTGATTACCGTCGAGAGACCTTTTCAACATCAAAGATACACATCATGTTTCCCAACGGCGATGTCAACCTAACATTGGCCACCGATGAAGTGAGCAGTTTCAGCTCTACTGCCGAAGCCACAACTCGGGCACTTCAAGTTGTGGCTGCCACACCAGGGCCTAGACCAGCTGAACGGACCACGAAAGGGTAAAAAAATAGTTTTATTTTATTTTATTTTATTTATTACAAAAATTAGTAAAATTTTTGGTATAATATTTTTTGTAATGTTTTAACTGTCAGGTTCATTATCAAGGAGACTATCATCAAATTAACGACTAAAGTACTCACCAATATGTGTATGCAGATAATCCTCAGAGTGTTAAATTTGAACTGAAAGGTGCGATTGAAAGTCCATGTCACAAGCATAAACAGAAATTGACCATTTTCGAAATTTGTTTGCTTCTCTTTTGACTATCATATCAACTCATGAGTGTGTATCTGTTTAGCCCTTTTATTTATACTCTCTATCTAAGCCTCCAAAAAATATATAGTAATAGATTTTACCATATTATTATTATTATTATTATTATTATTATTATTATTATTATTATTATTATTATTATTATTATTATTATTATTATGCTTTGATTCTCAGGATTTTAGTTTAGTTGCAATTTCTTAGATTCTTAATAATTTTGCCGTATTATTTACACTCATTGATGAGATTGGATCCTCACAAGTACTTGTGAGACAAATTCGGAGAGAAAGTGACACAAACAAAGAGATAATACTATTTATTACATTTATTATTATATTGTATGTGTCACTCTCTCTCCAAAATTGTCCTCATTGATGAATTTACTTGCATGCATGTAATTAATGGATAGGTTAATTCTCTTTTGATTGGAACAACCAACAAGAAGTTTATTCTTCCCCGTCATAGATGAATGAATAATTGATCATCAAAGAGAATCTATAACACTAGAAATTTGGTTGTCAAAAGTAATAAGATAAGGTGCTTCCTTTCAATGGTGGTTACCCGTGTTATATTAAAGAAAGCATAGGGTTTGGCTTTTAGATTCTTGCGACAACTTTACAAGAAGAAATGGTGAGATAATAATAGCTACTGTTTGAGCTTCATATTTCCTTCTCTAGGCATTATTTTCAATTTGGTTTCATAGGGTTATGAAAATTGAATTTCCATAATTTAAGTTTTCGAGAAACTATTTAATTTAACTTGAACTTCTGAACGTCTTAAAAGGGATGAGTTTAGGGATGAGTTTAGATAGTAGTTATATGTTGGGGTGGGGGAGAGGAGAGACGATGTTACTTAGCATACAAACCAACATCCAAGACGAGGCATAGGCATGTACACAACTATTGGAGTGAATTGATTGTTTTGAAATTAACTATATAGCAATGTTACAATACAAATCGACTTTTTGTTCAGTTTATTTTTGGATTTTAATTTTAATTTTTTGAAAATAAAATAAATTTATCAATCTAATCTAATATATTATATAATTGGATTGTACTTAAAATTAAAAGTAAAATCGATGACATAAGGGTAGCGAGCGAAATAAATTTATCAATCTAATCTAATACACTCGTTGAAAACTTGGAATTCTTAATAACCAGCCACTAGGGAAATATATCATGATTATTACCATGCAGGTAGGTTCAGAATAAAAGCCTACGTTTTCTTCAAAACAGATCCACTAATATCTAATCAAATCAACAAATATTAGAACGTTCAGCCGGTTCATTGTCTTAAATTGTCTTAAAGAAGAAAATCCGGCTGTCGATTTCCTCGCTAAACTTGGAGCACAATCTCACTGCCCTTAGAGTACTTTTGAAAATTCCCCCACCGGGATAGAAGCAACTCTCACTATAGATGCTAGCCGTAGTCTAGTTTGTTGGAATTTTTCATACACACCACACACACTCACACACGCACTAAGAGAGAGAGAGGGAAGAAGACGTAACTGAAAACGGTTAAGAGTAAAACTGAAATCCAGTGTGTTATTGCATCACTGTGAATGTTGCTTATATACTCAGTCCATGTAAGCATGCTGAGTCAGCAAACAATAGTAAACATACAACTGAATAAAAGAGTAATTTCGATTCCCTCACTTCGACAGATCAGTTAACATAGTCGAACTAGCAGGTGTCGAACTAGCCAGTTCTGTGAGTCGAACTAGCAGGTGTCGAACTAGCTTACTTATTTAACACACCCCCTTAAGCTAGTTTCTATCACAAACAAACAACAACAAAACACAACAAAATCTATCTAAGTAAACTTATTACAATCAACCACATTCAGCATGCTCCTTAGCCTTTTGAATGTCCCTGCCTTCACTGCCTTGGTGAACAAATCTGCTGCCTGCATATCTGATCTGCAGTAGCTCAGCTTCAGCCTTCCTTTTGTGACTTGATCTCTTAAGAAATGATAGCGTGTCTCTATATGCTTCGACCTTCCATGTGCCACTGGATGTTTGGCCAAGCTAATTGCAGATTTGTTATCCACATATAGCTCCACAACACCTTCCTTCTTGATCATCAGTTCTTGCATCAAATTGTCTAGCCAGATTGCTTGACAGGCTCCCATTGAAGCTGCAATATACTCTGCTTCACATGAGGACAATGCCACAACCGATTCCTTCTTTGAACTCCATGAGATGGGACCTGTGCCAAGCAGAAACACAGAGCCAGCAGTGCTCTTTCGATCAGATTTGTCACCTCCCCAATCTGCATCAGTGAAGCCATAGAGACATTTCTCATTGTCTCTGCATTTACCAGGCAACAGAATTCCATATGCCATAGTGCCTTTGACATATCTTAGGATTCGTTTTGCAGCAGCTAGGTGTGATGTTTTAGGCCTGCACATAACTCTGCTAATCAGTCCTACACTTAAACTGAGGTCAGGTCTGGTGTTGCATAGATATCTCAGTGCCCCAACCACCTGTCTGAACTCTGTAGCATCCACCTCTGGTTCATCAGCATCTTTGTCGAGCCAAAGCCCAGCCTCTGCTGGTGTTTCGACACTGTTGCAGTGTAGCATATTGAACATGTGCAGTATATCAGAAGCATACTTCTTCTGTGACAGCAGCATACCATCATCAGTACTTTGAAATTCAATTCCTAGGAAATAAGAGATCTCTCCTAGGTCTGTCATTTCAAAAGTATTCATCATTCTCTTCTTGAACTCAGCCACCTTGGCTTCATTGTTTCCAGTAACCAACAAATCATCAACATAGAGGCATAGGATTATCACATCTCCACCATCTGACTTCACATACACCCCATGCTCAGAAATACATCTCACATACCCCATGTTGATCAAGCTCTTATCTATCTTCTTGTTCCAAGCTCGTGGAGCTTGTTTTGGGCCATACAATGCCTTTCTCAATTTCAAGACTTTGTTCTCACTTCCTTGTTTCACAAAACCTGCTGGTTGTTCGACATAAACCTCCTCTTCCAATTCTCCATTTAAGAAGGCAGATTTTACATCAAGTTGATGTATCTTGCACCCTTGCATACTTGCATGAGCTACCACAACTCTCACAGTTTCAAGTCTTGCAACGGGTGCAAAGACCTCTTCATAGTCAACACCATATCTTTGTAGGAAACCTCTAGCCACCAATCTTGCTTTGTGCTTCACCACTTCACCTTTAGGATTTACTTTCACTTTGTATATCCATTTCACACCTATTGCTTTCTTTCCTTTGGGCAATCCGACCAATTCCCAAGTCATGTTCTTCTCTATAGATCTGATCTCCTCTTGCATAGCTTCCAGCCACTTAGAATTTTTCATTGCTTCCTGCCAAGTTACTGGTTCTGTCCTAGCAAGAAGTGCAAAGTGCACTATAACACCTTCTTATTGACTGCACTATCAGTCATTACCTCACAATCACTTAACCTTGCAAGAACCTGCCTTTGTCTCAGTGATCTTCTTAGTATCTCTAGACTACCTTCTTCACCATCATTCTCTTCGATAGGCTCAGTTTCACCTTCCAGTTCTAACTCTGTTTCACCAGCAGGCACCTCAAACAGATTCTGTTCGACAGCAGTGGAATCACTCCACTTCCATGTCTTCCCCTCATCAAACACCAAATCTCTACTTATCAAAATTTTGTTATTCACAGGATTTACTAACTTGTAACCTCCAGTCGAATGATAGCCTATCATAACCATCACTTCTCCTTTATCATCTAACTTTGTTCTCTGTTGGTCAGGCACGTGTCTGTAGCAAATAGACCCAAATATTCTGAAGTGTGATACATTTGGCTTGGCACCTGTCCAAGCCTCCTCAGAGGTGATATTGTCCATTCTCTTTGTTGGACTTCTATTAATGATATATACAGCAGTATTAACAGGGAGAACCTCTCCCCACCATCTCTTAGGCATATTCTTACTTTTTACCATGCTTCTCACCATATTAAGCAATGTCCTGTTTTTCCTCTCAGCCACTCCATTATGTTGAGGAGTGTATGGAGGTGTGATCTCATGTGTTATTCCTTCAGCTTCACATAATTCATTAAACTCAGTATTTACATACTCCCCACCCCCATCAGTTCTTAGCACTTCTATGTTCTGTCCACACTGTTTTTCGACTAGGACTTTGAATTTTTTGAATACTCCTAACACATCATTCTTCCTCCTAATCAAATAAATCCAAATCTTCCTAGTGAATTCATCAATGAATGTAACAAAATACTTGTTACCTGCAGGAGTTTCATGCTGTATTGGACCACACACATCTGAAAAAACCACCTGCAGCTTTCTCTTTGATCTCCTTGGCACACTTGGATTGAAGGAACTTCTAGGCATCTTTCTCTCCACACACTCTGCACATACATCCTTTGGAACATGGATATGAGGCAGACCTTTCACAACTGTCTTGCTCTGCATCCTGTTCAGATCACCAAAATTTAAGTGTCCATATCTGAAATGCCACAGCCACTCTTCCTTGTCCACTGATGTGGCTAAGCACTGTTGCATCAGCACACCCAATTCGACCTTAAATGTCCCGTTCTTGGAGAGAGTTGCCTTTATCAACAGCCTTTGTTCAGTGTCATACGCCTTCATAGCATTGTCTTCCAGCACCATCCTATATCCTTTCTCCAATAGCTGTCCAATACTCAGCAAATTGCTTTTCATCCCTGGCACATACAGTACACCAGAAATGAAGCACGGTGAACCATCCTTCTTTCTTATCATCACCTTCCCCACACCTTCCACCTTCATGGTTCTATCATCAGCAAACCTTACTCTACTCTTGATTGAGAAATCAAGTTCGACAAACCAATCTCTCCTCCCTGTCATGTGTGTCGAGCAGCCTGTGTCGAGAAACCAGTGCTCACCACTCTCACCTTCCTCCTTAGTTGTCACCATTTGCACTATTTCATCACTGCTCTCTGTCACCTCAATCACCATCAACAGAGATTCCTCCTTCTCTTCCTCTTCTTCAGCCATTTTAGCATCATTGCCATCAACATTGCTGTAGCACTCATCAGCAAAATGTCCATATTTCTCACAGTTATAACACTGTATATGGCTCTTATCAAATCTTCTCCCTCTTCCTCTAAAACCTCTACCACCTCTACCTCCTCTTCCTCTATAGCTATCACTACTACTACTTCCTTGCTCATTACTGTTACTGTTATCACTATTGTTTGATTTAGCAGAGTTTGAGTTATAGGAATTACCTCTTCCTCTTCCTCCTCTGTAATTGTTTCTGCCTCTACCACGTCCTCTTTGATTTCCACCAGTTTTGTTTCCTGTTTGTACTGCTAAATCTTGCTCAGTGCCAGGCTTCACCATCTTCTTCTCATTCATTCTCTGCTCATGTGCTTCAAGAGATCCTTGAAGTTCTTCTATCGTCATTGTTGACAGATCTTTCGCCTGTTCAATCGCCACCGTGATGTGATCGAAGCGCGACGACACAGATCGCAAAATCTTCTCCACAATTGATTCATCAGACAATGTTTCACCACAATACAACATCTGATTCGTCATGGTTTGGACTCTAGTGAAATACGCAGCAATCGATTCACTCTCCTCCATTCCTAGCAGTTCATATTGTCTTCTTAGGGTTTGAAGTCGCACCTTCTTCAATTTCTGATCTCCGGCGTAGGAATTCGCGAGAAAGTCCCACGCTGCTTTGCTCGTTTCAGATCTAGCAATCTTCTCAAAAATTGCAGGACTCACACACTGATGGAGGATACACAGACCTTTCCAATCCTTCTTCTTTGATTCTCTGTAAATTTTTTGTTGCGCAACGGTTGCGTTCGCCGGTAACGGAGCTAGTCCGTTCTGCACCAAATCCCACACATCCTGATAACCAAGGATCGCCTTCATCTTCATACTCCACTGATCGTAGTTTCTTCCGTCGAGGATCGGAAAATGGTCGTTCGTCGTCATCACAGT
Organism: Astragalus membranaceus; assembly: GCA_039519185.1. Taxonomy (NCBI): domain Eukaryota; kingdom Viridiplantae; phylum Streptophyta; class Magnoliopsida; order Fabales; family Fabaceae; genus Astragalus; species Astragalus membranaceus. The sequence continues at coordinate 153,176,011 of CM076848.1, forward strand.
TTACTCTTCACCGTTGAGACTTCACTCGTCTTCTCACACTGGATTCACTCTCGAAAAACTTCAACAATCACGCTCTGAATACCATTTGTTGGAATTTTTCACACACACCACACACACTCACACACGCACTGAGAGAGAGAGAGAGAGAGAGAGAGAGAGAGAGAGAGAGAGAGAGAGAGAGAGAGAGAGAGAGAGAGAGAGAGAGAGAGAGAGGGAAGAAGATGTAACTGAAAACGGTTAAGAGTAAAACTGAAATCTAGTGTGTTATTGCATCACTGTGAATGTTGCTTATATACTCAGTCCATGTAAGCATGCTGAGTCAGCAAACAATAGTAAACATACAACTGAATAAAAGAGTAATTTCGACTCTCTCACTTCGACAGATCAGTTAACATAGTCGAACTAGTAGGTGTCGAACTAGCCAGTTCTGTGAGTCGAACTAGCGGGTGTCGACTAGCTTACTTATTTAACTTAGTTTTGAGGATTTAGTTTGTGTTTTTTTTCTTTTTCCTTTTTGCTCCTTTTTCTCTTTTGTAACCAAAAAAAATCAACAAATATTAAAACATTAAAAGAAAGGAACTTTGGTTGCATATTGTTACTTAATTACCGTCCTTATAGGATCTCTTATATCGACTTTTAGTTGTATTGTCTGTAGGCTCCAAATCATTTTCCATTCAAATAAAAATGCATTGTATTTGACATTTGCAATGAGCCTAAATAACAACATCATAGATCGTTGTACTAAGTGTTTATACGGACAACAAATTAGTTTAGCAGAACAAGGTCATGAAACATCCTTGGCTCGGTTGGCTAAATACGATGGCCGCAGGCTGAGGATCGAGGATTAGTCGGGGAATTATATGCCTGAGGTAAGGATGACTTGCTTGGGCGCAAGGAAAAGAGGCACGTGGACAGAACGTGAGAGCGGTTGAAGGTCAAGCAAAGAGAAGAAGCCTTGAAGAGTTGAGCGAGGAGGTTTTTTCATCCCACTAACCATGCTAGTGAGATCATGGGTTATGGTTTCGATTTCTTAGGGCTTAGGAGCGAGATCACGCGTTGATCTTCAATTGATCCAGTGGTAGGCAAATGTAGACTGGCATAGTGACCGACGAGGTTCTCTGTATATATATAGAGAAGAATACTTGTAAAAAATGACACACATCAATCAATACACAATCTATTTTTCTCACAATTTATCTTACTTTATCGCATTTATTTTACTTTCATGCAATATGCCTGTAGATAATCCAATCCTCGCGTCCCCTCTACCAAACCTAACACTCTTTGGAGGAGTTAGGAAACCCACAGTTGAGGAACAAAGTTCCTTCCTCAACGCAAATGCTTGAAGAACAGATGAATCAAAGACTGTCCAAACCTCTGACCACTGCCACGAAATAAAATTGAAATCAACACAGCAAAGATTCAGATCTGAAAAAGTTCCATTTTTTCTGAACTAAAATCGAAATCACCTTCATCATTTATGCAAGCTTCGTTTTTTTGAAAAAGTTTTCCAGATCTGAAAAAATTCATTTTTCTGAACGATTGTACTAAAGATCTATTGTTATTGAACAATTGTACTGAATGAAGAAGATGAATAATTTTTGTTCAGTACCTAGCAGCACTGCGATGACTGCTGTTGGTAGGTCTCTTGCAATCTGAGTGGAGTGTGGAAAGAATCCCGGAGGGGGCACCTGCAATGCCACTCCGACGCCCAAGTCAGTATAGGGAATAAGAGAGTAGTATGATCTAGGAATGAGAGTGTACCTATTTATGGCAATGTGAGCCAGTATTTATAGGGATTCATGTAGGATTTGAGTCGTTGGATCAATCGGATGAATATGAGCCATCCAAGTGTGAGAGCCACAAGTGGGCTGATTTATGGTGGATATGGATCAAAATGATTGGGCCTATCCATTGTTGAATTGCTGAATGAGCCTCTTAGTCCAGTCCAGAACAGTTGCCCCCCAAGCCGAGATTATTCCGGAGGATGGTCTTGGCTTGAAGTCTTTGCTGACATCGTACCTGTTGGCTAATCCGCCTCTGCAGGTTGTCTCGGGTCGTCCCGACGGGATGGCCTATTGCTGCCGATAGCATCAATGCTCCCGGAAGCACCTGATAGTTTGTGGTTATGAGGCGTCTTCTTATCGCCTAGTAACTGTTTTCATGGCTTCGGTCGAGGAAGTGAACTCTTACCCTTTGCAAAATCTAACCCACTCCACGAGGGAGGGAGAGGCGAAACCCAACGAGTGAGAAAGAGGGAGAAGAGGACTGAGACCCCAAGGTCCCCTGCTTGTGCTTATCTCCGTATCTAGTGGCTGAGACCCGAGACCTTGTGGTATCTTGCCTGATGCGTGAGACCTCATGGTCTCATTCGTGCTGCCTGAGACCTTATGGTCTCATGCCTTGTTGATGACTTTGCGTCTGTGCGCCTTTCGTTGGACTTTTGATTGAGTGGAGAGTTTAAGGTAGACAAGTTGGTCTTGCCTTGATCATTGTAATGCACCAAAGATTAAGTATGAGATGCAAAAACCTAATCTTTTTGAATTGGATTGGATCCCCTTTTGCTTTGGCTTTCCGCTTGCTATCTGCCTTGGTAGGCCGTATTGAGTCTAACTGTTACTTTGTAGTTGCATTTCCGCCCACTTCTTTGTGGTTAATGGCTTTCCGGCTACTATGAATATGTGAGCTTCTGTCAATTGAGCTTTTTACAAAATATCATTGATTCGTGATCTGGGTTGCTGAGGCGTGGGGAGCCTAAGTGATTTCTTTCTTGCTTGGCGCATTCTGTCTTATTGAGGACGAGGCAAATTTCTTGTCGTTCGCGACGCACTACACCAGGACATGGCGCAACGCACTCCCACTGGTACGAGACGATGCAGATTTACTTAGTGCTCTTCGACGCGACGCCTCCAATCAAGTGTTTGTCGCGACGCTTCTTCAACACGACGCATCCAGCAGACGACGCATCCTGCACGCGACGCGTCCAACCAGAATCCAACAACGCGACGACTCCTGCACGAGACGCATCCAGCAGGGGTAAGCAGGGCTGAGCACCGGGTGGGTTCGGGCCCAAATGGGCAAAACCGACCAAAACCGACAGACACAAAATGAGGCCCGTGTCCGCCCAATGCTGGGTTCGGTTTTGACCGGGTTCGGGTAGAAATGGGTGCGGGTTATACGGGTGGGTTCAGGCGGGTTGGAAACATAAGTTCCTTTTCTTCAAGCCAAACTCAGATCTGAACATCTCACCAAAAAAACTCAGATCTGAACAAAGGAGATGAAGCTGATGAACGAAGGAGATGGATGAGGCCTGAGGGAGGGAACTGATAAGGGAACGAGAGAGATGGATGAGGGAGGAAAATGAACGAAGTAGATGGATCGAGTTCGCCGTTTTCTTCCTCGCAATCTCCGTCACCGTTCGCGTTCCCAGGACCTCCGTGTTGAGGTTTTTAAATCTCTGTGTTTTGTGTTTGAGATAGATGAGAGATTCAGAGAGATATATGTTTGAACTTTGAAATTGATGAAATCATGAAAACATATAAGAAACAAGTGACAATCAAAAGTGAGTGAAGAGAAATGAGTGACAATGGTGGAAACTGAAAGAGAAGGGAAGAAGCGCAGGAGCGAGATAGAGAACTCAGAGAAGAAGCGCAACAGAAATCAGAGAATGAGAGGCGCTGTGCTTATGTTTTTTGGTATTTAAACCTAGGGTTAAGTAGGGATTCGGGCGAGTGCGGGTAATGCGGGCGGGATTGCGCTGGAACCGAGCCCGACCGCACGAAGCAGGGAGCAACCGTATGCCACACCGCCTGTACCCGTAGAATCGAGCGAACTCACCCGCGTGACTAGATACTGAAACAGGTTGTGCGAGTTCGGGCGGGTCCGGCTTGGGTGATCAGACCTAGGGGTAAGGCTTCGACGCGACGCATCCAGAGGGCCAAGACCTCGACGCGATGCATCCAGATAGTCATGGCACGATGCGATGCATCCAGAGGGTCGACGCGACGCAAGACGACAAACAAAGGCAAGGCGCGACGCATATCGGGGTTTCTTTGAGTTGTGACGGATCTTCTCAGATTTTCAGATAATCGCCAGGTGTGGCTCGCTTTTCGTGCTAAGCTACCGACGTTTGCTTGGACTGTTTGTAGTGAAGTACACCATTGGCACAGTTTAACGGGACTCGGCCTGGATTGAACTCGTCCAAAGGGGTTGTGACCACCAAAGTCAACTTAAAGTATACACTTGGCACAGTTTACCAGGACTCGGCCTGGATAGAACTCATCCAACGGGGTTGTGACCACCACGGTTAGATTAAAGTATACCATTGGCATAGTTTACCAGGACTCGGCCTGGATAGAACTCGTCCAACGGGGTTGTGACCACCACTGTCAGCTTAAAGTATACCCTTGGCACAGTTTACCAGGACTCGGCCCGGATAGAACTCGTCCAACGGGGTTGTGACCACCACAGTCAGCTTAAAGTATACCCTTGGCACAATTTACCAGGACTCGGCCTGGATAAAACTCGTCCAACAGGGTTGTGACCACCAAGGTCAGCTCAATTGAGAGAGTCATGAGATTCCTGCCTCGATACATAGGAAAAACACAAACGATCGTGGTGTCGCCCTCCTGCCACCCTCTTTACTGACAGTCTTTGTTTGTTTAGGCGCTTCATGGCACACTGGATTCCTTTACCCGAATTCGAGGTACATGTTAGCGTCCAGCAACTTCGTGCGATCGTACATCAAAGAGATGTATTTGCAAGACTATCTTCTTGGGGTGATGATATTGGCTTGAAGCTGTTATTGAGGTTGCCCTTGTAGGCTAGGCAGTCTCTCTCAGCAGGCTGTGCCGCCACTGCAGGCCAGGCAGTCCCTCGCTGCAGGCTGCATCGCTCCTACAGGCCAGGCAGTCCCTCCATGCAGGATGCATCGCTCCTGCAGGCCAGGCAGCCCCTCCCTGCAGGCTGTGTTGGGTCTCAAACTCGCCTTGCTCCATGCTTAACAATGGGGTTAGACCATTTCTCCTTCTTACTCTTAAAGAATTTTTGGTACAAATGCTAAAAATAATGAACTAGACTAAAGACGATAATTGCAAAATGAATCTCAATTAGTCATTCATATTGAGCTTTTACATTTTGCATAAGTGCTTATTTTCTCAACTAGGACTAGCTCTAGGTCCATGTCCTGGTGATTGACTTCCTACTCAGAGTTGTAACGCCCTAAAATAATTTAATTGATTAATTAATTAAATTATTGGAGGGATACAATATTTGTTTAAGTGGAATAATTTATGTATAATTGTTTTATTGTAGGAGGCGAAAAGAATTAAAAAGGGTAGTGTGAAAAATGGGCCCAAGCCACTTAAGTGACCCAAGCCCATTCCCATTTATCCTAAAACCTAAGAATTAGCTCTCATTATCAAGAAAGAAAGAAAAGGCAGCGAAACTGTGAGTGAGAGGAGAAGTGGGTTGCGATTTCCAGCAAGAAGAAAAGAAGAGTTTTAATTCATCTTGGCTTTAGGTAAGTGCCTTTGATCCTTTTCCCTTCCATTTATTCTTCTATTTCAAGTGGTGGTCTCAAACTCTTCCTTTTTCCATTGTTGCGATTTTTTCCCCCATGGTTTTGGTGCTAGGTGCGTTTCGGCTTAGAAGAGGAGGAGAGGGGCTGCTGCGATTTTGGTGACCTTGGCTCGTCGTGTTGCGGGGTTTTGTACGTGACGCATTCATCGTGGTTTCGGGCATACAAAATTCGAGGTAAGGGTGAGCGTTTTCAATTTAACGTAATTGAGTATAAGAAGGGTTTGTGGGTTTTTGGTAGTGGTTGAATTCGAAACTTATATGTGAAGAGGAATGATGGATTGAAGTATTATGTTGATATGCGAATTACCTTATGATGTGAGGAGATGCATTTTGCGAGTTTCCCCTATGTTGAAAATTTGAGAATTAACATTCGATTGTGCCATGAATTGAAATCGCATACCACTAAATGATTTAAATGATGATTCGTTGGTGACTTTTGAATGAGCATATGTGTCCATGTGACTTATATTGGTGACCATACGTTGGGTTGTTGCTGTTTTAAATTTCGGTTTAGGTGCTGTTTTTTTTTCTAGAGGAATAGGTGTTGTTTTATAAGGAAATGTGTGGCTGTTTTTACAAAAAAAAATAGGTGCTGTTTTTGTACAGAATTATGTTGCTGTCTTTATGAAAATTAGGGGCTGTTTTTGCAAAGGATTATGTTGTTTTTCTTATGAAAAATAGGTGCTGTTTTATCAAGAATTATAGTGCTATTTGCTGTTAATTAAGGGTTGCTGTTGCTGTCAATTATATATTACTGTTGCTGTATTTAATCATGCTGTTTGCTGTCAATAAAATGTCGCTGTTTTTACCAATAAATTGCTGCTGTCATGTTGCTGTTTTCACCAATAAAATGTCGCTATTTTTACCAATAAATTGCTGCTGTCATGTTGCTGTTTTCACCAATAAAATGTTGCTGTTTTTACCAATAAAATACTGCTGTTTTGCAATTTAAAGTTGCCGTTTTTGCTGCTGTTTCAGCCTATAAAAGCTACTGTATTTCACTATGTTTGCTGCTGTTTTTGAATTGCATTCTACTGCTGTCTTGCAATTTAAAGTTGCTGTTTTTGCCGCTGTTTTCAGCCTATAATAAGTGCTGTTTTTCCTCCACAAAATCGTGAAGCCTTGCTGTTTTTCTTCAAAAATAAATATGTGTTGTTGCTGAAATTTCTACCAAGAAAGGGGGCTGTTTTTCTTAAAAATAAATACATGCTGTGGTTGCTGTCTTCTTCAAAAATAAATATGCGATGTTGCTGTTTCTTTCAAAAGAAAATATGTGCTGTAATGCTGTTTTTCTTAGAAAATAAGGTGCTGTTTTTATGAGGTAATGGGCTGCTGTCATGCTGTTTTTCGACAAATAAATAATGCTGTTTTAATCGAGTAATGGTGCTGTTTTATAAATAAAATGATGTTGCTGTTGCTGTTTCTTTTGATTAAAAAGGCTGCCGTTTTATAAATAAGAAGTGTTGTTTCTCAAATTTTAAAGAAGTTGTTACGCGAACTTTAAATATGATGTTTCATGGTGATGTTGTGATAAATTGTGACGAACATGACGAGTTCACTTGATGAGTGTGTTTTATGATGACGATGACGAGTACTACAAGTGAGTGATTTTGGTGTTTTGCACATGTGTCCATGGTGTCTCATAGCATGTGCATCTTATGACGAATAGGCTTCGGCCTCTTAGTGACGGTGTGCCCATAGCGGCTTATTTATGACGAGAAAACAGTGACGGTGTGCCCATAGTGGCTTATTATGACGAGTATGGTACCATCATGCATATGCCCAGGTGTGGGTTGCATCTTCATGCGCATACATTTTTTTTATGACGAGTGATGTGAATTGTGATTTTTTTTTGGTTTTGTGTGTAATGACGATGAAGTTGATATTAATGATGATGTTGTGTGATAGTTTGCTCATATTACTCTGCTGTATGCTTAATTATATTTCGTTGAAAATTCTCACCCCTTCTGCTTGGAATGTTGCTCTATTGTGGCAACGCTGCAGGTGACTCCGATTGAAGGACATGCTGCCTTCCTTTATAGCTGATGAGATGTTTTGAGTCGCTCTCTGATATTGTAACACCTAGGGGGCGGGGCTGAAGTTGATAATTTATTTAATTAACTGTTTAATAATTTTTATTGATGTTTTGAGACGTGTTTGAGCGACTTTGGTGAGTTATTGCTATTTCCGCTGTGATGAGATTATTTTGAAGTTGGACTTTTGTGACGAATGCGTTGTTACACAAATGTTAATGGCGCAGAAGATGGGTTTTTATAAAGGAATATGTGACATTTCTTTTCTACTAATTAAATATTATTTTTGAAAATGAAAGTACTCTGATAATGACGTGCAAATTAAGGGGTAGAAAAGGGGTGTTACATAAGTGGTATCAGAGCAGTTCGGTCTGTCCGGCCGGTGGTCGAGTTGTCAAGTTGAGTAACATTTGAATTTTGTTACTCGTATCTAAATTTTGTTTTCTGTTGCAGTACTAGAATGGCAGGACGGAACGATGCTGCACTTGCTGCTGCTTTGCAGGCTATAGCTGGGGTTGTGGGTAACATACCCAATGCTATTGGTGATGGGACGCGTAGCTTGGCTACATTCCAGCGTGAGAACCCTCCTGCTTTTGAAGGCGGGTATAATCCTGATGGTGCCCTTGAGTGGCTAAGTGAGATGGAATGGATCTTCCGCGTGATGGATTGCACCGATGCTCAGAAGGTTCGCTATGGCACACATATGTTGAAGAAAGAGGCTTATGATTGGTGGAGGACGACTAGTCAGGGGTTGACGGCTGCCAATGAGGAAATTACCTGGGCTGTGTTTGAGAGGGAATTCAAGAGAAAGTACTATCCGGAGGATGTCCGCGGGAAGAAGGAGGTTGAGTTTCTGAGGCTTGAGCAAGGTAACATGACTGTGACTGAATATGCGGCAAAATTTACTGAGCTGTCTAAGTTTTACCCTCATTATGATAGAGAGGGTGCGGAGTTCTCCAAATGCATCAAATTTGAAAATGGGTTGCGTGCTGACATTAAGAGGGCCATAGGGTACCAGCAAATTCGTGTGTTTCCATTGTTGGTTAATAGCGCCAGAATTTTTGAGGAAGACAATAATGCTTTCTCCAGAGTCATGAAAGAAAAACAAAAGAATTTATCAAGTCGTGGTAAGCCATATGAGGCGCCTGCTGGTAAGGGCAAGGGTAAGTTTGTTGGTGGGCCTAAGCGAAGTGGGGGAGATGCTGCGGCCAGTGTTACTTGTTACACGTGTGGGAAAGTGGGTCATAAAAGTCCAGATTGCCCAAGCGGGGATAAGAAGAGATGTTATCGGTGTGGAAAAGAGGGGCATATATCTTCCGGTTGCGATAAGAAAGAAGTGGTATGCTTCAACTGCGGGGAGAGTGGTCATATTAGTACGCAGTGCTCAAAACCCAAGAAGGAGAAGTCTTTTGGAAAAGTGTTCGCCCTGGCTGAGTCTGATGTAGTGAACGAGATTCGAGGTACGTGCTATATCAATAATTTTCCTCTTGTTGTTATTGTTGATACTGGTGCTACCCATAGTTTTATTGCTGCTGCATGTGTTGAGAAGTTAAGCCTTGTTTTATCTGATATGTTGAGGGAGATGGTCATCGACACTCCAGCTAAGGGTTCGGTGACTACCTCCGTTGTTTGTGCTAAATGTCCTGTATCTGTTTATGGTAGAGAATTCTTGATTGATTTGATCTGTTTGCCGCTGAGTGGAATGGATGTCATTCTGGGTATGGACTGGTTAGTTGATAACCATGTCCATATCAACTGTCGAGAGAGGTCCGTGAGTTTTGAGTCGCCTGAAGAGGAGTCTGGGCTGTTATCTGCGGGTCAGCTGCATAGAGTGATGAGAGAAGAGGTTCAGCTGTTTTCTCTGTTGGCGTCGTTGTCTGCTGAGAGCCAAGCGAAGATTGATGTGTTGCCGGTAGTGCGTGAGTTTTCTGAGGTGTTCCCTGACGAGATTCCGGATGTACCACCAGAGAGAGGTGGAGTTTGCTATCGATCTGGTCCCCGGCACTAAGCCTGTGTCTATGGCACCGTATAGAATGTCTGCATCCGAGTTGGCAGAATTGAAAAAGCAACTTGAAGATTTATTAGAAAAGAAGTTTGTAAGACCGAGTGTGTCACCTTGGGGAGCTCCGGTGTTGCTAGTGAAAAAGAAAGACGGTAGTATGAGGTTATGTGTAGACTATCGACAGTTAAATAAAGTTACAATCAAGAACAAATATCCGTTGCCAAGAATTGATGACTTGATGGATCAGCTAGTGGGTGCTAAAGTATTTAGCAAGATTGACTTAAGGTCTGGTTATCATCAGATCAAGGTCAAGGATGAAGATGTCCAGAAGACGGCATTTAGGACAAGATATGGGCACTATGAGTATTCCGTTATGCCTTTCGGGGTGACTAATGCGCCGGGGGTATTCATGGGGTACATGAACCAAATCTTCCGTGAGTACTTGGATAAGTTTGTGGTAGTTTTCATTGATGACATTCTGATTTACTCTAGGTCAGAAGAGGAGCATGCGGAACATCTGAGGCTGGTGTTAGAAATTCTGAAGGATCGAAAGTTGTATGCGAAGTTGTCCAAGTGTGAGTTTTGGTTGAAAGAAGTCAGTTTTCTCGGTCACGTGATTTCTAGTGAGGGAATTGCGGTAGATCCTTCCAAAGTTGATGCAGTGTTGCAATGGGAGTCTCCAAAGTCAGTTACTGAAATCAGGAGTTTTCTGGGATTGGCTGGCTATTATAGAAGGTTCATCGAGGGGTTCTCGAAGTTGGCTCTGCCATTGACTCAATTGACTTGCAAGGGTAGGGTTTTTGTTTGGAATGACCGATGTGAAGAGAGCTTTAATGAGTTGAAGAAGAGGTTGACTACGTCTCCGGTGTTGATCCTGCCTAATCCGGTTGAACCGTTTGTGGTTTATTGTGATGCGTCTAAGATGGGTTTGGGTGGTGTGCTTATGCAGAATGGGAAGGTGATCACTTATGCGTCGAGGCAACTGAGAATTCATGAAAAGAATTACCCTACTCACGACTTAGAACTTGCTGCTGTGGTATTCGCATTAAAAATTTGGAGGCATTACTTGTATGGATCGAGATTTGAGGTGTTCAGTGATCACAAGAGTCTACGGTATCTGTTTGATCAGAAAGAATTGAATATGAGGCAGCGCCGGTGGTTTGAACTATTGAAAGATTATGATTTTGAATTGAGTTATCACCCGGGAAAAGCGAATGTGGTTGCGGATGCGCTGAGTCGGAAGACTTTGCACATATCGGCATTGATGGCTAGAGAGCTTGAGTTAATTGAGCAATTCAGGGACATGAGTTTAGTGTGTGAAGTTACGCCTCAGAGTGTCAGGTTAGGTATGTTGAAAATTGGCAATGATTTTATGGCGAGCATCCGAGAAGCGCAGAAGTTAGATGTGAAATTAGTTGATCTGATGAGTGGGATTGGTCAGTCTGAGAATGAGGAATTCGAGGTAGATGCGCAGGATGTACTGAGGTATCGTGGGAGAATTTGTGTTCCCGAAGATGAGGAGATGAGAAAGGCAATTCTTGAGGAAGGGCATAAGAGTAAGTTGAGTATCCATCCTGGAGCGACGAAGATGTACCAAGATCTGAAGAAGATGTTCTGGTGGCCTGGGTTGAAGCGCGATGTGGCGCAGTTTGTGTATTCGTGTTTGACCTGTCAGAAATCAAAAGTCGAACATCAGAAGCCTGCGGGGATGATGCAACCGTTGAATGTTCCAGAGTGGAAGTGGGATAGTATCTCCATGGATTTTGTGACTGGGTTACCCAATACGGTGAGAGGGCATGATTCAATTTGGGTGGTTGTGGATAGATTGACGAAGTCGGCTCATTTTATTCCTATCGGTATTAAGTATCCAGTGTCGAGATTGGCTGAAATCTACATTCAGGTGATTGTGAAGCTGCATGGGGTTCCTTTGTGCATTGTGTCTGATAGGGACCCAAAGTTCACTTCGGAATTTTGGAGTAGTTTACAGAAGGGGTTGGGGTCGAAATTGAGGTTGAGTTCAGCTTATCATCCTCAAACTGATGGGCAGACAGAAAGGACAATCCAATCATTGGAAGACCTGCTGAGATCATGTGTACTAGAGCAGGGAGGTGCGTGGGATACTCATCTTCCGTTAATTGAGTTCACCTACAACAACAGCTATCATTCCAGTATCGGGATGGCGCCGTTTGAGGCGTTGTATGGCCGGAGGTGTAGGACTCCGGTGTGTTGGTACGAGACTGGGGAAAGTTTAGTACTTGGACCTGAGCTAGTCAGAGAGACTACTGAGAAGGTAAAGATGATCCGGGAGAAAATGAAAGCGTCGCAGGGTAGACAGAAGAGTTACCATGATAAGAGGAGGAAAGATTTAGAATTTGAAGCTGGTGACCACGTATTCTTGAGGGTCACACCTATGACTGGTGTTGGGCGAGCGCTGAAATCAAAGAAGTTGACTCCTCGATTCATCGGGCCGTATCAGATTACGGAGAGAGTTGGAAATGTTGCTTATCGGGTGGCCTTACCACCTAACCTTTCGAACTTGCACGACGTGTTTCACGTGTCGCAGCTTCGGAAGTATGTTGCGGATCCGTCTCATGTGATTCAACTAGATGATGTAGAGGTGCGGGACAATCTCACCGTGGAGACTATGCCAGCTAGAATTGACGACCGTGAAGTAAAAGTGTTAAGAGGCAAAGAGATTAATTTAGTGAAAGTGGTTTGGTTGGGAGCCGTGGGCGAGAGCATGACGTGGGAATTGGAAAGTAAGATGAAGGAAGCCTATCCAGAGTTATTTGATTCAGGTAATTTCGAGGACGAAATTCTCTAAGTGGGGGAGAGTTGTAACGCCCTAAAATAATTTAATTGATTAATTAATTAAATTATTGGAGGGATACAATATTTGTTTAAGTGGAATAATTTATGTATAATTGTTTTATTGTAGGAGGCGAAAAGAATTAAAAAGGGTAGTGTGAAAAATGGGCCCAAGCCACTTAAGTGACCCAAGCCCATTCCCATTTATCCTAAAACCGAAGAATTAGCTCTCATTATCAAGAAAGAAAGAAAAGGCAGCGAAACTGTGAGTGAGAGGAGAAGTGGGTTGCGATTTCCAGCAAGAAGAAAAGAAGAGTTTTAATTCATCTTGGCTTTAGGTAAGTGCCTTTGATCCTTTTCCCTTCCATTTATTCTTCTATTTCAAGTGGTGGTCTCAAACTCTTCCTTTTTCCATTGTTGCGATTTTTTTCCCCATGGTTTTGGTGCTGGGTGCGTTTCGGCTTAGAAGAGGAGGAGAGGGGCTGCTGCGATTTTGGTGACCTTGGCTCGTCGTGTTGCGGGGTTTTGTACGTGACGCATTCATCGTGGTTTCGGGCATACAAAATTCGAGGTAAGGGTGAGCGTTTTCAATTTAACGTAATTGAGTATAAGAAGGGTTTGTGGGTTTTTGGTAGTGGTTGAATTCGAAACTTATATGTGAAGAGGAATGATGGATTGAAGTATTATGTTGATATGCGAATTACCTTATGATGTGAGGAGATGCATTTTGCGAGTTTCCCCTATGTTGAAAATTTGAGAATTAACATTCGATTGTGCCATGAATTGAAATCGCATACCACTAAATGATTTAAATGATGATTCGTTGGTGACTTTTGAATGAGCATATGTGTCCATGTGACTTATATTGGTGACCATACGTTGGGTTGTTGCTGTTTTAAATTTCGGTTTAGGTGCTGTTTTTTTTTCTAGAGGAATAGGTGTCGTTTTATAAGGAAATGCGTGGCTGTTTTTACAAAAAAAAATAGGTGCTGTTTTTGTACAGAATTATGTTGCTGTCTTTATGAAAATTAGGGGCTGTTTTTGCAAAGGATTATGTTGTTTTTCTTATGAAAAATAGGTGCTGTTTTATCAAGAATTATAGTGCTATTTGCTGTTAATTAAGGGTTGTTGTTGCTGTCAATTATATATTACTGTTGCTGTATTTAATCATGCTGTTTGCTGTCAATAAAATGTCGCTGTTTTTACCAATAAATTGCTGCTGTCATGTTGCTGTTTTCACCAATAAAATGTCGCTGTTTTTACCAATAAATTGCTGCTGTCATGTTGCTGTTTTCACCAATAAAATGTTGCTGTTTTTACCAATAAAATACTGCTGTTTTGCAATTTAAAGTTGCTATTTTTGCTGCTGTTTCAGCCTATAAAAGCTACTGTATTTCACTATGTTTGCTGCTGTTTTTGAATTGCATTCTACTGCTGTCTTGCAATTTAAAGTTGCTGTTTTTGCCGCTGTTTTCAGCCTATAATAAGTGCTGTTTTTCCTCCACAAAATCGTGAAGCCTTGCTGTTTTTCTTCAAAAATAAATATGTGTTGTTTCTGAAATTTCTACCAAGAAAGGGGGCTGTTTTTCTTAAAAATAAATACATGCTGTGGTTGCTGTCTTCTTCAAAAATAAATATGCGATGTTGTTGTTTCTTTCAAAAGAAAATATGTGCTGTAATGCTGTTTTTCTTAGAAAATAAGGTGCTGTTTTTATGAGGTAATGGGCTGCTGTCATGCTGTTTTTCTACAAATAAATAATGCTGTTTTAATCGAGTAATGGTGCTGTTTTATAAATAAAATGATGTTGCTGTTGCTGTTTCTTTTGATTAAAAAGGCTGCCGTTTTATAAATAAGAAGTGTTGTTTCTCAAATTTTAAAGAAGTTGTTACGCGAACTTTAAATATGATGTTTCATGGTGATGTTGTGATAAATTGTGACGAACATGACGAGTTCACTTGATGAGTGTGTTTTATGATGACGATGACGAGTACTACAAGTGAGTGATTTTGGTGTTTTGCACATGTGTCCATGGTGTCTCATAGCATGTGCATCTTATGACGAATAGGCTTCGGCCTCTTAGTGACGGTGTGCCCATAGCGGCTTATTTATGACGAGAAAACAGTGACGGTGTGCCCATAGTGGCTTATTATGACGAGTATGGTACCATCATGCATATGCCCAGGTGTGGGTTGCATCTTCATGCGCATACATTTTTTTATGACGAGTGATGTGAATTGTGATTTTTTTTGGTTTTGTGTGTAATGACGATGAAGTTGATATTAATGATGATGTTGTGTGATAGTTTGCTCATATTACTCTGCTGTATGCTTAATTATATTTCGTTGAAAATTCTCACCCCTTCTGCTTGGAATGTTGCTCTATTGTGGCAACGCTGCAGGTGACTCCGATTGAAGGACATGCTGCCTTCCTTTATAGCTGATGAGATGTTTTGAGTCGCTCTCTGATATTGTAACACCTAGGGGGCGGGGTTGAAGTTGATAATTTATTTAATTAACTGTTTAATAATTTTTATTGATGTTTTGAAACGTGTTTGAGCGACTTTGGTGAGTTATTGCTATTTCCGCTGTGATGAGATTATTTTGAAGTTTGACTTTTGTGACGAATGCGTTGTTACACAAATGTTAATGGCGCAGAAGATGGGTTTTTATAAAGGAATATGTGACATTTCTTTTCTACTAATTAAATATTATTTTTGAAAATGAAAGTACTCTGATAATGACGTGCAAATTAAGGGGTAGAAAAGGGGTGTTACAAGAGTCGAGAGTCTCGTCTTCTTCTACCTCTCAGGGCTCATGAGGCTCCCCCTCCGCATGGGCTTGCTCCAGCCATGGTTCTTCAATGGCCTTGAAGGCCAACTCGTCCTCTCCACAGTCCATGTGCTTCTAAGATCTTTGAGAGTGTGTTTGGATAGGGTATTTGTAGAGGGTAATGTAATTTTTGAGTGTAATTAAAATACTTTACTTTAAAATATCTTGTTTGGGTAAAAAATAATCAGAATTTTAAAATTGATGTAATTTTAAGAAGTATTTTGTTGAGGGTAAAAATCATGAAATTGAAATGACCCCAAATTAGAGAGAATTTCCAATTCCTCTCTCACTCTCGCGTTTTCCGCTTTCTCGGCCACAAACCTCCACAAATCTCGCGTTCTCCGCTTTCAATTATCTCATCCAAACAAATAATTTTGAAAATGAAAGTATTTCAATTGATGCATTTGAATTGCCAAGAATTTAAAATTTCCTAGAATTTTCAAATGCCCCCATCCAAACGCACTCTGAAGGAAATCGACCAAGTCACAGGGCTTGTTGATCCCAATTTCTCTTTGGAATAAGCTTCCTTTTCGGAGACCGTCCTTCATCCAAAAGAGCCTCATTTTATCTTCGAGGTTCCTGACATTCGCAGCTTCTTTGTCAAACCTTTCCAGATATGTCTGATCGCCCTGAGTACCTCTTCAGATTTGGGCTTTAAGCGGGAAGCGGCAAAATGAGTTGTGAACATCATTGCGAGCTGTCCCCATGATGAGATCGAGCTTGGCTTCAACTCCTGGAACGAAGTTAGGCCTGACTTCTCGAGAGTGAGGGGGAAGATCTTGCAGTGGACGGGTTCCCTTGCCCCTCGGTAGCGCATCATGAGAGAGAAGTATGCCAGTGACTATCAGGGTCCCCAGTCCTATTGTACAAGTTGAGGGCTGGAAGCTTCTCTAGGGCCTTAGGAATCAGACAATCATCAATCTTCCTGGTGAAGGGTCCCTCGTGGGAGAGCCATGGAATGTGGTGGGGTGACCCGTCCCCAAGGTCTATGCCTTGGCGAACACGTCGGGCTGGAGATCTCCTCGAGGAAGATCTGTGGCGACGCCTCTTGTGGATATTGGCTTGACTCCGTGACCTCTCGCGGTAATTGGAGGTTACTAGCGACTAGGTCCTGGAGGGAGAGTCCCTTAGCCAGTAGGTACGATCAGACGAAGTTGGAGGGGGTGCTTGGAGGTGAAACCGATCCTTGGTGCTTGCTGCGTCGGGGAGGAGAGTAACGAGCTCACTTTCGTCTGGGTGGAGAACGATGGTTGAGATGACGCTTGGGTGGAGATCCATGGCGCCCGGAGCTCATTGTCCTGGGGGGAGGAGAGTTCCAGCGAGGATGAGGCTGCTCAGACGTGGCTGCCATTCGTCTTTCTATCTGCATGAGGTGCGTCTTTTGCTGCAGCATAGCCTGAGTGCGGTTGCACGGCAGGTCCAGGAGCTGGAGGATGGTCGTGGCATCCTTAGGATGGACGGGGATCTGGATCGACTGCGGAGTCGGAACTTGGATGGTGTCACTTGGAAGAGTGGCAACAACACCTTGTCGCGTGTCTTCAGGTTGGGGTTGAGACACGGAAATGCTTCGGACCCAGGGTCTGCCTCGGGGTGCCATCAGGATGTAAGAGAAAACTCTGAAGAGATTGAAATGAGGTGAAAGCTAGACAGCTCCCACTGTGGTCGCCAATGTTCAGTACCTAGCAGCACTGCAGTGACTGCTGTTGGTAGGTTTCTTGCGATCCAAGTGGAGTGTTGAAAGAATCCCGGAGGGGGCACCTGCAATGCCACTCCAACGCCCAAGTCAGTATAGGGAATAAGAGAGTAGTATGATTTAGGAATGAGAGTGTACCTATTTATGGCAATGTGAGCCAGTATTTATAGAGAGTCGTGCAGGATTTGAGTCGTTGGATCAATCAGATGAATCTGAGTCATCCAAGCGTGTGAGCCACAAGTGCGCTGATATATGGTGGATATGGATCAAATGATTGGGCCTATCCATTGTCTAATTGCTGAATGAGCCTCTTGGTCCAGTTCAGAACAATTTCATTTTCCAGTTTTGTTCCCAGATTTGTTTTTGAATAATTCGATTTTGTTCCCAGATTTGTTTTTCATTCCTTTTCCAAATGTGGAAGATGACCTTTTTTTTCTAATCGAATTATTTATGTATTATATATTAGTATTTGGCTTACTTTACACAAATGATGAAGTAGTGTAGTGGTATTTGGGAGCCTATTACGCCTTGGATGTTACAAGTTCAACTCCCTAGCCAAATTTCTTATTTATTTTAGTAACAAGGTGACCCATATTGCCAAGCTAGTGCGACGTGTCAGCCATCCAGTGGTTGCTGACGTGGCACATGTCAGAGCCACGTGGCCATGATGACATAGGGTGTTGACGTGGCGTGTCAGTGCCACGTGGCACAAAGATGCAATAGTATGGTGACACTTGGCAGTGACGTTAGTGTTGATGTCATCTTAGTTTGCCACATCAGTTTTTTCTAACAGAAAGTTAACAGCAGGGGGTAACTAGAAACACCTAATATTTGAAAGGTGCATTTTTTTAAAAAAAAATTTGCAGGGGTGTTTACCGTGGATTTTGGTAAACACCGCTAGTTTCCAGTTTGGTTTACTTGCGGGATCAACTAGTAAATCCCAAGACAGTTTGGATAAAAGTTGTTTAGAAAACACGGGTTTCTTACGGGTTAAGTTAAAGAAAAGAAAGAAATTCAATGTTTCTTGCGAAACTAATGAATTATTCCAGAAAAGAAGAGAATTGCGTAAAACAAAGAAGGCAAAAAGTGCAGGAATTGGAAATAAACAAAGTAAAATTGCATTAAAAAGAGAAAAGTGGTACACAATCATACATTGCTTCTCTGGGCTCGTTTTTCGCTTTAACTTGGAAGTAGAGCGTGAGAATTTGTGTAATGAGTTTGTGACCCGTTTTCCTTATGGAAAACTACTATATATGCAAGGAGGAAAACATAAACTGCCTAAAACTGCTAAGAAATTCAAAAACTATAACTGCTATATACAATTCGACCATGTAACTGCCTACGCCTTCGACAGCAACATTGCTTTGGTCTTCGACCAAACTCCTTGGCTTTAACATTGCTTTGGGATATTTCGACTTAACCTTTTTATTGTAGGCTTTAGCCACTCTTTCTTTTTGCCTTGTAAGCGCGTCTAAGGCAGTTAATCTTTCTTCGTCTAGATCAACCAATTCATCTAACATCATTTCCCAATAATCATCAGATGGAATTTCAAATTGCCTTTGAATTCTGGTTGATTGTAGACAAATTCCGACTGGCAAAACTGCCTCATGCCCAAAAACGGGCCTAAAAGGAGTAGTACTAATTGACTCCCTAGGAGAATTTCGAGAAGCCCATAACACTTGGTCAAGAGTTTTATGCCAATTCTTAGGCTTTTGCCCAATATGCTTCTTTATCAAATTAATGATAATTTTATTGGCTGCTTCGACTTGCCCATTAGCTTGCGCATAGTATGGTGTCGAACCTAACAACTTGTAACCATTTTCAGCAGCAAATTCTACCATTTTCTGATCAATAAACACTGAACCTTGGTCTGTGGTAATGGTTTCTGGAATTCCAAACCTATATAAAATATGGTTTTGAATAAAATTGATCACTGCTTCTTGATTAACATTAGCCAAAGGAATAGCTTCTACCCACTTGGTAAAATAATCTATCCCAACTAATATCAAACGATGGCCTTTCGACGACGTTGGTTTAATCTCACCAATTATGTCTAAGGCCCATCCTCTAAATGGCCATGGTTTTATTATTGAGTGTAACTCACTCGCAGGTACATGTTGCACTCCTGCATGTTTTTGACATTCTTGACAACCTTTGGCGAATTCTATGCAATCTTTCAGCATAGTTGGCCAATACACACCCTGTCAAAATAAGAGCCATTTCATCTTGTGACCTGCTTGATGAGACCCACAAGTTCCACTATGAGTATCAGATATTGCCAAGTATGCCTCACTTTAACTAAGGCATTTGAGTAAAACTCCTTCAGGGGTCTTTTTGAACAACTCATTTCCAATAATCACATAGTTTAAGGCTCTATACTTGGTTTTCCTATTAGTTATTCCTGTTGGATTTTCCAAGTATTCGACAATCTGCTTTCGCCAGTCATCGTTCAACATATTGTCAATAGCAAAAACTTCAAAATTTTCACTATCACTATTTTTAGTAACTGGAGGTAATAATGCTTCTTCTCCCCCCCCCCCAAGTTTTTGTGTTGATAATTTCTCTAAAGAGTCTGCCGAAATCAATTTATCTTTAATTTCTATTAACTCTTCGAGTTTCTCTTTGGATACCTTATAACCTGAAGCAATTTGTGTCAACTCATTTGCCTCTTGATTATCAATTCGAGGCACATGCTTTATATTCACCTAGTCGAAGTGTTTTAACAAAGCATTGGCAGCAACAAAATATGTAATTAAATTTTCTTTAATACATTTATATTCTTTTGTTAATTGCTTCACAACTAGTTCAGAATCGCCTTGGATTTCGACATTCTTTGCCCCCAAGTCTAACAAGATCTCAAGTCCTGTTATTAAGGCTTCATACTCAGCCTCATTATTGGAGCAAAGTTCTTTAATTTTAAACTTATATTTCGTTGGTATTTTCATTGGAGAAACAATTAGAATTCCAAGGACGAATATCCGCTAAAATTAATGTTGCTTCGACTAATGAGTGATCGACAATAAAATCAGCAACAATTTGTCTTTTAATGGCCTTTAAAGGCTGATAAGTTAATGAATATTCTGATAAAGCCAAACCCATTTACCAATTCGACTATGTAGTATTGGTTTCGCCAATATATGTTTAATGATATCGTAATGCGAGTAAACATACACATCAATAGGCTTTATATATTGCTTTAACTTTGTACAAGAAAAATACAAACATAAGCACAATTTTTCTATTGGATGATACCTAGTTTCAGCATCATTTAAAACTCTACTAAGGTAATAGATGGCTCTTTCGACACTATTTTCATCCTCTTGTGCTAACATACTGCCTATTGATATATCTGATGCTGCTATATACAATTTCATTGCCTTATTTCTAATAGGAGGCTTCATCAAATATGTCTTGATCTCGTCGAAAGCTTTTTGATGTTCTGGTTCCCATCTGAAAACATCTTCATTTTTCAGTCGAAGTAATGGCGAGAGAATTTGAGTCTTGCCACTTAGATTTGAAATAAACCTTCTAAGGAAATTAATCTTTCCTAGCAATGACTGTAATTATTTCTTTGTCGAAGGAGCTTTTGTTTCCAAAATCGCTTTCGTCTTATTTTGATGGATTTCAATGCCTTTTTTGTGCACAACAAAGCCTAAAAAATCACCTGCACGAACACAAAAGGCACATTTGATTGGATTCATTTTCAATCCATATTTTCTCATTCTTTCGAATGATTGTCGAAGATGATCTAAATGACCATTTTATGATGAAGACTTAACAACAATGTTATCTACGTACACTTGCATAAAGTTTTCTATAAAATCATGAAACATAGAATTCATTGCTCTTTGGTATGTAGCACCAGCATTTTTAAGACCAAAGGGCATAACTACCCATTCATAAACACCTAATGCCCCTGGGCAACGAAACGCTGTTTTTGATACGTCTTCTTAGACTCTGCCCCTTTACGTTGAACACTAGCCAATTCTTTAAGACTAATCTTACATTGGCCCATGTAAAATTGCTCATGAAAGGCCTTTTCTAACTGAGCCCAATTAAAGATAGAATGTGGGGCTAAAGTGGTGAACCAAGTGAAAGCATTCTTAGTTAAAGAATTTGGGAAATATTTCATTCTTAAATTCTCATTATGTGCTAAGTCACCAGCCTCAGTTAAATACCTAGCAATATGTTCAACAGTCGATTCACCGGTTTCCCCAGCAAATTTTGTGAACTTGGGAATTTTCCACCCCCTAGGCAACTCTGTTTGCAATGTGTAGTCAGATAATGGTGATACAAAATTAGGCCTGTGTAAACCTAAGGTAAGGCCATTCTGGGCTAAGATAGTTTCGACCATATTAGCCAAGTTATTTTGTGCTCCAAAATTATTTTGTTGCACTTGCCTAACCACTTCGTCAGCATTCTGATTTCTATTGACTAACACAACATCAAGTATTGCCTCTACTCTTGGAGGCTCTTCGACAACCAGTTGTTTCTGTCCCTGATTCATGGGAATTACATTGTTTGGCCTTTCCAAAGGGATTTCGACAGGCCTAACATTTTGTACTTGGGGAATTTGCTGGTTATGCACTGGTGGAGTGCCAAACAAATCAGCAATTCTTCCCATTTGTGTTGTTAACATTTGGTAACTATTATTGGTATTTTGTATCAGAGGATTGAATACAGTACCAATTTGTTGTGTTAACATGTTAACCATATCGTGATTACTATCATCCATTTGTTGCCTTAATGCCAACACTGATGATGTGGTTAGGGCTGGTTGAACATTTCGACCATAAATGTTCTCAGAAGAACTGTGAGTAGGAGAGAAACCTACTATTGCATTGTCTGCAAATGTAGATGAATTGGTTTGAAGGCCTGCCATTAAGACTGTTGGCATGCCATAAGGGTAACTCCTACCATTTATAGGATTAAATGGCATATTTCCACTCACGGGATTAGCCATGAAAGGACTTGATGGTCCTAATACTGGCGGCACATAAGCCATTGCATTGGGTTGTGTTACTGCTGCTGTGGTCATCATAGACACAAGAGTAATTACAGGAGCAGTTACAGCAGTTATGCCCATGGCTGTCGAAGAAGACAATAGAGCAGTTACTACAGTTACACCCATTGTTGTCGAAGGAGACAACGGAGCAGTTACTCCTATAGCGGTTGCAGCATTTGCATCACTAACACATTCCTTGGTGAATTTTGCGCATTAGATGAAGAAGCATTGTTATTAGAGCGAGCCATCTCTGAGAGATTTCTACCACTCCTTAAACGCATGCACAAATCACTTTATGCTTTTAAATTCAAGAACAACAAACCCAGAAATGTTGTAGAACAACTTTTAAAATTAGCACAAACTGTCCCACTGGGCGTGCCAATTTGTTTACCGTGGATTTTGGTAAACACCGCTAGTTTCCAGTTTGGTTTACTTGCGGGATCAACTAGTAAATCCCAAGACAGTTTGGATAAAAGTTGTTTAGAAAACACGGGTTTCTGACATGTTAAGTTAAAGAAAAGAAAGAAATTCAATGTTTCTTGCGAAACTAATGAATTATTCCAGAAAAGAAGAGAATTGCCTAAAACAAAGAAGGCAAAAAGTGCAGGAATTGGAAATAAACAAAGTAAAATTGCATTAAAAAGAGAAAAGTGGTACACAATCATACATTGCTTCTCTGGGCTCGTTTTTTGCTTTAACTTGGAAGTAGAGAGTGAGAATTTGTGTAATGAGTTTGTGACCCGTTTTCCTTATGGAAAACTACTATATATACAAGGAGGAAAACATAAACTGCCTAAAACTGCTAAGAAATTCAAAAACTATAACTGCTATATACAATTCGACCATGTAACTGCCTATGCCTTCAACATCAACATTGCTCTGGTCTTCGACCAAACTCCTTGCCTTTAACCTGCGACCAATCTTCTTAACTTCTTTCTCGTCGAAACTTTGACTTTAAATTCTCAGTTTCATTAAGTTTTGGGCATAGTCGAAAATATTCTTCAAAACGCCTTCTCAATGTAAAATATCAACATTTCTTCTTTAAAAGGACAAATCAACATCGTTGACTGTATTTAATTGAGCCTGTCGAAAATGCAGGCTAACAAGGAGTTAACTGAAAAATGAGGATATTTACAGGGGGAAATATATATTTAAGCCTTTTATTTATACTAATTTTTTTTACGAAAATAAATATATTACTTATTTTAATTTACCAATAACATTTTTTCCTTAATTTTTCATTTTTTATAATTTAATGTCGTATTTTATAATTAAATTAAAAAAAACCTAGTTTAGAAGTCTCTTTAGTAATCGAAATAAAAATGTGCTACTATGGTAAATAATACTAAAAATGTGTTATTTTCATATATATATATATATATATATATATATTTGACGGCTGATATATATTTTTTTTACACTAGTGGTTTTTTGCCACGATTATATGTGGATTTGTTTCCTGAATCGAATAACGGCGACAACTGGCTGAATGGGGGCTGGATCCCCTGGAAGCATTTACGTGGCTCCATCCTTATCATCAGAACACTGTAGCAGTGGGCACTCACACGCACTTCCAACTAACGCTTTCTGTTTGACAAATTCGACTTTCAATAGTATTTCTCGAAGCAAACAATTTTATTATACATTAATTAAAATAAAATTAGAAAGGTGAGTGCATGAAGCAACACTAATTTAATTAGTCGCTGTGAATCAAAAGGGGCAACCACCATATTGTGTCGCTTGAGAAGAACGCAGAGCCAGTGAGAATGAATTCATCTGACCAAATGGGAAAACATCCTTGGACTGTCGAAATCCACTCAGAAAACTTTTTCCCCACTCCGGGTGG
The DNA here is from genome assembly GCA_039519185.1 of Astragalus membranaceus. Taxonomy (NCBI): domain Eukaryota; kingdom Viridiplantae; phylum Streptophyta; class Magnoliopsida; order Fabales; family Fabaceae; genus Astragalus; species Astragalus membranaceus. The sequence continues at coordinate 153,199,807 of CM076848.1, forward strand.
GAGTTCCGAAGCTCTCTCAGTGGGAGACAAAAAGCCCTTATACTCAGAAATCAAGATGGTCCATCTTGGTCACCTCTACGCCTCCTTCCACAACTCCACTCTATTTCTTCCCTCTGACACTCTCACCCCAGATTTCAACAAGCTTCTCACCAAATACCTCCCTCACTTTACCGCAGTCGATGGCAGTGACTCTGACAATTACACTTACAATTTTGCCGGCGTCGAATTCATCCACGCCTCCGCCACAGACCTCAAAGTTGCCGACCTCCAATCCCCAAAAGATGTCTCTCAAGCATACAAGCAACTCATCCCCTCTCACCCCAAAATCAACTATACTGACCAATTCCCTCCTATCTGTGCCCTTCAAGTCACCCAACTCTCCGACGGCCACTTCATCGGCTGCTCCGTTTCCCACCCGCTCACCAATTATCCCCCCTTTCGGAACTTCTTCAACGACTTTACTGAGGATTGCAGTCAACTTATGCAGGGGGTGAAGGTCCTCGACTTCCTCCGTAAACCTATTCCGATATCCAAGATCGAGCTCCGTTTGCTTAACGGCGACACCAAGGTGACTTTCAACCCCGACGAGCCCTCGCTTGAGAAAGTTTTCAGCTTCACTCATGACCAGCCTTTGCTTGAGGAAGATTTCAGCTTCACTCCAGGTGATTTGAAAGGTGTCTGGTCCATTCCCGAGGAGCCTTTGCTTGAGAAAGTTTTCAGCTCTACCGGCGAATCGATTCAGAAACTTGAAGTTGAAGCCAGAGTTCCTCCATCTAGGTATTTATTTAATATTAATGTTATTAAAAAAAATCAGATCAGTTTTAACAAATTGAAACATTAATTTATAAGTGAAAACATGAAGTTCTTCCCGGGAAGTCACTCTCTCCCTCATTTGGTGAATACTAATAGCTTCTTGGGCACTTGGCCATTGTTGTTGATCCCATTTCTCTGTTGCTTGTAGTACTAATATTTTTGAGGACCTCTCGATTAGTTTTAGTCCGGCCCAACACTAATCGAGAGGTTTAAAGCGAACTCTAAAATGAGGCCTTTTTATAAAATTATTTTATTGGAACCAGTATTGGATTTTAGAGTGCGAATCATGCATAAGGCTAGGTGTTAGTCAGTTAGTGAGTTGAATCTTCGAGAACTATCTTCTTCCATGAGAATAATAAAAAACAATGGCTTCACATCTATTCTATTAATTAATTAAAGTAAAAGAAAAGGGTTGTGAAAGGAAAAGAACAAACAATTATAAGGTCGGATTTCCAGTCTGTTGTGGGGTGAAGGGAATTAGAGTGTATGGGATTTTTTTTTTTTTTAAAAATGTACACTATTGTTGGAAACAGTAAATAAAGGAATGACAAAATTGAGAAAAAGGAGAAAGAACAGAAATCGAACCTTGCACCTGGCTAACCAAAATCAATATGGAACTAAATTTTACCAGTTGGGTTACAATACAATACGTGTTATTTGTTGGGTATTGCTTTTCCCACACCCCCTCTTACTCGAAACACACCCCATAAGGTTGTGAAAAGACCAAAAGGCCAGGCCAAACCTCTTTTTTTTCACGAATTTTCACCTGTTCGAACACGAGCATTCGAACAGGTTCGAATGACATCGTTCGAGTGTGTTAAATTTTGACTTCACACCCTTTTGGGCGTTTTTTCACCTGTTCGCATGAGGTCATGCGAACCTGTTCGCATGACCTCGTTCGAACACATTCGAACGACATCGTTCGAGTGTGTTAAATTTTGACTTCACACCCTTTTGGGCGTTTTTAAACTGTTCGCATGAGGTAATGCGAACCTGTTCGAACAAGGTCGTTCGAACAGTCATAAAACACGTCCTCGCAGCGTCTCACGCGAGGTTATTTTTGGAATAAAATTTGTTAAGGGGTGTGAAAGAGTAGGAGGGGGTGTGGGAAAAGCAAAACCCTATTTGTTTACCATTGTGGGCTATGTAGAGTGAAACGGAGGCCCATTGTGTTATTTTTTTGAGGCCCCAAGCCCTTGCTTAGGCCGCTTGGCCCTTGAGCCGGCCCTAATGGTGAGACCTCTGCACTTTAAATGACTACAGATGTTTCTAGTTCTTTTCTAATCAAGCTTTAAAGTTTAGGTATGCTTATATATTGGTCCTGATAATAAATATATCTTCCGCAACATATTATGTTCTTTATTTACAATTTTATACTAGGCATTGCATTACGCAGAGTTAGTCATAGAATTAATTACTCATAGTTATTTGTAATTTTTGAACCTAGGCATTCAACAAACCTCCAACTGAAAAAACAAATCTTTGAGAATTCATCTTATGTTCTCCAGGACGACTAATCATGTAATAATTTGTAATATACTAATGATCAATATCATTAATAGTATTTAATTTTTGTAATGTTTCCATATTATTGATTTACAGGTGGGATAGAAAGATGATATGGGAGACATTCTTGAAGGAGGCCATCAAAACGGGCTTCAACATGATTGCCAAGATTATCTTGAAGAAGTTGATGGAATGGTGATACAAGTGACATCCTAAGTTTTGGATTGACTAGTGATGTTTTTACATGCATAATTACTTTTGAAGTTTCTTTTACCATTTTAAATTAAAGTTACTACTTATAAAACACAACATTGTGAATTTGTGAGAGTTATTTTGGGATTAGGATTCCCTGCTCTCAACTTTTGCAGCAGTCAAGATACCAATCGTAGGATATTGATCCGACGATTTAGATTAAAAGCTGCATTTTAGTATGATTTTTAAATCTCTATGCTGGCTGCATAAGAATAGACATTACTCAGTGCAGGTGGAGATGTGAATGATGAATTAACGAGCTTAAGTTTCCATTTTGGGACTGCTTAAGTTTCCATTTTCGGATTAAGTTAGAATGAGTTTAAATCTCTATGATGGCTGCATAAGAATAGACATTACTCGTTGAAAATGGAGATGTGATTGTGGATGTTAGATTCTCTCTTTTTCTCTTTGGCATTTATTTATGATATTTGTTTCTTTTGTGGGGACTACGTGTGCTTTATATAAGAAGACAAATAGAAACAGAGAGAAAGATGAAAAGAAAGCCTTTGTGTTTTGGGATGTTTGTCTAACTTATTAAAAAAGTGATTTTATGATAACTGATTATCTGTTGCTAACTAGGATGATTGTCTGTTGCTAACTACGATTATTAAACATCAACCATTTTAGATGCAACTCGAAGATAAAATTTGAAGAAATATTTGTGTAAATAGTTTCAAATCAATATATTTTTTACTGGCATGAGAATTGGGATAATGAATTGGCAAAATAGTAATTCACATTCCAAATCTTCTCTAATGCGGATCGACTTAGGAATTTTTGTCACAACTTTTCAAAGAGCATAACAACAGTGTGGTTTAGAGTCCATAAAACCAGAAACTGATCGATTTGATTTTGATGTGTAAATCAAATTTGTGTTTTGGGCTGTTTGTCATCTACCAATTAATTAATGAAAAAGTGGTACTATTTCCTTTACCTAGTAGGGTGTTTTTTTTTAACCCCCTTAACCCCATACCCCCCCCCTTTTACGCTAAATCCCCAAAATACCCTTAAATATTTTTTTTTTACAAATTTCCGGAAATACACATATTTCCGGATATTTGTAAAAAAAAAGTTTTTAATTTAAAATCCCAAAACGCTGTGTTTTAGGTTAATTAATGAAAAAGTGGTACTATTTCCTTTACCTAGTAGGGTGTTTTTTTTGTACCCCCTTGAACCCCATACCCCCCCTTTTACGCTAAATCCCCAAAATACCCTTAAATATTTTTTTTTTACAAATTTCCGGAAATACACATATTTCCGGATATTTGTAAAAAAAAAGTTTTTAATTTAAAATCGCGCAAAATAATTGTAAACGAACGTGAAATCAAATTACGCGAAATAATACAATAAAAATATAGTAAAAATACAAAAAATAATACAACTAAATGTTCAAAATCTGCAAAGCAGCCAACAGACTATCATAGCTAGACATCCTCAGGAATGTCGTCGACTCCGTCGACTGACAAAAGACGATCATAGGCATCCTGGACATGCGTAGATGCTGTCATCCTAGACTCGAAGGAAAGTGGAACAACATCCTCAACAGCTGCAGGTGAAGGCGGAGCCGGAGTCAGGCGGGGAATGGACACCTGGAAGTACCATGGTAGGTACTCGTCATCACAAGCACCCTGGATGACTGTCCGTCGACCGCTGTCCCTGAAAGCCCGCGCTGGGGACTGATAGAACATCAGCTGCTGCACTATGGCCTCCGTAGATGGACGTGGGCCCAAAATAGGCGTACCAGGAATCTGCTGGACATATCCAAACTGCCAACGGACCTTGTCTGGCATATAAGGCACAGCCACCTCCCCCCACAGCAGCCAACCTCTGAATAATGAAATGTTGTGAAACCGGAGGTACTGTCTGTGGTCGTCCCAGGGGCTCCATATGACCCGCTCCCTCTGCAAGTCCTCCCATTGGGTTTCACTTCTTTCATACACATATCACTTCTTTCATACACACAACACTTCTTTCATCACTTCCTTTCATACAAAATGATGATGCCTATGGCCAACGAAGACTCTTCTCTCATTATCATTTTTACTAATCAGGGATTCCCTGATCAGGGCATCATCATCAACGAACATGATGATGTCTGTTTCGAGGGGCGAGACACGTTCCAATGTAGGTTAAAACACAACATAACATTCGCTGCCCTGACAGTTTCTATTATGTTTTCGTTTTGTTTGTTGTTGCAATCTGTTAGTTTCTATTATGTCTTCGTTTTGTTTGTTGTTACAATCTGTTATTTTAAATCAATGTAGAAAACGTTTTTAATTAATCAAATGAATGTTTGAGTTTTTAGTTTTGCACGCCGGAAACACTATATTATATGATAAATTCGGAAGGCAAATTTGAGGTATTTCCGAAAATACCTCAAATTTAGATAAATTCGGAAGACAATTTTTTTTTGATTTCCGAAAATACCTCATTTTACGGTATTTCCCGAATGTAAAATGTGTTCCGGAAATACCATAAAATGAGATATTTCCGAAAAATAAAAAAAAAATATACTTCCGGATTTATCTTGATTTGAGGTATTTCCGGAAATTTTTGAAATTTAAAGGGTATTTTCATCCGTTTGGTCATTTTGGGGGGTATATGGTTTAATGGGGGGTACAAAAAAAAACTGCCTACCCAGTATATAGAATGTTTTTTAGTAGCATTTAGTGTTTTTTCATATGCAACTTCAAGTCCTCTTTAAATTAAACGAAACAATTTTAAATCCTTATTTTAATATATTTTACATTTACCAGTTAGTTCAATCGCCAATTTTACTAAACACGTGATTTTTTAACCGTTAGTTTATCCGTTATCTGTTATCCGCTATCCACCGTCCACTAGCCAAGTTATCTGCTAGCTATCTGTTTTTTTTTTACCAAATAAAGCCTATGTAGTAAAGTAATATTACATAAGATTCTCTTGCTCAGTATATCCTTTGCTTAAAAGTACACCCTCATGGACCTTCCTATCCCAGTACACAACAAAATTGATGCTGTTCAATTTTCCCTATCATTCATTACTCCTTTAAAGAATATAATAAAACCCCTTTGGATTAAGGGTATGTTTGAATAGCTTAAAACATGTTTATTACAGAGGATAACAAAGTCTACATTCCACCCTTGGAAAAATGGTTGAAATAGAATGAATTACTTTTCATTCCTTATTTACTCCTATTTAAAACAATATTTTTCACAATCTAACTCTTATTATTACTGTGTTTGATTATATTATTTTATGAAAACTAATATACATGAAAAAGAATTTTGTAATCGATTTGAGTTATTAAAAAATAGGAGCAACGTTATTTATTTGGAATAGATTTCTGAAGCATTAAAAAAAGGCCAGAAAAATGAATGAGAAAGAGAGTCGTCGGGAAGCAAAAAAAAGAGAGATCAGGATAAGATGGACTTTAGCTACAGTAAATCTTGAACACAGCCATCTTTTTGGAGTTTTTTCAAACGACTTTATAGGTATTTTCGGAAAAGTTCTAGGAGCTTCCAAGGTTCTTGACTTCAGTCGAGGTACCACCCGGGGGAACGACTTATGGTACTAAGAAATTTTTAGTAATAATTATTAAATTTTTCGGTGATCATTATACAACAATACAATGGTTAGTACATATTAACCACAATTTAGTGTTTGTGTGGTGAGTGAGCGGGTAAATGAAAATACTGGTTAGTACATACTAACCACAATTTAGTGTTTGTGTGATCACCAATTTTTTTTATTTATCGATAGAAAAATGACTATTATACCTATTTAGTAACAATTATTAAATTATTATTTAGTACTCTAAGTCAGACTCATATTATAAATCAGTTTTTTTAAACTAACTAAAAAGGGTAAAGTTATTGACTTATAGCACTACTATAATTTTTACCACGTTTTAATTTTAGGTTGGTCAATGAGATGCCTTGGAAAATAAAATAATGTTTAAAGTAATAGTAATGGGTTGTCCGTGTTAATTTTTTTAATTTTTTCACTGCAGGTTGTAATATCAGAAACACAAGGTGCAGTTATTAAATGGCCCAGCCCAATACTCTGGTGGATGGGTAAAACCCGCGCGGAAGCTAAACGGGGCGCACTGTTGAAACACGCGGATCTTGCTTTGAGTCTTAAACCGGATCACTATATAAGCTAAGTATCCGAAACCCTAGCTCATAATCTTCAAGAAATTCTCTCTCTCTTCTTGGAGCTCTCTGGATCTCTTTCTGAGGCTTCGTCTTCTTCCTCAGTTCTCCTCTGGTTCTAGCTTCTGATCTTGGACAAACTGAAGCACACTTGCTTCAGTTCTTTACAAAAAACTGAGATCCTGCGTAACAAGACCTTGTGTTCTCTGTTTCAGTTCTCTCCTCTTCTTCTCTCACGAACCTAGGGTTTCTGTGTTCTTGCTGCTTTGCCAGTGATGAAGCGCAGTAACTCTTGTCCTTCTCCTCCGATGATGACCCTTGATGACGATGATGATGTTTACGAACCCACTTGGTTGATTTCTGAGTCTTCAAGGATCTGAGGTTGTGACTGGTTCTGTGCTTCAGTGATGATGCAATCTTGATCTTGGATCCTTTTCTAACACAGGTATAAACCCTAACTTGTTCTTGTAGTTTTGTTCTGTGATCTATGTTAGGTTTGCTTCTTCAAACCCTAACACAGCGTTGTTCTTGTTCTTATGTGCAGATCTTGAAGGATCTGCTTCTGAGTAGCCCAGAAAGGTACAGTCACACTTGATCTTCACCTTTCCTGTTGTTTTTCTGGTTCTGATTTGTTCACAGTGCCCCTGTTAATACTTTTGATATTCTGCTTATTTGTATGAACTGGGTTTATGATGAGAGGTGATTCTTCACGCTTTGAAGAAACACCAACAGTCTTGGTTCTCTCCTTGATACCAAAGGTAAATTGCTCACACTCTGAATTTCTTTTTCTGTGTTTATTTCTCAGTCACAGAGAAATTATACTGACACACTCTTGTTTTCTTTGTATGTGAGCCTGAGGATCAGCCACCTGCTGAAGGAAACTGACTCACACACACTGAACAGAAAGATGGTTATGCAGAAGAAGAAAGGAGCAGAAGACCTTTTGGGTATAAACTGAAAAACTAGAAAATGTAAAATCTTTATTGCTTGTAAACTTTTTACAATTCTGTACAAACTGAAAGGACTGGACTGTATTATATATATAGCTAAGGATATAGCTATTGGGCAGGCTCAGGGTAGTTTAGGCTGTTAAGTCTGTTAGACTTTTTGAAAACAGTTTTTTTTAACTAACTGATTAAACAGTTTTTGCTGTTACAGGTTGTAACAATTTTTTTAAAACATAACAGACTATAACAGTTTTAACTAGGCTGAGAGTTTTAATTAAAGTAGGTGATTTTTGATTACAAAACCAACACCCTACCTTAATCAAAAAACACCTTAAAGGTTTCATATCCCTACCTTAATATGAACAGGTCTTATAACTTAGAAAAATAAGAGGCAACTCTTAAACACAGGACAACCCCCTGGTAGGTGTTTTAGATAGGTGGTCTAGGACAAGCCCCTAGACAATGACTTAGGTTGTTTCTTCCTAAGATCTTAGAAAGAAACAACATTTAGTTGCCTTCTAAGTTTTGAGAAACTTTCACCCTTTAAGGGTTTTGTAAAAATATCAGCAGCTTGTTCCTTTGTGGACACAAAATCTAGAACCAAACTGCCTTTAGCAACCTGTTCCCCGAGATAATGAAACTTAGTCTCTATATGCTTAGTCCTGCCATGAGAGATAGGATTCTTAGCAAGACTAATAGCTGACTTATTGTCCATAAACAGTTTTATAGGTTCAGATAGGTTAATACAGATCTCCTTAAGCAGAGTTTCCAACCAAGCTGCTTGGGTAGCAGCCTGACAAGCAGAAATATATTCTGCTTCACATGAAGACAGAGCCACAGTGGCCTGTTTTTTTGAACTCCAAGAGATAGGTGCCCCTTGGAATAGGAAAACATATCCACTAGTGCTCTTCCTGTCCAGCTTGTCTCCACACCAGTCAGAATCACAGTAGGCTTCCAGAGTAGTCCTTCCTGTAGCCCTGCCATTTGGAAAAAACAAACCATAGTTAGTAGTACCTTTTACATACCTTAGGATACGCTTGGCAGCATTCAAATGAATCTGCATTGGGCAGTTCATGAATCTGCTAGCAATCCCAGTGGCATACAAAATATCAGGTCTGCTGTGACACAGGTATCTTAGGGACCCAATAATTTGCCTAAAGTAGGTAGCATCCACTTTAGTGCCCTCTTCTTCCTTTTGAGTCAGGTTTCCTTCAGCTGGATTAATTGCAGAATTGCAATTTTCCAGCTCAAACCTCTTTAGAACTTCCTTTGCATATTTTTGTTGATGCAAAATCAGTCCCTCTTTTACCCTTAGAAATTCTAACCCAAGGAAGTAGGTTAGTTTCCCAAGATCAGTCATTTCAAATTCATCTTTCATAGATGTTTTGAAAATGGCTATTTCTTTAGGACAGCTCCCAGTCACAAGTAAATCATCCACATATAAGCAAACAATTAGCAAACATGTGTTTATGTCACCTTTGACATAGACCCCATATTCAGTAGTACACCTAGAGAACCCATTTTGAACAAAGAAGGCATCAATCCTTTTGTTCCAGGCCCTAGGTGCCTGTTTAAGACCATATAGGGCCTTATGCAGGTGTAGCACATGGTCTTCTTTTCCTGTTTCAGTGAAACCAGGAGGCTGGTTTATGTAAACTTCCTCTTCTAAGGTTCCATTTAGAAAGGCAGACTTCACATCCATGTGATACATGTTCCAGCCCTTACTACAGGCTAGAGCAGTCACAAGTCTTATAGTCTCATGTCTTGCCACAGGGGCAAAAACTTCAGTATAGTCAATTCCTTGTTTTTGTTGGAAGCCTCTTGCTACCAATCTAGCCTTGTACTTAACTACTTTTCCCATAGGATCAAGCTTTAGTTTAAATACCCATTTAACACTAATAGCTCTCTTTCCTTTAGGTAGCTTAGTTAAGGTCCAAGTGCCATTCTTTTCAATAGAAGCAAGTTCTTCCCTCATTGCCTTTTTCCAATCTTTAGACTTTAGAGCTTCCTCATAGTCTAAAGGTTCCATATCTGCCACCATAGCAAAGTGAATCAAGTCACCATCATTGGTGACCTGATTGTCCATTGCTATGTCAAAATCCAGCATCCTCCTAGGTATCCTCCTTTCTCTTTGAGGCCTAAGAGGAGCCTGATCAATCTGTTCAGGTTCCTGTTCACCCTCCTCATTCACCACTTCATGTTGACCTTGGTCCTCATTTGGTGAATTAGGAACAGCATTAGGTGAAACAGAACCTTCACTAGTAGTACTTATCTCAGAAATGTCAGTTTCAGTGTCAAGGATATCATTAGTGGTTATAGGATCTGCTGAGTCCACTTGATCAGCCTTGTCCCAGTCCCATTGTTTGTCCTCCAACACAATTACATCCCTAGATATCTCAGTTTTCTTAGTCTGAGGGTCTAGAAGCCTATAGCCCCCTGTAGGGTGATATCCTACAAGGATTAAGGGCTTACTCTTGTCCTCAAGTTTGGTTCTCTTGCTATTAGGTATGTGACCATAAGCAATAGAGCCAAATACTCTTAAGTGAGAAACAGAGGGTATTTCTCCACTCCATACGGTTTCAGGCACCTTTGCCTCTAAACCTTTAGTAGGACACCTATTCAAAGTATAAACTGCAGTTACAACTGCTTCAGCCCATAATTCTTTAGGTAGCCCTTTAGTTTTAGTCATACTCCTGGCCATTTCTAGAATGGTCCTATTCCTTCTTTCAGCTACCCCATTATGCTGTGGGGTATAGGGTGGAGTCACCTCATGAACCACTCCATTGGTAGTGCAGTATTCTTTAAATTCTTTTGAAGTATACTCACCACCACCATCAGTTCTTAAGGTTTTCAGCCTTTTGCCAGTTTGAGTTTCAACCAGGGCCTTAAATTTCTTAAATACACTGAAAGTTTCACTTTTAGCCTTAAGTAGATATACCCAAGTTTTCTTTGAGTATTCATCTACAAAAGTAGCAAAATATTTGTTTCCTCCCATAGACATAGTGTCCATAGGGCCACACAGGTCAGAGTATACAACCTCCAGTAGATCCTTAGACCTGTGTTCAGTGTGTTTATTAAATTTCTTCCTAGATTGTTTGCTCACTAGGCATGTTGTGCACTTGTCTTTAGTGTCAACAACCTTAGGTAACCCTTTCACCAGTTTGTTCTTACTTAGGTTTTCTAAGGCTTTAAAGTGTAGGTGGCCATATCTGTTGTGCCATAGCTTAGTGTCACTGTCTGCAGTAGCACTTAAACAAAGTGCATCAGTTTTGCTTAAGCTGGCCTTAAAGGTCCTATTACTTGCTAGTTTAGTGGTTAAAACTAAGTGATCATCCCTATCAAATAGTTTTAGCTTAGCATTCTTCATGAGGCAGGAAAACCCTTTTTCTATTAGCTGACCTAGACTTATTAAGCTGCAACTGATTTCTGGCACATACAGAACATCATGAATTATAACTTTCTTCCCATCAGCCCTAGTGAGTTCTAAGTTTCCCTTGCCCTTAGAGACTATTGTTTTTCCATCAGCACATCTAATAGATATTCTCACTGAGGGATCAAAATTTATAAGCCAATTTTTGTTGCTAGTCATGTGGTTAGAACATGCTGAGTCAAGGTACCAGATTTCAGTGATGGTTTTACCATCACTTCCGGTTACTATCAAAACAACATATTCTTTACCCTTTTTCAAAACAGTTTTGGGTTTTGTGGTAACATGTATCAACTCACTATTTCTTTTGTATTTTTCTTTTGGTTTTGGGATTTTCCTTTTTGAATGATTTTTCCTTCTTTGACTTCTTCTTTTTCTTGAGCTTGGGTGAGCTGATAAAGAACGATGCACTGTTTTTTAATTCGAGGTGATCCTTGTCTAAGGTGACTTTTGGATTTTTGGCTTTTTCTTGGCTTAAGATGGGTCGGAAAGGATTATGTTTTTCTCTTTGGGATTTTCTTGGCTTAAGGTGGTTAGGAGAGGATTTTGTTTTTCTCTTTGGGATTTTCTTGGCTTAAGGTGGTTAAGAGAGGATTTTGTTTTTGAGTATGGAATGGTAGTCCGACTTCATTTCAAATCATGATTGCTTATTTCCTCAAGAATTAACTCTGGGACAATAGTTCACTTATTTTCATGCACTTGCCCTTCTTCTTTATTTGAGCTCTAATTTTCCTTTATTGAAGTACCCATCCTGACCTCTTTTTTGTTCTCAGTAGTTCCCAAGTTGATCACTTCAGTGGATTCCCTGTGATGCTGAATAACTCTTTCTCCTTGCTTCATTAACCTTCTGGAGGATTTTCCCGGTCTTTCTCAACGTCCCACTCTGCTTGATTGATAAGGTGATCAAAGTCAAAATATGGACTGTTGGCACTGTTATTTTGAGAGACAATTGCTGTGGATCCGCTTTTTACTGAGGCGAAAAAGCAGAATGAAAGGCGAAACAAACAAACAAGCAATAATAATGCAAGGAAAAGACACACGAAATGAAAAGGAATTAATTTTTATTGACTGGAATTCAAAAACAACGCTTTTATTAATGATGATGATTCTGAAAATAAAAACATGATTGCCCCTAACAACTTGCTCTATGACCTTGGGCAGAGCCACAGAGTTGCATTACAATGATCATATTGAATTTAAAAGTCACAGGAAAGGCAGCAGCTTCTTCAGCTTTCTCTGGCAAGGCAGCGACGAACCAGACCAGTCTCACTTTCTTCAGCTTCGGATCCATTACCGATGACAGCAATTTGGTTGTATTGTTCCTCTTCCTCATCCCATCCTGTGGGCTGGATGTCTTCTATTCGGATTTGAGCACTCTCGGGAGCGTCATACCTGACCAAGTAATCAAACTTTCCACTGGGCTCCCCTAGGGTATCCCAACATTCCTCTTCTGACTTAAGACCATTATTGATGACAGCAATTTGGTCGTATTGTTCCTCTTCCTCATCCCATCCTGTGGGCTGGATGTCTTCTATTCGGATTTGAGCACTCTCGGGAGCGTCATATCTGACCAAGTAGTCAAACTTTCCACTGAACTCCCCTAGGGTATCCCAACATCCTTCTTTCATAGGCACCGCTATTACTTCCTCATTGATTTCTTTATCATGGGTCCCTATCTGAACCACGCACCGATCTATCAGGTCTTGCAGGATCGACTTGAAAACTTCACAGGCACCCACACATAAAAGATCGGCGCATACACAGCCCTTCTTGATAACACCACGACGACACAACTCAGCATGTATATTTTCCAGAGGAGTCTGGATACACTTAACATCTTTTATCATTGTCTCCCCCACAGAATCCTCTACTGCATTAGCGGATGGTGTCCCATGTCCCGGTAGGGGGTTTGTAGTTGTACTGGGACTGTTCGGCTTGAAAGAGATCCAGTTGGCGTCAATCAAATCCTGGACTACATATTTGAAAGCCTTGCAGTCCTCCACCGTGTGGCCGACTCCTCCACTATGAAAACTACAAGTAGCATCAGCAATGTACCCCCTAGGAAAGGGAGGTTGTATAGGCTTCATGGTGCGAGTATTGACCAAATTCTTTGAGACAAGATAATTGAACAATTCAGTATAGGTCATCGGAATCGGATCAAAATTAGCACGCCTCTTCTCTTGATAGTTCTGGGCTCTGTAGCCTGAATTAGTTTGCTGCGGAGAGTTGAAAGATAATGGTACCGCCCGCTGAGGAGAGCCGAAAGATGAGCCTCCCCCTGCGGAAATAACATTGGTTTCCCCTTCTTTCTTCTTGGGGAAGTTGGGAAAGGGTTTCTTTTGTCCACTAGAATTGCCAAAACCTCCAGCAATCTTTCCGCTGTACCCATCTAGTGATGCCCCAGCCAGACTGTCCTGGAAATAATGAATGAGTACCTTGTCATCATGAGCATGAGCGGCCATTTTTCTAACATACATCGTCAGATGGCTAGATGGACACCCGGTGCCGCGATATTTATCAAAGTCAGGTGCTTTGAATTTAGGGGGTATAACAACATCTGGGACAAGGCACAAATCTCGGGCATCCCTGTCTCTAGTTCCTGATCCTTCCACAGCTCTTAAGCGCTCTTCAAGCGAGTGATACCGATCCCCATGCTGAGTGTTCCCAAACAACTGACCTTGTGGATAGTTCCCCGGACCGTGATAATAACCCCCATGCTGAGCAGGGTTTCCCATATGATGGACAGCGTTCTGAGGGTTCATAGTAACTCCCAGAGTAGGACTAGGTGAACCTCTTGGCAGCACAGTATCAGGACTAGGAGTATGAATTTGTGGTCCCATAGCAGCTCCACCAGGCATAGTCGTGACAGGTTGACTCGACCCCACAGGAATAGCTTCAGCAAGGATATAACCCATTGGCATCCCCCAAGGATATATCGGTGCATCCAGATGACTCTGTCCACTCACCCCTGGAGGATGGGCAAAGTGACTGACCCCCCGTCCATAAGAAGTGTGAGTAGTTGTAACTTCAGCGGACACCGGAGGAGAAACGAAAGTAACAACCCCTTCGGAATTTACAACAGCGGCGGCCCCAGTAGCGGCCCCACCCCTCAGATTCTGTAGCATACTCATTACTTCGACCATCTGTGCTTCCATAGCCTCCACTTTAGTCTTCAAAGCTTGATTCTCTTGAGCCAGCTGCTCAGGATTGAGAATCTCCACAACCGACTCATCTTGACCCAGGGGGTCCTCATTCTCGAGATGTTGATTGCTAGCCATTAATCTTGTCTGTAGACGGATAGAGTATCGGTGTTGGCGAACCAGCTTGCCTTTTGTTTTTCTTTCTCTGATGATAGAACATCTTTTATGAGTACGAGTACGAATGCGTAAATGAATGCAATGCATATGGTTTTATGTTATTTTTGTATTTAGATGCATGAGGAATGCTGTATGAATTTTTCAGAATTTTGCTTATGTAATGCATGCTGTTATGATGTAAAATGCGGATGATGAGGATGCTTGTTATAAAGACAGATATTTACAGGTGGGGTTTTGAAAAATTAGGGCGGTATACCCTATATGCCACCCCATATAGGTATTTATGAAAGAGAAGGAAAAACCCATTTTTTTTCAAAAAAACGTTGGCGGAAATGAACTAAACTAGATGCAATAATGCACACACAATTTTGGAAAAGCCCTTGTGACCTAAAAAGAGGTAAGACCTATGATCTAGGGCAATTAAAAGGGTAATCCTTCCATGTAGCTCTATTCACTCCCTCACAAGGCTACCAGAGCTACCGTCCCTTTCACAAAATTCCCCACAAATGCAGCAAACTGCTAGGTGTGAGGCATCATGAAAGAGCACAACTCTGGTTGAAACTTTCGCAAGTAGCCAAACGGACAAAGGTCCTGATGGGCTCTCACTACTTGAATCCACTCTCCTAAGTTTTTGCAGACCTGGGTTATGGTCCCACTCAAAACACATAGTCACAGGGTATAAGTGTAGTGTGTGTTAAGGGCATTTTCCCTAGTACTACCCCCACCTGAAATGAAAACCAGAGCAGTCCAGACAAAAGCAAACAATAACAAGTTATCTACCCTAGGGTTCCATACCTAGAATATCTATAAACAAGGATATTGCTCACCTTAGGAAAAGGAGCCAAGAAGAGGGGATCATGGGGATTGAAAAAAAATGCATGGGCATAAGCGATAAAAGAAAGGAATAAAAGATGAGACAGGGAGCAACATAGAAGAACACAAATGCGTACGCCTACAATTAATGATAAGAAAAAAAAGCAAACAAGGTTTTAATCAAATCAACAATACATTAAACCACACATTTAAATTAGTTAGGCTTGACCCTCGTCTTTAAAAAAAAAAAAAAAAAAAAAGGTCCCCAGTGGAGTCGCCAGCTGTTGCACCCCGAAAAATCCCTGGTTTGGGTTTCTCAATGTACAACGTGGAAAATTTTGGAGCCGCCACCAATATTTTAATTTTAAGACCAAAACATTGAAAAAAGGTCTTTTGGATAAGGCGGATGGTCTTTGAAAACTAGAGATATAGGTTCGGGGGTCGATTACGTGCGAGGAAGGTGTTAGCACCGCGCACGTCCTTTCTACCGAAAGGGAACCTCTAATTAAATGTGTGGTTTTAACGTTTGATTTGAAAAATAACTAGATTTGCCTATTTATTTCTTATTTGGAGATGAATGGGAAATCTTTAATGAAAATTTTATTTTAGGTGAGAAGGGGGGAAAAAAGGGTTTTTAGAAAAAGTGCTTGACGGGACATGGCCCGCTCCTACGTATCTCCCGGTGTGATGGAGAATTCAAAGCTACGTAGTTCTTGGTTCTTTTTGAAAAGTTTTTTTTGTCTTTTATCTTTTTTAGTGAGTTTTTGAAATAGGACGAGCATTAGCAAATGATTAAACTAGCAGAGGCTATGATGAATCACTACTAAATACTCAGAAAAAGAGAATTGTACCGCTAGTCAAACGAACAAAGGTTCTGATGGACTATTGACAACAACTCGTTTTTATTATCTTTTTTGAAAGTCGTTTTCGAATGAGATTGATTTGTACGACGATCAAACTAACAAAGGTTATGATGGATCGTCGTTTATTATTCTTATGGGAAAAAGGACATTGCCACTAATAGCTAAACGAACAAAGGCTCTGATGAGCTACTAGTAGCAATGGGTTTGAAAATGTTTTTGTTTGTTTTATGAAAATGATTGGCTTAGGGGGATGAAAAGAATTTTATTTGTTGCGCTTGACGAGAACGTGGCTCGCTCCTACGTATCCCAAACGGGAATCAAAGCGACGTAGTTCTAAAAAATGTTTTTGAGAGGGTTTAAAAGGGGCAAGCTGAATCACCCGAGACCATCTTCACCACTTAGAATATGATGCACTAGGCATAAGTGGGAATCATATGGTTCGTCCTCAGCAATGGACGATAACATACAAGAACGAGTAGATGAATGCTGTAGCTAAGTTAAATCACATGGACTACAATAACTAAATATTAACAAATGAAAAGACTGAAATACCTCTGATGAAGACAGATATTACCGATCTGAAGAACAAAAATGAAGCGGAGAACTGGAAAATGAGATTTGCGAGAGCTGTCTTCCCAGATCTCGTGAAAATGTTTCTGGAGCAATTCTTCTCAGATCTTGTGAAAAAAATGTGTGTAGCAATTCTTCTCTCTGATCTTGTGGGAAGTGTCCGTGTAAATCTCTGTCTGCCTTTCTCTGATCTCGTGAACTCCTCCACAAATGATTTTGAAGCTGCCTATTTATAGGCGTAGAATTTTTTAAAAACATTTATTGCAATGAAGAATCGATTGTTTGAGCCTTTGGAAATATGTAGGAATCGATTCTTTATGTTTGAAAATGATAAGAAATCGATTCTTGGTCCCTTTGAAAACAAGAGGAATCGATTTTCAGGACCTTTTGCATAGGTGAAAATCGATTCTTGCTTTAGTTAAAATAGTGGGAATCGATTCTTGAGCCTTTGGAGATAATAAAGAATCGATTCTTGGCTCCTTTGAAAACAAGAGGAATCGATTCTTGAGCCTTTGGAAATAGTGGGAATCGATTTTCAGGACCTTTGGCATAGGTGAAAATCGATTCCTTACTTAGTTAACACAATGAGGAATCGATTCTTGAGCCTTTGGAAATAGTGGGAATCGATTTTCAGGACCTTTTTCATAGGTGAAAATCGATTCCTTACTTAGTTAACACAATGAGGAATCGATTCTTGCTTTCCATAAAAGTGTTTTTTGACATGCATGCATAAAATATTTCCCAGAGCTTGCCATGCATGCATAACATATTTTTCCAAAACTTGCCATGCATACATAACACATTTTCAAAAAACCCTAATTTGATGCATGAGGCTTATTGCAAAAATCATTTTCATAGACCCTGAGAAATGACCAAAAATGCCCTTTTTGACTCTAACCTCCCAAAACGTGCATTCTAAACCTAAAAGTGATGCGTAATTTATTTTTGTGTGGAAAATTAGGGTTTGGACCTAAGCCGGACAAAATTGGGGTATGACAGCTGCCCCTCTTTATCTGAATTTTAACGAGGAATATGAATTGGCCGAAACATATTCCAAGGCAAAATGAAGATAAAGAATTCAGAAATTATACCGATTTTGTCCACTTGGGAAAACCCGAATTTTCCTCTTTTTTCTTTTTCTAGATTTTTTTGAAAAGATGGGCACTTTTGTGCAGAAAGCGGTAAAGTGGGCACTTGGCGTGCAGAAAGCAGTAAATGGGCACTTGCGTGCAGACAGAAAAGTAAAATGGGCACTTGCGTGCAGACAGAAAAGTAAAATGGGCACTTGCGTGCAGACAGAAAAGTAAAATGGGCACTTGCGTGCAGACAGGAAAGTAAAATGGGCACTTGCGTGCAGACAGCAAAGTAAAATGGGCACTTGCGTGCGGACAGAAAAGTAAAATGGGCACTTGCGTGCAGACAGAAAAGTAAAATGGGCACTTGCGTGCAGAAAACGGTAAATTGCCCAGGCTGCCTAAAACCTGTAATCCTTAAACGAACTCTTTGACGAATCCGAGTTTGCACGTAGCTTTGAGGAGCACGCTCTTCCTGTTGGCCTTTTCGAGCGACCGGGGGGATCGTTATCAGCTCCGGAACTGATATACTGATCAATGCACGGCGTCCACTGCATCTTAGGCTGATACAACTATTCCGTTGAACCTCACATGGGGCTGCGGTCCATCGCGTTGCTCGTACACGATGTGAGACCTGGGCAGAAGGGAGCGATGATCTCTGTGCTCCAATCCGCAATGCACGCTTGAGCGCTCTCTTTTCTTTTCTCTCCTTCCTTTCTATTTCTCTTTTTTCTTCTTTTTTCTTTCTGAACTCCCAACTTGGGGGAACATTTTCTGGAATCTGGGGGCGAGGGCTAACACCGAAGTGCTCATCCTCTCTTTGTACCTGTAGCTGAAAATGAATAAATGCATGCAATGCAAATGCCATGATTGCTGTTTTCTTTTTTCTTATGATGAATGATGAGTTTCTTATTTCCTTTGTCTATGTCGGATGAATGCATGATCTTTTACTGTTCCTATATGCAATGATTTTCCTTCTCTTCTCTTGTCTGTACGCAATGCATGATTTTCTTTTTCTTTTGCTTATGAATGCATGATTTTCTACTGTTCTTATATGCTTGATGAATGCATGATTTTCTACTGTTCTTATATGCTTGATGAATGCGATGCCTGACTTTATTTGTTCTTTTGCTTTTTTCCTCTTTGGTTCCTCTTTTTGCTCTTTTAAGAAACAAGGGTATGCGAATGCAAAGCTTTGGTGTTTGATGAATGCTCATGTATTTTAATGGAATGACAGATGACATGTAATGGAAAACTTTTCTTTTTTTGTCTTTTTTCTATGAAGTGTGAATATTGCTGGTGAATAACATGAAATGATGAATGACATGGGATGTTTTAGCTTTTTTTTTTTTTTTTTTTTTTTTTTTTTTTTATGAGATGCCAGTATTGATGTGATGCGACTGTATTGCTTTGATGTTTGAATGCAAATGTATGCGGTGATTGATGCTTTGATGAATGAAATGCTCTTGTTCTAACTTCTGTTTGTTTCTTTTTGCTTTTTCTATGATGCAATGCTTTGATGTTTGATGCAATGATTCTTGTTAATATGATGCATATGCAATGCTTTAATGTTTGATGATTGAATGACAAAGGAATGCTGAATGATATGGAATGCTGGACGACAGGGAATGTTTTTGTGTTGCTTTTGTGGTTTCTTATCTTTGTTTGCTTTCTTTTCTTTTTCTATGAAATATCTGATGCAAAATGTAATGCTCTAATGATGAATGACATACGATGATTTTGTTCTTTTCCCTTTTTATGAAGTGTGTGTATGCAAATGCAATGCTTGAGAGTTGTGAAATGCCTTGGTTTATTTGATGGAATGCTAAGTTATGGACTTGACATTAGTCTGATTTAAGGATCACAACGAGTCTGGTTTATGGGCCGACAAGCCTGGTTTATGGAGCAATTTGTGTCTGCATACTGGTCTGATTTATGGACCCTAAAGGACACGAAGGTCTGGTTTATGGACCACAATGATCTGGTTTAAGGACACAAAGGTCTGGTTTGACCGCATGGAATGCCAGCGTATGCAATGGAAGGCTTCGTTTTGTTTTTTCTCTATGCGATGCATGATGCAAATGCCATGATTGCTATTTTCTTTTTCTTTCTCTTATGATGAATGCAAATGCCTGAATTTCTCTTTTTCTTTACTTTATTATCATTATTTTTATGTCTGATAAATGCATGATTTTATGCATGATGAATGTAATGCATGACTGTGTTTGTTTATTGCCCCTTTTTTTTTTGCTTATTTTTATTTTTGCTGGTTCAGCCAACCCGCGACACTCATGACATGAGACTGAGGAAGCTGTTGGATTTGCGGGGCTCATGGGCCGAGTGCATGTTGGTCTTGACTTTGCTGGTTTGAAGCAATCGCGGATGTAGTTGCTCTCTTGCATTAGTGACTGGCTTTGGGGAATTGCCTTCTCCCGGGACTCTTAAGAATCTCGTAATGATTTGCAATGCTCTATGATGTATGCACATGTTTTACAGTTCAGGACCATCATCATCATAAAACGTTTATTTTGAGCAGAAAAAGCAGAAAATAAAAGAATGAACAGATACGAGAAATTTGAACTTTATTAATGTGGAAACCGGTCGCACAAGAAGTTACGCCGATTATTTATTTATTTGAAAGTTTAAACTGTAAAAAGACACGAAAAAAGGAGAGAAGCTGAATTCTGACTGTCCGTCTCTGTGGAACAGTGTCAAACATCTATGTCCTTGACCTTGATCACTCCCTCATCCAAGCTTGTAGGAGAGTTGTATGCCTTTCTTTACTTTTCATGCCTAAGTTTTCAGACCCTAATTTTTGCCTGGATCGCCCTTTGCGGGTTTTCAATCCACCGGGTCGCTCTGATTTTGCCTAGGTCGCCCTTTGCGGGTTTTCAACCTAGCGAGCTAATTCTTACTTGGCTTGTCTTTCTCTTTTTTCATCTATTTCTTTTAGGCATAATACTTCTTCACTTGATCTGAATTGACTGGATTCCTGAGATCTTCGCCCTCTATGTTTATGAGTATCGGCGCTCCTCTGGAAAACGCTTTCTTGACTTCACATGGACCGTCATAAGTGGGCCTCAACTTCTCACGGAGTCAGTCCGGATAGGTAGGATCTTTTTGAGTACAGGGTCTCCAACGCCGAATTCTCGAAGGCGGACTTGCTTGCCGAAAGCTGCCTTCATCTTTTGTTGGTACAACTGGCCATGGCGCAGGGCAGCAATTCTTTTCAGTTGATCTACACGAGCTTGGATCCATTTTGCTTCTTCTAACCTGGCCTCCATGACTACTTGTAGAGAGGGTGTTTCAACCTTGATGAGAAGAACTGTTTCTGACCCATTCACTAGAGAAGAAAGGGGGTTGCCCCTGTATGATTTCAATGAATGTGAGTGCGACAAGGGATGAGATAGGTGTAGGGTCAATTTCCCCAGTTGTAGGAGGGGTGAAGAGCGACAGAATTGCCCCACTTGGCACATGGTAAACAAATGAATTTACTTGTCCTTGAGCTAAAACCTTGAGAAAACAACAGCAATCAATCATTGATCGGGATGGACCTTTCGGGATTGTGGTGTTTTGTGGAGGAGAGATGAGTAAGCTTAATGAAGTATTTGGGGCTAATGGCAAGATGGTGTTTATTTGGTGTTGGCTGTTGATCGATGATTTATGACGGTTAACTGGCTTGATGAGGTATTAGGAGGTTTTATTCCTGGCTAAGGGTTTATGGAGGGCGGGCTGTCGAGGTCAAAGGAGAGTGCTTGCGGTTTATGAGAGGAGGGGTGCATGGAAATGAGAAAGTGTTTGAAGGTTTATTGAGACGAGGATCTCTTGGGTTTTGTGGTAACATGTATCAACTCACTATTTCTTTTGTATTTTTCTTTTGGTTTTGGGATTTTCCTTTTTGAATGATTTTTCCTTCTTTGACTTCTTCTTTTTCTTGAGCTTGGGTGAGCTGATAAAGAACGATGCACTGTTTTTTAATTCGAGGTGATCCTTGTCTAAGGTGACTTTTGGATTTTTGGCTTTTTCTTGGCTTAAGATGGGTCGGAAAGGATTATGTTTTTCTCTTTGGGATTTTCTTGGCTTAAGGTGGTTAGGAGAGGATTTTGTTTTTCTCTTTGGGATTTTCTTGGCTTAAGGTGGTTAAGAGAGGATTTTGTTTTTGAGTATGGAATGGTAGTCCGACTTCATTTCAAATCATGATTGCTTATTTCCTCAAGAATTAACTCTGGGACAATAGTTCACTTATTTTCATGCACTTGCCCTTCTTCTTTATTTGAGCTCTAATTTTCCTTTATTGAAGTACCCATCCTGACCTCTTTTTTGTTCTCAGTAGTTCCCAAGTTGATCACTTCAGTGGATTCCCTGTGATGCTGAATAACTCTTTCTCCTTGCTTCATTAACCTTCTGGAGGATTTTCCCGGTCTTTCTCAACGTCCCACTCTGCTTGATTGATAAGGTGATCAAAGTCAAAATATGGACTGTTGGCACTGTTATTTTGAGAGACAATTGCTGTGGATCCGCTTTTTACTGAGGCGAAAAAGCAGAATGAAAGGCGAAACAAACAAACAAGCAATAATAATGCAAGGAAAAGACACACGAAATGAAAAGGAATTAATTTTTATTGACTGGAATTCAAAAACAACGCTTTTATTAATGATGATGATTCTGAAAATAAAAACATGATTGCCCCTAACAACTTGCTCTATGACCTTGGGCAGAGCCACAGAGTTGCATTACAATGATCATATTGAATTTAAAAGTCACAGGAAAGGCAGCAGCTTCTTCAGCTTTCTCTGGCAAGGCAGCGACGAACCAGACCAGTCTCACTTTCTTCAGCTTCGGATCCATTACCGATGACAGCAATTTGGTTGTATTGTTCCTCTTCCTCATCCCATCCTGTGGGCTGGATGTCTTCTATTCGGATTTGAGCACTCTCGGGAGCGTCATACCTGACCAAGTAATCAAACTTTCCACTGGGCTCCCCTAGGGTATCCCAACATTCCTCTTCTGACTTAAGACCATTATTGATGACAGCAATTTGGTCGTATTGTTCCTCTTCCTCATCCCATCCTGTGGGCTGGATGTCTTCTATTCGGATTTGAGCACTCTCGGGAGCGTCATATCTGACCAAGTAGTCAAACTTTCCACTGAACTCCCCTAGGGTATCCCAACATCCTTCTTTCATAGGCACCGCTATTACTTCCTCATTGATTTCTTTATCATGGGTCCCTATCTGAACCACGCACCGATCTATCAGGTCTTGCAGGATCGACTTGAAAACTTCACAGGCACCCACACATAAAAGATCGGCGCATACACAGCCCTTCTTGATAACACCACGACGACACAACTCAGCATGTATATTTTCCAGAGGAGTCTGGATACACTTAACATCTTTTATCATTGTCTCCCCCACAGAATCCTCTACTGCATTAGCGGATGGTGTCCCATGTCCCGGTAGGGGGTTTGTAGTTGTACTGGGACTGTTCGGCTTGAAAGAGATCCAGTTGGCGTCAATCAAATCCTGGACTACATATTTGAAAGCCTTGCAGTCCTCCACCGTGTGGCCGACTCCTCCACTATGAAAACTACAAGTAGCATCAGCAATGTACCCCCTAGGAAAGGGAGGTTGTATAGGCTTCATGGTGCGAGTATTGACCAAATTCTTTGAGACAAGATAATTGAACAATTCAGTATAGGTCATCGGAATCGGATCAAAATTAGCACGCCTCTTCTCTTGATAGTTCTGGGCTCTGTAGCCTGAATTAGTTTGCTGCGGAGAGTTGAAAGATAATGGTACCGCCCGCTGAGGAGAGCCGAAAGATGAGCCTCCCCCTGCGGAAATAACATTGGTTTCCCCTTCTTTCTTCTTGGGGAAGTTGGGAAAGGGTTTCTTTTGTCCACTAGAATTGCCAAAACCTCCAGCAATCTTTCCGCTGTACCCATCTAGTGATGCCCCAGCCAGACTGTCCTGGAAATAATGAATGAGTACCTTGTCATCATGAGCATGAGCGGCCATTTTTCTAACATACATCGTCAGATGGCTAGATGGACACCCGGTGCCGCGATATTTATCAAAGTCAGGTGCTTTGAATTTAGGGGGTATAACAACATCTGGGACAAGGCACAAATCTCGGGCATCCCTGTCTCTAGTTCCTGATCCTTCCACAGCTCTTAAGCGCTCTTCAAGCGAGTGATACCGATCCCCATGCTGAGTGTTCCCAAACAACTGACCTTGTGGATAGTTCCCCGGACCGTGATAATAACCCCCATGCTGAGCAGGGTTTCCCATATGATGGACAGCGTTCTGAGGGTTCATAGTAACTCCCAGAGTAGGACTAGGTGAACCTCTTGGCAGCACAGTATCAGGACTAGGAGTATGAATTTGTGGTCCCATAGCAGCTCCACCAGGCATAGTCGTGACAGGTTGACTCGACCCCACAGGAATAGCTTCAGCAAGGATATAACCCATTGGCATCCCCCAAGGATATATCGGTGCATCCAGATGACTCTGTCCACTCACCCCTGGAGGATGGGCAAAGTGACTGACCCCCCGTCCATAAGAAGTGTGAGTAGTTGTAACTTCAGCGGACACCGGAGGAGAAACGAAAGTAACAACCCCTTCGGAATTTACAACAGCGGCGGCCCCAGTAGCGGCCCCACCCCTCAGATTCTGTAGCATACTCATTACTTCGACCATCTGTGCTTCCATAGCCTCCACTTTAGTCTTCAAAGCTTGATTCTCTTGAGCCAGCTGCTCAGGATTGAGAATCTCCACAACCGACTCATCTTGACCCAGGGGGTCCTCATTCTCGAGATGTTGATTGCTAGCCATTAATCTTGTCTGTAGACGGATAGAGTATCGGTGTTGGCGAACCAGCTTGCCTTTTGTTTTTCTTTCTCTGATGATAGAACATCTTTTATGAGTACGAGTACGAATGCGTAAATGAATGCAATGCATATGGTTTTATGTTATTTTTGTATTTAGATGCATGAGGAATGCTGTATGAATTTTTCAGAATTTTGCTTATGTAATGCATGCTGTTATGATGTAAAATGCGGATGATGAGGATGCTTGTTATAAAGACAGATATTTACAGGTGGGGTTTTGAAAAATTAGGGCGGTATACCCTATATGCCACCCCATATAGGTATTTATGAAAGAGAAGGAAAAACCCATTTTTTTTCAAAAAAACGTTGGCGGAAATGAACTAAACTAGATGCAATAATGCACACACAATTTTGGAAAAGCCCTTGTGACCTAAAAAGAGGTAAGACCTATGATCTAGGGCAATTAAAAGGGTAATCCTTCCATGTAGCTCTATTCACTCCCTCACAAGGCTACCAGAGCTACCGTCCCTTTCACAAAATTCCCCACAAATGCAGCAAACTGCTAGGTGTGAGGCATCATGAAAGAGCACAACTCTGGTTGAAACTTTCGCAAGTAGCCAAACGGACAAAGGTCCTGATGGGCTCTCACTACTTGAATCCACTCTCCTAAGTTTTTGCAGACCTGGGTTATGGTCCCACTCAAAACACATAGTCACAGGGTATAAGTGTAGTGTGTGTTAAGGGCATTTTCCCTAGTACTACCCCCACCTGAAATGAAAACCAGAGCAGTCCAGACAAAAGCAAACAATAACAAGTTATCTACCCTAGGGTTCCATACCTAGAATATCTATAAACAAGGATATTGCTCACCTTAGGAAAAGGAGCCAAGAAGAGGGGATCATGGGGATTGAAAAAAAATGCATGGGCATAAGCGATAAAAGAAAGGAATAAAAGATGAGACAGGGAGCAACATAGAAGAACACAAATGCGTACGCCTACAATTAATGATAAGAAAAAAAAGCAAACAAGGTTTTAATCAAATCAACAATACATTAAACCACACATTTAAATTAGTTAGGCTTGACCCTCGTCTTTAAAAAAAAAAAAAAAAAAAAAGGTCCCCAGTGGAGTCGCCAGCTGTTGCACCCCGAAAAATCCCTGGTTTGGGTTTCTCAATGTACAACGTGGAAAATTTTGGAGCCGCCACCAATATTTTAATTTTAAGACCAAAACATTGAAAAAAGGTCTTTTGGATAAGGCGGATGGTCTTTGAAAACTAGAGATATAGGTTCGGGGGTCGATTACGTGCGAGGAAGGTGTTAGCACCGCGCACGTCCTTTCTACCGAAAGGGAACCTCTAATTAAATGTGTGGTTTTAACGTTTGATTTGAAAAATAACTAGATTTGCCTATTTATTTCTTATTTGGAGATGAATGGGAAATCTTTAATGAAAATTTTATTTTAGGTGAGAAGGGGGGAAAAAAGGGTTTTTAGAAAAAGTGCTTGACGGGACATGGCCCGCTCCTACGTATCTCCCGGTGTGATGGAGAATTCAAAGCTACGTAGTTCTTGGTTCTTTTTGAAAAGTTTTTTTTGTCTTTTATCTTTTTTAGTGAGTTTTTGAAATAGGACGAGCATTAGCAAATGATTAAACTAGCAGAGGCTATGATGAATCACTACTAAATACTCAGAAAAAGAGAATTGTACCGCTAGTCAAACGAACAAAGGTTCTGATGGACTATTGACAACAACTCGTTTTTATTATCTTTTTTGAAAGTCGTTTTCGAATGAGATTGATTTGTACGACGATCAAACTAACAAAGGTTATGATGGATCGTCGTTTATTATTCTTATGGGAAAAAGGACATTGCCACTAATAGCTAAACGAACAAAGGCTCTGATGAGCTACTAGTAGCAATGGGTTTGAAAATGTTTTTGTTTGTTTTATGAAAATGATTGGCTTAGGGGGATGAAAAGAATTTTATTTGTTGCGCTTGACGAGAACGTGGCTCGCTCCTACGTATCCCAAACGGGAATCAAAGCGACGTAGTTCTAAAAAATGTTTTTGAGAGGGTTTAAAAGGGGCAAGCTGAATCACCCGAGACCATCTTCACCACTTAGAATATGATGCACTAGGCATAAGTGGGAATCATATGGTTCGTCCTCAGCAATGGACGATAACATACAAGAACGAGTAGATGAATGCTGTAGCTAAGTTAAATCACATGGACTACAATAACTAAATATTAACAAATGAAAAGACTGAAATACCTCTGATGAAGACAGATATTACCGATCTGAAGAACAAAAATGAAGCGGAGAACTGGAAAATGAGATTTGCGAGAGCTGTCTTCCCAGATCTCGTGAAAATGTTTCTGGAGCAATTCTTCTCAGATCTTGTGAAAAAAATGTGTGTAGCAATTCTTCTCTCTGATCTTGTGGGAAGTGTCCGTGTAAATCTCTGTCTGCCTTTCTCTGATCTCGTGAACTCCTCCACAAATGATTTTGAAGCTGCCTATTTATAGGCGTAGAATTTTTTAAAAACATTTATTGCAATGAAGAATCGATTGTTTGAGCCTTTGGAAATATGTAGGAATCGATTCTTTATGTTTGAAAATGATAAGAAATCGATTCTTGGTCCCTTTGAAAACAAGAGGAATCGATTTTCAGGACCTTTTGCATAGGTGAAAATCGATTCTTGCTTTAGTTAAAATAGTGGGAATCGATTCTTGAGCCTTTGGAGATAATAAAGAATCGATTCTTGGCTCCTTTGAAAACAAGAGGAATCGATTCTTGAGCCTTTGGAAATAGTGGGAATCGATTTTCAGGACCTTTGGCATAGGTGAAAATCGATTCCTTACTTAGTTAACACAATGAGGAATCGATTCTTGAGCCTTTGGAAATAGTGGGAATCGATTTTCAGGACCTTTTTCATAGGTGAAAATCGATTCCTTACTTAGTTAACACAATGAGGAATCGATTCTTGCTTTCCATAAAAGTGTTTTTTGACATGCATGCATAAAATATTTCCCAGAGCTTGCCATGCATGCATAACATATTTTTCCAAAACTTGCCATGCATACATAACACATTTTCAAAAAACCCTAATTTGATGCATGAGGCTTATTGCAAAAATCATTTTCATAGACCCTGAGAAATGACCAAAAATGCCCTTTTTGACTCTAACCTCCCAAAACGTGCATTCTAAACCTAAAAGTGATGCGTAATTTATTTTTGTGTGGAAAATTAGGGTTTGGACCTAAGCCGGACAAAATTGGGGTATGACACTAAGTTCAGCTAACTCAGTTTCCTCACACAGTGTACTAAAGCCTACTTTATCTGACTCATCTGAGTCAGATTCAGATTCCTCCTTAGCCACATTGGCTTCAGAAGCTGAACCTTTCCTGGTGGGACATTCTGTGGCATAATGCCCCATTTTGTCACACCTGTAACACTGTACCTTTGATTTATCCTTCTTTTTTGGTGCAGTGTTACCCTCAGATGTATTAGATTTAGTTTTAGGTTTAGGCTTACCTTTAGACCCCTTGGTCTGTTTGTTGTTACCTGCCTTTTTGCCTTTTCTGTGTTTAGGCTTAGTTGCGTACATTGCTTGGTCTTCCTCTTCAGAGTCCTCATTCAGAATCTGCATTCTGATCTCTTTTGCCTCAAGTTTGCCCTGAAGTTCTTCTAACTTCAGGTCTTCAGTTTTGGTAGTCTCCTCAATGGTATTAGTCACCATGTACCATTTCTTAGGCATAGACCTAAGTATTTTTTTGCATACAGAGGTTTCTTCAAGTTTCTCCCCTTGAAGTGCCATTTCGTTCTTGACTTTCTTCACTCTGTTGAAGTAGTCCGTAACTTTCTCATCCTTCTTCATTTTGAGGCTCTCATACTGAGCTCTCAAAGCTTGAAGCTTTTCTTCCTTTACTGGGGCATTCCCAGTGTAGTAGCTGGCTAGTGCATCCCAAGCTGCCTTAGAAGATTCACAGGCCCTTATTCTTTCAAAGTCAGCCTCTCCACAAGCTCTGTGGATGAGGGACAGACCTTTGAAATCCTTTATTTCATTCTCCAGGTACTCCCTCCTTTGAGCTGCAGTCTCTTCCCCTGTTAGAGGTGTCAAGCCTAGTCTAACCACGTTTAGACACCCTTGAGCACCTAGAACAGGCCTCATTTGTATAGCCCATGTGTCATAATCTTTCCCATTGAGTTTGGGAACATAGTTGTCTTGTCCTCCTGTATTTGCCATCCCTGAAATACTTAGAACACAAACAGCAGATTAGTGGAACACACACTTGCACAGTTTTTCACATGTGCAGGTGTTTAATGGAGGAATAACAAAAAGCTTAAAAGAAATCTTAAAGAAAACAAAGTAGAGTTGTATTTTTGCCCTGGATCGTTTATCTGCTCTGATATACCATGTTAATTTTTTTAATTTTTTCACTGCAGGTTGTAATATCAGAAACACAAGGTGCAGTTATTAAATGGCCCAGCCCAATACTCTGGTGGATGGGTAAAACCCGCGCGGAAGCTAAACGGGGCGCACTGTTGAAACACGCGGATCTTGCTTTGAGTCTTAAACCGGATCACTATATAAGCTAAGTATCCGAAACCCTAGCTCATAATCTTCAAGAAATTCTCTCTCTCTTCTTGGAGCTCTCTGGATCTCTTTCTGAGGCTTCGTCTTCTTCCTCAGTTCTCCTCTGGTTCTAGCTTCTGATCTTGGACAAACTGAAGCACACTTGCTTCAGTTCTTTACAAAAAACAGAGATCCTGCGTAACAAGACCTTGTGTTCTCTGTTTCAGTTCTCTCCTCTTCTTCTCTCACGAACCTAGGGTTTCTGTGTTCTTGCTGCTTTGCCAGTGATGAAGCGCAGTAACTCTTGTCCTTCTCCTCCGATGATGACCCTTGATGACGATGATGATGTTTACGAACCCACTTGGTTGATTTCTGAGTCTTCAAGGATCTGAGGTTGTGACTGGTTCTGTGCTTCAGTGATGATGCAATCTTGATCTTGGATCCTTTTCTAACACAGGTATAAACCCTAACTTGTTCTTGTAGTTTTGTTCTGTGATCTATGTTAGGTTTGCTTCTTCAAACCCTAACACAGCGTTGTTCTTGTTCTTATGTGCAGATCTTGAAGGATCTGCTTCTGAGTAGCCCAGAAAGGTACAGTCACACTTGATCTTCACCTTTCCTGTTGTTTTTCTGGTTCTGATTTGTTCACAGTGCCCCTGTTAATACTTTTGATATTCTGCTTATTTGTATGAACTGGGTTTATGATGAGAGGTGATTCTTCACGCTTTGAAGAAACACCAACAGTCTTGGTTCTCTCCTTGATACCAAAGGTAAATTGCTCACACTCTGAATTTCTTTTTCTGTGTTTATTTCTCAGTCACAGAGAAATTATACTGACACACTCTTGTTTTCTTTGTATGTGAGCCTGAGGATCAGCCACCTGCTGAAGGAAACTGACTCACACACACTGAACAGAAAGATGGTTATGCAGAAGAAGAAAGGAGCAGAAGACCTTTTGGGTATAAACTGAAAAACTAGAAAATGTAAAATCTTTATTGCTTGTAAACTTTTTACAATTCTGTACAAACTGAAAGGACTGGACTGTATTATATATATAGCTAAGGATATAGCTGTTGGGCAGGCTCAGGGTAGTTTAGGCTGTTAAGTCTGTTAGACTTTTTGAAAACAGTTTTTTTAACTAACTGATTAAACAGTTTTTGCTGTTACAGGTTGTAACAATTTTTGTAAAACATAACAGACTATAACAGTTTTAACTAGGCTGAGAGTTTTAATTAAAGTAGGTGATTTTTGATTACAAAACCAACAGTCCGGATCGCCGACTATGAGAGCCTAAAGACCGAGGAGAGCTCCTTGCTAATAGAGGTGATGTACATGAGGAGCGCAATGGATACTAGAGCAAGCGTAGACAGGGTACTAAAGGGAATATTTGTATCGCTCGCGCACAATACGAACCACACATAGACTAGGACAAGTCCGACTAAAAAACAAGCAAGGAAGACGTGGCAGACAACTATTGGCTCAAACTGAGGGCCTCCCCACTACTTAGGTGGTAGGCAACCGAGGATGCTACCCTGTGATATAGAACACCGTAGGGTCCCTTTGTTGTATAAATAGTGCATGTTACTATTGTATTAATGATCATTTTTATCCTTATACCTGAGAGGTCCCCTTTAGCAAGATTTTCATTTCCTTAAGGGCAACACGGCCCTCATCTTGTACATGAGAACATTGACGCCCATTGTGATGCCGCTGGTAAAAACTCTTGTCCCGACGGGATCACAAGTTAAAGAGCTAGTGCTTCCACGTAAGTCATGGTGGGAGCGTGACATTCGAACCAAACGATTATCTTTTTCTAACTAGGATTAAATTAAACACCAACCTGTTTAGATGCAACTTAAGGATCAAATTGGAAGAAATATCTGGGTAAATATTTTCAAATCAATATATTTTTACTGCATGAGAATTGGATTGGTATAATGAATTGGCAAATAGTAATTCACGTTTCAAATCTTCTGTAATACTAGTATAACCTTAAAGCGTGGCATACAACAATCATGTGGTTAGAGTTCCTAAAAAGAGAAACTGATTTGATGTGTAAATCAAATTTGTGTTTGAAAGCTTTATAAGTGGTAATCACAAGACTTACTAATGTAGGAGTATTTTTGGAGTGTACTACAAACGAGATAGCTTTAGCTTTCATACTATATATAAGTATATAATGCTATGAATGATAAGTCATCTACAATTTTGCATCGTGGGCAAAATTAATGAAAAAGTGGTAATTCCTTTACCCAATTTTCAGAACGTACGTTCTATTTCATTTGAAGGGGTTAAAAAAACCCTTTTTGGTTAAGAGTAATAGGGATGACAACAGGTCGGATCAGGGCGAAATTTGGCTCCCTACCTCCGCCCCCATTTCTAGTGGATCGGTCTTTGCTCTTCCCATTCCCGCCCCAAACAGAGCCGGGTTTCTTCACGGGTCCTCAATTTTCGCCACTATTAGTTGAAAAAATCAAAATTTTATATTTACAATAATTAATATAGTAAAACCATATATATATATATATATATATATACACACACATGAAACAAAAAGAATAGGTATATACATGTGTGTGCGCGCGCGTGCATAATATAAGATAAAAATTAATAATTAATGTTTAGTTGAGCTGGTTTAGAGCAGAGGAGGACCAAATATCAATATCCCCAGACTCATCCTCGTCCCTGGTCAAATAGAATGAAAGAGAATAGAGTGAAATAAAATTTTCATTCTATTTTTTGAAAAGTTTACGTTAGAGAGGAACAAAACTCTCATCCTATTGTTTGAAAAATAGACAAATACATTGAGTTGCAATTTTTCATTCCTTATTTACCCTACTTTAAAAAATGTTATTCACAATGTAGCCACCGAAAAATTCGGGAAAGGACTCTTCGAAATTTTAGATGAAGCCGCCACCAATATTTATTTTTAGGGAAAACATTGAAAAAACCTTTTAAATGGATAAGGGGATTTTGCAGACCAGGTTTAGCCTCGGGAGTCGTTTATGCGTAGGGAATGTATTAGCACCCTACGACATCCTTCCTAAGGAAGACTATGTTTTAACTAAATGTGTAAAAATTATTAATTTAAAAAATATGTACTGTATTTTACCCTTATTTAAAAATTAAAAGAAAAGAGGCTTGATGGACATTTAACTATTTTTATTATTATTATTTTTAAAAGATAAGAAATGAGCAATTTACAAAAAGGACTAAAAAAAAGTTTTTATTAATGCACTTGACAGAAATGGCCCTTCCTCTGCTGAGAATTTAAGGCTACGTAGTTCTTGGTAGAAAATAAATATTTGTGTGTTGGTGTTTTTTTAATTTACAATTAAAAGTGTTCTTTTAGAGTTGCTTTTGAAATAGATATATGCAAAAATTGAAAGTGTTCACAATGTACAAACGGGTTACACTGATGATTGTTAACAAATTATTTTCGAGCGAAACATAATTTTAACAATTAGTCTAAATTGAATGAAAATGAATTTGACTGATCGATTATTAAAATATAAAAAGGAAGTGGGTAAAGGATTCAAGGAGGGCCTGGAATTATAAAAAAAGTACAAACATTAGAATAATAATAAGTTGTTGTGAACAAAAGAAAAGTAAGATAAATAGAATAAGGGGAGGGGGATGTGGACATGAATGGAACAAATAGGACATTGTAACAATTATGATAAATATAATAATGGTACAAATAAACGAGAAGAAACAGTGGGTTGTAAACAGAAGGGATGGATCAAATAATCAAATAATATAAACAATGAAATAGTTAAATAAATGGAAGTTAAAAAAGAAAAGAATTAAAAAAACCTATCTCCCAAGTAGCTGCTGCAACACAATCATGGAGAACGAAGAATAGCATAGGGAGAAAAAGGGAAGCCGAGAGGGATGGTTTTCCCACTAGTGGATTCTCTTCTTTCTCTTTAAAATTTATAATGGTTGTTCTTCTAACTTAGGATGTGATTTTACGGGTGTGGAAGTGAGTGGTGTGGTTTTTGGTGAGGAGTTTGGGCTCTGAAGTTACGATCCTCCTCTTTAAAGTGGTTTTTTATCGTTTGCTCTCTATCCTTTTTTTTCTGGTTGGTTTTTGTGTTTCAGTGAATAGGGTTTCAATGTGAAAACTGTGCTGATTTTTTTTGTCTCTCTTTACTCTGAAATTCTTGTGGTATTTATAGGAATTTTTTAGGTTTTTTTTTTCCATTAAGTTTTGAATCTGTTTGATCTTATATTTCAGATCTAGGCCTTGGAAAACTTGCTCCCCAAGGAGCTCAGAATTAGGGTTGGAGAGTTGGAGCTCAAGATTAGGGTTAGGGTTGGAGTACTTCCTCAGCAAGAAAGAGCATTCAGGCCCATCCAGGCCCAGCTGTTGTTTTTGTATTTAAATTTTCTTGTAATTTTTTGATTATTTTGATTTTTTATTTTTATAATATTCTAATTAATTATTTTTTATGATTTTTATTTTTATTTTTTTATAGCTCTTTGATTAAATTAGAAAAAAGTAAAAAGAATGGATTGGGCCAAAAAAGACTAAACAGGCCCAATAATCAACAAACACTAAAATCAGGTCCCAACGCTAAGACAGACCCGAATACGCGAGCATAGGTCAAATTAGACAAAAAGGCATCTCGGTCGAATTGAATAAATCATTAAAGTTAGGCCCAATTAAAACGAGACAGCATACAGTGAGCCGAAAAAATTGATCTCGTAGTAATAGGACCTAGGACTTATGACACGCAAACTGTAACGCCCCAAAAATGATAGATTAATTTATTTAATTAATTAAATGAAATTGAGTGGTAGAAATAATAATATAATTATTATTTATTACTTAATAAAATAATTATAGGTGTTATTATATGTGAGCCTTAGTTGGGTTGGAAATAATTATTTAATTTGAAGGGAGTGGTGATGGTAATTCCGGATGTTAGGATCGGCCCAAGCCCAAGCCCATTGACTTAGGCCTAGGCGAATTAGTAAGGGTTGGAGACAAGTGTCTCATTGGTGCAAAAGAAAGAAAAGAATTCGAAGAGAGGAGAGAAGAGAAGAGAAAAAGAAAACGTAAAAAGAGAGAGTGAGAAGAGGAGAAGTCGCGAAGAGAGGAGGAGAAGAAGAAATAGGGCGAATCACTCAAGGAGGAAGAGAAGGCTTGTTGGTGTCTTGCAATTTCTTGGAGCCTTGCCTAGCAATTTCGACTTCTAAGAGGTTAGGGGGTCCTCTTTTTATCTTTAATAGCTTATGTGATGAGTAATGCCTAGGCTTAGGTCCTAGGGTGATTTCTATGAATGATTGGTATATTGTGATGTTGTGCTATGCTGAATTTTTAATTGTGCAAATGGATGTTTGATTGGTGTCGAAATTATACACAATAGGAATGATGCATGCCCATTGTTTGGTGTTATGATTGAATGAATTTTTGGTGGTAAATGTGATGATTAGTCTTATATGGATAAATTAAGGTTGGAGATTTAATTTGGGAATTTTTGGTGGTGAGGAACTCGAAATTGGTTGGCTCCTTAGGCTCCTAGGCGTATGTGTGTGTTGCTGGAAATTCTGTCTAAGACTGTGTCTAGCTCCTGGGAACCAGGCGCCCATGTGCTGTGTCTGTGTTTCCTGTGTCTGGTTCTGTGTCTAGACACTGGGCGCCGGGTTCCCTTGTCTGCGCCAGTGTTGCAGAATTGTGTTGCTCGTGTCTAGGCACCATGGGAACCGAGGGTCCCGGAGATTGGATGCTCGGTTTGTTTTCAAATTTGGTATGGAAGTTCCTGGACACAAAAAGAGTCAGTTTCAGGTGTTGGGTCAAAATTTGGCCGTGTTCCTTGTGCCATGGGCGCCAAGGGCCCCAATTTTATGTTGTTCATTTTGCAAAAATTGATACTGGGTTTTCATGTCCAAGCTAAATGGCTCGTGTAACATCATTTTTGGAGTCATAGGAGTTGTGGTTTGTCTTGGCCTTAGGCGCCTAGCCCATGGGCGCCAAAGAGCCGTGTCACTTTTTGCCAAAATTTTTGTTGGGTTCTCATATTCTGAGTATTTGGCTCGTGCAAAATTAATTTCGAAGTTAAAAGAGTTGTCTTGCGTGTTTTGCCAAGGCGCCTTATGCATGGGCGCTGTGTTCCCTGCGCCAGTTTTCCTGCGCCTGTGTGTGGGCGCTAGGCGCCCTGCGCCAGTTCCTGCGCCAGTTCTTGGGCGCCAGCGCCTATGCGCGTGTTGCTGTTTCTGGGCGCCAGCGCCATGCGCCAAGTTTTGTGTTGCTCCTGGGCGCCCAGCGCCCTGCGCCAAGTTCTGTGTTGCTCCTGGGCGCCCAGTGCCCATGCGCCAGTTTCCAGGATGTCTAAGTATTTTTCCGGTTTTGTTTTTAATGTAACTTTTGACTCGGTTATCCAAATTTAACGGTTCAAAATGCGTTTCGAAGCTAATTTCAGTGTCTATCCAAATGTTCCAATTTTATGCAAAAATAAATTATTTTACTGGTGTTTCTGGGCTGAGGTGTTCAAGTGTCTAAATGGCAATTTTATTCATTTTCCCTATGTCGTGTCAAATTCTAAAATTTTCCTAATTGAAATTGGTGTTGGTGTGAGTGGTGGGTTGAGTTGGTGAGTGTATTATGTGCATAATTGGTGAGCAGAGGCTTCGGCCTAATTTTAATTGGTGAGCAGAGGCTTCGGCCTAATTTTAATTGGTGAGCAGAGGCTTCGGCCTAATTTTAAATCGGTGAGATGATTTAATGGTGAGTTTGATGAATTGTGTGGTGTGTGGTGGTGCATTTCCATAGCATCCCATGAAACATGTGCATTATTGGTGAGCAGAGGCTTCAGCCTAATTTTATTTGGTGAGCAGAGGCTACGGCCTATTTGTATTTGGTGACGGATCCGACATGCATGTGCCCGTGGAGTTTGGGTTGCATTTCACGCATAACCATACCTTTTGCATTGTTGTTTGGAGAATTGTAATTGTGATGTGGTTGCTGCCTTTGTTGTGAATCGGTGTGCCTAGTTACCTTTTCCTATGCAGTGCTTATTTCCATATGTTATTAATTATGAAAAGAGACTCACCCTACTGCTTTTATGTTGCTTCTTATGTCGGCAACGTGCAGGTATTAGCGAGTGAAGGTTATCCTTATGCCTTCGTCTGGTAGGGAGTGTCATGCTCTGATACGTAGCACCGGGGGCGTCTTAGGTTTATGTGTTATTTTAATTACACTGTTAGACTGTTATTAGTGATGTATTGGATTTGTTTTCGAACTTAATATTTTTCCGCTGTGGTAACGACTGTATTTAGTTGATGCGAACTGAACCGGTATTTTATGGTGCTATGTATCTTGTTGCTTTTAGCCAAATTATGCAAATTTGAAGTTGTTGATTTAATGGAGTAAGTGTAGCACTCTCTTATATTGTTTTCAAAAAAAAAAAAAAAACTCTGATTTTATTATTTAGTAAGGTTATTTAGAAGGGGGTGTTACATTAGTGGTATCAGAGCAGTTCGGTCTGTCCGGCCAAGTCGTATAGTCGTAGTGTCCTTTGATGATTAAGTAGTGCTGGATTAGTTCTAACCATTGTCTGTGTAGTAAGTGATGTTCCTGCAGGTGGAGGACAAACCGAGTACTGCTGATGGTAAGTGAATAAGTGGGGGAGATACCCTTGCTGATGATGTGTGTTGTATTGTGTTTCCAGTGTGTGAACTCTGTGTCATTTGTTTTTGATTTCTCTGCTGGTTTGGAGAATGCTTGGTTTTCGAAAGATGCATTAGTTACTTCTTTTGAAACTGAAGGAAAATATTATCGGGATTAGGAAGAATTTTCAACATGGTATTTCAGGTCATCCTAGTTATCATATCAAGAGAAATATTTTGCCGCTCTAGGCTTTGATGTTCTTATAAATAAAAATTTTATGGTTTGAAGAGCTGATGACACCTTTCACTTGCGAAAATCATTTCCAGAAAATGAATTGTTGATTGTGTTGAGGAGCAAATTTTACTCATTTTTCGCACTTCCAATTATAAATATTTTGAAATGGAGATGTCATATTTATTGATATGTCGATTGTGTGATTGTTATTTGACTTGAATCTGGTCCATGACTTTTGTTGTGGTTGTTGGGTCAATGTGACCAAAGCGATGTTGTTGTTGTTGAGTCAATGCGACCAAAGCGATGTTGTTGTTGTTGTTGGGTCAATGTGACCAAAGTGTTGTTGTTGTTGCGTTGAGTCGAATAAGACCAAGTGTTGATGTTGTTGTTGCTGGGCTAATTAATGATGCATTTGTGAATTGAATGACTGTGTATCTAATGATGGTGTATTAAATAATGAAATTGTGGTGTTGAGGTGAACTATGAGCATATGTTGCCTACAAGTTGTTTTGATGATATTACCCTAAGAGTTTCGAAGGTGAAATTAATATGCTTAAGTAGTATGTGATGTTGAAAATTGGTATTTTTGGGTGGTTAGGTGAATTTGGGGTGTCTTGATGGTTTGATTGAGTTGTAGTCAAAGTGTGCACATAGGAGTTTGACCAAATGTCAATATGTTGATTGAATGCCCGAGTGTTGTTTGATGACATGAATTGTTGAATTTGAGTGTTGTTTGAGATTATTGTTTCGTGACTAAACATGATGAATTTTACTTGTTTACGGTTTTGTGCAATTCTGGACACTGCTTCGTTTTCCAAAAACTGGCACCGTTTAGTTGATCCAAAAATTATGTGGTTGATGGTTTTTGAAAATAGATTTAACGCCGGTCGTTTTGCCACTGGTTTCGTTCAATTTGGAGCTGTGTGGCTCAAGTTATGATTGTTTCAAGTTAGGTCAAGTTTAGGGGATCAAACTGTGAGTAAGTTCAGTTTTTGTAGGTTTTGTGTCATCAAATGAACTCCTTTTCGAATGAATCCAATTTCCTTGAAAACTAGACAAGATGTTTTACTGTTTAGGCTGAAGTTTCAGGTCATTTGAGTTTGTTTTGGTCATTGTAGAAGAGTCACAACCTTGGACACCGTCGCTGCCCCATTTTCTGGACCTACTGCCTTGTTTGCGAAAACTGTGCTATTGGATTCATCATTTTAAAATTCTAAAAATATAGCCAGAAACTAGACTCCGTAAGTTTTCCGTAGAAGGGTTGTTTGCTAAATTCCGATGTCGTTTGATAGGGTAAATAAATTGTTGAAGTTTATATGTGAGTGCTGGAATTTCCTGCGTTGCTTAGTTTGTACTGTCACTGTAACGGAAAAACTGTTTTTGCAATATCTTTTGAACCAGGAGTCCGATTTGAGTAAACTAAAATGCTTCGGAAAGCTTATTCAGAGGCCTAACTGAATATTCTAATTTCAAGGCAAAATTGAGTGTTTCTGGTGTCGTTGATTTTTAGACGTGTCGGTCGAATTAAATTGTTATTGTGTTGTCGGTGGCTTAGTACCCCAAGTCGTTGTTGCAGTGTCGGCGCCTTGGTGCCCGAAGTTGCTGATGTGTTATTGATTATGGGATTGTTGGTCCCGGAGTTGTCTCTGCATTGTTGCTTTGTTGTTGCTTGTGGTTGCCTCGTTAATAATGTCGAAGTTTATGTGTTGCCTTGGGTACCGCTGAATGGCCCAAGTTATATTGTTGTTGATTTGTTGTTGTGGGCCGATGGCCATTATTGATTAGGGCGGCGCTACTATGCCCCCATGCATTGTTGTTGATGATGTTGCTTTGCTGATGGTTTGTCGTTGTTGATGTCGCCTGAATGGCAAAGTTGTTTGTTGATGATACTGTCGTGTTGTTAAATTATGTGGCTTGTTGTACGGCTGTGATGCACTCTGTGAATTTCGTTGTGATGCTGTGATGATTGAAGTATTGCGTTATCCATGGGGATAGATGAGTGAGATAGAATGCAAGTTAGTCTATCAGAGTGGCGCAGCGGAGTAGAGGGTGAGCCTGACTATTACTGCTTGAAGTTACCTGGCTGAACAAGTAGGAGGGACGGCCGCCCAAGCACTTACCACCGGTAATCAAAGTAATAGTAATCAGCGTGATAGGTAGCACTAGTTGTCTAGATGGCTGTAGTTGGTAGTGGAGGAGTGTTGGCTTTAGCAGGAGAAAATTTCGAGGACGAAATTCCTTTAAGTGGGGGAGAGTTGTAACGCCCCAAAAATGATAGATTAATTTATTTAATTAATTAAATGAAATTGAGTGGTAGAAATAATAATATAATTATTATTTATTACTTAATAAAATAATTATAGGTGTTATTATATGTGAGCCTTAGTTGGGTTGGAAATAATTATTTAATTTGAAGGGAGTGGTGATGGTAATTCCGGATGTTAGGATCGGCCCAAGCCCAAGCCCATTGACTTAGGCCTAGGCGAATTAGTAAGGGTTGGAGACAAGTGTCTCATTGGTGCAAAAGAAAGAAAAGAATTCGAAGAGAGGAGAGAAGAGAAGAGAAAAAGAAAACGTAAAAAGAGAGAGTGAGAAGAGGAGAAGTCGCGAAGAGAGGAGGAGAAGAAGAAATAGGGCGAATCACTCAAGGAGGAAGAGAAGGCTTGTTGGTGTCTTGCAATTTCTTGGAGCCATTGCCTAGCAATTTCGACTTCTAAGAGGTTAGGGGGTCCTCTTTTTATCTTTAATAGCTTATGTGATGAGTAATGCCTAGGCTTAGGTCCTAGGGTGATTTCTATGAATGATTGGTATATTGTGATGTTGTGCTATGCTGAATTTTTAATTCTGCAAATGGATGTTTGATTGGTGTCGAAATTATACACAATAGGAATGATGCATGCCCATTGTTTGGTGTTATGATTGAATGAATTTTTGGTGGTAAATGTGATGATTAGTCTTATATGGATAAATTAAGGTTGGAGATTTAATTTGGGAATTTTTGGTGGTGAGGAACTCGAAATTGGTTGGCTCCTTAGGCTCCTAGGCGTATGTGTGTGTTGCTGGAAATTCTGTCTAAGACTGTGTCTAGCTCCTGGGAACCAGGCGCCCATGTGCTGTGTCTGTGTTGCCTGTGTCTGGTTCTGTGTCTAGACACTGGGCGCCGGGTTCCCTTGTCTGCGCCAGTGTTGCAGAACTGTGTTGCTCGTGTCTAGGCACCATGGGAACCGAGGGTCCCGGAGATTGGATGCTCGGTTTGTTTTCAAATTTGGTATGGAAGTTCCTGGACACAAAAAGAGTCAGTTTCAGGTGTTGGGTCAAAATTTGGCCGTGTTCCTTGTGCCATGGGCGCCAAGGGCCCCAATTTTATGTTGTTCATTTTGCAAAAATTGATACTGGGTTTTCATGTCCAAGCTAAATGGCTCGTGTAAAATCATTTTTGGAGTCATAGGAGTTGTGGTTTGTCTTGGCCTTAGGCGCCTAGCCCATGGGCGCCAAAGAGCCGTGTCACTTTTTGCCAAAATTTTTGTTGGGTTCTCATATTCTGAGTATTTGGCTCGTGCAAAATTAATTTCGAAGTTAAAAGAGTTGTCTTGCGTGTTTTGCCAAGGCGCCTTATGCATGGGCGCTGTGTTCCCTGCGCCAGTTTTCCTGCGCCTGTGTGTGGGCGCTAGGCGCCCTGCGCCAGTTCCTGCGCCAGTTCCTGGGCGCCAGCGCCTATGCGCGTGTTGCTGTTTCTGGGCGCCAGCGCCATGCGCCAAGTTTTGTGTTGCTCCTGGGCGCCCAGCGCCCTGCGCCAAGTTCTGTGTTGCTCCTGGGCGCCCAGTGCCCATGCGCCAGTTTCCAGGATGTCTAAGTATTTTTCCGGTTTTGTTTTTAATGTAACTTTTGACTCGGTTATCCAAATTTAACGGTTCAAAATGCGTTTCGAAGCTAATTTCAGTGTCTATCCAAATGTTCCAATTTTATGCAAAAATAAATTATTTTACTGGTGTTTCTGGGCTGAGGTGTTCAAGTGTCTAAATGGCAATTTTATTCATTTTCCCTATGTCGTGTCAAATTCTAAAATTTTCCTAATTGAAATTGGTGTTGGTGTGAGTGGTGGGTTGAGTTGGTGAGTGTATTATGTGCATAATTGGTGAGCAGAGGCTTCGGCCTAATTTTAATTGGTGAGCAGAGGCTTCGGCCTAATTTTAATTGGTGAGCAGAGGCTTCGGCCTAATTTTAAATCGGTGAGATGATTTAATGGTGAGTTTGATGAATTGTGTGGTGTGTGGTGGTGCATTTCCATAGCATCCCATGAAACATGTGCATTATTGGTGAGCAGAGGCTTCAGCCTAATTTTATTTGGTGAGCAGAGGCTACGGCCTATTTGTATTTGGTGACGGATCCGACATGCATGTGCCCGTGGAGTTTGGGTTGCATTTCACGCATAACCATACCTTTTGCATTGTTGTTTGGAGAATTGTAATTGTGATGTGGTTGCTGCCTTTGTTGTGAATCGGTGTGCCTAGTTACCTTTTCCTATGCAGTGCTTATTTCCATATGTTATTAATTATGAAAAGAGACTCACCCTACTGCTTTTATGTTGCTTCTTATGTCGGCAACGTGCAGGTATTAGCGAGTGAAGGTTATCCTTATGCCTTCGTCTGGTAGGGAGTGTCATGCTCTGATACGTAGCACCGGGGGCGTCTTAGGTTTATGTGTTATTTTAATTACACTGTTAGACTGTTATTAGTGATGTATTGGATTTGTTTTCGAACTTAATATTTTTCCGCTGTGGTAACGACTGTATTTAGTTGATGCGAACTGAACCGGTATTTTATGGTGCTATGTATCTTGTTGCTTTTAGCCAAATTATGCAAATTTGAAGTTGTTGATTTAATGGAGTAAGTGTAGCACTCTCTTATATTGTTTTCAAAAAAAAAAAAAAAACTCTGATTTTATTATTTAGTAAGGTTATTTAGAAGGAGGTGTTACACAAACTAAATAATAAAAATGACCGTCATAGGAGAGAGGACAAAATTGGGGTATAAAACACAATCTAACCGTTATTATTACTGTGTTGATTTTATCATTTTATAAAAAATATTGTTCATATTGTCAACAAAAAAAATTATTCATAAAAAATTAATTGATAATTTTTTTACAAGAGAATTTTTTAATTGATTTGCATTTTAAAAAATAGTAGGCACGTGATCTATTTGGAGGAGTGGGACTTAGCTATAATAAATGTTGAAAAAATTCTAGGAGCTGAGCTCATTATTTATTATTTATGTAAAGCAAAGCCATCATCATTTTGGATTTTTTCAACAACTTTACATATGTTTTCGGAAAAGTTCCAGGAGCTTCCAATGTTCTTGCTTTCTGTTAAGATACCATTACTATGGGACCACCACTTGTTTGAGAGGACCTTCAGATCTATCGGTGGACCCAATTCAGGCGCTTCAAGTCATAGTCAAACCACCTGAGATTCAACCAACTAGTACCGGACCGTACATCTGCACGGACCGATTACGTTACGTGACACGATTACCTCAAATAGAAACGTTAATTTGAAATCTCATTAATCTAAAATCAATTGTAAAATATAGAAGATGACTTGCATATGCACAGGTGTTGTCGTGTTCTTTTTATGAATGAATTTAGACAGTATTTAAATAGTCTGAACATTACCCCGTAAAAATAAAAAAATTAAAGTAGATAAAAAAAGAGTTCAAATAAAAAATTGATAAATATTAAAACTAAAAATGTAAAAGTATCATTTAAAAACAATATGTGCATTTATCCCGTGTGTTTTTATATATTAATGCAGTGTTTTTTTATATATCAGTGTTGTTATCCCATGTGTTTTTTATATATCAGTGCAACTATCCCGTGTTTTTATATATATCATTGCAGTTATCCTTGTATTTTTTTATATATCAGTGCAGTTGTCTAGTATTTTTTTTTATGTATCAGTGCAGTTATCGCATAGTTTCAATTGATTATTTGAGTTGATTAGTAGATTATTGTAGATAGTAAAAGATAGATAATAGATTATCAATAACAAATATTTATCCCGTGTTTTTTTATATATCGGTAACAATTATTTGTCCTTTTTTAGGTATTAGTGACAAATATTTGTCGCGTGTGTTTTTAAATATTAATCAGTTTAAATAGTCATTAAGCCTTCTTGTTTTTTTAGATAGTAGTTTTCAAAAATTATAATTATCAATGGCAAATATTAATCCCATATTTTTTATATATCACTGCAGTTATCCCCGTGTTTTTTATATATCAGTGCAGTTATCTGGTAGTTTCAATTGATTATTTTAGTTGATAGTAGATTATAGTAGATAGTAAAAGAGAGATAGTAGATTATCAATAAGAAATAATTGTTTTAAATATTAATTAGTAATTTAAATAGTCATTAAGTCTGCTTATTTTTTAGATAGTAGGTTTGTAGTAGTAGGCTTCAAAATTTTTTAATTATCAATAACAAATATTAATCTCGTGTTTTTTTTATATATCAGTGCAGTTATCTCGTAGTTTCAATTGATTATTTTAGTTGATTAGTAGATTATAGCCGATAGTAAAAGAGAGATAGTAGATTATCAATAAGAAATATTTATTTTAAATATTAATCAATAGTTCAAATAGTCATTAAATATTATTGTTTTTTAGATAGTAGGTTTATAGTAGTCTTCAAAAAATTTAATTCTCAATGACTAATATTAATCCTGTGTTTTTTTATATATTGGTGTAGTTATCCCGTGTGTTTTTATATATATCATTTCAGTTATCTCATAGTTTCAATTGATTATTTGAGTTGATTAGTAGATTATAGTAGATTATTGCAGTTATCCCGTGTTTTTATATTAGATTATTTGAATTGATTAGTAGATTATAGTAGATTATTGCAGTTATCAAGTGTTTTTTTAGATAATAGGTTTATAGTAGTTTTCCAAAATTATAATTATCAATGGTAAATATTAATTATAAATTGTCAAAAAAATTATAAATATCAATGGTAAATATTAATCCCGTGTTTTTTTATATACCACTGCAGTTATCTCGTGTTTTTTATTTATAGGTGCAGTTATCTCGTAGTTTCAATTGATTATTTTAGTTGATTATAAGATATAGTAGATAATAAAAGTTAGATATTAGATTATCAATAAGAAATATTTGTTTTAAATAATAATTACTAATTTAAATAGTCATTAAGTCTTCTTATTTTTTAGATAGTAGGTTTATAGTAGTAGTCTTCAAAAAATTAATTAAAGTACTTTTTGTATAAATTTAGAAATTTAGTTAAAAGCTAAATTGAATTTGGCGGCCAAAACTTTTTGCAACACACACCCCACTTTTTTATAAACAACACCCACCCCTTTTTTATACTTATTTTTTTCCAGAATAAAATACTAATTTTCTACACCTCTCTCTCTCTCTCTCTCTCTCTCTCTCAATCTCTCCCTCTCTCTGTGTTAAAATAATGGATGTGTGTCTACCCATTATTTTTATTGGCTAAATTATAGGAGGAGGAGGATAACTAAGGAAGAAGAAGAAATTGAAGAATTCTAGAAATATTCAGATTTCAGAAATTAATCATAACACATATTACAATTTTTTTTGGAGAATTCAGATTTCTATTTCTCAATTACGATGAACAAAACGTATGGTACGGCGACGGAACAGGGTCCACGACGCAACAGAGAAAGGTGTAGAGAATCTGGACCCGATTTCAAGACAAGTTACCTCACTCTCTCATCGGCTAGG
Source organism: Astragalus membranaceus (assembly GCA_039519185.1). Classification (NCBI taxonomy): domain Eukaryota; kingdom Viridiplantae; phylum Streptophyta; class Magnoliopsida; order Fabales; family Fabaceae; genus Astragalus; species Astragalus membranaceus. The sequence continues at coordinate 153,244,535 of CM076848.1, forward strand.
TCCATATTTGAGAGGAGAAGAAGAAGAAGGTTGAAGTAGGTTTGGTGGTGTTGATGGATTTTTAGTTAAAATCATTTATTTTTGGCTTAAATATGTTTTTGGTTCCTGTAAATAGGGGGTCATTTGGTTTTAGTCCTTGCAAAATTTTCTTTTTTTAAAAACTCATTGCAAATATCAATTTTTAGATTTTGGTCCTTCTGTTAGTAACTCCGTTAAAAAAATGCTGATGCGGCAAACTTGTGGCCATTTGGCTTTTCCACTTCACTATTTTTCATTTTTATTTATCTTAAAACCCGAATTGTAAATTAATACCAACAAATTTAAATCCAAAAAAAACGAACCAGCAACAAGGCACACCATGGATTCTGGAGAGAGATTCTAAACCCAACTCCAACATGAAGGACATAAACACCAACACAAAACTGATTCTCCTCCACCCATATATCCAAAAACAAGGAAATTCCAATCGTGTATGGCTTCTAGCTTTAGTAGCAATTCTCACTTTAGCTTTCCTCTCCACACTTATTTACTCAAGGGAAAGAACCAACCTTCTCTGCAAATTCCTCTGTTATTTCCACCTTAGTTTCTGTTTTAGGAACCTCCTCTATGTCAATCACAGTAATCAACATCCCTTCACTACACCTCAAAATCCAATGACACTTTTCACATGCCATACTCAGATCTCAAACTCATCTCAAAAGTGCCCCGAAAATGTTCATCTCCAATTCTTCATGCAATTTCCTCAAACTCACTACACTGCATATATAGAATAAAAGCACCCATTCTCAGATTTTCGCTGGTGATGCGTGGGGGAAGAAGGTGGTGGTGACACCCCTCCCAGATTCTCAATCGATTCCCCCTTTTTTTTACCCTAACCCCAAATCCCAAACTCAAAGGTATGGTGATGGTGGTGTTGAAAGAGAGTGAGAGACCATCGCCACTTTCTTCTTCTTGATGTTCTTCTTCTTGTTCTGCACTTCTTGGATCTGCGTTTTTTTATGCCTCTTGTTGTGTTGTTTCTGCTTTTGATTTTGAAGTTCTGTTTCTTGTTTGTTTAATGAACAAAAAGGATTTTCTTGTTCTGAGTTGCTGAGTTCGTTATCACTTTTGAGTTTCAGTGTTTGATTAGAGTCTAAACTCATTAAATTTGGAAATGACGATGAAGATTGATAGCATGAGGATGAACCCTAATTTGGGAATTTATCTTTTTTATTTTACAAATTTGGGATTATTTTACAACTCAGGTTTTAAAATAAATAAAAATGAAAAATAGTGAAGTGGAAAAGCCAAATGGCCACAAGTTTGCACATCAGCATTTTTTTGACGGAGTTACTAACAGAAGGACCAAAATCAAAAAGTTGATATTTGCAGAGAGTTTTTTTAAAAAAAACTTTTGCAGAGACTAAAACCAAATGACCTCCTATTTGCAGGGACTAAAAACATATTTAAACCTTTATTTTTTATATTTTATGATTACTGTATTAATATGTTATTAATAATATAAAATATTTTAATAATTTAAACTATTTTAATATGATGTGACATGTTCATGTGGATCATTAAATGACATGACACAACATGTCACAAATGTGTGTAAGCTACATCAGCTGCCACGTCATTTGCTGATGGTCACGTCAGGCTTTTTTTAGACTTCCAAATCAGCAAAAAATATTGAAAAGCCCTCTTTTGGACTAAATGTCTGGGTTTTTTAAAATTGGGGGACTAAATGTCTGGGTTTTAAATTAGGAGAAGCAAATGTCTGAATTTTGTAAAATAGGGGGACCAAATAAATGAAGAAAAACTGGCATAACAAGTCTCCCAAACGTACACTCTGCTTCCACTAATAATTATAGACACACCCGCCAAATAAAAACCCCTATGTTCAGCTTTTCCTCCGCAACTTAATAGTCCATTTGATGTCATATGTTCATTTCTTCAATTCAAGTTAATTTGGAATTGAATTTTTTTTAAATATTAGTTTAAATAAAATCATTAACTTTGATAATTATGCGCTATTGTGAATCTAAAATGACGTCTTATTATATATTTAAATATGTTCTCGCACTTTTCTTCATGTGTTTGATTTAAATTATACCTTATATGACAAAGTAATATAACAATGGGGTTCTAACATAGCCCGTGCGAAGCATGGGTGTGAGTTCTAGTTTAAAGTAAAAGATGCTACCAAGGAAGGGCTCTATGATGCTGGGGGTAGGAGAGTGAGGGTTAGGTGTGGACTCCACAATCACGAGCTGCTTAAAACATTATTTAATACCTCATTCTTTGGCTGGTTTACGAAGGAAGGGCGGGCTATGGTGGATGAACACACCATACGAGGTTGGAGAGTGAGGGTTAGGTGTGGACTCTCCAACCCCCAGCATCATTGGTAGGTGTAGGGTTGGAGAGTAATATAACAATGGAATTCTAGTTCTCGCACTTTCCTTTCCAATGATGCTGGGGGTTGGAGAGTGAGGGTTAGGTGTGGACTCCACAATTATGAGTTGCTTAAAACATTATTTAATACCTCATTCTTTGGCTGGTTAACGAAGGAAGGGCGGGCTATGGTTGATGAACACACCAAATTGAAAGTTGCACCAAGAGACAATATGAGAGCATTGAAGGAGAGATTTATTGGAAATGTGACTTCTATGTTCCAGCTGTATAGGCAGCGTTGCATGTACTGATCGAAACTGAGAGATCCTGGAACATAGATTCAAGAGCTTTTAGTTGTTAAATGGACTGGGCCGGGTTCAAACATGGCCCAAAAAGCAACAAAATTGGACTGTGTGGTAAATGTATTATTGAGCCCTATTGCCATTAACACCTAATACATTTCTTTTAACAGAGGGAACACAATTGGATCGTGTAGATTTCTGATTGTAAGGGTGTGATGTTCCCCACTAAGATCTTCGAATCTCTCGGAGTGGGGAAAACAGTAATTTCTGAGTGGATATTGACAACACAAAAAGGTTTTTCCAGTTGGTAAGATGAGTTTACTTGAGTTTTTGCTCTCACTTGCTTCTCTGCGAGATAAGATGGTAGAGTGTCACTTGTCGCTCATTGGCCACACTGTGTTGATGCCAGGATGGATGGAGGCACATAGGGGCTTTGTAACACCACTCCACACCTATAACAAATTCTTCAATTCAAGGAACAATTCCACATTGCCCATTGCTGTCCTAATGATCGTTTAGTGCTGAAACTCATTTTTTTTTTAAAAAATAAACAGAGAACTATTCAAAATCAAAGATCAATTGGACTCGAATCAAGATCAACTGGGTCGGCCCAAGAGGAGTCCAAAAAGACCCAACTGGCTCAACGACGTTGTTAGTGAGTCGTTTGGTGTGTTAAATCTGTAGTGAGTGTTGTGACTTTATTAATTTTATGAGATATTTCAAAAGTACGACTTTGCGTTAATTTTACTAATTGAAATATTAATTTATATATATATATATATATATATATATATATATATATATATATATATATATATATATATTTGGACTTACACGAGCCTTTCTGAAAATGATCATTTTAAGCTATTTTGATTAATCAGAATTATTTTTTATTGAATATTAGTGTTCAATATTTTTACTAATGACTATTTACTTGAGCTCAAAGTATTGTCCACATTCATTTAACTTAAATGCGTCCAGATACATTACTTGTTGAGCACTCTCAACCTTCCACAATTTTAGCGTAACAAACTGAGTGGATATAGATTCTTCTTTTGACTGACTTCCTAACTTAGAGAAAGTCGATTAACGCAAAACAACAACAACAAAAATACGTTTTCTTTTTCTCTTTTTCCTGGGTTCGTCTCTTGAGATCAAAACACAGTAATTCTTGCCAGTTATGATTCTCAGTGACTATTGTCATTTGAGACGAGACCGGTTGTACCCTCGGGGGATTTGCGCTGTAGAGGAGGATAAATCCTTAAGGGCGCGTCGTCAGACCCCTCCGGTTGCTTTTTCCTAACCTTCTTTGTTTTGCAGGCACTATTCTTTGTTCTTTAAGGTTGCTCGATCGCTGTTTCAGGTCAGAATTCCCTACAATCTTAAGGTTGCTCGAGCGTTGTGGGGGTGTTTTTCTAAAGTTATGTTGCCTGATCCTAAGAAAACAAAAACTTGGTTGTAAAACCTCTGATTGTATTTTCTTTCATCTAATTTTGATATGAAAGATATGAGTGAGGCAAGTGTAATATTAAGAGTTAGAGTCATTAGGGAAGGTGATAGTATTATACTATCACAGGAACATTATGTTGAGAAACTTCTTAGGAAGTTTGGTCACTATAACTCGACCCCATTGAGTACCCCTTATGAAGCTAACTCACACTTAAAGAAAAATAGAGGTGATCCTGTTGACCAACCTTAGTATGCCCAAGTAATTGGGAGCCTACTGCATCTAATGGATTTTTCTCGACCAGACATTGTGTTAGCAGTTGGTCGTCTGAGTACGTATACTCACAATCCTGGTCAGGATCATTGGAAGGCACTTACTCACATCATGCGATATTTGAGAGGTACCACAAATTATTGTATTGTGTACAATGGATTTCCTGTCGTATTAGAAGGTTACTGTGATGATAACCATATATCTGATTCAGATGAGACAAAATCCACTAGTGGTTATATTTTTACATTTGGTGGTGGTGCGGTAACTTGGAGGTCACCCAAACAATCAATAATAGCTAGATCGACTATGGAGTCGGAATTTGTAGCTCCAGAGTTGACTGATACTGAAGCTGAATGGTTGAAGAACCTATTAGCTGGAATTCCTTTTGGAGTAAAATCGACACCATCAGTGTCAAAATAGCCATTGCAAAGAATAAGACCTAGAAAGGCAAAAATTGACATGTGCAATTGAGACAAACAATTGCAAAAATATGGAATGCATTCGATCGATTATGAGAAGTTAGAAGTGGATTTGGCCGATCCTCTAACAAAACCCTAGGGAAGAGATAAATATGTGAAACATCGGGGGGAATGAGACTTAAGCCAATTGAAATTAAGAAGTGATGGTAACCCAACCTTTGTGATTGGAGATTCCATGAAGAAGGTTCAACGTGGTAAAAACAAGTCGCTTCTTGATATTGCTAGCACTGAAAAATTAATTCATGTAATTAATTTTATTTTTGTCCCTTCCTATGGTGTTATGATGTTATTGAGATTGTGCTAGACGGCAGGGTTAAAAAGGTTAAACTTAAAGCTTTTAATGATAATCATAGCCCTTATGGGTGGTGTATGACTTGCACCATACACTTGATGAAATCACCTATATGAGTGTCAAGTGGGGCCGTTTCCATGCGATCTTGGCGAGGTCTCTAGAGCACTCATGAATACCGAGCACGCGCACGGCCTAGTAGCGCAAAACGGAGGAAACAACAAGAATTGTGGGGGTGTAATGTGATGGTAAAACCTCTAACATATAACATGTGTCTTGGATTCCATCGCTTGCTAAACCAATTCACTGTATGTTATGTTTTATCTGTCTAGGATTGGTTCCATAGCTTGCTATACAGCTCCGATGCATTGCATCTACATTGTTAACCCAGGAAACTTCTTTTCTTTATTTCTTTTTCCAACTTTTGAAATATGTGGGGGATTGTTGTGACTTTATTAATTTTATGAGACATTTCAAAAGTATGACTTTGCGTTAATTTTACTTATTGAAATATTAATTTATATATATATATATATATATATATATATATATATATATATATATATATATATATATATATATTTGAACTTACAGGAGCCTATCTGAAAATGATTATTTTAAGCTATTTTGATTAATCAGAATTATTTTTTATAGAATATTAGTGTTAACTATTTTATTAATGGCTATTTACTTGAGCTCAAAGGATTGTCCACATTCATTTAACATAAATGCGTCCAGATACGTTACTTGTTGAGCACTATCAACCTTCCACAATTTTAGTGTAACAAACTAAGTGGATATAGATTCTTCTTTTTACTGACTTCCTAACTTAGAGCAAGTCAGTTAACGCAAAACAACAACAAAAATACGTTTTCTTTTTCTCTTTTTCTTGGGTTCATCTCCTGAGATCAAAACACAGTAATTCTTGCCATTTCTGATTCCTCAGTGGCTATTGTCATCTGAGACGAGACTGGTTGTACCCTCGGGGGATTTGCGCTGTAGAGGCGGATAAATCCTTAAGGGCACGTCGTCAGACCCCTCCGGTTGCTTTTTCCTAACCTTCTTTCTTTTGCAGGTACTGTTCGTTGTTCTTTAAGGTTGCTTGATCACTGATCACTGTTTCAGGTCAAAATGCTTCAATTTAAGGAACAATTCCACATTGCCCATTGCTGTCTTGTTTAGTGCTGAAACTCATTTTTTTAAAAAATAAACCAAGAACTATTCAAAATCTAAGATCAATTGGACTCGAATTAAGATCAACTGGGCCGTCCCAAGAGGAGTCCAAAAAGACCAAATTGGCTCAACGACTTTGTTAGTGAATCGTCTGGTGTGTTAAATCTGTAGTGATCTTGACCAAAAAAAAACTGTAGTGAGCACCAGACAGGTGTCATGTAGCGAATGGCTATTCAGCAACAACTTTTCAATAATATCTAGCAAAAATTCACAAGAATGCTCCCAATATGGAATTAAGAATTGAAAAACAAGAACTTCTCTACAACAGATTTGGGGATGGGCAGCGCTTTTTTTTAACCATGGGCAGCGCTTTTGAGCGCTGCTAAACTTTGCGCTGCTGATTCCACTCCAACAATGGGCAGCGCTTTTAAAAGCGCTGCTCATTGATAGCCATGGGTAGCGCTCCTGGGGAAAGCGCTGCTCATCATGTTAGCGCATTTTGGGAATGGGCAGCGCTTTTTAGCGTAAGCGCTGCTCATTCCCAAAAGGCGCTAACCAATGGGCAGCGCTTGTAGGACAAAGCACTGCTCATTGCCTTAGAGCTTTTACGAATGGGTAGCGCTTTCTCCTAAAAGCGCTACCCATTCCTAAAAGCGCTAAGGCAATGAGCAGCGCTTTGTCCTAACAGCACTGCCCATTGTGTAATTTATTTATTTATTTTTTTTCTGTGTTTGCAAAATCACACATAACTAACTTAGCAAAATGTATCCAAATCAAATTATATCCAAATACAGCAGAATCAAAACAAGCGCTGGTTAATGAATTAAACACTTGTTTCCCAATTCATTCCAATTCTATTTCTCAGCAAAACCAACAAATTACAATACACTAGAATCAAAACAAACTATATATATATATATATATATATATATATATATATATATATATATATATATATATATCAAAATGCACAAATATACCCAACAAGATAAACCAAAACAAACTAGCTAACAAGTTATTATCCAATTCATATGTATCCAAAACTAGCTAAACTTACAATATGAACCAAAACTAGCTTAGCTATATGTATCTAAATCAAACTATAACAACTTACAGTATTACATTTTATCCAAAATAAAAAAAAACGTGAGACATAACGGCACCACTCTCCCCTAAGCTCAAGTAGCTGCTCATCAGAGTATGTCCTCACCCGACAATCAGGAAAATACTGAAATTATATAAATAAATAAAATTAGAATTGAAATGGTTAAATGGAATTAACTATTATATCAAAATAAAAAATAATTCTAAGTAGATACCTGTCGGGGAATAGTCGTTTGTTTGTGGGTAATAGTTTCCTTTAAAAATTTCATTTCATAATACCCACAATCATTACTATTGGGCTGTTTTGGACACTACAAAACAAAAGATTAGTTAATTGTTAAATTTAATTTAATACATTTTTTTTCACAAAATAATGTAATTAAATATATAAGAACATTGATTACAAACTTACATCTATTGGTATCCATTTGGTCATTGATTGTTCCAATCCCCAATATGTTTTCAAACAACTGAACACATTGTCATATAACTATATTATTCGAAATACATACGTATATGAGTAAAACTAAGAAATATGCAGAGGGATCGAAATACACACACCTATTAAATATCTCAATCAACTCGGGGTAGTTGTTGAAATGACCATGCAATGAATCAATGAAGTACACCGTATCTTTCTTAGGATTTATTGCTAACAACAACCAATGTTGCCTACAAAATAAAATTTTGAATAAATAATTGACTAGTATTTTAAAAATGCATGTTATATAAGAATGGATTAAATCTCTCACTGTAACAGACACGATGCCAAAAACATGGTATCAAAGCTTGTACTTTGAGCTTCCCAAAAGCGTTGAGTGATATAATTTTTAACCTCTTTCTTGTTTTGTTCCACAAACGTATCATAATTACGCAGCTTCGGGGACACTTCACGCAGGTGTGTATTATCCGGACACAAGAACACAAATTTGTGTCTGTTCCGAAGGGACCAAAATGTCCTCGTACAAGTACCTATAATTAGAGATATATACAAATTAAATTAACGATATAATAAAAAAATTCAATGATGTCAAATAATAAATTACATACATACCTGACATATGCTCTAATAGAAGTACTGGTTGCCCACTTCAATTTACATACATCATCGATATCCTCACGTGTGATCATTAGTGTTGACCTAAATTCCCAAAAATTTGGTCATCCATCTCTAATTGAAGCGGGGTTGCCTCAGTCATCCTGAATTCCGCGTGTATTTCGGCATAACCAATCATCTTATAATCATTAATGGAAGAGGCGGAGGGCTGAGACTAAGACACAATTGGAGAAGGGGGGGATGAGTCACTTTTGGAGGAGGGGAGGGTTGAGTCACTTTTGGAGGAGGGGCGGGATGAGAATTTTGTGTAGAAGGGTCGGACCGAGACACTTTCTTGCTAGTAGATTTTGCCTTGCCAACACTTTTGCCCCTAGATTTTGCATTTTGGCATACCTATATATTAAAAAAATAATTACTTAGTTAACACACAATATATGACAAAAAATAATAATTAGTTACAAATATATTGTCACTTACAACGACAAGGTGTGTTGGCCATGCCACAAAGGTACCAATTGCATCTTGCACAATCAATAAATCTATACTGACATTTGGAACAGGCAATGGTGCATCCCCCACAATTGCACAGTTACCTTTGACTCTAAGATGATCTGGAGGTAGGGGTAAATTGTGCATCAATGGACCCAATTGGTTACATATGAAGCCTATTGCAACCATTTGATGTGGGTTTGAGATATACAATTCACACTCACACTCATTGTTGTCCTAAATCAATTATAAACAAAAAATAATAAAGACATTATTTGATGTAATAAGAAAGAGAGTTTAATAATTAATTCCTTATTTATTGTAAAAAGCAGCTATCTCATGCGCTATTTGAGGCAGGGGATGGTACCGCATGCGCCGAAACCAACCCATATTGCAGTTTGAAATCACTAAGTTCAGTCCTTAGACCTTCATACAATACTCGCAACTCTCTACTTTGTTGACAATCATGATGCTCATCATGAGTTTGCTTCTTTGGTCCAAGGTAGTGGGTTGGATTAACGCCAAGTCCACAACCCCTTGTACGACCCGAGTATTCTTCCCTTTCCAAGGCACGAGAAAGGATTTCCTTTTCAGAGCAATCAGTGATCTCTCCTTGTGACACAGACTGTGATATGGTTTCCTAATTCACAAACAAAAGTATAATAAAATTATTATACATTACAAAGATCATAAAAGTTTTAAAAGTTTTGGAAATACTTACAATTCTATGAGTCACCTCCTTAGTTTTGGGATCCACAATCTCCCCATCCTTGTTTTGTCGGGCTTCCACCCACAAAACATGCCGCTCAATACTTTCTTTAGTACGATCTTTCCCACTCTCCTCCAACTATATTTAAATTTACCAAATGTTAAGAAATTATAAATCAAAAGATTCATTAAACGAAAAGAAATCAAACTTATTGTGTCTTACCAATCTTTCTTCAATAATTTGATATCCACTAGCACCGCCTCTATAAGGGTACTCACAACCAGAAGCTCTCTCTCGATTCTCTTGGCGTGCTTTCTATTTAGAGAGATAAGTATACATTAATGCACAATATATAATTGTCAAATATATTTTAAGTTATAACTTAATAGAATATAGTACTAACCAAGAATTCTGGATCTTCGGTGCGTTTCCAAACAAATATACCCCAATCCTCCTTTGTAATAAATCCACTATATAGTGGAGGCTCCCATCTGATGTTTCCACTATGATCTCTCAGCCATTTATTTGTTAGACTAGTCCTGAAATTCCGATGTAACTTTCCAGCTGTGAATAAGGAAATCAGGATGTTTGTAAATAGTAGATTTAGTTATATATGTATTCGGCCCAAGCCCGTTAGGGTTTCACATAGAATAGTCTATTTAAACTCCTTAGTGTTTGTACTCAAGAGCTATCGAAATACAATCAATACAACGGAACTACAGCTGCTCTGTAGTCGCAGACGTAAGCAAAGTTTGGCCGAACTGCGTGATCAATATCGTGTCTCATCTTGTGACATGGTATCAGACTAGTGTAGATCCAAACCTTCTCACCCGTTTGATGTTCTTGATCTGGTCGTTACTTTTGTTCAAGATTCTGGTTCTCGCGTGCGTAACTTCGTTCTTGATCAAGGTGTTGCTCGTACATCACTCTTGGTGATTTTGTTTCTTGGTTGCGAGATCCTTTCGTTCCTGGTGTCTTCGCACATTTCTGTCCCACTCAGCGACTTCACACGATCTCTCTGTTTGCACGTTTCTGGTGCCTTCGCGATTTTCCCCAAATCATGCTTCGTCGCTCCTGGTTCTTGTGTTTCGCGGTTCTCTTGGATTCGCGGTTCTCTTCTTGGATTCGTGCCTTCGTGATTTTCCCCAAATCGTGCTTCGTCGCTCCCCAAATCGTTGTTGATCGTTAGTTTTTGGTTTGTGGGTTTCTGGATCGTTGGAATCATGGGTTTCGTGGGTTTCTGGATCGTTGTTGATCTCCTGCTCTTGGTCAGTGACCCATGCTTACACGGTGCTACGCCGTTGTTTCGACTCGCCAATCGTGGTGCTTGACTGGCTCTCTGCACTGTTCTCATCGCTCAGTTCTGCCTGTGCGTTTGCTTCGTGAGTTCTCTCCTTCGTGAGCTCCTTTGTGGTGCTTGGTTTTGTTTCTAAAATTATTATAATATTATTATTATAAGCTACAGTTTTAATGGCATCAAAAAAAGAAAGAGATAATTTTTGTGTTCGATTTACTGGAAAAAATTATGTTGCTTGGGAATTTCAATTCAAGATGTACGTCAAAGGGAAAGGACTATGGAGTCACCTTGATGGGATTTCTAAGGCGCCGGAAGATAGAACCGCCTTAGATGCATGGGAAGTCAAAGATGCTCAAATTATTTCTTGGATTCTCAGTACTATTGATCCTCAGATTATCAATAATCTGCGATCTTTTTCAACTGCTCAAGAAATATGGAATTACTTGAAGCGTATTTACAACCAGGACAATACGGCCAAGCGCTTCCAGTTGGAGTTGGAGATCACAAATTACAAACAAGGTAATTTGTCAATCCAAGATTATTACTCTGGTTTTCTGAATTTGTGGACAGAACACTCTGCTATTATATATGCTGCTGTCCCAAAATTGTCACTTTCGGCTGTCCAAGATGTCTACGATACTAGTAAGCGGGATCAATTTCTAATGAAACTTCGCCCGGAGTTTGAGGCTGTTCGTAGTGCTCTGCTGAATAAGAACCCTGTTCCTTCCTTGGATATCTGTGTTGGTGAACTGCTCCGGGAAGAACAACGTCTCCATACTCAAGGAACCATGTCTCATGATCCCGTCCCTTCTGAACCTGTGACGGTTTCCTATGCTGCGCAAAATAGAGGCCCAAGCCGTGATATGCGACAAACTCAATGCTTCTCTTGTAAACAATTTGGACATGTTGCTCGTAGTTGTCCTAAGAAGTTTTGCAATTACTGCAAGCAGCAGGGTCATATCATCCCTGCATGTCCTACGTGTCCTCCACGACAGACAAAGCGCCCAGTGTAGGCATTCCATGCCACTACTAGCTCTACAGCTGGTCCTTCCACCACTGGTGTATCTAGCTCTGCCACTGGTTCTTCCACCACTGGTGCATCTGTTGGTGGTGCTCCACAGCTTGAATTAATTCAACAAATGGTACTATCTGCTCTTTCCGCCTTGGGCATTACTGGTATGTCTTCTTTCATATTATGGTTACTTGACTCTGGTGCATCGAATCACATGACAGGTTCCTCTGAACTCTTGCGCAATTTACGTTCTTATATTGGTAATCAGAAAATTCAAATTGTTGATGGCATGCAGTACCCTTCCTATAACTAATATTGGTGTCATAAATTCTAACTTTCGAAATGTGCTGGTAGCACCTGGGCTTGCCTCAAATTTATTGTCTGCTGGTCAATTAGTTGATGAAGGTTGTGATGTTAATCTTACTCAGGATGGTTGTCTTGTGCATGAGCGGGTGTTGGGGAAGGTGATCGCGAAGGGGCCTAAAGTTGGACGAGTGTTTCCACTCCAGTTTATTCCAAATCATTTATCTTTTGCTTGTACTAGTCTTTTGAATGCATGTGAGGATTGGCATAGGAAATTGGGCCATCCAAACTCTGTTGTTTTGTCTCACTTATTTAAGGCTGACTTGTTAGGTACTAAACCGATGGATTCTAGTGCCTCTATTTTATGTTATGTTTGCAAATTAGCTAAAAGTAAAACACTTCCTTTTCCGTTTGGTGCTCATCGTGCTTCTACTTGTTTTGAGATGATTCATAGTGATGTGTGGGGAATCTCACCTGTCGCTTCTCATGCTCACTATAAATATTTTGTCACCTTTATCGATGATTATAGCCGTTTTACTTGGATTTATTTTCTGAAATCTAAATCTGAAGTGTTTTCTATGTTTAAGAAATTTCTGATGTATGTTGAAAATCAATTTCAAACCAGTATTAAAATTCTTCGGTCTGATTCTGGTGGTGAGTATATGTCTCATGAGTTTCAGGAGTTTTTACAACAAAAAGGTGTATTGTCTCAACGATCTTGTCCCAATACCCCTCAGCAAAATGGTGTTGCAGAACGTAAGAATTGTCACTTGTTAGATGTGACACATACCTTACTTCTCCAGACTTCTGTTCCATCCAAATTTTGGAAAGAGGCTCTTTCCACAGCTATCATTTTTATCAACCGTCTTCCTTCCACGGTGATTGGGTTTGATTCTCATTACTTTCGCCTTTTTAAAACTCAGCCTGATTGCCATAGTCTACATACTTTTGGGTGTGTCTGTTTTATTCACCTACCCTCAACTGAAAGACATAAGCTTGGAGCACAATCTGTCCAATGTGCATTTATGGGGTATAGTCATTCTCATAAGGGTTTTGTGTGCTATGATGTCTCTAACCATCGTTTTCGCATATCTAAGAATGTGACATTTTTTGATAATCAGTTTATGTTTCCTTGCTCTTCTCCTGGTCTGCATGATATTGTTATACTTCCCCAATTTTCTACCCCGTGTTCACCTATAGAATGTTTTACACCAGGACTCGTTCCCACTTCCCCTTCCGACGCTGATACGCCACCTGATCCTGATCCTGTACCGCCTGTCCCACGGCGTTCTGGTAGAACGTCTCGAGCACCTGATAAATATTCCCCAGACATGTTTGCTTCCTCACACACTGCTTTAACTGCTTCTCTATCTGGCACATCTATTCCTACTTGTTATTCGCAGGCTGTTAAAGACGTGTCTTGGGTAAATTCCATGAATGAGGAACTTCAGGCCCTTCAGGACAATTTCACTTGGGATATTGTTCCTTTCCCTCCTAGTATCAAACCCATAGGCTGTAAATGGGTGTATTCTGTGAAATTGAATTCTGATGGATCTCTCAATCGGTACAAGGCTCGATTGGTTGCTTTAGGAAACAAGCAGGAATATGGTATTGACTATGATGAGACATTTGCACCAGTTGCTAAAATGACTACAGTTAGAATGGTGCTCTCTATAGCTGCTTCTCATGGGTGGTCTCTCCACCAAATGGATGTGAAGAATGCATTTCTTCATGGCGACCTGACTGAAGATATTTATATGACTCCCCCTCAGGGCCTATTCTCTTCATCTAAGGGGGTGTTCAAGCTCAACCGCTCTCTATATGGTTTGAAACAGGCGCCTAGAGCATGGTATGAGAAATTCCGTTCCACTCTTCTTGGGCTCTCTTTTACTCGAAGTCAGTATGATTCGTCTTTGTTCATTCACCGCACATCCACGGGAATTGTTCTGCTCCTTCTTTATGTTGATGATATGATCATTACTGGTTCTGATGTCGCATCCATACAGAAAGTTAAACAAAAGCTTCAAGCCTCATTTCAAATGAAAAACCTTGGTCTTTTACATTATTTTCTTGGACTCGAGGTTCATTCTATCTCTAAGGGTATATTTCTCCATCAGCATAAGTATGCCACTGACCTTATTGCTATGGCTGGGCTCCAATCCGCTAATCCCGTGGATACTCCTCTTGAAGTTAATGTCAAATACTACCGTGACGAGGGTGAACTTTTAACTGATCCTTTATTGTACCGACAGCTCGTGGGTAGTCTTGACTACGGGACCATTACACGATCCGACATTTCATTTGCTGTTCAGCAAGTAAGTCAGTTCATGCATTCTCCTCGTCATCTTCACTTGGCAGCGGTTCGTCGCATAATTCGCTACTTGAAAGGTACCTCTCAACGGGGTTTATTCTTTCCTAGTGGGACCCCTCTTAAGGTGATTGCCTACAGTGATGCTGATTGGGCTGGGTGTCCTGATTGGTTCTTCGTTGATCTCATGGAAAAGTAAGAAGCAAGCAAGAGTCTCTAAGTCCTCAACTGAATCGGAGTATCGTGCTATGTCTACGGCATGCTCCGAAATTCTGGGTGAACTTGGATTTCCACAAACCGAACCGACATCTCTCTATGCTGACAATACAAGTGCCATTCAGATTCTTGCAAATCCGGTCTTTCATGAGCGTACTAAGCATATTGAAGTTGATTGTAATGTTATTCGTGAAGCCTATGATAATCATGTGATATCCATCCCTCATATCAATACCCAGTTTCAAATTGTAGATATTTTGATCAAAGCTCTTCCTTGTCCACGCCATAAGTTTCTTGTTAGCAAATTGCCGCTCCTTGATGACCCGCATCAATTTGAGGGGGCATGTGAATAAGGAAATCAGGATGTATGTAAATAGTAGATTTAGTTATATATGTATTCGGCCCAGACCCGTTAGGGTTTCACATAGAATAGTCTATTTAAACTCCTTAGTGTTTGTACTCAAGAGCTATTGAAATACAATCAATAAAACGGAACTACAGCTGCTCTGTAGTCGCAGACGTAGGCAAAGTTTGGCCGAACTGCGTGATCAATATCGTGTCTCATCTTGTGACACCAGCTTCCTTCATTAACCAGGCTTTTTGAGACTCATCCACATCAAAAAATTTCTGCTTACACATATTCAATGAAAATGATATATATATATATATATATATATATATATATATATATATATATATATATATGGTTACAAAATTATTAAATAAGATAACTAAAGAGATATAAAATTATATACCTGTATTGTTAACCAGAACTCCTCTTTTTGTTTCCTCAAAACGGCATTTTTTCTGTCATTCCAATTAGTGATTATAATTGGTGTCATTTGTTTTTTCTTACTACCAACGAAGGTAATCAACTGTGTGTCATTTCTTCCAATTGGCTGACCCTTAACATTCCACTCGACCTGCATTATGTCATTAGTAAATTAGTTAACAAACAATTAAAACTAAGTATTGAATTAAGTTAATTAGTAATTAATAACTTACTGATAAGGGTCATTTTCCTTTATTTATCCGACCGATGGTATTCTTTTTGACAGTCATTCCACGGGGAGCCTACTTCCTAATATAGTCTCCAACATCACTCTCATGACCGCTGTCATGCCCACTATCATGCCCACTATGATCTGCCATCTGACCTGCAATAAAATAAATAACCAGTCAAGAAAAATAAACAACTACTCTAGTATATTTTCTAAACAAATTTTATTATTGAGAAAAGTGTTAAACAATTACAAACTAGGAGCACCTACTCTAACCAGCAATTTTAACAGATAATAACCCTAAATGAACACGAAACCCTAACTCAACAAACAAAGGATGAACCCCAAATAAACAATTTTAATAGATATCTTGCAACAATAATAACCACAAATTAACACGAATCCCTAACTCAACAAACAAGGAAGCAACGGATGAGCTTGAGTAGTAAAATAAAATGTATACCAGAGAAATGACGATTACAGAAAACACGCGAACTGAGGCAGCAAACACGCGGAGGCAACAACACGAACTGAGTGAAAGCGGTGCTTCAGCAACACGAACACGGGATGGAGCAGCGTGAGAATGGCGTCAATGGATGACAACGGCGTGCAATGTTTGCTGAGGGAATGAGAAGCTAGCGTGAGGGTTTTGGTTACATCGTGGGCATCAATGGTGAGAGGGACGAAGTGAGAGAGCCGTGAGTGAGAGAGTCGTGAATTGAAAGTGAGAGAGTCAGGGAGAGAGGAAAATGAAACGTTGGAGCGCGAGGGAATGAGAGGAAAATGAAAAAAAATAATAGTAATAGGCAGCGCTTTTGTAAAAAACGCGGCCCATCGTCCAATTTCGTTCTACTATAGGCAGCGCTTGATAAAAAGCGCTGCCCATCGCCCATCCTTGTTCTCCTATAGGCAGCACTTGATAAAAAGCGCTGCCCATCGCCCCATCGCATTTTAACCAAAAGCAGCGCTTAAAGCAGGAGCATTGCGCATTCCCTGCGTGTTTTAAGCAAAAACAGCGCTTATAGCAAGAACACTGCCCAATAGGGCGCTTTTTTTTTCTTAAAATCTGGCGTAGTTCTTAGTAACACCATTACCAAGCATCATTCATAATAAAAGCTAAAAGTAACTCAAGACGTCTGAATATCTACTAAGCTCTTTGATGCAAGAACTCCCAGCTTTGCAAAGTAGTCAGTACATTGATTCCCCCTCTTGTAGTTATGAGGAATGCGACATTGCCAATTCTTCCACAAATAAGCTTGGATTAAGGGTAAGTGACATGCGACATGACGTACTTTTATTTTTAAGTTTTTGTTTTCATATTTGAAAAATAAAAATTAGAACCAAAATATTATATAATTGGATTGTATTTAAATAATTAAAAACCAAATTGATGATATCAAATCAAAAAGATTTAATGGTAAGTGAGTTTCTCGTCGTCGTTTGGATTAAGGGTAGTGGAGGCGGGCATGCGGCTAATCGGAAACTTGAAATCCTTACTAGGGAAGGCAATATTGGTAGGGGAGAACCACACGGGCCGGCAAAGCCGGAAACTCGTGGCCAGCTAGATTCCCCGGTGTAGATTAGTCACCGACAAAGCTGGTGGAAACTACGCACCAGTGACATGGTAACAAATAAAAACCATCTTTCTGAAGCATTTTCAATTCCTTTACAGATATTTTAAGAAAAGTTCTCGTAGCTTTCAAGGTTCATGACTTGGGTCGAGAGGTACGACCCTCCGGCGACCACTTGGTCTAGAGGACTTTCCGCTCTACCGAAGGACCTGAGATTCAACCATTTGAAGGACCACGAAAGGGTTAAGGGTAAGTGATCATATTATAATCATTTTTACTGGTACTATAATTTTTAGGATGTTTTAATTTTTAGGTTAGTCAATGAGATGCTTTGGAAAATGACCTTTAAAATTGTTTAAAGTAACTATATCGGGTTGTTCGGATCGCCGTCGACCAGGGGAGATTATAGACCGAGAAGAGCTCCTGTTGACTAAGGTATGTACTTAAGGAGCACAATGGAATGGAGACTCGAGCAAGCGCAGACGATACTTGAGGGACTATTCGTACCGCCTGCGCTGCCGTTTAGACCATGCATAGGCTAAGACGCGTCCGACTAGAAGACATTCAAAGAGGACGTGGCGGGAAACCACTGGCTCGTACCGCAGGTAAAACTTTTTTTGACGGGTTCACAAGTGAAAGAGCTAAGTGCTTCCACCTAAGTCATGTTGGGAGCGCGGCAATCAAACTAGAAGACAGACAACGATATTGAAGAATCAAGCGAAATTGTTTATTTTTTTGTTTTTTATTTTAATTATTTAAAAAGAAAACAAAAATATCAATCCAAATATTATATAATTGGATTGTATTTAAATAATTAAAAGCCAAATTGATGAAATAAATACAAAAAGATTTAACATTAGGTGGGTTTCTTTTCTCCTCACCGTTTGCAGGCAGTTAATTTCTACTTGACACTGTCGTTAGAATCCTTATAAGAAGGGAATGTATAGTAGCAGAAAAGCAGTATGCATACATATATATATATATCACTAGAATGTGAAAATTCATGATCTATACTGCTAGATGTAGCAAAAAGGCAAGAGTCATGTATATGACATATATATTACAATATTTTTGCTAGAAAATATATTCTTAATTAATCTTCCATAACACATGGTTCATTCAAATCAATCTCCAATCTTTTAGGCCCGGCAGGTTCACTTGGTTCCACTACCAATGATGTTTCCTTCACCTTATTGTTATCAGATTCACATAAACCATTACCTTTTTTGAACATATGACTGTCACCAAAAACATTCTCACTAGTACCAAACACATCACTTTTGTTTCCCAACTTCAATGAACCACCGAAAACAAATTTGATCTTTTTAATAGGATGTTCTTTCCCAGATGATGATGATGATTCACCAAGCTCCCTTTTCTTCTTCATACTTGCTAATTCAACAAAACTCTTTGGCGTCTCAAACTTGTTAATAGATACTGCAGAGCATAAGTACTTGGTATTTCCACTAAGCTGCAGAAGAGTTATAGCTGCTTCATAACTTTCACTACATTTTCTTCCTCTTTTACCCCTCCTTTTCCACTTCGGCAAAGGTGAGTATGAAATATCAATATCTGAATACCCTTTTGGTGCAACACAATCATCTTCTTGATCTTCTTTATTATCTTCCAGAGAAGAATTTGAATTGAGGGAAGTTGAAGCAGAATTATAACCATTCTTGTTCTTATAAGAAAGATTATGAATCTGAATCTGATGATGATTACTAGGTGGTGAAATACCCTTACAAACTCTATTAGGATGAGATCTCATATGACCATACAATGCATTCTTTGTTGGAAAATTCTTCTTACAAATATAACAAATATGATCCTTTTTCTCATCATTGTAACGAATATCATCATCATCATCATCATTGAAAAGAGAGCTATTATTGTTAACACTAGTACCTTCTTTTGAGTTATTGGAGATTTTTTTCTTTGAAGCTTGAAAGTGTGATCTGCTATGTCCACCTAATGCTTTTCCACTACTGAAACTCTTTCCACAAAGATTGCATTTGTGTGATGCTTCATGAGGAGATGTTTCTTCATCAGAAACCCTAGCAGCATAATCAGCTTCACTAGATAGCAATGAATAATATCTTTTCATCTTCTCTCTTTTTTCATAAAGATACGGTTTCCAGTAATCATATGAAGCTTTAGGTTTAAGATCTTTACCCATCTGAAAATAAAGAAATAAATTAAGAAGAAAGAATACAAAACAACCTCAAAAAACAATGAACGAGAATGAAGAAAGAAAGAACACAAAACAACCTTAAAAACAATGGACAAGAAGGTAGAAAGAAAAAACAAACCTGGAGATTCATGGTTCATATGCAAGAAACCTCAAAACAGATAAGGAAACGCAACAAGTAACTATGATCAAAAAGAGAGAGTGTGAGAGAGACTTGGAAGCTGTTATTGGATTGGAAGTGGTGAGCGTAATTTGAGGAAAAGAGTATGAAGGAAACAAATATATACTACGATTCTCTTGGTGAAATTAAAGAAACAAACTAACGGAGTGAAAATAACGGTCGAAAAAAACTTGAAGGGTGATATTTTTTTTGGGTGTGTGTGAGAATGAGAAGACAAAAGAGTGAAGCAAAATAATAATCCCGAAAGAGATGTGCGCATATTCAGTGATAAGAAATCGGTTAGTTTTTTTCTTAACAGAAATCAATTTTTTTTGGTAAACTCAGGTATCCTCCACGGCGACTGTGGAGACTAATACTGGAGTCCATTTAAGGGCTGACCTCTTCCAAGCGTCTCTCCATACACACCGGCCAGAGATCGAATCCCTAACCAAATGCTTAAGGGGCCCAAAGACTTTTTTTTTGACATTTTTTTTGGAAAGACTTTTTTTTTGACCCAATTGAAAAGACTTTTTTTGACGGGCTTTTTGAAAAGTCTTTGAAAACGTGATATGTTTGAAAACGTGATATGATTGTTTCTAGATTACTAAACAGCTAACTATATTTGTGAGAATGCACAATTCTTATTTTGAAAATGAACTACTTTTTCAAAGAATAATGTGTGAAAAATCATTCCAATTGACAAAATGAACTATTCCGGGCCGAGCTTGGGCTCGATCCAACCTAAACATTGTATCTGCTCATGTCACCTCAGAGGTGATTAAGCCACAGAGATCGAACGATGCAAGCTCGCCGGTGGGATAGCTTAAATGCACTTTTGCTCGCTCTATTTTATCAAATCCGCAACTTTGGTTCCCCAAATTTATTTTTTTGCAATTTTGATCCACCAATTTTTTCAAATTCACAATTTTGGTTCCCCTATTTTATTTGTAGCAAATTTTGATCCCCACATTTTAATCGCCCGATTAAATTTTCATCCAATTTTTTACGGCAATCTTGTCGTGTCAATAAGGTAGTAACATGACTGATGCGTGTTGTGCTATGACACTAAATGTTACGCCAGCACGGAATGCGTCTGCCACGTAAGCATTCCCGCCAAAAGTTGGATTGCAATTTAACAATGGACTAAAATTGCGGATTTGAAAAAATTAGGAGACCAAAATTGCGACATATATAATAACGGGGCCAAAATTGCGCATTTGATAAAATTAACGGATCAAAAGTGCGAAAAAATAGAATAGGAAGACCAAAATTGTGGATTTGATAAAATAGAGGAATTAAAACTGCAGTTAAGTTTTTTTTTTTTTTAACAAAAATCAGTTTGAGAGTTATATAATGATTATTTTTTACAATGACTTTTTTATATATGACATTTTTTGAAAATACTGTTTTTGACGGGCTTTTTGAAAAGGTGAGATAATTGATTTTAGATAACTAAAAAACTAACTATGTTTGCAATAATGCAAAAAATTTATTCTGAAAATGAACCATTTATTCAAAAAGTAATGTGTGAAAAAGTGACTCGTGTAGGACCCACGGGTAGCTTGCTAACATTGCCCACGAGTTTACTTTAACCTTGTCCTCAAGGTCCTAAAAATTGCTGTAAAAATTTCTCTTTTTCTAATGATTCCATTGCTTGAATTGAGAAGAACAAGTCGCTGTAGATGCCAACAATTTTCCAGTGGGATCCCATTGGTGTGCTCTACCAAAACTCTTTTGTAAACGTTGTCTGGTAAAATCAAAAACATTTGGCTTCATCCTCAACAACTTTGTGAGTATAGATTGCGCCTAAGGGGGGGGGGGGGGGTGAATTAGGTACTTAGATATTTTTTTGGTTTTAAAGTTGGTTTGATAAAATCTTGTTTTATGGTGAGTGTATGGAAAAAGGTAAAGTGCTGGAAAGTAAAAGGACACAAGAGAATTATACTAGTTCCCCTCCACAATCCAGAGAGTACGTCTAGTCCCCTTGCAACTAGCAAGAGATTTCACTATAGTTAGAATGATTGTACAGCCTGTTCACACCAATTGTGATGCTTACTATCTAACCTATAGGGAGATCAAAGGCTCTTAAAACCTTTAAGATCTAAACACTAAGTGCAAGAAGAACAATCCTCTTCAATGCACACACTTGCTCCAACAATCCTGGAATGCAAGGTCAAGTTTATACAAATCTGAATTTTTGTAGAAAGTGTTTGAAATAATATGTATCAATACAAGATTGATCTTTTCTCTTGTGACAACCAAGTCTCACAAGGATATACAAGTGTTCTTTATGTATGATATGAAACTTATGACTGTGAATGAAAGTTTTGGAACAAAAGTTTCACTATAAAAATCTGGTTTGAACACTTAGAATTTTTGAAAGTTTTAATAGAATGTATGAATGTAAAAATTATGGCCAGAGAGATTGGTTGTTTGAGAATTGAAATACTGAAGTTTATATAGGCCTTAAAACACCTTTTCAAAAGAGTACCATTTGCCAAAAGTTGCAATTGTCAATGTGCCAAAAGTTCCAATTTTTGAAAGCAACTTGCAACGTTACTCATGGCTGCATAACATACTACGTTTAACGCAACGGCTGAGAAGCTATGAATAACGTTTGGTAATAGAAGCTATGTAGCAACGTTAACACGTTGCCATGCATAGACAATTTTTGAAAACTTGATAATAACGTTCATAACATAACATAACACGTTAACACATTGCCATGCGGTTACCATGTATAACGTATATGAATTCAAATGAATTCAAAATGAGAATGAATTCATTTTGAAAGTTCAGCGTACTGAGAAACAAAATGAATTCATTTTAAAAGTTTTCAAATGAAAATGAATTCAAATGAATTCAAATGAAAATGAATTCATTATAACTTTCAACATTCAACGTTCCAAATTTTTGAAAGCATGCATAAAATACTTTATTTTATTATTATATAGTTTTTAAAACTCATGGCATGCATGTATGATATCTTGAACACTTGTAATCAAAAGTAAGATGTGAATGTCATATACCTTTGATCAATCATAGACAATTCTTGCACTTTGAGCAAATTGAAACTTTTAACATATTTGATCCATTTCCTCTTGCACAAATGATCTCTTGATTGTTGTTGTCTTCATCAAAACCACTGAGAAGCCATGTCTTCACAAACTTAAGCGGACCAAATTCCACTATATAATGCACCCCTAAAATTCTTTCACATTGTTCCATTTTCATGCAAATCATGATGTTGGCATAATTCTTTCAATGAAAGCACCAAATGATAGTAAGCTTTTTACTGAAATAAGGGAACTAGGGTTATGAAGAAGACAAAAGGAAACTAAGCTAAATTTTTTGTTACAAGAGAGAAAAAAGAAACTAAGCTAATTAAAAATTAAAAGACTTTTTATTGATTTTGGTGATTTGACAAGTGTCTCTAGGAGATTATATATATCATGACCAAATAAGATAAAAGACCTAAAGGCTACAAGCCCAATTAAAACACACTGAAATAAAAACGCAACTAATATAAACATCAGCATTTAATATATTCTAATATATCTCCCTAACATATATGGTGGTCTTTGAAAAATAACTCCGTTGTGAGAAAAATTCTACGAATTGCTTATGTCACACTAATATTTCTTCAAATTTTATCTTCAAGTTGTATCAAAACAAGTTGATGTTTAATCTCTGAAGCATGTTGGGACAACAATTCTGGTTGAAGACGTGTCAGGTGTCCGACACGTGTCGTATCGGACACTAACACCGATACTGATACTTTAATTACTTCCAATTTGCAAATTAATTAAAATCGGTGTCCATGTATTCGTATCAGTGTCTGTCCGGCGTTCGTGTCAGTGACGTTGCTGCATAGTGTTTAATTCAACCCTAGTTATCCTAGTAATCCATAAAACATGGACGATGACCCTGGGAATGATTACAATGTCAAGTGTTTGAATTTACAATAAAATCATATTTTTAGTAAGTTAGATAAACAACACAAAACACAAAGGTTTTCATTTCATCTTTCTCTTTGTTTCTATTTCTGACTCTCTCTGAAATAGTAAAATAAGAATTCATGAATTGTTCTTATAAAGCACAAGCAGTACCCAAGAAAAAAACAATATCACAAATGCCATACAGAAAAAAGAGAGAAATGGGAAGAGCTGCTTGCTGCGACAAGGAAAAGATGAAGAAAGGACCACAGTCACTAGAAGAAGACACAAAGGTGAAGGAGTATAAAGAAAAGCCATCATGACAAGTTTGTTAATCAATGGTAAAATGGGTTTTTAAAACACACAAATAATCAATGGTGAACTGACTCAGCATTGGACAGGAGGAGACAGGGAGAATACCAGAATCATCCCTATGACACTTTAGACTAGGGGCACTGTCAAACACTAGAATGAAAAAGATGCACACTAATTTTCCTTTCTTGTATAAAGATGAAGGTTCCATTTGTGACATTTACCATTATGCTAGGCACAAGAAATTACCTTATAACTTGAGTTCTAGTAGAGCTTTGAGTGTTATGACATGTTGCATTTTGATATTTGAGGACCTATTTCTGTGCCTTCTGTACATGATCCCAAGTATATCTTGACTGCCCTAGATGGCTATAGTAGATACACTTGGATAGTGTTACTTAAAACAAAGAGTAAAGTAAGCAATCATGTGAAAAACTTTGTCACTATGATTGAGACTCAAAACAATACTGAAGTTAAGGCTTTAAGGACTGATAATGGATCCAAATTCTTAATACCTGAGTTCTATGCCTCCAAAGGGATAATTCACCAAACAAATTGTGTATAAACCCCCCAACAAAATGGTAGGGTAGAAAGGAAACATAAACATACCATAAATGTAGGAAGAGCCCTCCTTCTTCAGTCAAAATGTCCAAAACAATATTGGTCTTATGCTGCCTTACATGCCACATATATAATCAATAGAGTTCCTAGTCCTCTTTTGATATATAATCAATATTTGGATGTTTATGTTATTCTTCTACCTTGCAATATAAACGAACCAAGTTAGAACCAAGCGCTAGAAAATGTGTCTTTTTGGGTTACAAAATAGGAATGAAAGAGGTTGTACTACTTGATCTACAAAATAGGAAATTGTTTGTTTCTAGGAATTGTAATTTACCATGAAAATATTATGTCATATATGAAGTATGAACACACAGCCTCTCTCCAAATGGAATATTACTTCACTCACAATAACTATGACACACTACCTGATACAGTTAGCCTAGACACTGTCATTGCAAAGTAGAATTTGACCTTTCCATCAATCAAGAAATTTTTGAGGGAGAAACAGCAGTCAACTTACCTCAATGATTACATATGCAGCCTCTCAACATCATCATCATCCAACCAATCCTCTCCAGGTACATCACATCCCATCTCTCAATATAATTCCTTTTGTAATTTGTCTCCTGCACAAAAACTCTTTTCTTTTTCTTTTAGTGCCATAGCAGTAGGGGGTGCACAAAATAACCATGGTTACGAAACCAATCCATATCCATCAAATGTCCATTTATTATAACCGGTTCCATAACCAAAATATCATAACCGATTATTAATTTGTAAAACCGGTTATAGTGGTTATATCTATAACCAGTTAAAAAACCAGTATAAATCCATAACTGGTTATAGTGATAACCTCTAACAACTATTTTAAAACAAAGTTTTAAAAATATTTTTCAATATTTAAAAAGAATTCCTGAAAATAATTTTTTAAAAAAAATCAGAAACAAAAGTATATATTATATATATTTTTGATAAAAAAAATATTATATATATATATATTATATTGCAACCACCACCGGCCGCCGGAGCTCCGCCGCGCCGGTCTTAGGATGGAGATGCTAAATTTATGAATTTTTTTTTGTGATAGCAGAACCACAAAATTTGAAGATGCTAAAACTCCTTGATAGGTTGAGGCAATGGACAAATAATTAGAAGCTTCGAAGAGAAATGAGACTTGGGACTTGGTTGATTTGCCTTCAAATGTCAAACCTATAGGGAACAAATGGGCTGTGAATAGGAAATCTGCATATTTGTTATTTCATACTAAAAACATTAACCTACATAATATACTCAAAAACAGAGGAAAGCATAGATACACCAGTAGCCCAATATGTTAACTATTTGCTGCAATTAAAGAGAGTATAGTCTAAATTAAGAGAGCAAAAATAAACTTATTTCTTCAACATTTGTACTATGATATTTGGTGAGCTGCACAGCACTTAGACCAGGTACGTTTATCAACCTCATCCCATGGTTCAAGATCATCCACTATCTCCTCATTAGTCCTCTACAACAGCAATGAACCAAAGCCATATAATCAATTAGTTATAAACAAGCTTGTCCACTTAGAAAATTTGTATATATCATGTAACTAATCTTGCATATAAATTACTGATTTACAGTGAAATATGAAGCAAGACTAGAGAATGGAAATAAGAAAAATGGATGTTTGGATCTTAATTTATGATAAATGCAACAATATGGACTAAGTAGAGCCTTCATGACAAATGAAAACATCACAGAATGGAGAAAATTTTAGTTGGATAGCTAACAATTAGCATAACTACTACTTATTGCCCAACCACTCCCCGCAATGATTTTGTATCCCTGGCTTTCAGAGACACCAGCTCAGAATGGAGAGTTCTTGTTTAGCTAACTTGAGAATTGATAATACAAACAATCATTGCACAAGAATGGAGAAACAATGCATTTTCAATACAAGAAACAAAAACACACAACTTGCTACAGATTCATACAGTAAAATACATTAACATAAGACACTCCACACATAATAAATAACACATTCAATGATACAAGAGAATATATATAGTATAGATGTAAAGAGAGCTTATGAACCTTAGAAGGCATGTCCTAAACAAAATAAAGAATGCACACTAGCTTCTAAACTGCGCAAAAATAAAAGAATGCATGATCTTGTGCATTTAGAGTTAGAAAAAATATTGATCCTAATCAACACAATCTCACACACCCAGAAATAAAGAACACAAAGAATGTACACAATGCAGAAACTTAATCTCATTAGAATACAATATAAGTAAAAAGGAATTTCAATAATTAGTGGGTTATAAAAACAGTTATAGAGAAGAATGCCCAAAAACAGAACGGAAGGCACATATTGGAATAAACAATTATAGGAAGAACCCGTAGAAGTGGAACAAACAACAAAATGGAACGCACGAACAGAATGCTTGAGAACCAGAAATCACAACAGGCTTGTCAACCCCCCAAAACATTTGTTTCTCTCGATATGTAACTCTTTGAAACAAAGCACCATTCAATTTGGTGATGTTCATATGACTTGTTAATTCTCTTTTCACTAACGATCAAACACCTAAAGAATGACTTAAACTACGCATGACAAAAAATAGTGTGCAGCAGAAAATTTTACATACTTGGCAGTTTAAAATCACTTAACATACATGGTGTAAAGGGTCTTGCCAATCCAAACATCATTTTCCCCACCAAATCAATTGTCATCGATTAAAGAAAGAATAATCAAGGAGAAGGAATCCCAAAAAGACCCATTTACTTCCAAAAAGACCCATGTACCTAAAGTGAGTGAGTGAGTTGGCTCTTCCCCTTTAACTACAAGATTTTAAGGGAGGGGATCCCCAAGTGCCTAGGTGTTTATCAGATATAGCCTTACACATAAAACTTGTTAACCTCCTAAGTCACACGGCAGAAACTCCAAGCTTTGCTCTAGGAGCCTTTTCAAGGTTTCTAATAACTATAAAACTTATTTTGAATAAATATTTTAAAACGCAATAAGTGGTTCATACCTGTTGCCTACGACGTTCTTGCTCATTCTCTTGCCGTAATAGGGTGTAATCTTCAAGCAAAGTGTTATGGATTGGCCCAATCCACAATAATGAGGCCCAACACCAAATGCAGATCCATCAACCGATGGTTGAGATCGCAACGCAAGATCGGACGGTCCTGATTCATCAGGTCAAACACCATCAAACTCTATAAATAAGCATTGAATGCTTCATTAAAGGGACACACTCTTTCCTACTCTTCACCTCTAATTAGCTCTCTGGCTGACTTGAGCGTCGGAGTGTCCCCGCAGGTACCACCTGCCCCGGATCGGAAGCGGAGCTCGGTTGATCAAGACCAACCCCTACCAACTATCTCGGATCGGACCTTGTGTCTAAGATCGGGTACAAGTCCAGAGATACGGTACTGAACATTGGCGACCACAGTGGGAGGATCTTGTACTCTAGTTCCTCTCCCATCTCCTTGATTGACGATGGCTCCGACCTTACGTCATAGGACTGTCCTGAATGTCGGTGAAGGGCCGGTCCTGCAGCAGGTGACTTCGGAAGGAGTGGCGGTCATCTTACCCCTTAGCCCGGCGCATGCTCAAAGCTCGGCTACGGCTGTGGTTCCTGGAAGCTCAGCCCGGAACCGACTTCCATCTCCCCCTCCGACCGTCCAGGTACCGGTCGATGTTGTTCAACAGCTCGTCCGGTTCCTAAATCGGCACGCCGAAGCCGACCAGCAGGAAAGCCAACGCTACACCCAGTTAGAAGCTCAGTTTGCTGAGATCCGGGCTCTTAACATCCCGGATCGGAGTTCCTCTCTGCGCAGCTCTTCAAGTGGGACGACTCATGACCGCGTCCGCCACCGATCTCCGGCTTGGAGGAGATACCATCACCGCACTCCACCTCGGTGTAGAGGAGGGCGAGGGTCAGCGACTCCCCCAAGTCGGACCACCGATGATTCCTATGGTCCTGAGGGTTCCCCTCGGCCTAGCTCGTTCCTGTTTTCTTCTTCTCCGAGGCGACGTACCGGAAATTTGAAGAGATCTCCGAGGCAGAAACGTCAGCGCCCTAGCTCGCGGGGATCCCCCGGCAAGTATGGCTACCGACGGTCTCCACCCCTTGAGAGGTCGGCAAAGCGTAAAGGACCTTTCACAGCGAAAATCGACTACTTCCCGGTGCCAAAGCACCTGGAGAACCCCCCTGAAGGTTTGAAAATGCATGATGGGACTGGCGATCCGGACCGCCACCTCGACTACTTTGACACGGTTATGCAATACCGTAACGTTCCAGAGGAGATAAAGTGCCGAACCTTTCCCCTTACTCTAGAGAAGGCGGCTCTAGACTGGTTCAGGGCTCTTAAGCCAAATACAATCTCCTCTTGGGATCAGTTGGCCAAGCTCTTTTCTGCACACTTCGCCCACTCGAAGATGAAGCCTAAATCTCGGAAGGTATTGCAGGCAATTCGTCAAGGAGAAAATGAGTCCCTCCGGGACTACATAGAGAGATTCAATAGAGAAGCTGCTCAAGTCCGGAACCTCGACGACTCCTTCCGTCTTTACTTCATGGAGGCTGGCCTTCGTGAAGGAAGTCTATTTCAGATAGACGTCGGGGTCAACCAAGTCGAGTCGCTTGCCGAGTTCCTCCAGCGATCTCAGAAGTATATCGATCATGAAGAAGGGATTAACTCAGGAAGGTCACGTTTCACCTAGTTCTCGGAATGAGCCTACGGGCATGATGTAATCCGACTTTGTAAATCTTCAACCATCTAATATATATGGATCGGCTACGATTTTCTCACGCTGATTGCTTAAGTAAAAGTAAGTTCCGAGGTTGGATGGAACGATTTGGGATCGGCCGAGCGATTGCCTTAAAGTTTGACGCTAAAACCGGAACTCCACCTAGGATCGGAACTCCTGATGATTCCTACGGATTCGAGGTTTCCCCTCGGCCCTGCTTGTCTCTAGCTTCCTCTTCCTCGAAAGCGACGTTCCAGAAGCCGGGAAAAATTCCCGAGGCAGGAACGTCGGCGCTTTTGCCCACAGAGATCCTCCGAATTTAAATTGACACCTCGAGTCCCTCAGGTGGTCACGTTTTAAATGGCCGAGTTTGCCATTACCCTGAAGGGCGAGTTCGATCTGGGCCGAGTCCCGGTAAACTGCCCTGAAGGCGACTTTAAATTGACACCTCGAGTCCCTCAGGTGGTCACGTTTTAAATGGCCGAGTTTGCCATTACCCTGAAGGGCGAGTTCGATCTGGGCCGAGGCCCGGTAAACTGCCCTGAAGGCGACTTTAAATTGACACCTCGAGTCCCTCAGGTGGTCACGTTTTAAATGGCCGAGTTTGCCATTACCCTGAAGGGCGAGTTCGATCTGGGCCGAGTCCCGGTAAACTGCCCTGAAGGCGACTTTAAATTGACACCTCGAGTCCCTCAGGTGGTCACGTTTTAAATGGCCGAGTTTGCCATTACCCTGAAGGGCGAGTTCGATCTGGGCCGAGTCCCGGTAAACTGCCCTGAAGGCGACTTTAAATTGACACCTCGAGTCCCTCAGGTGGTCAAGTTTTAAATGGCCGAGTTTGCCATTACCCTGAAGGGCGAGTTCGATCTGGGCCGAGTCCCGGTAAACTGCCCTGAAGGCGACTTTAAATTGACGCCTCGAGTCCCTCAGGTGGTCACGTTTTTAACATTGCCGAGGCTGGTGGCAAACACCCTTGCTGGTATAAGCCCGGCCTCGAAGATCTTTTGACAAGACCCGTATCTCGGGCACTCTGAGGCTGGGGGCAGACACCCTCGTTGGTATAAGCCCGGCACTCAAAGATCTTTGATAAGACCCGTATCTCGGGCACTCCGAAGCTGGGGGCAGCCCTATTTGTAGCTATAAGCCCGGCCTTGAAGAAGGTCGCCACGAAGGTCCGACCTCAATGTCAAAAACTCTCACAAAGTCCATATAAGGCATCAAGTCTAGCTCGCCCCAAGACAACCCGACTTGGGGGGCAACTGTTATGGATTGGCCCAATCCACAATAATGAGGCCCAACACCAAATGCAGATCCATCAACCGATGGTTGAGATCGCAACGCAAGATCGGACGGTCCTGATTCATCAGGTCAAACACCATCAAACTCTATAAATAAGCATTGAATGCTTCATTAAAGGGACACACTCTTTCCTACTCTTCACCTCTAATTAGCTCTCTGGCTGACTTGAGCGTCGGAGTGTCCCCGCAGGTACCACCTGCCCCGGATCGGAAGCGGAGCTCGGTTGATCAAGACCAACCCCTACCAACTATCTCGGATCGGACCTTGTGTCTAAGATCGGGTACAAGTCCAGAGATACGGTACTGAACACAAAGAAAGCAGGCGCACCTAGAAAGTATCATACACAGCAAAATTTAGTTTGACACCAACTTACCGAAGCAACCGATAAACACTAAGGTGACATCCAATAATTGCTTATTAGGCTAGCTCATTGTAGGTATCTCTAAGAGGGTACTTACACCATCATATGTGAACTCAATGCCTTTATCCTTTTCCCATGCTTCTGTTTTTGAAGTCAAACCATCTACCATTACTATGGGCAAACAAAAGCAAACTAGGAATACTTTCAGAACCAATAAAGAAACATGCTATATGCAAAGAAAAAATCATGAAAAAGACATTCTACATTTAACAAACACTGAGACACAGAAAAGCAAAGTTGTGGTAATATCATTGAGCAATATTATAATGGTAAAATTCCTGTAACTCCTGTTACAAAACAATAAACTTAGGCAACAACCGAGATCTATAAATACCTGGAATTTTCATCTTCTACCCCTTCAACTTCAGCCTCGCCATTAACAATTTCATAGCGCTGCATCCATTTAAACAAGGTTATTAACAGAACCAGTAATGCCAGACTCATCAAATAGAATTATGTCTGATATCCAAGAGAAGCAGATTATGTGACTAAACTACGCAACCTAGAGAAACATCTAATGCAAGTTTCTCTATATAATAACAATGCTCAGGATACCTTTGTGTACAATGGTTGATACAAAGCTTGGTATTTGGCTTGAAATTAAAGCAGCTCTTTCCTCAAAAAACTTTGCCTCCAGTTCATCATGTTGACCCTGTAGATCCAGAAAACAAATTCAGAAGCCAACATCGTGAAAAAAAACATACTCACTCATCGAGAACAAACTCAAATTTGCAACTTGGGATAAATAAAATAAAATTTTACATAAATCCAATAATGACTTGCATTGATCCAGTATGGATTTCAAAGTGCAAAAAATTTAAGTTCAAGAAATTCTGGAAATCAATTCAATGTATCAAAGTGGATTGACATCTAACGTGCAAATCAAGGTGATAAATTAATGTGATACATTTATTGATGTAATGATTTCACTAAATGAATGAGATCCCAACCGTATCGATTGGAGATTACGCAATATAACTAGGGGATCACGATTTGAGTCATGAAATCTACAATTACTACAAAAGACTGACTACAACAAAAGCACAATGGATCCAACCCTTGTCTGATTTTGCCATGACAAAAGCATTATGATACCAAATTATCCCATAATGATTTCACTAAGGGCTTGTTGATTCCCTTATTTAAATCTGTTCCTGATTTACTTGTTTTTAAAACTAAAAAATCAAATTAGATAATACTTGTTTTTAAAAAACAGCCTTTCAAAACAGTTTTCTAAAACAATTTTTAAAAATTAAAAAACCAAAACACAATCAAACAAAATTCCCCTTCTGTATGAATGGTCAGGTGATTGATAAAATTTATTCAACCAACGATAAACATCATCATAAGCAAACATAAAGGTAAAAATTTAATCAACCAACAAAACCCAGAAACCCAATTCACCTCCAATAATCCACCCAGGAACCCTAATGTTCAACAAAACCCAATGCAAAAGAGAAGATTTAGGGTGATTGAGAAATTTTACCATCAGACTTGGATTGTGAAGATCTAGCATCAATATCATCTTAACTAGTAAGGAACACTAGAACATCTCCAGCTGGTTCCTACAGAGAGATAACACTAAAGAGGAGTTAGGGTTTCGATTCCAAAATCTGTACAACAAATCAAATCTAAATCAAACATTAACAACTACTGATTCCAACCAAAAATGGGGGTTAGGGTTTCAATTAAAAAATGAAAGACACGGAGCCTTGAAACCGTGAAGAAGCACCACGCCGTGAAGAAATGAAAGACACGAAGCCTTGAAGAAGCACGATTCGAGCTTCAGAGACGAGTTTGAAGGTGAGAGACGATTTCAATGGTGAGAGGCGATTTCGAGGGTGAGAGGATGAGAGGATGAGAGGCGATTTCGAGGGTTAAAGATTTAGGATTCGAGATGATTCTGCAAAACTGTGACACGGCAAGAGACAACTTCGACTGCATTTTCAAGATTTTGAAGATGCTAGGGTTCGAAGGTGAAAGGCACTTTCGATGCTAAGAGAGGAGAGGGGGAGAGGCGCTGAGAGAGGAGAGGAGGAGAGGCGCTGAGAGAGGGAGAAGATGAAGGAGAACACTGGTTTGAGGAACCACGGAGTGGTGGAGGAGAGGCGCTGGTTTGAGAAGAGAGTGAGAGAGACTTCGAGGGTTTTGTGAGGAAGAGTGAAATGAGCCTTCGAGGGTTTTAGTTTTGTTTTAATTCGTGTCTTATGCTTTTTGACGGATATTTAGTGGGTTCCGACGGAAGTGTCCGTCGGAAATTTGCGACGAAATGTATTTTGGTCGGAAATGTTGAGTGGGAATTGTAGTGCATTTATCCTGATTGGTTGCGACGAACATTTCGTCGCAAACCCGTCGCAATTTGCCACCGAGTATATTTTCGTCGGAAAGTTTGGCAGGAAATGAGCCTTATTCTTGTAGTGATGACCGCTGTCATGCCCACTATCATGCCCCCTATGATCTGCCATCTGACCTGCAATAAAATAAATAACCAGTCAAGAAAAATAAACACCTACTCTAGTATATTTTCTAAACAAATTTTATTATAGAGGAAAGTGTTAAACAATTACAAACTAGCAGCACCTACTCTAACCAGCAATTTTAACAGATAATAACCCTAAATGAACACGAAACCCTAACTCAACAAACAAAGGATGAACCCCAAATCAACAATTTTAATAGATATCTTGCAACAATAATAACCACAAATGAACACGAATCCCTAACTCAACAAACAAGGAAGCAACGGATGAACAGGAGTAGTAAAATAAAATGTATACCAGAGAAATGACGAAGGCAGAAAACACGCGAACTGAGGCAGCAAACACGAACACAGGCAGCAAACACGCGGAGGCAACAACACGAACTGAGTGAAAAAGTGAAAGTGGTGCTTCAGCAACACGAACACGGGAAGGAGCAGCGTGAAAATGGTGTCAATGGCGGACAACGGCGTGCAATGTTTGCTGAGGGAATGAGATGCTAGCGTGAGGGTTTTGGTTACATCGTGGGCATCAATGGAGAGAGGGACGAAGTGAGAGAGCCGTGAGTGAGAGTGTCGTGAACTGAAAGTGAGAGAGTCGGGATAAATTTGAACAAAAAAAGCAAGAGTTAGCTTCTCAAATTCCAGCATGTTCTTTGGGTGAGAATGAGGCTGACAGTAAACCTCAGGGTCTTATGCCATCTGATTTTGAATTATGGATAGAAACAGTGGGAGTGAAGAAGGGCCACAAGATTTTTGGCCTTGGATCGGTTAGTGAAACCATGCTGCCCACTTCACGTAATTCAACGGATAATTCAGAAGAAATCGCCTCTTTGAAGAGTATGGTTCAGCAGTTAAATGCATCCCTACAGAGACAAGAAGAAGAGAAATTAAAAATGAAAGAAGACATCAAATCAGAAATGAGAACAGAGGTAGCAGCATTAATGCGGCATCTTGGGTTTGCCGCATCTTCTTCTCGTCCACTTTCATCGCCCCCATATGAAGATAGTGATGAGGTTGAAGACAGTGATGAGGTTGTTGAAGATAGTGATGAAGTTATAAGTGACCAGATATACACTAGTGCAAAAAAGGGATTTAAAGTCAGGCGAAAAGGGGATTTAAAGTCAGGCGGGCGCTTGACTTTTATTAAGTCGACTTTGTATGTCTGGAGTTTTAAAGTCAAGCGATAGCCTGACTTCGTAAGTCAGATTTAAAGTCAAGCATTTATTGCGCCTGACTTCGTAAGTCAAATTTAAAGTCAAGCATTTATTGTGCCTGACTTCGTAAGTCTGTTTTAAAGTCAAGCATTTATTCTTGACTGACTTCGTAAGTATGATTTAAAGTCAAGCATTTTATTCTTGCCTGACTTCGTAAGTATGATTTAAAGTCAAGCAAGAATAAATGCTTGACTTTAAATCATACTTACGAAGTCAGGCATTAATTCTTGCCTGCCTTCGTAAGTATGATTTAAAGTCAAGCTTTATTGCGCCTCACCTTAAAATTTTTTTTTTTTAAATTTTGGTTACACCCTGGTTATACGAAATTCATCACTCTAATCATCTGTAACTTGGAATATGGCCAATCCAAATTACAGACACCACTAATTGATTGCCAACAAATCAACAAAACAAACATTTCAAAATTAGTAGAACAAAACAATTATAAAAAAACATTCAGTGGTAGCTGAAAGAAATCATCATATCAGAAAATCAAATCCTCCTATAATGTGTGTCTTCAGACAAGCATGAAGAGGTGAATATGCAATTCCCTAGTATAAGCATTGCACAAATAAATGACACAAGCTGTCACACACACAATACAAGCAGTACAGAAGGAGGACAGAAGCATATAAACAAAAGAATATCATAAATTTGTTTAAAAAAATCTGATAAGTGACATCTGATATATCATAAAACTAAACAAACTGTTAGACAGTACAGAAGGAAGCTAATCTAACACAACTAGTGATTGCTTGGTAATCAGTCTCCCAAGGGTTCATAGAGGCTTCGTCAAACTACATGCAACTGAATACAAACACCCTCTTAATCATCTGATCCGCCTTTAGATTCCCATTGACAGCCACCTCCAATATGCGATCAAAAACCACAGCTGGAGAACAGCTACAAAGAGAATATAAAAGTAAGCATTATATTCAAACTAAGCATTATATTCAAAGCTGGAGAACAGCTACTGGGCGAATATAAAAGTAAATGTAAATATATACCTTGTTTAGCAAAAATACGGCATAAGCTGCTCTTGTTGTGTCTTGACCTTCTAAAAACAGGGGGAACTCTACATGCTTGGCATTTGTGAAAGACATTGCACTTGATGATGCTTCAGAAGATGTTAGCTCTATTGAAGGTGCATTGTCAATAATGTATGAATGAGAGGCACCCAACCGTATAGGATACCACAAAGTAACTTGCAAGTACGAGGCTAAGTGAAACAGCCTGCAAAAACACCAGTCTAGTATAAGAACATCTCTTATTCACTGCATATATAAGAGAGCTGTAAGCCTGTAATGCATATACATTATTAACTATAGTAAAGAACATCTACTAGAAAAAGAAACTTAACAAGAAAAATAAATCAAATTGACATATGTCAAGGTTATCCAATCAACATTCAAATAATGAATCAAAATATCTATTTCCGAATCGTGATTTCCAAATTGACATAATGCAATGAATCAGAACATCTAAATTGACATATTTCCAAATTGACATAATGCAAGGGATTCTATCACATTGAGCTTGTTTAGTTAGTAAACCACCCATCTATAAAATACAAAACCAATAATATTGTATTGAAAAGGGATCAAGCAAGGATCAAAAACAGTATTGGGACATGTAAAAGAAAAAGTGATTAAGTCAAAAGACTAGATAGTCTTCAATGGTCCACCATCATACAAGATTATTGCCATTATAGAACTACATATATGATGTTCATACTTCACTCCCACTCAGCTAAAGAGAGAAAAAAATGAACTACAATGTCTAAACTGAAAGTCCACATTTAGTTCAAGATCCTTAACAGCCAAATTTTCTAATACACTCCATAATTGTGTTAGGCAGCCGCCGATCACTAAGGTGGACACCAAAAAGAAGGGTAATGCAGGAATTGAGACTCATAAACAATAAGGGGAAGAAAAGTGAGATGGGTACAAAATCATATGACAAAGTAGTGATAATAAAATGTTAAGTTACAAAAAAAAAACCAGTTCTTTGCACACTGTTCTTGCATTTAAGAGAGTAGTCAAAGTATTGGATACCTTTGCAACTTCCTTCTCAAGGTTTTCACACCGCTTCAAGACAGCTTGCATATCTGAGGGAACTGTTGGTGTCAAGTTTCTTTCCTTTGCCTCGGCCATTCTGCCCCAGAAGCTTATTAAATTAGAAACATGCATCTAATACAGCATTAGATAGGAAGATCCCTTTTTTATTCTGTTTCTAAGGATACTTTTACGTACTTTCTTGAACGCTCCACACTACGTTTTTTTGTGGTGTCCACCTTGTCATCTCTGCACAATCATTTGGAGAAGATGATTAGGATTATTGATTTACAATTACCCAAATCAATATAGTATGTAGAAGCTAGAACTATTAATATTGAAATAATCTTTTGAGCACAATAACTCCTTTTAATATTGAAATAAATGGCTACCTGAAACAACTGATGTTACTGATCCATATCTTTCTAGACTTTTCCTCTGCACAATTTAGCCAGATCAACCCTCAGATTATTAAAAATAGCGAAAATCACTAGGTAAAAGTAAAACAATACTTCTAGACCTTATATTATATGTTACTAAAAGAGTAGGTTATTATACCATTTTATCATCTTTCAGAATATCCATTATCTGATCTCTGAAACCTGCATTTCCATAAAAGCAGCATTACAATGTAGTAAAATTAAATGGACATTTTTAGAATATTTAAAAAATCAAGAATATTGATTTATAGGTAAATAATGCAATTCCATCATCATGTGTTTGTTACTTAGTTATATTACCTTTAACTCTATTTTGAGTGCTTTCTGAACTTTTACTCACTCCCACTTGTTTCCACGAGCTTTCACAAAGAGTTTGATTTGAATTGCTGGGACCATCACATGCATCTAAACCAGAAGAGATTACTGGTGTAGCAGCAGAAAAATCACTTTGAGAAGGTTCTCCGGAAGCTGTTCAGCAGTGTATTTGGTTTGTTTGATTTGCAAAGCCATCTAAGACAAGGTACCATCAGTGTTGCAT
Source organism: Astragalus membranaceus (assembly GCA_039519185.1). Lineage (NCBI taxonomy): Eukaryota > Viridiplantae > Streptophyta > Magnoliopsida > Fabales > Fabaceae > Astragalus > Astragalus membranaceus. The sequence goes on from CM076848.1 coordinate 153,282,283, forward strand.
TTAAGAGAGTAGTCAAAGTATTGGATTCATAAAAAGTACCACAGAACAAAAAGTCATGCAACCATTTGTCTTGTGTTTGATGCAATCTACATTCATTATAACTGACTAATTACGCAATCTAACATTTGTCTTGTGTTTGATGCAATCTACATTCTACACCATCAAACATAAGTAGTAAAGAGGGTTCTTGCTTCTTATCATCTTGCTTTCCAACTGGAAAAACAGCAGTTTTTAAATCATTTGTGCGGGTAAGAGGGTTGTCAAGAAGTGGGGGGAAACTTCATTATATTTCAAGTAATTTTTTCACTTCAGAATGAGGTCAACAGAAAAAGGCATAATCAAAATTCAAAATACCTTGTATAAATTTTATTTTCTCTAATGGATGCATTTGAGTTATGAATTGAGTTATATGGCTAAGGCTCATTTGCCATGTCCCTTATATTTTGTTTAGCAGTACTGTGATGTGAATGTTAATATAATAAGGTAAAGAAAGAACAAATTTTATAGATTGCTCTTAAAAGACAAAGTTACTTAAAAATTTCAAGACACAATAGAAACACTTACAGTAATAGGTTCCAGCAAGCAGCCAAAAATGTTAAACAGATCTCTGCAAATTATAATAAAATAAATCAAAATGTTTGATGTATGCAGTCAGAACTTCATGCAGATACAAATAAATCAAAAATGTAGTGGTTGTGGAGTTAGGATCACACAAAATCATTAAACTCTGAAACAGAACATAGATGAAACACAAATACATGAATTGATAGCTAAATGGCTCAGGTTGGCTATATGGACCACTCAATGCTCATCCGGCTCTTCAAAATCAAATTTTAAGGGCTTCTTATGAATTGGTAAGCCTCTACCTACTAATGAACAAATCACCTCTAATTTTTTTTTTTGTATAAAATAGAAAGTGATCTCTCAAAATAAAAAATTAGTTGTTGAGCAAGAATTCAAGATGATCTTTTAAGCATGTATGAAGTCAACTGTTTATTAGCAAGACCAAGTCACAGCTAAGTCCTCTTGCTGTCAGCTATCTTAAAAACAACTCAAAATGAAACCATCCAAGTCATTACACAAATTTGAGGTCAATCTTGAAACAAAAGCATAAGAAACCAAATTCATCTTAAGAAAATCGGTATTTACCTGTAACTGATTTGTCCGAGTAATCAACTTCTCGAGTATGCTCATTGAACACCACATTTTCCACTACTGATAATCATATGAGAGGAACAAAAAAAAAATCAGTGTACATTTTTTTATTAAGGGGTGAATACCAAATGTGTTGAATTAAAATAAGTTAAAGATACTCCTGATAAAAAAATTAGTCAAAGATAAATAAATACCTGTACCAAACCTAATTGCATTCCAGATATCAGGCTCTTTCTCCCTGGACAGATCAATACATTTGGCATAGCAACCACCTTCAATGTTGGAGACACCATTCTCACTCCAACAGTGTTCAGCATCTCCAGTTAAATACCTATTGTGGTCAGTAGAAAGAGTGGTCTTTCCAGTGCCTGGTAGAGAAAAAAACCATTAGGATTATAAGAAAATGAGAAAAAGAGCCATAACTAATTAATATCCATGGCCATTGACAGACATAAAAGTGAGCGTGTGGGTAAAAGATGAGGATTTTAGGGTTTTTGTTTTTCAGAGAACAGTGAACTCGCGATGAAAAGGGAAGAGAAACTAAGAGAAAAGGGAAGGTGATTTACCTGGTAGAGAAGACAAACAACACGAAACTGTGAGCCACGAACGAAGTGCACAGCGAGGCGTGGCGGAGAACGGCGTGAGATCTGAGCTTCGTGTTCTGGAGTGAGATCTGAGAGTGAAAACGGCGTGAGATCTGAGAGTGAAAACGGCGTGAGATCTGAGAGTGAAAACGAGAACACGAAGGTTCTGAGAGAGAGAGGGTGAGATCTGAGAGTGGAGAACGAGAACACGAAGGGTTCTGAGAGAGAGTGAGATCTGATAGAGGAGAACGAGAACACGAAGGGTTCTGAGAGAGAGAGAGAGAGATCTGAGAGTGGAGAACGAAGGGTTGAGAGAGAGAGTGAGATCTGAGAGTGGAGAACGAAGGGTTGAGAGAGAGTGAGATCTGAGAGTGGAGAACGAGAACACGAAGGGTTCTGTGAGAGAGAGAGAGAGAGTGTGTGTGAGATCTGAGAGTGGAGAACGAAGGGTTGAGAGAGAGAGTGAATATTTTTTTTTTCTAATTTTGGACTTTAGAGGTCAAGCGAGAATAAACGCCTGACGTCTAAAGTATTAGAACAGAAAAAAAAAATTCACCCCTAATTACAAGTTTGCCACTGTGTCACTTATGTAGTCAGGCGCATATATGCCTGACTTCTAAAGTCTTATTTTTTCCTTATTTCTTCACTTTAGACGTCAGGCGTGTATCCGCTTGACCTTAATACTCGCGAGTTTTGCCACTTATTTACAAGTTTGCCACCGTGTCTACCTATGTAGTCGGGCATCTGGGCGCCTGACTTTAAATGTCTAATTCTTATGCCATTTTTGCACTAGTGATAGTATGATTTGTAGAGGGAAATGAGAGAGACTTCTAGTATAGCACTCAACATGGATGGCCTGTTGATATATCCTGTTAGCAGCAGTAGCAATTAAGTGAACTTGTAATTTTAAGCTTTAGGGTCTTTGGCAGGTAACCATCACACTATATGGCTTGTTGATATATCCTGTTTTGTACAAGACAGTTTCATGTTGAGTAATTGGATATATATATATATATATATATATATATATATATATATATATATATATATATATATATGAATCAGTACAAGAACCAGTACTGGAGACTGGTCCATTAGTAATCCTATTGGTACCCCTATTGGTCCCTATTTTGATATAGTTCTGTTTTAGGCCAGAATTAATATCAAAATTAGAGATAATATTGTGGTTAAAATCCAAAGATTTAAACATTACGGGTTGTCCTAAGTAGAGGATATCTATGCCTTTTATAGAAGGATGAAAGTAGAGTGGTATAACTGGGGATTCCCAGATAATTCTACTTTCAATATTCTTAATAAGGGACAACATGCTAATATTGAAACTATTAATTGCAGTTGAAAGACTAAAAAGATAAGAATCAGAGCAGGGTTTTCTAAATGATTGACATAACCATTTATAAGTTCTGCTACTGGTTTTAGGATCAAGGTTTAGGGTTTTAAGATAGTTTTGGATATTATCATACCTACTGGGTTTGTTATCCTTACAGTGGGTAATGATATTGGCTTTGGTGTTAGGATCTATCTTAAGGGTTTTTAGCTTCCTAATGATCCGACAGGTTCTGCTTTTGTGGCCAATTTTGTCACAGATAAAGCAAGTGGTAGTTTTTCTGGATTTAACCCTTTGCTTTTCAGGCGATTGGTTGGTAGCCTGGGATTCGGTTTTGTTCTTGCCACAGGTGCACTTACCACAAGTACAAATGCTAGGAGTAGTTTGGGGTTTGTTCTGGACATCAGGTTCTTGGTTAGCCTCTTGGTTTGCCTTTTTTCCCTTTCGGTGTTTAGGCATATAACCAGGTTGGGGATGGTTAGGGCAATGTCTGCTGATGTGGCCAGGCATACTGCATTTGAAACAGATGACCCTATCATTATTAGAGGGGTCGTTTTTAACCATATTGATGGATTTATCCTTGTTAGGTTTGAGTTTTATAGCCTTGAGTAGGTCAAGCTCCCTTTTGACTATGGCTAGGAGTTCATTCCTACTATCATTTTGAAGGTCATGGTTGATAGTGGAATCATTTTTCTGGGCAGGGCTATCTAAGGCCTGAAGATACTTATTTTGTTCTAAGGTATCTGTGGAACCTTTGGTAGCGTCAACAGGGACTTCCTGTTTACCTGCTAATTTGGATTTGAAAGGGTAATCAATACCTTTCCTAATGGTATACTTGCGGAACCAGTAAAAGAAAGGAACATTACGTTTGATTTTTCTGAGAAATTTATAGAATTTCTCTTGGATTTCCTTAGCTTTGGGACCCTGATAATGCAGAAAGAACCACTCTCTTTGAGGAGACCATTCCTCAGAGTATAAGTCTTTCTTAAGGGTTTTCTTATCAATAATGAACTCAGATATCATAAGGTTCATTAAGGGAAGAGTAGGTTGGAGATTGGATAGATCTAGGTTCCTCCTCATCCTTTTGATAAGAAGTTGTTACAGGGGTTGTTGTTTTGAATCCCTGTAAATGGATAGTGGAACCATCATGGGATGTTCCAATATGAGGTTTGGAGGGTTCTGTTGAAAAGGACCTTCTAGACAAGGTTCCTCTAGACATAGCCGTTCTGAAACTTTCTTCAGAGTGTAGGGATCTAGGAATGAAAAAGGAGTTACTTCTATTAAAGACAAGGTCAACCTTTCCAGATTGGTATTGAATGACATCTTGGAATTCTGGTGTTAACCTAGGTGCCGCAGGAGCAGCCTTTTCTAGGGTCCAGGTTTCTGGTAAGGTGATGTCACTCCATTGGATAGTTTTAGGCACAATAATATTGGCCTTACTATTGTCAGTGAGAAACAAAGTGGTTTCCCCTGATTTGTGACATTTTGTTTTGAGGAAGTTGGATCTGATAGAGTTCATTACTTTGTATTGAACTCTGTATATCAGAGTGATTGGGACAGATCCTTCCTTCATGTCATAGCCATGGCATTTGACATTAAGAAATAGAACGTCAAGGATGTTCTTGTCATCCAGACTAACAGTTAGGTCAGGGAAGCAATTGAAAAAGATAGGCCCATGTATAAGGCTAGTTTCGACAGTTCCTAATAAGGAATCATGAAACTGGTTGTGACGAGCATCTCTCAAACATAGCAACACTGCTACGTTAAGGGATTCTCTAGTCAAGGGTTTCATACCTACCTGGACACTTCCTATGTGCAAGTAGTTAAAATTGTCCAGTTGATGGGTTTTCACACTTTTCTCAGAGAGAAGATGAAGTTCTTCATCATCTTTTCGAAGTATGATTTTTTGTTCAACCGTTCTGATGATGTAATCAGATTTAGAGAAAAAAGATGTTTTTGGTTTATAAAGATCTTTGTGAGATATCTTTGGAATATCCCAATTATCAAGATCTTGATTGATATTTTCAAAATGAATTTCTTCTTTGAAAATCTTGTTTGAAAGAGATTGTCTTGATTGGTCTTCGCTAAACGAAGGAGATTGAGATGAAGATGAAGGTCTACTTGAGCTGCAGGAGAATCGTGAGGAAAAGGCTTTAAACATATATAAAAAAATATTTCCTCACCGGTAAGCATCATTGCCTTCATCTGGTTACTCGCAGAAATATAAGTATTAAAACTGAACTAGTTAATTACCTTCTGGGGAATGCCGTTAGGTTAACCATGTTTTGTCCAAAACTCAATTCATAATGCCATGTTGCCGGATATCAAAGCTTGAATACTGAAATTATTTTCTATTTTATATTCTGGAGTAGAAGTTACCATAGTTCAGAGAAAATCAAAGTAAATACTGAAATTTATTAAACCAGATTTAAACACTCAAAGTCTAAGTTATTCCATGCTTTAAACATGTATATGATCAAAAATAAAGTATTTTGATCATATACATGTTGGAGTATATAAAATTTTTCTTTTGAAAAGCTTTAGAAGTATTTTGATCATAAACATTTTAAGTGCAAAGTTATAACAAAGAACTTAAAAGTGTATCTTAGTATAATTCACAGCAGTATTTTACAATAATAGTACTGAGAACACAAGTATTTACTGCAAAATATAAACATAGATGAATAATTAAATTATTCAAATATTATTACGTTCATTTTTAAAAGCTTATAAAATAGTGGACTGGTTGACTATAGGATTATCCGATCGAGGCGGATAAATACGGCACATTTCAATTGCCCTTGCCAGACGCCTGTATTGACGTACGCTTGCGGCATTTAGCTATAGTCAAAGAGTACACTAGTAGTATAACCTTTAATTTAATTTAATTTAGAATCAATATCCATTTATGGCAATCATATGAGTATGAACAAGTGTATGATTAAATTAAAAGCATGACCAGAGATGTAACCAACAGTTCAAAGTTAATATCTACATTCCTACTTCCACCATCTGGCTTTGATACCAAGAGGGGATCGGAATCAGAAGATAAAAGAAATTAAAGAGACAGAGGGGAAGTAGGTAGCATGCGGAATGCTAAAACAAGAAATAAAATTGAAGTGCAGAATCAAAATAACATAAATTAGGAGGCAAAGCCTTCCATACAAGACAGTAAACTGTCTATGAGTTACAGAAATTGAAGATTGAAGAAGATCTTACAAGATTGAAGAAGAAGAAGAGAGGAGCTTACAAGGTGCTCTGCCTTCTTACTAGAACTAGAGAGAGAAATATAATTGAAGAGTGAATTGAAGCGTGCCCTCTAACATAAGCCTAAGCACGTATTTATAATTGAAAGATTGAATAGTAACCGGTTACTAACCGGTAGGAACAGTAAAGGACTACTGTTTGGAATCCAAAGACTGTTGAGTGGGACTGTGCACTTAGGTGACCTGCACTGTGCATATGAGTCTTGAAAAGTTGACCGGTACTATGCACTTGAATATTGGACAGGGAACCGGTACTGTTTGGTATCCAAGGCTTGAACCTGTGGAGTCTTGGAAGGTGGCAGGAGGTGGGAACCACGTATCTGCCATAATTGATGCCTTTTGCCAAGTGGCAAGGAAAGCAGGGGTAAAAGCAGATTCCTTTTGACTGCTTGTGATGATTTGCAATAGTGGGGGACAAAAGCAGAGATGCTCTTTGCCTGCCAAGATTGCTGTCTTTGACTATAGGAAACAATAATTGGTTAGGTAAAACAATAGTAAAAACTGGACAGTTTTTCATGTCATTACTGACACTACAGTCACCGTGTCCAAGGGTGGTTGAACAGTTTTTCATGCCACTGCTGGCACTACAATCACCATGTTCAAGGGTGGTTGAACAGTTTTTCCCACCAAAGGTGGTACAGTTGTCATATTCAAGGACAGAAGTTTTGAAAAGATTGATTTTTAAGGTTTTCTGAAGATCTCTAGTGAAGATCATCAGGAGAGTAATCGTCGCAACAACCTTCTTCATTCTGGTAAAATGAATCAGAGGATGAAGAAGATGCAGTTTGAACTTGTTCTTTTCCTCTGGTTTTACTTGCAGAAGAAGAGGTAACCTTGTTAATGGTTTGATCTTGGAGAAGATTCATAATGTTCTGCAAATTTTCCAAAGCATCTTCTTTAGAAGTGGAAGCAGCAAGGGCTGCAGAGATCCTAGCCTTCTGATTGAGGAACCTGCAAGTCTCTGGATCAGCAACCTGCAAAGATCTTGGATTGTTTTTGAACCATTCTGTTACGCTAAGAGAAGATGCCATTGAAGCATCAAACTTAGGCCACCATTTGACAAAAGATTGTTTATAAAAAGATGAAACATTTTTTAGGTGATAATCACCAATCTTGTATTGCCAGGAAAAGATCCATGACAACGAGAATGTGGTAAAAAAGTTTAAAAAGATTGGGTAATGGTTAAGATCTTTATTGAATCTTTTCGAAAAGGTTTGGAATCCTTCATGGACTTCAATGGGAAGAATTTCAGGGATTGGCCCAAAGAAATTCCACCATTGGAGGAACCAATTGGGGAAGGAGTACTTGGTTGCTCTTTTAAAGTAGATTAACCAAGAATGCTTGAAGGTTAATATCAGAGCCAGATGGTGGAAGTAGGAATGTAGATATTAACTTTGAATTAATATCATGACCTACTTCCACCATCCGCATGCTACCTACTTCCCCTCTGTCTCTTTAATTTCTTTTATCTTCTGATTCCGATCCCCTCTTGGTATCAAAGCCAGATGGGGGAAGTAGGAATGTAGATATTAACTTTGAACTGTTGGTTACATCTCTGGTCATGCTTTTAATTTAATCATACACTTGTTCATACTCATATGATTGCCATAAATGGATATTGATTCTAAATTAAATTATATTAAAGGTTATACTACTAGTGTACTCTTTGACTATAGCTAAATGCCGCAAGCGTACGTCAATACAGGCGTCTGGCAAGGGCAATTGAAATGTGCCGTATTTATCCGCCTCGATCGGATAATCCTATAGTCAACCAGTCCACTATTTTATAACTATTTAAAAATGAACGTAATAATATTTGAATAATTTAATTATTCATCTATGTTTATATTTTGCAGTAAATACTTGTGTTCTCAGTACTATTATTGTAAAATACTGCTGTGAATTATACTAAGATACACTTTTAAGTTCTTTGTTATAACTTTGCACTTAAAATGTTTATGATCAAAATACTTCTAAATCTTTTCAAAAGAAAAATTTTATATACTCCAAGGACCGTAGAATATTAGTAAGGATATCTGGGTACCTCACTAGCGACGAAATGGTAGCGAAGTACGTAAGACCCTGCAGGTTGACTGGGCGGTCATATACCATAATTTGAGGTTTATTATCCTAAAGTATTCTAATCCTAAATGGAGAAAAAATATTTCGAAAATACTTTATTTTTGATCATATACATGTTTAAAGCATGGAATAACTTAGACTTTGAGTGTTTAAATCTGGTTTAATAAATTTCAGTATTTACTTTGATTTTCTCTGAACTATGGTAACTTCTACTCCAGAATATAAAATAGAAAATAATTTCAGTATTCAAGCTTTGATATCCGGCAACATGGCATTATGAATTGAGTTTTGGACAAAACATGGTTAACCTAACGGCATTCCCCAGAAGGTAATTAACTAGTTCAGTTTTAATACTTATATTTCTGCGAGTAACCAGATGAAGGCAATGATGCTTACGGGTGAGGAAATATTTTTTTATATATGTTTAAAGCCTTTTCCTCACGATTCTCCTGCAGCTCAAGTAGACCTTCATCTTCATCTCAATCTCCTTCGTTTAGCGAAGACCAATCAAGACAATCTCTTTCAAACAAGATTTTCAAAGAAGAAATTCATTTTGAAAATATCAATCAAGATCTTGATAATTGGGATATTCCAAAGATATCTCACAAAGATCTTTATAAACCAAAAACATCTTTTTTCTCTAAATCTGATTACATCATCAGAACGGTTGAACAAAAAATCATACTTCGAAAAGATGATGAAGAACTTCATCTTCTCTCTGAGAAAAGTGTGAAAACCCATCAACTGGACAATTTTAACTACTTGCACATAGGAAGTGTCCAGGTAGGTATGAAACCCTTGACTAGAGAATCCCTTAACGTAGCAGTGTTGCTATGTTTGAGAGATGCTCGTCACAACCAGTTTCATGATTCCTTATTAGGAACTGTCGAAACTAGCCTTATACATGGGCCTATCTTTTTCAATTGCTTCCCTGACCTAACTGTTAGTCTGGATGACAAGAACATCCTTGACGTTCTATTTCTTAATGTCAAATGCCATGGCTATGACATGAAGGAAGGATCTGTCCCAATCACTCTGATATACAGAGTTCAATACAAAGTAATGAACTCTATCAGATCCAACTTCCTCAAAACAAAATGTCACAAATCAGGGGAAACCACTTTGTTTCTCACTGACAATAATAAGGCCAATATTATTGTGCCTAAAACTATCCAATGGAGTGACATCACCTTACCAGAAACCTGGACCCTAGAAAAGGCTGCTCCTGCGGCACCTAGGTTAACACCAGAATTCCAAGATGTCATTCAATACCAATCTGGAAAGGTTGACCTTGTCTTTAATAGAAGTAACTCCTTTTCCATTCCTAGATCCCTACACTCTGAAGAAAGTTTCAGAACGGCTATGTCTAGAGGAACCTTGTCTAGAAGGTCCTTTTCAACAGAACCCTCCAAACCTCATATTGGAACATCCCATGATGGTTCCACTATCCATTTACAGGGATTCAAAACAACAACCCCTGTAACAACTTCTTATCAAAAGGATGAGGAGGAACCTAGATCTATCCAATCTCCAACCTACTCTTCCCTTAATGAACCTTATGATATCTGAGTTCATTATTGATAAGAAAACCCTTAAGAAAGACTTATACTCTGAGGAATGGTCTCCTCAAAGAGAGTGGTTCTTTCTGCATTATCAGGGTCCCAAAGCTAAGGAAATCCAAAAGAAATTCTATAAATTTCTCAGAAAAATCAAACGTAATGTTCCTTTCTTTTACTGGTTCTGCAAGTATACCATTAGGAAAGGTATTGATTACCCTTTCAAATCCAAATTAGCAGGTAAACAGGAAGTCCCTGTTGACGCTACCAAAGGTTCCACAGATACCTTAGAACAAAATAAGTATCTTCAGGCCTTAGATAGCCCTGCCCAGAAAAATGATTCCACTATCAACCATGACCTTCAAAATGATAGTAGGAATGAACTCTTAGCCATAGTCAAAAGGGAGCTTGACCTACTCAAGGCTATAAAACTCAAACCTAACAAGGATAAATCCATCAATATGGTTAAAAACGACCCCTCTAATAATGATAGGGTCATCTGTTTCAAATGCAGTATGCCTGGCCACATCAGCAGACATTGCCCTAACCATCCCCAACCTGGTTATATGCCTAAACACCGAAAGGGAAAAAATGCAAACCAAGAGGCTAACCAAGAACCTGATGTCCAGAACAAACCCCAAACTACTCCTAGCATTTGTACTTGTGGTAAGTGCACCTGTGGCAAGAACAAAACCGAATCCCAGGCTACCAACCAATCGCCTGAAAAGCAAAGGGTTAAATCCAGAAAAACTACCACTTGCTTTATCTGTGACAAAATTGGCCACAAAAGCAGAACCTGTCGGATCATTAGGAAGCTAAAAACCCTTAAGATAGATCCTAACACCAAAGCCAATATCATTACCCACTGTAAGGATAACAAACCCAGTAGGTATGATAATATCCAAAACTATCTTAAAACCCTAAACCTTGATCCTAAAACCAGTAGCAGAACTTATAAATGGTTATGTCAATCATTTAGAAAACCCTGCTCTGATTCTTATCTTTTTAGTCTTTCAACTGCAATTAATAGTTTCAATATTAGCATGTTGTCCCTTATTAAGAATATTGAAAGTAGAATTATCTGGGAATCCCCAGTTATACCACTCTACTTTCATCCTTCTATAAAAGGCATAGATATCCTCTACTTAGGACAACCCGTAATGTTTAAATCTTTGGATTTTAACCACAATATTATCTCTAATTTTGATATTAATTCTGGCCTAAAACAGAACTATATCAAAATAGGGACCAATAGGGGTACCAATAGGATTACTAATGGACCAGTCTCCAGTACTGGTTCTTGTACTGATTCTTATGTTTATCCCTATAATCTTGCTAAAACCTTCTCTGACAAAAGGAAGGATTTCACCATCATTGATTTCATTCCTGATAAACAAATTAATTTATCTTTTAATCCTGTTAAAACCTTTTTTAATAGAAGTGTTTTAACTATCAAATTTCTTGAACCAAGAAATCAATTTAGATTGTCTTTTAAATATAAACTAGTTACATATTATGTTTATATCAAAAGGCACAATATCCAAAGTATTTTTGATATTTTAAGCTTATTTAATTTTGATATATTAACAATTCAAGTAAAGCTTTCCCAGACTAACCCTCTTATGGTTAATTACAGGGCTACGATCGCTATGGCTTCCAGGGCCTCCTCCTCCAGAGGAAGAGGTAGAGGTAAAGGTAAAATCAATCCAGATGCCTTACCAATCACTACAGGAAACCCCATTTTACCAGTTACTACAGGATCCCCCTTACCAATCACCACAGGGTCCTCCATCAAAAAACAAACAGGGTCTTCTACCCAGAATACCCAACCAATCTTACCCCAAAATCAACCTAAACAAACTAAGCAGGATTATGCTTTTCCTGTTCAAACTCTCCTTGCTCTTCAGGAACACGGAGCAATCAATCTTCCCAGAAGAACTTGGGCCAGCATTTCCGAGGATGGCAGTGACCAAGATATGCCCTCTCTGGACCTGGCTATCCAAGCCCAGAAAAATCTGGTTACCAGGAACAACCCAGGTTCATCCCAAATCACCACAATCAAAACCCAAACAACCCAGGTTCAATACATACCTAAAGAGAATTATTTCTTTTTGACTCATCTAGAACCTGAGTTCATGGATAAGACCCCTAACAAGATCCCATCTAAGATCTTCCCATCTCAATCCCACTTTATCCCCCTGAGTTCAAACAAAACCCAGACATTCTATGAGTTTATTCTCATAGATACAGAATCTGTGTCTATCAAACATTACAGGGACCCAAAAGACCAAACCTTCATCACCCACTCAACCTTCCAAATTTTAAAGGTTCTAACTCCTACAGACTTTGGCCAAAACGCAAATAGACCCAAAAAAATTTCCCAGAATTTTGATCCTATAGGATACAACTATTGGGACTATGTCAAAGCCTGGGAATATGCTATCCTTGGCTTACAAAACCAAACCTTCAAGCATTCTTGGTTAATCTACTTTAAAAGAGCAACCAAGTACTCCTTCCCCAATTGGTTCCTCCAATGGTGGAATTTCTTTGGGCCAATCCCTGAAATTCTTCCCATTGAAGTCCATGAAGGATTCCAAACCTTTTCGAAAAGATTCAATAAAGATCTTAACCATTACCCAATCTTTTTAAACTTTTTTACCACATTCTCGTTGTCATGGATCTTTTCCTGGCAATACAAGATTGGTGATTATCACCTAAAAAATGTTTCATCTTTTTATAAACAATCTTTTGTCAAATGGTGGCCTAAGTTTGATGCTTCAATGGCATCTTCTCTTAGCGTAACAGAATGGTTCAAAAACAATCCAAGATCTTTGCAGGTTGCTGATCCAGAGACTTGCAGGTTCCTCAATCAGAAGGCTAGGATCTCTGCAGCCCTTGCTGCTTCCACTTCTAAAGAAGATGTTTTGGAAAATTTGCAGAACATTATGAATCTTCTCCAAGATCAAACCATTAACAAGGTTACCTCTTCTTCTTCTGCAAGTAAAACCAGAGGAAAAGAACAAGTTCAAGCTGCATCTTCTTCATCCTCTGATTCATTTTACCAGAATGAAGAAGGTTGTTGCGACGATTACTCTCCTGATGATCTTCACTAGAGATCTTCAGAAAACCTTAAAAATCAATCTTTTCAAAACTTCTGTCCTTGAATATGACAACTGTACCACCTTTGGTGGGAAAAACTGTTCAACCACCCTTGAACATGGTGATGGTAGTGCCAGCAGTGGCATGAAAAACTGTTCAACCACCCTTGGACACGGTGACTGTAGTGTCAGTAATGACATGAAAAACTGTCCAGTTTTTACTATTGTTTTACCTAACCAATTATTGTTTCCTATAGTCAAAGACAGCAATCTTGGCAGGCAAAGAGCATCTCTGCTTTTGTCCCCCACTATTGCAAATCATCACAAGCAGTCAAAAGGAATCTGCTTTTACCCCTGCTTTCCTTGCCACTTGGCAAAAGGCATCAATCATGGCAGATACGTGGTTCCCACCTCCTGCCACCTTCCAAGACTCCACAGGTTCAAGCCTTGGATACCAAACAGTACCGGTTCCCTGTCCACTATTCAAGTGCATAGTACCGGTCAACTTTTCAAGACTCATATGCACAGTGCAGGTCACCTAAGTGCACAGTCCCACTCAACAGTCTTTGGATTCCAAACAGTAGTCCTTTACTGTTCCTACCGGTTAGTAACCGGTTACTATTCAATCTTTCAATTATAAATACGTGCTTAGGCTTATGTTAGAGGGCACGCTTCAATTCACTCTTCAATTATATTTCTCTCTCTAGTTCTAGTAAGAAGGCAGAGCACCTTGTAAGCTCCTCTCTTCTTCTTCTTCAATCTTGTAAGATCTTCTTCAATCTTCAATCTTTGTAACTCATAGACAGTTTACTATCTTGTATGGAAGGCTTTGCCTCCTAATTTATGTTATTTTGATTCTGCACTTCAATTTTATTTCTTGTTTTAGCATTCCGCATGCTACCTACTTCCCCTCTGTCTCTTTAATTTCTTTTATCTTCTGATTCCGATCCCCTCTTGGTATCAGAGCCAGATGGTGGAAGTAGGAATGTAGATATTAACTTTGAACTGTTGGTTACATCTCTGGTCATGCTTCTGATTCCGATCCCCTCTTGGTATCAGAGCCAGATGGTGGAAGTAGGAATGTAGATATTAACTTTGAACTGTTGGTTACATCTCTGGTTATGCTTTTAATTTAATCATACACTTGTTCATACTCATATGATTGCCATAAATGGATATTGATTCTAAATTAAATTAAATTAAAGGTTATACTACTAGTGTACTCTTTGACTATAGCTAAATGCCGCAAGCGTACGTCAATACAGGCGTCTGGCAAGGGCAATTGAAATGTGCCGTATTTATCCGCCTCGATCGGATAATCCTATAGTCAACCAGTCCACTATTTTATAACTATTTAAAAATGAACGTAATAATATTTGAATAATTTAATTATTCATCTATGTTTATATTTTGCAGTAAATACTTGTGTTCTCAGTACTATTATTGTAAAATACTGCTGTGAATTATACTAAGATACACTTTTAAGTTCTTTGTTATAACTTTGCACTTAAAATGTTTATGATCAAAATACTTCTAAAGCTTTTCAAAAGAAAAATTTTATATACTCCAAGGACCGTAGAATATTAGTAAGGATATCTGGGTACCTCACTAGCGACGAAATGGTAGCGAAGTACGTAAGACCCTGCAGGTTGACTGGGCGGTCATATACCATAATTTGAGGTTTATTATCCTAAAGTATTCTAATCCTAAATGGAGAAAAAATATTTCGAAAATACTTTATTTTTGATCATATACATGTTTAAAGCATGGAATAACTTAGACTTTGAGTGTTTAAATCTGGTTTAATAAATTTCAGTATTTACTTTGATTTTCTCTGAACTATGGTAACTTCTAATCCAGAATATAAAATAGAAAATAATTTCAGTATTCAAGCTTTGATATCCGGCAACATGGCATTATGAATTGAGTTTTGGACAAAACATGGTTAACCTAACGGCATTCCCCAGAAGGTAATTAACTAGTTCAGTTTTAATACTTATATTTCTGCGAGTAACCAGATGAAGGCAATGATGCTTACAGGTGAGGAAATATTTTTTTATATATGTTTAAAGCCTTTTCCTCACGATTCTCCTGCAGCTCAAGTAGACCTTCATCTTCATCTCAATCTCCTTCGTTTAGCGAAGACCAATCAAGACAATCTCTTTCAAACAAGATTTTCAAAGAAGAAATTCATTTTGAAAATATCAATCAAGATCTTGATAATTGGGATATTCCAAAGATATCTCACAAAGATCTTTATAAACCAAAAACATCTTTTTTCTCTAAATCTGATTACATCATCAGAACGGTTGAACAAAAAATCATACTTCGAAAAGATGATGAAGAACTTCATCTTCTCTCTGAGAAAAGTGTGAAAACCCATCAACTGGACAATTTTAACTACTTGCACATAGGAAGTGTCCAGGTAGGTATGAAACCTTTGACTAGAGAATCCCTTAACGTAGCAGTGTTGCTATGTTTGAGAGATGCTCGTCACAACCAGTTTCATGATTCCTTATTAGGAACTGTCGAAACTAGCCTTATACATGGGCCTATCTTTTTCAATTGCTTCCCTGACCTAACTGTTAGTCTGGATGACAAGAACATCCTTGACGTTCTATTTCTTAATGTCAAATGCCATGGCTATGACATGAAGGAAGGATCTGTCCCAATCACTCTGATATACAGAGTTCAATACAAAGTAATGAACTCTATCAGATCCAACTTCCTCAAAACAAAATGTCACAAATCAGGGGAAACCACTTTGTTTCTCACTGACAATAGTAAGGCCAATATTATTGTGCCTAAAACTATCCAATGGAGTGACATCACCTTACCAGAAACCTGGACCCTAGAAAAGGCTGCTCCTGCGGCACCTAGGTTAACACCAGAATTCCAAGATGTCATTCAATACCAATCTGGAAAGGTTGACCTTGTCTTTAATAGAAGTAACTCCTTTTTCATTCCTAGATCCCTACACTCTGAAGAAAGTTTCAGAACGGCTATGTCTAGAGGAACCTTGTCTAGAAGGTCCTTTTCAACAGAACCCTCCAAACCTCATATTGGAACATCCCATGATGGTTCCACTATCCATTTACAGGGATTCAAAACAACAACCCCTGTAACAACTTCTTATCAAAAGGATGAGGAGGAACCTAGATCTATCCAATCTCCAACCTACTCTTCCCTTAATGAACCTTATGATATCTGAGTTCATTATTGATAAGAAAACCCTTAAGAAAGACTTATACTCTGAGGAATGGTCTCCTCAAAGAGAGTGGTTCTTTCTGCATTATCAGGGTCCCAAAGCTAAGGAAATCCAAGAGAAATTCTATAAATTTCTCAGAAAAATCAAACGTAATGTTCCTTTCTTTTACTGGTTCCGCAAGTATACCATTAGGAAAGGTATTGATTACCCTTTCAAATCCAAATTAGCAGGTAAACAGGAAGTCCCTGTTGACGCTACCAAAGGTTCCACAGATACCTTAGAACAAAATAAGTATCTTCAGGCCTTAGATAGCCCTGCCCAGAAAAATGATTCCACTATCAACCATGACCTTCAAAATGATAGTAGGAATGAACTCCTAGCCATAGTCAAAAGGGAGCTTGACCTACTCAAGGCTATAAAACTCAAACCTAACAAGGATAAATCCATCAATATGGTTAAAAACGACCCCTCTAATAATGATAGGGTCATCTGTTTCAAATGCAGTATGCCTGGCCACATCAGCAGACATTGCCCTAACCATCCCCAACCTGGTTATATGCCTAAACACCGAAAGGGAAAAAAGGCAAACCAAGAGGCTAACCAAGAACCTGATGTCCAGAACAAACCCCAAACTACTCCTAGCATTTGTACTTGTGGTAAGTGCACCTGTGGCAAGAACAAAACCGAATCCCAGGCTACCAACCAATCGCCTGAAAAGCAAAGGGTTAAATCCAGAAAAACTACCACTTGCTTTATCTGTGACAAAATTGGCCACAAAAGCAGAACCTGTCGGATCATTAGGAAGCTAAAAACCCTTAAGATAGATCCTAACACCAAAGCCAATATCATTACCCACTGTAAGGATAACAAACCCAGTAGGTATGATAATATCCAAAACTATCTTAAAACCCTAAACCTTGATCCTAAAACCAGTAGCAGAACTTATAAATGGTTATGTCAATCATTTAGAAAACCCTGCTCTGATTCTTATCTTTTTAGTCTTTCAACTGCAATTAACAGTTTCAATATTAGCATGTTGTCCCTTATTAAGAATATTGAAAGTAGAATTATCTGGGAATCCCCAGTTATACCACTCTACTTTCATCCTTCTATAAAAGGCATAGATATCCTCTACTTAGGACAACCCGTAATGTTTAAATCTTTGGATTTTAACCACAATATTATCTCTAATTTTGATATTAATTCTGGCCTAAAACAGAACTATATCAAAATAGGGACCAATAGGGGTACCAATAGGATTACTAATGGACCAGTCTCCAGTACTGGTTCTTGTACTGATTCTTATGTTTATCCCTATAATCTTGCTAAAACCTTCTCTGACAAAAGGAAGGATTTCACCATCATTGGTTTCATTCCTGATAAACAAATTAATTTATCTTTTAATCCTGTTAAAACCTTTTTTAATAGAAGTGTTTTAACTATCAAATTTCTTGAACCAAGAAATCAATTTAGATTGTCTTTTAAATATAAACTAGTTACATATTATGTTTATATCAAAAGGCACAATATCCAAAGTATTTTTGATATTTTAAGCTTATTTAATTTTGATATATTAAAAATTCAAGTAAAGCTTTCCCAGACTAACCCTCTTATGGTTAATTACAGGGCTACGATCGCTATGGCTTCCAGGGCCTCCTCCTCCAGAGGAAGAGGTAGAGGTAAAGGTAAAATCAATCCAGATGCCTTACCAATCACTACAGGAAACCCCATTTTACCAGTTACTACAGGATCCCCCTTACCAATCACCACAGGGTCCTCCATCAAAAAACAAACAGGGTCTTCTTCCCAGAATACCCAACCAATCTTACCCCAAAATCAACCTAAACAAACTAAGCAGGATTATGCTTTTCCTGTTCAAACTCTCCTTGCTCTTCAGGAACACGGAGCAATCAATCTTCCCAGAAGAACTTGGGCTAGCATTTCCGAGGATGGCAGTGACCAAGATATGCCCTCTCTGGACCTGGCTATCCAAGCCCAGAAAAATCTGGTTACCAGGAACAACCCAGGTTCATCCCAAATCACCACAATCAAAACCCAAACAACCCAGGTTCAATACATACCTAAAGAGAATTATTTCTTTTTGACTCATCTAGAACCTGAGTTCATGGATAAGACCCCTAACAAGATCCCATCTAAGATCTTCCCATCTCAATCCCACTTTATCCCCCTGAGTTCAAACAAAACCCAGACATTCTATGAGTTTATTCTCATAGATACAGAATCTGTGTCTATCAAACATTACAGGGACCCAAAAGACCAAACCTTCATCACCCACTCAACCTTCCAAATTTTAAAGGTTCTAACTCCTACAGACTTTGGCCAAAACGCAAATAGACCCAAAAAAATTTCCCAGAATTTTGATCCTATAGGATACAACTATTGGGACTATGTCAAAGCCTGGGAATATGCTATCCTTGGCTTACAAAACCAAACCTTCAAGCATTCTTGGTTAATCTACTTTAAAAGAGCAACCAAGTACTCCTTCCCCAATTGGTTCCTCCAATGGTGGAATTTCTTTGGGCCAATCCCTGAAATTCTTCCCATTGAAGTCCATGAAGGATTCCAAACCTTTTCGAAAAGATTCAATAAAGATCTTAACCATTACCCAATCTTTTTAAACTTTTTTACCACATTCTCGTTGTCATGGATCTTTTCCTGGCAATACAAGATTGGTGATTATCACCTAAAAAATGTTTCATCTTTTTATAAACAATCTTTTGTCAAATGGTGGCCTAAGTTTGATGCTTCAATGGCATCTTCTCTTAGCGTAACAGAATGGTTCAAAAACAATCCAAGATCTTTGCAGGTTGCTGATCCAGAGACTTGCAGGTTCCTCAATCAGAAGGCTAGGATCTCTGCAGCCCTTGCTGCTTCCACTTCTAAAGAAGATGTTTTGGAAAATTTGCAGAACATTATGAATCTTCTCCAAGATCAAACCATTAACAAGGTTACCTCTTCTTCTTCTGCAAGTAAAACCAGAGGAAAAGAACAAGTTCAAACTGCATCTTCTTCATCCTCTGATTCATTTTACCAGAATGAAGAAGGTTGTTGCGACGATTACTCTCCTGATGATCTTCACTAGAGATCTTCAGAAAACCTTAAAAATCAATCTTTTCAAAACTTCTGTCCTTGAATATGACAACTGTACCACCTTTGGTGGGAAAAACTGTTCAACCACCCTTGAACATGGTGATTGTAGTGCCAGCAGTGGCATGAAAAACTGTTCAACCACCCTTGGACACGGTGACTGTAGTGTCAGTAATGACATGAAAAACTGTCCAGTTTTTACTATTGTTTTACCTAACCAATTATTGTTTCCTATAGTCAAAGACAGCAATCTTGGCAGGCAAAGAGCATCTCTGCTTTTGTCCCCCACTATTGCAAATCATCACAAGCAGTCAAAAGGAATCTGCTTTTACCCCTGCTTTCCTTGCCACTTGGCAAAAGGCATCAATCATGGCAGATACGTGGTTCCCACCTCCTGCCACCTTCCAAGACTCCACAGGTTCAAGCCTTGGATACCAAACAGTACCGGTTCCCTGTCCACTATTCAAGTGCATAGTACCGGTCAACTTTTCAAGACTCATATGCACAGTGCAGGTCACCTAAGTGCACAGTCCCACTCAACAGTCTTTGGATTCCAAACAGTAGTCCTTTACTGTTCCTACCGGTTAGTAACCGGTTACTATTCAATCTTTCAATTATAAATACGTGCTTAGGCTTATGTTAGAGGGCACGCTTCAATTCACTCTTCAATTATATTTCTCTCTCTAGTTCTAGTAAGAAGGCAGAGCACCTTGTAAGCTCCTCTCTTCTTCTTCTTCAATCTTGTAAGATCTTCTTCAATCTTCAATCTCTGTAACTCATAGACAGTTTACTGTCTTGTATGGAAGGCTTTGCCTCCTAATTTATGTTATTTTGATTCTGCACTTCAATTTTATTTCTTGTTTTAGCATTCCGCATGCTACCTACTTCCCCTCTGTCTCTTTAATTTCTTTTATCTTCTGATTCCGATCCCCTCTTGGTATCAGAGCCAGATGGTGGAAGTAGGAATGTAGGAATGTAGGAATGTAGGAATGTAGGAATACATATATATATATATATATATATATATATATATATATATATATATATATATATATATATATATATATATATATATATAGCTGGTGTTCATTTAAGCTTTGTTGCTGTTTATTTATTTTAGTAGCTTGTGAAGCTTATAAATTGTGGGGCCATATCTTATAAATTGTCTGTTTTTAGCTTTCAAGTGGAATTCTTGTGGATCTTCCTTTCCTGCGGAATTTCTGGCGGAAAATTTTAATTTCCTGCGGGATTCCTGCGGAACTTCCTGCGGAGATTTCCAGCGGAATTTTCTGCGGACTTCCTGGAGAATTTCCTGAGGAATTTCCTGCGGCATTTTCTTGCTGATTCAGAAATCCGCAAGAAACAATTATCCACGAACGAAATAACTGTGAACCATAATCCGCTGAAAATTCCGCAGGAAACCCGTTTCCTGCGAAAGTTTAGTCAATTTCTGCAGGAAATGACGAAAATCCGAGTAGTGGACTATTCGTACCGCCTGGGCTGCCGTTTGGACCATGCATAGGCTAAGACGCGTTCGACTAGAAGACATTCAAAGAGGACGTGGGGGGAAACCATTGGCTCGTACCGCAGGTAAAACTTCTTTTCTGATGGGTTCACAAGTGAAAAAGCTAAGTGCTTTCAAACTAGACGACAGACAACGATATTGAAGAATCAAGCGAGATTGTTTATTTTTGTGTTTTTTATTTTAATTATTTAAAAAGAAAAGAAAAATATCAATCCAAATATTATATAATTGGATCGTATTTAAATAATTAAAAGCCAAATTGATGAAATAAATACAAAAAGATTTAACATTAGGTGGGTTTCTTTTCTCCTCACCGTTTGCAGGCTGTTAATTTCTACTTGACACTGTCGTTTGAATCCTTAGAAGGGAATGTATAGTAGCAGAAAAGGAGTATGCATACATATATATCACTAGAATGTGAAAATTCATGATATATACTCCTAGATGTAGCAAAAAGGCAAGAGTCATGTATATGACATATATATTACAATATTTTTGCTAGAAAATATATTCTTAATTAATCTTCCATAACACATGGTTCATTCAAATCAATCTCCAATCTTTTAGGCCCGGCAGGTTCACTTGGTTCCACTACCAATGATGTTTCCTTCACCTTATTGTTATCAGATTCACATAAACCATTACCTTTGTTGAACATATGACTGTCACCAAAAACATTCTCACTAGTACCAAACACATCACTTTTGTTTCCCAACTTCAATGAACCACCGAAAACAAATTTGATCTTTTTAATAGGATGTTCTTTCCCAGATGATGATGATTCACCAAGCTCCCTTTTCTTCTTCATACTTGCTAATTCAACAAAACTCTTTGGCGTCTCAAACTTGTTAATAGATACTGCAGAGCATAAGTACTTGGTATTTCCACTAAGCTGCAGAAGAGTTATAGCTGCTTCATAACTTTCACTACATTTTCTTCCTCTTTTACCCCTCCTTTTCCACTTCGGCAAAGGTGAGTTTGAAATATCAATATCTGAATACCCTTTTGGTGCAACACAATCATCTTCTTGATCTTCTTTATTATCTTCCATAGAAGAATTTGAATTGAGGGAAGTTGAAGCAGAATTATAACCATTCTTGTTCTTATAAGAAAGATTATGAATCTGAATCTGATGATGATTACTAGGTGGTGAAATACCCTTACAAACTCTATTAGGATGAGATCTCATATGACCATACAATGCATTCTTTGTTGGAAAATTCTTCTTACAAATATAACAAATATGATCCTTTTTCTCATCATTGTAACGAATATCATCATCATCATCATTGAAAAGAGAGATATTATTGTTAACACTAGTACCTTCTTTTGAGTTATTGGAGATTTTTTTCTTTGAAGCTTGAAAGTGTGATCTGCTATGTCCACCTAATGCTTTTCCACTACTGAAACTCTTTCCACAAAGATTGCATTTGTGTGATGCTTCATGAGGAGATGTTTCTTCATCAGAAACCCTAGCAGCATAATCAGCTTCACTAGATAGCAATGAATAATATCTTTTCATCTTCTCTCTTTTTTCATAAAGATACGGTTTCCAGTAATCATATGAAGCTTTAGGTTTAAGATCTTTACCCATCTAAAAATAAAGAAATAAATTAAGAAGAAAGAATACAAAACAACCTCAAAAAACAATGAACGAGAATGAAGAAAGAAAGAACACAAAACAACCTTAAAAACAATGGACAAGAAGGTAGAAAGAAAAAACAAACCTGGAGATTCATGGTTCATATGCAAGAAACCTCAAAACAGATAAGGAAACGCAACAAGTAACTATGATCAAAGAGAGAGAGAGAGAGTGAGAGAGACTTGGAAGCTGTTAATGGATTGGAAGTGGTGAGCGTAATTTGAGGAAAAGAGTATGAAGGAAACAAATATATACTACGATTCTCTTGGTGAAATTAAAGAAACAAACTAACGGAGTGAAAATAACGGTCGAAAAAAACTTGAAGGGTGATATTTTTTTTTTGGGTGTGTGTGAGAATGAGAAGAGAAAAGAGTGAAGCAAAATAATAATCGAGATGTGCGCATATTCAGTGATAAGAAATCGGTTAGTTTTTTTCTTAACAGAAATCAGTTTTTTTGGTAAACTCGGTATCCTCCACGGCGAGTGTGGAGACTAATCACTCTGAAGTGCTGACCTCTCCCAAACGATGTCTCTCCAAACACACCGGCCAGGGATCGAATGCCTGACCAAATGCTTAAGGGGTCCAAAGACTTTTTTCAAGGACTTTTTTTTTGACATTTTTTTGGAAAGATTTTTTTTTTGACCCAATTGAAAAGACTTTTTTTGACGGGCTTTTTGAAAAGTCTTTGAAAACGTGATATGATTGTTTCTAGATTACTAAAGAGCTAACTATATTTATGATAATGCACAAGGCTTAAATATGTTTTAGGCCCCTGCAAATATAGGGTGTTTTGGTTTAAGCCCCTGCAATTTTTTTTTTTGTTAAAAGCCCTTGCAAAATGACATATTTTGTTATAAGCCCTTCTATGACTAAAATGTTAGCTATAACATAGAATGCTATGATTGCTGGATATGTTGAAAAGGGCTTATAACAAAATATTTCATTTTGCAATGGCTTTTAACAAAAAATTTTTTTTGCAAGGGCTTAAACCAAAACACCTTATATTTACAGGGGCCTAAAACATATTTAAGCCTAATGCACAATTCTTATTTTGAAAATGAACTACTTTTTCAAAGAATAATGTGTGAAAAATCATTCCAATTGACAAAATGAACTATTCCGGGCCGAGCTTGGGCTCGATCCAACCTAAACATTGTATCTGCTCATGTTGCCTCAGAGGCGATTAAGCCACAGAGATCAAACGATGCAAGCTCGCCGGTGGGATAGCTTAAATGCACTTTTGCTCGCTCTATTTTATCAAATCCGCAACTTTGGTTTCCCAAATTTATTTTTTTGCAATTTTGATCCACCAATTTTTTCAAATTCACAATTTTGGTTCCCCTATTTTATTTGTAGCAATTTTGATCCCCACATTTTAATCGCCCGATTAAATTTTCATCCAATTTTTTACGGCAATGCTGTCGTGTCAATAAGGTAGTAACATGACTGATGTGTGTTGTGCTATGACACTAAATGTTACGCCACCACGGAATGCGTCTGCCACGTAAGCATTCCCGCCAAAAGTTGGATTGCAATTTAACAAGGGACTAAAATTGCGGATTTGAAAAAATTAGGAAACCAAAATTGCGACAGATATAATATCGGGGCCAAAATTGCGCATTTGATAAAATTAAGGGATCAAAATTGCGAAAAATAAAATAGGAAGACCAAAATTGTGGATTTGATAAAATAGAGGAATTAAAATTGCAGTTAAGTTTTTTTTTAACAAAAATCAGTTTGAGAGTTATATAATGATTATTTTTTTCAATGACTTTTTTATATATGACATTTTTTGAAAATACCTTTTTTTGACGGGCTTTTTGAAAAGGTGAGGTAATTGATTTTAGATAACTAAAATACTAACTATGTTTGCAATAATGCAAAAACTTTATTCTGAAAATGAACCATTTATTCAAAAAATAATGTGTGAAAAAGTGACTCGTGTAAGATCCACAGGTTGCTTGCTAACATTGCCCACGAGTTTAGTTTAACCTTGTCCTCGAGGTTCTAAAAATTGCTGTAAAAATTTCTCTTTTTTCTATGATTTCATTGCTTGAATTGAGAAGAACAAGTCGCTATAGATGCCGACAATTTTCCAGTGGGATCCCATTGGTGTGCTCTACCAAAACTCTTTTGTAAACGTTGTTTGATAAAATCAAAAACATTTGGCTTCATCCTCAACAACTTAAGCGGACCAAATTCCACTATATAATGCACCCCTAAAATTCTTTCACATTGTCCCATTTTCATGCAAATCATGATGTTGGCATAATTCTTTCAATGAAAGCACCAAATGATAGTAAGCTTTTTACTAAAATAAGGGAACTAGGGTTATGAAGAAGACAAAAGGAAACTAAGTTAATTTATTTGGTTACAAGAGAGAAAAAAGAAACTAAGCTAATTAAAAATTAAAAGACTTTTTATTGATTTTGGTGATTTGACAAGTGTCTCTAGGAGATTATATATATCATGACCAAATAAGATAAAAGACCTAAAGGCTACAAGCCCAATTAAAACACACTGAAATAAAAACGCAACTAATATAAACATCAGCATCTAATATATTCTAATATATCTCCCTAACATATATGGTGGTCTTTGAAAAATAACTCCGTTGTGAGAAAAATTCTACGGTCTGAGTTGCTTATGTCACACTAATATTTCTTCAAATTTTATCTCCAAGTTGTATCAAAACAAGTTGATGTTTAATCTCTGAAGCATGTTGGGAGAACAGTTCTGGTTGAAGACGTGTCAGGTGTCCGACACGTGTCGTATCAGACACTAACACTGATACTGATACTTTAATTACTTCCAATTTGCAAATTAATTATAGTCGCTGTCCATGTGTTCGTATCAGTTCTGGTTTGCATTTTTTTTTAAAATCAGTTCAGAAGTCGCCCCCAGGGTGACTTCTGAACTGTGTTTTTTTTTTATTTTTTTGTTTTATTATATATTAGAGAGAGAGGATCCGACGCCCTCGTGGGCGCCCTGGGTGTTGCCTGTGCCAGATTTCAGAGAGAGAGGATCTGGCGCCCTCGTGGGCGCCCTGGGTGTTTCCTGCGCCAGATTTCAGAGAGAGAGGATTCGGCGCCCTCTTGGGCACCCTCCTTCTAGCATCAAGCCTTTGTTGTTTTGGCGCCCTGCCAGGTGCTGCCTGTTTGGACCTTATCTTTGGCGCTTTGTTTTATTTTGTTTATTGGTCCTGTCTCTTAGTCTGTTTTTTCTTTTCTATGATATTTCAGGGCTTGCTTGGTACCAAAGGATATTGCTTCTTCTGTTCTCACCACCATTTTTGCGACTTTCGCCGCTTCTCACTTACTAAGGTAACCTGGGTTGACCCTTTGCTTTTATTTCTAGCTTTCTTGTTTTCGAGCATGTCTGGTTTTGTGGAAGTCTCCATCCTCAGGAGAGGGGGTTGTCTACAAGTTCTTGTTGTTTGTCTCGTAACTACTTGTTCTGCCCCCTGTCCTGCAGGTTGAGAGATGGCAAGGACGAAGGAGACAGCCCGAGTGAACGGGGGGGTACCCTGGTCCCGTTCCTACTGCGAGGCAGACTGTGGAGGGAGAGGCGTCGGTGGCAGATGACGGTATGTTGCCCTCGGAGGGCGCGGGCGTCCCTGGTTTTATCGTTACCTCTTCTGATGATGACTCGCCCTTTGAGCATGAAGTGGAGGAGATTGGTGGTTTAAATTATGACTGGGTTGCTCGTACTGTTCGCTCCACCAGAAGTTTCTACCTTCCAGGGAAAGAGCCCCCCCGTTATCTGCAAGACTTAGTGGGAGGTGACTGGCGGGTTGAAGCGGTCGATCCCAATGATAGAGTGTGCAGGGTACCCGATGGCCGGAAATTCATGATGTTTCACAGCGTGATCTATAAGGTGCGGGTTTCTCCCATCTTCACGCCGTTTCAACTAGAGGTCTTAAACCACTTCCAAAGAGGTCCATCTCAGCTCCACCCTAACTCATGGTGCTTCGTGAAGTGCTTCGAACTGGTGATGAGAGCCCTACAAAGGAAGTGCAACTTGAGGGTCTTCTTGACTATTTTTGAGGTACAGCGTCGTCGAGAGTCTTCCGGCGGCGTCACTCGTTACGAGTTCGTACACTTGAAATGTCGGGCCAACTGTGCTTTCTTTCAGGTGTATTCGGACAATCAGCATGACTGGAAATTTAAGTATTTTTACCTCGTCCCCTCTAGCCCGGATCGCACCTCTCGGTCTTATCGCGTCCTCTCGTCTGAGTTATCAGTTTCCCAGCTGAGGACTTTGAATATGCTTAGGAGGATCGTCAGCCGCTTGCCACTACACCTCAAAAGATTTTATGTGGCGAACTATCCAAGGCCTCAACGATCCCCGAGGCCGTTGATCTCTTAGGTCGCTTATTTGGTTTGGTTTGCCTTTATTTTCCCCATTTAACACTTTGCTTCTGTTGCTGATTTGTTTCATTGTTGTTTTGCAGATAAGATGGCCGCTCCACTCTCTTTTGATGAATTGGCCTCTTGGGCTGGGAGGAAGAAACCTCTAGGTTTCGAAGCTGATGAGGCGAGTAGTCCGGTTCCTGCGGTGTCTGCTCCTGTCCGTCCCTCCATGGGGCCTCGTCTGAGCCTGGGGGCGCCAAGTCGGGCTGCCGAAGATCTCTCTGGAGCGCCCATTGGTTCTACCAACCTGGGAAGCCAAAGCCATTCCAAGCGCAAGAAAAGTCGTGTTCAGCGCTTTCCTCCTGCTGATGGTTCTTTCCCTTCCAGGTGCTCCTCCCCTAAGGACACAAAGGAGGGTGAAATTAGCTTTACTGCACAGGAGCGTGACCACCTCTGGGAGCATCCTTTCGAACTTGCCATGCGTTTGGTCAAGGCTGGGGAGAGTTTGCATGCCAAGTGGGGAGCTGAGAGGGAAAGCGGACCTCATTCAGGCGATTCTCTTGATTTGTTTCTTTAAGTTTTTGACATATCTGTAATTTGGCTTCTTGATCCATGTTGTGTTGTTTTATTCTTTATGTAGGTTTGAAGGAGGAGAGAGATCAGCTTGCGTTGGATAAGAATCGACTCCAAGAAGATCTTCGCGAAGCTTTGGAATCCGGTCGCCGGGCCAAAGAGGCCGCTCGTCACTACCAGGCAGACCAGGCGGAGGTCGCTGCTGAGAGGGATGAGCACAAGAGGAGGGTGGCGGAGCTTCAATCTGAACTGGAAGGTATGAAGAAACTGAAGGAGGAGGCCGAGGCCAAAGTGCAGATGGTGGCCGGGCAGGCTATAGACTTTTCTTATGCTGCCTACGAGAAGGCGATCGATCATGTTCAGTGTTTGTATCCGCAAGCCATTCTCGAGTCGAGCGTCCTTCAATTTGATCATGATGTTCGAGACGGGAAGATCGTTAAGTACCACTCTAATGGGGTTGACTTCGATCTCGTTGCCCCCTGATTATCTCTTAGTTGCTTGATTGTGTAATTTTTCTTTGACTGGTCGAATCTCGCCATGTGTTTTGTTTAATGGATGTATCACACTTTACCCCAATTGGGTTGACCTCGATGTCATTGTTCGCTAATATCTATGTTATCTTTTGAAACGTCTATCTTTCATCGTTATATGGCTTGTTTCTTACGTTCACAACTAATAGTATTGGATGGCCGCAGGCGTACTTTCTTGTCTTGCGCATTTGAGCATATTATTTCGTATCGCCTCGTGGCAAAGCGTCGTATTTTGACGTTAGCGCCCTGCCAAGCGCCCTCATGGGCGCTGGACTGCTCTTCATCTGGCGCCCTACCAGGCACCCTCACGGGCGCTTGTTGTGCGAAAAGTAGATGTGCAAGTATACACAATCGCAACAAGTAATACAATGATAAATAAAGTTCGTTCCCACAGGGATTGGAATTAATCTAAGAAGTTTAAGTGATTAGAGTCTTAGTGAAAAGAATTAAGTAACAAGTAAAGGTAAAGAGTTGTAAACATCATAAGTTGTGATAAAACAGTATTAAGTTTGAAGTGATTAAAGGTGAGTTGGATAGCTCAATAGTTATGTAAATTCCCAAGAGTAATATTCAGATAATATTAGACGCTGTAGCGTTAGGCGCTGTAGCGCTTCAGAATCCGTAGACGCTGTAGCGCCTTGGTGGCGTGCCTTTCAGTCACTTTCGTCAGGGCTATGTTACAAGACTCCTATGTCTAGGCTCTAAATGAGTTTTACCCCTGTATATTAAGCTCTTACAACATTTGCCTTATGAACTATTACTCCCCTATGTCTAGAGTTAAGTAGTGCTTCCTTTGAGACAAGAGAGTATCTATTACCGTATGAAGACAAGAGAAGAGTGGTTGCAAAAGATACACTCCAATGATCCCAAGTCGCATACAAGAGATGAAGTTGAGGCGTGAGCAAAACCCTGGATGAAGACTAGAAAAACTATGCTAAGAAAAATAAAAGCTTAAGGGTAGTGTATCAATGGGGAATAGCTACTGTGTCATGTGTAGTTCTTCTTCCAAGTTACAACTACTTGTCTACGTATGTTACCTCCTAGAGAAGCAATCTTAATTAAACTAATTATTAACTAAGTCTTAATAGAATAATAATATTACATGATGATCATAAGACTTAGATATTATCCTTAAAGTACTTTATAAAAAGTGCTAATGATGGAATACAACAACTATCACATGGGTTCCATTTAGGAGGCGCCAAGTGTAATTTAGCATCCACTTGAAAGTCAAAATATCCAGCTGAGAGGAAGAGATAAGGGTGGTGACTCATCATGTCCTCAAGTGGCCACACAAATATCTCAATGGTCAGCCGTCATATAACGCTGTAGCGTCTCCTTGATAGCATACCGCTGCAGCGCTAAAGCAAAGCATCAAACATATTCACAAAGGCATTGATTATGCCCAAGGTTTAGGGATTTGACTTATAACCTATATTTATCCTAATATCCATATATTCACATATTTAAGCACTAGAATTACTTGAGAAGTAAGCTTAATTTAAGTATTAGGAGCATAAATAACCTATATAAAATAAGGTTATCACACCCCCAAACTTAAACCATTGCTTGTCCCCAAGTAATGACACTTGAACAAGACAAAATGCTCATATAACTAGCTGCAGCTTTTAAATTAAACAGAATTTATGCATAAGCTAATTCTTATCATTTTCACACACCATAGTGGTTCACAATTCAGATAGAATCATTACTGCTCAGTTGTGAGTGTGTGATATCAAAGCTTAACTTAGTTCCTAGCTAATTTCAGAATTTCTCTAAGGTTTTGGGAAGAATGGATTTCTTTTGGGTTAGGCAAAGAATGTTTTTAAAAAAGAAGAGTGGAATAACAATTTCACACAAGATCTGAGGGGCTTCAAAGCACAGCAAAGGGCTTTAATTAGGCATTTTTCAGAATATTGGTCAGTGCATAAACTTTTGGTCTGGTGATCAAACGCTGTAGCGCTTCAAAGTCCGTAGACGCTGTAGCGCTAGATTTTAATGATTAAAACTAGATGCTATCTTCATTACTGAGCTCCTTATTTGCATTTTCTTTTTATGCTTTTTGGAACAGCTCAGCAATTTATTTAAGATATTTTGCAACTTTTTTCAAGACCACAATCACTTTTATTTTTCATTTTGCAAAGACCAATTTATCATCTTTTGTTCCTAGCCTTAACATAACCGATGCTCCCCCAAACTTAGCTTTTAAAACAACTCTCAATTTTTAATGAAAACTTGACTAACCCTTGGTTATCCAAAACTTAACTTTATCCTTAGATTACTCCTAGCTAACTAGGTTCTTCACTAAGCTTGGATTTTGTGTAAAAGCAGCAATAAAACCATTTCATTGTTTACACAAGGCCAATGTTTTAAAACTCGGACCGGTGGCCGACTCGGTGAAGGTACCGGGTCACTGGGTCAATGGTCGGACCGAGGGGTCGACAGTTGAACCGCATGACCAAAACTGGAATCGGATGACTCGGACCCGGTCTGCGAATTTTCAAGACCCGGTCTCTATAACATAAATTTCGTACCTGTAGTTAATTTCCTAAAATTCACCACAATGCTATAATCCCGCAATGCTAACAAAAATTCTAAAGTCTAACATCCTGCCTAGAAAAATCTAACAAAAATTCAACAACAACAAATTATCCAACATAAATAACACAATGCTAGCATAATCCCACAATGCTAGCAAATTATCCAAATAACATGATCCATCACAAATAACATCCTGCCTATCATAAATAACATAATCTCACAATGCTAGCAAATTATCCAAATAACATGATTCATCACAAATAACATCCTGCCTATCAGTAGGAGTAGCGGACATTGGTGGTGCATCAACAGACAAAGACATTTTCCTAGCATAATTACAAAGATTAACACAGAACATAACATAACACAGATTATCAACAGTACAAACGAAGAACACACACTGGACCATAACACAGAACATAACACAGACAGAGCATAAAATTAACACGAAGAACAGTATCAACATAACACAGAACATAACAGTATAACACAGTATCAACAGTACAAACGAAGAACACAGAGACAGAGCACGAAGAACACAGAGACAGAGCACGAAGAACATAGACAGAGCACGAATTAAAACGAAGTACAGGCGACGGCTTACTTGTTGCGAGGCGCGAGACACAGAGACAGCTGAGCAAAGGCGACGAATGGCGAACTGGCGAACATGCGACGGTGACTCCGTGACAGGCAACAGCGACGAACGGCGAATAGGCGACGAACGACGAACAGCCAACGGCGACAATGACTTGGACTCAGATTGATTTGGGGTCAAAGCAAGGTTAGGGTTTTTTTGATTTGGACTCAGAATGCGTAACTCACTCTCATCTCATCTCACGAGCTCACTGTCACTCACTGCTGCTGCTCTGCTGGTTTCTATTTTTTTTTTTAAATTTGAAAGGCAAAACGACGTCGTTTTGATAAGCAGTGATTTTTTTTTAAAACGTGCGTAAATCGGCCGGTTTTAGCAAACCCACCCGAGTCACCAAGTTTATCTAAACCCGACCGGGTTCCACCGAGTCACACCGAATCACTGCTTATCTGATCCACAGCGTGACCCAACCCGGGTACCCCACCGGTTCCCGGTTTGACCGGTCCGACCGGCCGGGCCGAGCCGGTTTTTAAAACACTGCACAAGGCTGCCTTACTCAAAAATTCTTATTTACTTTAGCTTTTGCTTACTAAAAAATTTAAAACATGCAGCTAATCATACTTCCTATTCAAGCATACCAAATATTCAAAACATGCAAAACATGCAAAACATGGCATAATTATACTTAATTATACTTAGTATTTAAAAACATAATTGTACTTAATTTAAAACATTATTAACCATTAAGGTCCTCCCCCAGAAATTAAATTTGGCAGTGTCCTCACTGCTTGCTTGACAAGAAAAGGGAGAGGCCTTAGAACAACAAAAAACAAAGTTCAAAGTACATAACCGGCATAAGAAGCCAACAAATCTTGCCTTATTAGGCCTTCTTGAGCCTCTTACTGGCTCTTGAAGGGACTGGGGCTCCTTTTGCTGTCTTCTTCTTCTTTGGCTGAGGTGGAGCAGTCTTTTCATCCGCTACAGCGGTTGGTGGCGCTGTAGCGCTTGGTTCCTGCACTGCTGCCGCTGCAGCGTCTGATTCCTGCACTTCTTCTTCCTCTTCTGTTTGCTCTTGCTCCTGCTCCTGCTCTTGCTCTTGCTCCTCCAGCACTGGCTCTGTTTCATCCTGCAAATTCACTAGCTCCTCAGCAGCCTCCTTGTCAGTTTCCTCCTCTGTCAGAATTACCTCAGGTATTGTGTCACTAGGTACTGCAGACATAGTTGCTGCAGCACCTACTGGCTGAACACCTTCTTCTGGGTACTCAGCCATTTTGACACCTGGGTTTCTTCTAGCCTTTGTGTATGACTGATAAATTTTCTTGAGCTGCTCAGTGGGTTTTTCTTTGGTGATTGGATGTTTTGGCTCAGGCTTCTTTGGTGTAGCTTGCTTGGCAGGTGTTTTCTTGGGTGTTAATTTGGTTGGTGCAGGGATGGAGGTTGGGGTTGATGGTGGATTGGCTGTTTTGGCAGGGGGTTTTTTTTGGTTTCTTTGGGCTTGGGGTTGGGTCACATTGTATTTCTTCTGCTTGCTCATCTTCTTCAGTCTCAGATTCTTCTTCAGTATCACTCTCCTCTCTTGATGATTCTTCATCATCCTGCTTTTCCATCTCTTTCATAACTGCAATTGTTTCTTGTTCATCTTCCTCACTTATGTTTTCAATGTCATCAGAGTCCAAACTTTCCTCCTCTACTACAGCTTTTTGTACTTTCTTGGTTGGGCTAGGCTTTGTTTTCTTTGCTGGGCTAGCCACAGCCTTTTTCTTTTCTGCCCTAACTCCCTTTTTCTCTGGTTTTTTAACTGGCTCTAGCTCCAGTAGCCAATCAGGTAATTGAGGAGGGGGGATGGATGTTTTTCCTTTGGATATCTGGGCATACATTGCTTTTTCCCAGTCAAATTTTTCTTTCACAAATTTGCAGAGGACCTGCTGCTTCAGCTCTAAGCGCTGTAGCGCTTGAGAGTCAGAAGACGCTGCAGCGGCAGGTTTCTGCTTAACTTTGAAAATGCAAGGAAATGCCCCAAGAGGGGATCTTCTTTCTTCTTTCATTTCAACCTCTACATCAGCTTCCAAACACAACTCAGTAATTAAATAAGGAAAATATAAATTACCTCCCTTTTTAACTCTGCACTTCTCTATCTCCTTTGCTATCAATCTTCCCATGTCTATCTTTTCTCCGGCCATTATAGCATCAATGACGATGAGTCTTTCTTTTTCCACAAATGTTGTGTGAGATGTAGGCAGCAGGGAGTGTTTGATGAAACTACACCACAGATTTGCTTCTTCACACAGATATGCTTTTTTAATTTTGTATTCAGCCCCAAATTTATCCCAAGTTGCTCCTTCCACACAAATCCTTCTTCTAACAGCCTTCATCTCTTCATCTCCCCAGTTCAGAACCTTCGTTTCCAGTGCTTTTCTATGATAGCCCAGATGGAAGATATCATTGATTGTTCTGGAGTTGAAATTTAAGTTTCTCCTCTTACCAGTGAATGGGTTTGAGGTTTTCCTTCTTTAGGCTCTTCAATGCCAGTGTAGAACTCCCTTACCAAAGAAGTCATGTAGTTTTTGCGATGCTTAATGAAGTTCTCCCATCCCAACGCTGTGACAGCGGTTGAGAAAGCTTCAGGAGCACTTTCTGTCTTGAATCCCCTTTTAGCTATGAAATCCATCTTCCAAAACCTCTGAGGATCTTGAGTTGACTTAGCCATGGTGGTTTTGACAGGGTTAGAGGATTCTGGTTTCCTAGTGGCTCCCTTGCCAGATCTTTTTAGGGCAGCTTGCTTTTTAGTCATGGTTGGTTAAGAGCTTGCGTGTTTGTTTCTGGGTTTCTGGGAAATGTTGGTGTGTTGGGAAGAAGGAAGAAGAAAGAATGAAGGTTATGAGTGGTGGGTTGGTAACGGTTGAGGGGAGTTTCAGAGAGCATGGAAAGAGAAAGAAAGAGAAAATGGTAGCGTGGGGAGTTGTGGATATTAAAGTTACGGTTTGTGAGTGAAGTGGGAGAGAGAAAAAGAAACTGTTGATTTGACCAGTGCAGGTGAGTAGGTGCACGTGCAGGTCAGGCTAGGGATGAGGGCACAGTGCCAGCTCACCCTGAGCAAGATCTTTTTATTTTTTTGTTTGACCATACCCAGCCCTGATTTAACACAGCCGCTACAGCGCTTCTGTGATAAGCAACCGCTACAGCGTTTATCCAACTTTCCTGCATAGAAAATAAACATAAAAATTTTGTTAGAATCCTTGGGGTGCCTCCCAAGAGCGCTTGCTTTAAAGTCTGCAGCCAGACTTTCTCTTGGAAATTAGAGATCTTTAAGTTGAATTGTGGTTTTATCTCTCACCACATTTTCACCAAAATATTGTTTAACCCTTTGGCCATTCACTTTGAAGGTGGTATTGGTTGCTGTATCATAGAGGTCCACAGCCCCATGGCTATATATTTTTATCAATTGAAAAGGGCCTGACCACCTAGATTTTAACTTTCCAGGAAACAATCTTAACCTGGAGTTGTAAAGCAGTACCTGTCCTCCTTCAGTGAGATCTCTTTTTATCAGTTTTTTATCATGCCATATTTTGGTTTTTTCTTTATAAATTGATGCATTCTCATAGGCAAAATGCCTAAGTTCTTCCAATTCATTTAGTTGCAGCAATCTAGCATCTCATGCTTTCTTGTAGTCAAAATTGAGTTTTTTTAGAGCCCAATGGGCCTTGTGCTGAAGTCCAATTGGTAGGTGACAGTGTTAACAATTTGGCAAGTGTACCAATTGTCGCAAGTAATACAATTTATCGGTAAGAACCGGTGGATCCACAGGGATTGCGCGTTGACAACAATAGCAAATTTGTAAATTCGTAGATTGTAGATAGGTGATTAATCGAGTATTTGGTAACAGAATACGAACGTGAATTAATAATGCAAGAAAAACGACTAGGGATCGAATCCTCTCACCTCGCCTATCACATGAACCTCAGCCAATTCAAGTTAATTATTCAATTTCTAGATTCAATTCACCAATTTAGGTCAAGGGCAATTCCTTGTCTCAAGACCCCTATTACCCTAAGAGTTACCCTAATTCCTTAGGTGAGTCATGCCAGAGGGTAACGCATTAAGATTAAGAATTAAGAAGAATTCACATAAGCTATCACATATTCCTATGGTGATTACTAGCATGTGATCTAAATACCCAATTTCCAGCTACTAATTCATATCCCTATGCAATCACTAGCCTGGATCATCGCAATTATCATATGTAATTGAAAAGCGTTAAGAACATAGGTAATTAGACAAGCAAATCGAATAACAACTGAATTAACTAAATCAATGGTTCACATGATAGGTTTGGGAGATTCATCTCTCCCTAATCTAAAGAATTAGTTACAAATCATCCTAAGGGTGGAAACCAACATAGAATCGAAAACAAACATAAAGGAAGACATTTAGAACCTTCAATCCCTTGTTCCCAAGTGGTGAGAAGGCTCCAAATTCGCACCTCCAGCTGCTCCAAATCGTAGCTCCAATCCCCAAAAACGAAGTGCCTTTCAAACTTTCCTGAAATTGCTTTAAAACCCTAATTTTCGCGTACCATCGCGACGCGGCCCGTGTCCGCCGCGTCGCGGTAAATGACAGAAACTTCTGGCCTCGCAAAACAGCTCCAGGTCGCGTCGCGAATCCCTCCTGGTCGCGACGCGAGAAATGACAGAAACTTCTGGCCTCGCAAAACAGCTCCAGGTCGCGTCGCGAATCCCTCCTGGTCGCGACGCGAGAAATGACAGAAAGATTTGGCTTGTAAAGACTCCTCCAAATCGCGTCGCGAACCCTCCTGGTCGCGACGCGAAGAATGACAGAAAGTTCTGATTACCAAAATTCCTCTAGATTGCTGCATTTCCGGGCAAGTGTCTGGTTCGCCGAAAGATGCCACAACCAATTAAGAGGTCTTCAAGTCCCATTTAGCTCCAAAAGTGAAGGAATAACTTACAATTGAACTTCCTACTACAATGATCTAAAACTGAACTAAATCCCAGATAATGACTGTTATACAATAAAAACCCTGCACAATTGGTCCTAAAAATGCCTAACTTACATCATATGACTGGGAGTCAACACAACCCCAAACTTAAACTTTTGCTTGTCCTCAAGCAAACAATCAATTCAGACTGTGGCTGTTTTTCTATTTAGCTGTTACATATACTACATCAACCTTAAACACATCAGCACATCAATTATCATCATCAATCTAATACAGTGGCATGACAACTGAATTGGAAATACCGAATCATAAGCAGGCAGCATTCTCAAGTTTTCTCTGTACGCACATCTCACCAGTGTTTCACTCTTGAGGTGTTTTGGGTATTCACTCAATTCACAGTACCTGCATCATCGTTTCATAGGCTTGACAGAGTTCTATATCATCTTAAACAAATGAAATGCATACACACATTTTGAGGACTTTACGGGTTATAGCGGGGCTTAGGTAAGGGTGGATACATTTGGATAAGTAGGTTGCACTTGGAGTTAGGCCTACCTCTCTTTTTGTCAATTTCACGCAATATTCACCCATTTTCCCCAAAGCATATAACAAAACAAGAGAAGGAAATTATTTATTTATTTTTCTCTTCTTTTTTTTTTTGATATGTATATATATACATATATATGTGTATTTTTTTTTCTTCTTTTTCTTTCTTTGTTTTCTTGTTCCTTCTCTTGTATACCACCCCAAACTTAGTTCGTTGCTATTCCACGAGCAACCCCAAACTTAAAACTTTCCCCACTCTCACAGCTTTTGTTACCTAACTCCAAGTTAAGAATTAACTAGGCTATGATTGACAGAGAAACAACATACAGTTTTTAACAACAGGCTCAGAGGGCTAGCAGAGGATAAACATTAATGGGTTGGCTTGAAAGGCTCAGGGGTGCCAAAAGAATTGCCTCAGTGTGTATGAAAATCAAATGCAAAAATAATTAAGCACAATGTCAAGTTCTGCAGACTAATGCAAGCAAGGAATACACACACAATATATAAGACGTGTTTAGGCTCAAACCTCACAGTTGGGATCATAGAGATGGAACTTGAGAGATGCTGCTCACAGATGATAAAGAACTTCCGCAACGTTTGTCATGATCCCTGCTATTACTTGATGATAAAACTTGAAGTGCGAGCGTCAAAAGGAGAATGCAAACATGCGACCCTAAATGCCACAGGTCATCACTATTGAAGCTGCTTTAACAAAACAAAACAAAATATAGGGCAGTGTTGCCCCACTATCACAGAATAAGTTATAATCAGTAGTACAGACCAATGTGCGGAATAAAGTCAAAATAGGGAAAATTACAACCAAAAGTGCAAAATAAAATGTCTGAAAT
The DNA here is from genome assembly GCA_039519185.1 of Astragalus membranaceus. Lineage (NCBI taxonomy): Eukaryota > Viridiplantae > Streptophyta > Magnoliopsida > Fabales > Fabaceae > Astragalus > Astragalus membranaceus. The sequence goes on from CM076848.1 coordinate 153,319,792, forward strand.
AAACACGAAAATGATAAATGAGCCTCCTGCTTAAGGAAATGAAAAGTGGCGCTCACCAGTGGGTTGCCTCCCACCAAGCGCTTCTTTTACGTCACTAGCTTGACGCTTTTTTGTCACTCTTACGGGTCTCTCAGCATGAGCACCATTTGAGGCTCTTCCAATCCGTCACCCATATAATGCTTGAGCCGTTGTCCGTTGACCTTGAAAGATCTCTGGGACTTTGGCTCCTCCACCTCTATTGCTCCATACGGTGTTACTTCCTTGACAACAAATGGTCCTGACCACTTGGATTTCAATTTCCCCGGAAATAACTTGAGCCTTGAATTGAACAACAAGACTTGTTGTCCAGGGTGAAATTCTCTTCTTGCAATATGTTTGTCATGGTACACCTTCATTTTTTCCTTGTAGATCTTGTTGTTCTCATATGCATTCAAACGCATCTCCTCTAATCCTTGAAGCTGAAGTGTTCTCTTCTCCCCACTTGATCTAGGATCAAAATTCAAGAATTTCAACGCCCAATATGCTCTGTGTTCCAGCTCAACTGGCAAATGACAAGGTTTGCCATAAACCAATTGGTAGGGGGACATACCTAAGGGTGTCTTATAAGCTGTCCTGTATGCCCACAAGGTATCGTCTACCTTCATTGCCCAATCTTTCCTTGCGTTTCCCACCGTCTTTTCTAATATCCTCTTGATTTCTCTGTTGGATACCTCCACTTGGCCATTACACTGAGGGTGATACGGTGTCGACACTTTATGCTTGACGTTATACTTGGATAACACATTGTTAAGCTGAGTGTTACAAAAGTGACTACCCCCATCACTGATTAAAACTCTCGGAACCCCAAATCTTGAGAAGATGTTTTTCTTCACAAATTTGACCACCGTTTGGGAGTCATTTTTAGAAGTGGCAATTGCTTCCACCCATTTAGAAACATAATCCACCGCCACCAAAATATATTGACAAGAATTCGATGGTGGAAATGGTCCCATGAAGTCAATGCCCCAGCAATCAAATACTTCCACTTCAAGTATAGGGTTCAACGGTATCTCCCCTCTACGTGAAATATTACCTGTCCTCTGGCACCTGTCACAGTTTTTAACATGATTGTGCGCATCTTTGAAAATGGATGGCCAATAAAATCCAGATTGAAACACTTTTGCCGCCGTGCGTTCCCCATTGTAGTGTCCTCCACATGGAGAGTCATGACAATGCCATAGAATCTTTTGACTTTCGCTACCGTAAACACATCTCCGAAGGATTCCATCCACCCCAACTTTAAAGAGAAAGGGGTCATCCCACAGGTAGTGTTGGGCATCACGGAGGAACTTCTTCTTTTGTTGCCAAGTAAGGTCTTGAGGGACCGTTCCACCTGCCTTGTAATTTGCTATGTCGGCAAACCACGGTCTCTCTGCAACTGCAAACAGTTTTTCATCGGGGAACTCTTCAAGAATTTCTTTTTCCCGTGCGGTCACTTCCTTATTATCCAACCGGGACAGATGATCTGCTACCACATTCTCGCTCCCCTTCTTATCCTTTATCTCCAAGTCGAATTCCTGCAAAAGCAAAATCCATCTAAGGAGTCGAGGCTTAGACTCGCCCTTGGTTAGCAAATACTTTATCGCAGCATGGTCAGTGAACACAATTATTTTCGACCCTACCAGATAGGAACGAAATTTTTCCAATGCAAATACTATAGCTAGCAATTCCTTTTCCGTTGTTGCATAATTTACCTGATTTTCATTTAAAACCTTGCTAGCATAATATATGGCATGAAAAAACTTCTCTGATCTCTGCCCCAACACTGCTCCCACTGCATAATCGCTCGCGTCGCACATTAATTCAAAGGGAATGTCCCAATTGGGGGCGACAATGACCGGGGCAGAAATCAGTTTTTCCTTTAATACATTGAAAGCATGCAGGCATTCGGCATCAAAGACAAATTCATTTTCTTTAACAAGTAGATTGCACAGAGGTTTTGTAATCTTGGAGAAGTCCTTTATGAAACGTCGATAAAATCCGGCGTGTCCTAAAAAACTTCTCACCCCCTTTACATTCATAGGAGGGGGTAACCTTTCTATGATTTCTATTTTGGCTTGATCAACCTCAATGCCTTTTGACGAGATTTTATGGCCCAGAACAATTCCTTCTTGAACCATAAAATGACACTTTTCCCAATTCAAGACTAAATTGGTTTCAATGCATCTTTTTAATACTGCATTTAGGTTAGCCAAGCAAGAATCATAGCATGAACCAAAAACAGAAAAATCGTCCATAAATACCTCAATAGCATTTTCCATCATATCAGAAAAGATAGAAAGCATGCACCTTTGAAAAGTTGCCGGAGCGTTGCACAGACCGAAGGGCATCCTCCGATAGGCGAAAACACCAAATGGGCATGTGAAGACCGTTTTCTCCTGATCTTCTGGTTCTACTGCTATTTGATTGTATCCGGAGTACCCATCCAGGAAGCAATAAAAGGCCTGACCGGCCAATCTTTCAAGCATTTGGTCCATGAATGGCAACGGGAAATGGTCCTTTCGAGTGGCTTGATTCAGTCTCCTATAATCGATACACATTCTCCACCCGGTGACTGTGCGAGTAGGGATCAACTCATTCCTCTCATTTTTAATAACGGTCATACCTCCCTTTTTGGGCACCACATGGACCGGGCTCACCCAAGAGCTGTCTGAGATTGGGTAGATCATTCCGGCATCTAAGAGTTTTAACACTTCTTTCCTCACCACATCTTTCATTGTGGGATTTAACCGCCGCTGAGGTTGGATCACTGGCTTGAACTCTTCCTCGAGCTTAATCTTGTGCATGCAAAAAGCTGGGCTAATCCCCTTCAGATCGGAGATAGTCCAACCAAGTGCATTTCTATTTGATCTCAAGACTCTCATTAGCTTTTCTTCTTCCAGCTTAGTTAAAGAACTACTGATGATGGCTGGGTATTGGTCATCGCTCCCAAGAAATACATATTTTAAATGAGAAGGGAGTTGTTTCAATTCGGGAGTTCCCTTGTCTGTGCCTTCCCCCCTATTCAGCTCTTCTTTTCTCTTGAAAACCTTTTCTACCTGAGAAGCTTCAAACTGGCGAACGCAGTCCCCTATTTCACTTCCCAAGTTTTCGTCCACGCCCTCAATCGAATTCACAATTACCTTCTCAAGAGGAGGAGAGGGTAAATTGTGTCTAAAAGCTTCTCTCACTGAATCTTCAATCACGTCCACCTTAAAACATTTTTCTTGGTCATTCGGGTGGCGCATAGCTTCAAAAACATTAAAGATCACTTCCTCATCTTGGAATCTTAGCCGTAGCTGTCCTTGTTGAACATCTACGAGGGCCCTCCCCGTGGCCAAAAATGGTCTACCAAGGAGAAGTGGAACCTCTGCATCTTCTTCCATCTCAAGAATCACAAAATCAACAGGAAATAAAAACTTGTCAACTCTTACCAGAGCATCTTCCAAGATCCCGTAGGGTTGTCTGATTGATTTATCAGCAAGCTGCAGACTCATCCTAGTGGGTTTCACCTCACCCCCACCTAGCTTTTTGAACATAGACAAGGGCATCAGGTTGATGCTTGCTCCCAAATCACAAAGGGCCTTACCTATAGTCAAGTTCCCAATGGTGCAGGGGATGGTGAAACTCCCAGGGTCTTTCAACTTTGGAGGAAGTTTCCTTTGAATAATGGCACTACATTCTTCGGTCAGAGTCACCATATCGTCCTCTTTGGACTTCCTCTTTTTACTCAACAACTCCTTCATGAACTTCGCGTAAATAGGCATTTGTTCCAATGCCTCTGCAAAAGGAATACTAATTTGGAGACTGGAGAAGATCTCCATGAACTTTGAAAACTGCTCATCCTTCGGATTCTTCTTACTCCGCTGAGGGTATGGCAACTTAATGTAGGAAGGCATTTCCTTAGGCTTCTCGTCCACCTGCAAATTTTCATTAAACAAAGAATATTTTTGGTTAGACTTCACCACTCCCTCATTTTGTTTACTCAACTCATTTTCGACTTCTTCCTTCCGCACTTCACTTTCACTACCTTCCCCTTCAGAGTTGTGCTTGGTCGCTTCAACCGGTTTAAGTTGCTTGCCATTCCTCAATGAAATAGCTCCGCAACTTTCTTCCTTATGGCTCTCCATGCCTATTATGACTTGTTCTTGAGATTTCACTGTGGTCTGAGTCGTTTGCATAAGTTGAGAGAGTACATCATGCAGTTGCGTCCCCTGGTCGTGGAGTTGTTTTACCTGGGTAATGGTTTGATTCCGGGACCTACTCTCCAATGCAGCTGCCACTTGTTTGGTGAGGGATTCGATTTGAAAGGACATTAGCTTTTGTTGGGCTAACACCGCGCTATTAGAATCCAGCTCCAAAATTTTTCTTTTCTGTACAGCTATATCCTCATTCGGCATTCTATAGTCATTTGAGGTCACATCGTCTATCAATCGTGTTGCCTCTTCCCAGGTTTTGTGACCCAAAGAACCTCCTGCTGAGGTGTCTAGCATCATCCTGGTTGGAGGTTTTAATCCATGATAGAAAGTTTGTACCTGCACAAAATCATCAATACCATGCCCAGGACACTTTCTTAATAACAGTTTGAATCTCTCCCAGGTATCGTACAAGGACTCTTCATCCTCTTGTGCGAAGTTGAAGATTTCTGTTCTTTTTTCAATAAACTTAGAAATTGGGAAGAACCTTGATAGGAACTTATCTTCAAGTTCACTCCAGGCATTGATAGTCCCTGGTGGAAGAGTATTTAACCAATCCTTTGCCCTGCCTGTTAAAGTGAAAGGAAACAATCGCAACTGCTTGGAGTTCTCGTCTACTCCCTCAGGATAGGTGGTTCCACAAATTTCATGGAAGTAGGACAAGTGTTGATTTGGGTCTTCAGTATCTGCCCCAGAAAACGGCTTTGACCTTAATGCCGAGAGGACGGACGACTTGATATTAAAAGTAGCCGCCCACACTGGTTGGAAGGTGTGAGTATGTGTGCCTTGAGTTCTTCTCCCAAAATCATTGAGAGTGCGTCTGCCCAGTGGATTCTCAGACATTACTTCAACCGAACGTACTTGTGCCCCTGTATAAACAGTTCTTTGGGAACACCAAGCAGACGTCAACAGATTCAAGAAACCAACAAGTAGCAAAATTAAGTAACTACGAACAAACAAAACAAAAAAAATCTAGAATTAACGCGTTTGCCTTGTCGACAACAAAGTCAACAATCCCCGGCAACGGCGCCAAAAACTTGTTAACAATTTGGCAAGTGTACCAATTGTCGCAAGTAATACAATTTATCGGTAAGAACCGGTCGATCCACAGGGATTGCGCGTTGACAACAATAGCAAATTTGTAAATTCGTAGATTGTAGATAGGTGATTAATCGAGTATTTGGTAACAGAATACGAACGTGAATTAATAATGCAAGAAAAACGACTAGGGATCGAATCCTCTCACCTCGCCTATCACATGAACCTCAGCCAATTCAAGTTAATTATTCAATTTCTAGATTCAATTCACCAATTTAGGTCAAGGGCAATTCCTTGTCTCAAGACCCCTATTACCCTAAGAGTTACCCTAATTCCTTAGGTGAGTCATGCCAGAGGGTAACGCATTAAGATTAAGAATTAAGAAGAATTCACATAAGCTATCACATATTCCTATGGTGATTACTAGCATGTGATCTAAATACCCAATTTCCAGCTACTAATTCATATCCCTATGCAATCACTAGCCTGGATCATCGCAATTATCATATGTAATTGAAAAGCGTTAAGAACATAGGTAATTAGACAAGCAAATCGAATAACAACTGAATTAACTAAATCAATGGTTCACATGATAGGTTTGGGAGATTCATCTCTCCCTAATCTAAAGAATTAGTTACAAATCATCCTAAGGGTGGAAACCAACATAGAATCGAAAACAAACATAAAGGAAGACATTTAGAACCTTCAATCCATTGTTCCCAAGTGGTGAGAAGGCTCCAAATTCGCACCTCCAGCTGCTCCAAATCGTAGCTCCAATCCCCAAAAACGAAGTGCCTTTCAAACTTTTCTGAAATTGCTTTAAAACCCTAATTTTCGCGTACCATCGCGACGCGGCCCGTGTCCGTCGCGTCGCGGTAAATGACAGAAACTTCTGGCCTCGCAAAACAGCTCCAGGTCGCGTCGCGAATCCCTCCTGGTCGCGACGCGAGAAATGACAGAAACTTCTGGCCTCGCAAAACAGCTCCAGGTCGCGTCGCGAATCCCTCCTGGTCGCGACGCGAGAAATGACAGAAAGATTTGGCTTGTAAAGACTCCTCCAAATCGCGTCGCGAACCCTCCTGGTCGCGACGCGAAGAATGACAGAAAGTTCTGATTACCAAAATTCCTCTAGATTGCTGCATTTCCGGGCAAGTGTCTGGTTCGCCGAAAGATGCCACAACCAATTAAGAGGTCTTCAAGTCCCATTTAGCTCCAAAAGTGAAGGAATAACTTACAATTGAACTTCCTACTACAATGATCTAAAACTGAACTAAATCCCAGATAATGACTGTTATACAATAAAAACCCTGCACAATTGGTCCTAAAAATGCCTAACTTACATCATATGACTGGGAGTCAACAGACAGGACTTCCGATAAACCAACCTATAGAGGGACATTCCCAAAGGTGTTTTATAAGTTGTTCTGTAGGCCCATAAAACATCATCTAGATGTATTGACCATTCTTTCCTTGAAGGCCCTACCATCTTTTCCAACATTCTTTTTATTTCTCTGTTTGACAATTCAGTTTGACCACTAGTTTGTGGATGATAAGCAGTTGCTATTTTATGCTTGACTCCATATTTAGCCAATAGGGTCTCAATTAATTTATTACATAAATGAGATCTCTCATCACTTATGATGGCTCTAGGAGTTCCAAAACGAGTGAAAATGTTTTTCAATAAAAATTTGCTCACAGACCTTGCATCATTGTTGGGTAAAGCAACAGCTTCCACCCATTTTGAAACATAGTCTACAGCCACTAAAATGTATAGGTTTCCATGAGAAGGGGAAAGGGTCCCATGAAATCCATTCCCCAAACATCAAAGAGTTCAACCTCTAGAATGTTTGTTAAAGGCATTTCATGTTTGTTTGAAATGTTCCCTGTTCTTTGGCACCTATCACATTTTTTTCAAAGTCTTGAGCATCTTTAAAAAGTGAAGGCCAAAAGTAGCCAGATTGCAATACCTTTGCAGCAGTTCTAACACCACCAAAATGCCCACCACATGGTGCAGAATGGCAGTGCTGTAGCACTTGAATTTGTTCTTCCTCTTCTAGGCATCTCCTCATTAACTGGTCTTGACACTTCTTGTATAGAAAAGGTTCATCCCAATAATATTGCTTCATTGTGTGGAAGAACCTTCTCCTTTGCTGATAAGTCATCTCAGCAGGTACCACCTTGCTAACCAAAAAATTAACTATGTCAGTATACCAAGCTGTTGTAGGCTCAGCCGCTACAGCGTCAAGTGTTTTTACACTGGGCGCTACAGCGGTTGATGATTCAGCACTTATTTTCAATAGTTGCTCATCTAGAAAGTATTCCTTGATCTCCCCACCTGCTGTACCTGCAATGTCTCTTTCCAATCTAGAAAGATGATCAGCAACTTGGTTCTCCACTCCCTTTTTATCCCTTATTTTTAAATCAAATTCTTGGATTAGGAGAACCCACCTAATTAGCCTAGGCTTTGCATCTTTCTTTGTTATCAAATATTTAATGGCTGAATGGTCTGTGAAGACAATTACCTTGGTGCCAACCAAATATGATCTAAATTTATCAAATGCAAAGACTACATCTAATAGTTCTTTTTCACTGACTGTGTAATTCAATTGAGCTTCTACAAGTGTTTTGCTAGCATAATATATAGAGTGGAAAATTTTATCATACCTTTGCCCAAGCACTGGCAAAGTCACTAGCATCACACATAAGCTCAAAAGGCTTACTCCAGTCAGGAGCTATAATAACTGGTGTTGTTATTAAAGCTCTCTTCAATTTATTAAAGGCTAACATGCATGGCTCATCAAATATGAAGGGGTTATCATGCTGTAACAGTTGACACAAAGGTTTGGAGATTTTTGAAAAATCTTTTATAAATCTCCTATAGAATCCAGCATGCCCCAAAAAGCTTCTAATACCTTTGATGTTGGTTGGAGGAGATAGCTTCTCAATGACCTCTATTTTAGCCTTGTCCACTTCCAATCCCTTTTTGGATATCTTATGCCCCAAAACTATACCTTCTTGCACCATAAAATGGCATTTCTCCCAGTTTAGCACAAGGATAATCTCTTCACATCTAATCAAGATTTCTTCCAAGTTGGATAGGCATAGATGGAATGTTTCTCCAAACACAGAAATCATCCATGAAGACTTCCATGGATCTTTCAATGTAATCAGAGAAAATTTCCATCATACACCTTTGAAAAGTGGCAGGTGCATTACACAGGCCAAATGGCATCCTTCTAAAAGCAAAGGTGCCATATGGACAAGTGAATGTAGTCTTTTGCTGATCTTCAGGCAATATTGCTATCTGGTTATAACCTGAATAACCATCAAGAAAGTAATAAAATTCTTTACCTGCTAGCCTGTCCAGCATCTGGTCAATGAAAGGCAATGGAAAATGGTCCTTTCTTGTTGCCTTATTCAACCTCCTGTAATCCATGCATATTCTCCAGCCTGTTATTTTTCTGGTTGGAAGCAGCTCATTCATCTCATTAGTTATTACTGTTACCCCTCCTTTCTTGGGCACACACTGCACAGGACTAACCCATGCACTGTCAGAAATGGGGTATACAATACCTGCATCCAATCACTTGATGATTTCCTTCTTCACCACCTCTTTCATAATTGGATTCAACCTCCTCTGCCCTTCAATGCAATTTTTAGAGCCTTCTTCTAACACTATTTTGTGCATACAAATGGTTGGGCTGATACCCTTTATATCTGACATTTGCCAACCAATTGCCTTTTTATGCCGCTGTAGCGTCTGAATCAGATCCTGTTCCTGCTTTTTAGAAAGGTTAGAAGCAATTATAACAGGCAAAGTACTATTGTTACCTAGATAAGCATATTTGAGGTGTGAAGGCAACTCTTTAAGTTCCAGAGTTGGTGGTTGTTCAATGGAGGGGAGATCCTTTCTCATGTCTGAATTCTCCTGCTCCAAAGATTCATATTTCTTAGCCCAAATTTCTTTGACTGTCTGCTCCTCTTCTTCTGCAGCTTCTGCATCAGACCCTGTATCTTCACTGCTGTCCAGTAATTGCCTCAGATGATCTGTGCTTTTCTGGAAGTGATCCTGAACTACCTTGTCAATAGCAGACACAAAGGAGCACTCTTCAATATTGGGACCTGGAAATTTCATAGCATTCAGGATGTTGAACTTGACTTCTTGGTCATTGACCCTCATGATCAATTCTCCTCTCTGCACATCTATCAAAGTTCTTCCAGTGGCCAAGAATGGCCTTCCCAGTATGATGGGTACTTCTTTATCTGCATCAAAGTTCAAGATTACAAAATCAACAGGAAATACAAATTTGTCTACCTTTATTAGAACATCTTCCAAGATTCCTTCTGGATATGCAAGAGTTCTATCAGCTAACTGCAGTGTAAGTGAGGTTGGTCTGGCAGTTCCCACTCCTAGCTGGCTCCCACACTTCAGATTTCTTTCCACTTCCTCTTCATCGACTTGTTTGAGCCCCACTCGTCAAGGGGGTTGCTCCCGTGAATCACCATGGCCACTGGCCTTCCTTTGGACTTACGGGTGTCTTCCTTCTCGGAAGATTCGCTTTCCTCTCTATTGACCCCCTCCCTGACTGGTGCCTTCCCCTTCCTAGGGGATCTAGATCTTCTTCCGGGGGATCGGGTTCTTTTGCGTGAGCCATTTGGTTCTTCTTCTTTCCTCACGTACTGCTGCAGTTTACCTTTCTGGATCATTTCCTCGATGTCGTCTCTGAGGGCACGACAGCCATTGGTATCGTGGCCTCCGCTTCGGTGATAGCGGCACCACTTCTTTGAGGGGATCTGGCCATATTTCAGCACTAAAGGCTCCGGTCTCTTGACGCTTCTGAACTCGGCGTTAGCGCATTCCGACAGGCTCCGGTCTCTTGACGCTTCTGAACTCGGCGTTAGCGCTATAGCTGACTTATTATCCACAAAGATCTTGGTCGGCTCCTCTTGCAACATCCCCAATTCCTTTAACAGATTTCTGAGCCAGACTGCATGGCAAACACATGATGTGGCTGCTACATATTCTGCTTCGCAAGTTGTTGAAAGTGTGACTATTGGATGTTTCTTTGACATCCAATTAAGTGAAAGCTGTGTTTCCAATGAAGAATGCAAAACCGCTAGTGCTCTTTCGATCATCTCCATCTCCACCCCAGTCACTGTCACTGTAACCAACGAGCTTATAATTATTATCTGATGAAAACCATAAGCCGAAGTTCAATGTTCCTTTGATGAAAACCATAAGCCGAAGTTCAATGTTCCTGTGGTCGGATTCTCCATGTATCGACTGATGAGTCCAGTAGCATATAAAATGTCAGGTCTTGTGCATGTCAGATACCGCAAACTCCCAACCATTCTCTTGAAATTTGTAGCATCCACCATTTCTGCTTCATGATACTTTGACAACTTCACTTTACACTCTACTGGTGTATTGATTGGCTTGCAGCTTTCCATCTTGAATTTCTTCAGCATCTCCTTCGCATATCTTTGTTGTGAAATGAATATTCCATCTTCCTTTTGCTTTACCTCAATGCCAAGATAGTATGACATTAATCCAATATCTGTCATCTCGAACTCCTTTCTCATTGCCTTCTTGAACTTTTCAAACATACTTGGATTGCTTCCTGTGAAGACCAAGTCATCCACATATATGCACACAATCAAGATATCTCCATTTTTGACCATGACATATAAGGCATGCTCGTGTGGGCACTTCGTGAAATTGTTTTCTTTGAAGTAGTTACCAATTCGACTATACCATGCTCTTGGTGCCTGTTTTAATCCATAGAGTGCTTTCTTTAGCTTGAGAACCTTCTCTTCTTGTCCTTTCGCTTTATATCCCAAAGGTTGTTCGATGTAGACTTCTTCTTCTAAGACTCCATTCAGAAAAGCAGACTTCACATCCATCTGGTGAATTTTCCACTTTTTTTGGGCTGCTAGAGATATTATTAGTCTTATGGTTTCCAAACGAGCGACTGGAGCAAACACCTCATCATAATCAATCCCCGCCTTTTGACTATAACCTTTTGCAACGAATCTTGCCTTATATCATTCGATTTCTCCATTAACGTTGCCTTGTACAGTACCCACTTGACACTGATAGCCTTATGCCCTTTTGGAGGAGACACAAGTTCCCAAATATTGTTCTTCTCAATGGCTTTAATTTCTTCGTCCATTGCATCTCTCCATCTCTTATCTTGCGCAGCTTCTTCAAAGTTCATAGGTTCACAGTTTGCAAAGAGGCAGAACAATGTGAGATTATCTGTTGCTTCAATTTCCTCATAGAGATCTTCAAGCCTTCGCGGTGAAAAGGCTTCTGTGTTATCATATATGTCTTGGAGACTTCGTGTTCGTGTCACGATCCTTTCACTCCTCGTGTCTTCTGATGGTGGTGATGTTTGTGATGTGTTCCCTTGTTGAACTTCTCTAGATGTCTCTTCTTCAAACTGAAGAAAGAAACTGTACTCCTTTTCATCAAGTCCAAAGTCCCATTTTCCTTCTTCATCGAAGACTACATCTCGGCTGACCACAGTCTTCTTGTTGTTCGGGTTGTACAACTTGTAACCCTTTGAGTTTGGATCATAACCGACAAAGATGAACTTTTCACTCTTGTCGTCGAGTTTTGCCCTTCTCTCGTCCGGTATATGTACATGGGCTACGCTTCCGAAGACTCTCAAGTGTGAGATACCTGGCTTTCTTCCATTCCATGCTTCTTGTGGTGTCTTTCCCCATACACTTCTTGTTGGAAATCGATTTGATAGATAGACTGCACACGCCATTGCTTCAGCCCAAAATTCTTTTGGCAATTTCTTGCCTTTAAGCATGCTTCGAGCCATGTTGAGGATTATTCTATTTTTCCTCTCTGCCACACCATTCTGTTGAGGGGATCTTGGAACCGTCAAGGGACGTCTGATTCCATTCTCTTCGCAAAACTCCTGAAACTCTTTAGAAGTGAATTCTCCACCTAGATCAGTTCTCATAGCCTTAATCACTCGACCACTTTCTTTCTCCACTGCAGCTTTAAACTTCTTGAAAACATTAAAGACTTCTCACTTTTGCTTCAAAAAATACACTACAAGAAAATCGACAATTTCCGACGACGATTTCCGTCGGAAATACAGCAATTTTCGTCGCAAATTGACGTTTCCGACAAACTTTCCGACGGACAAAAAGTCGTCGCAAAATCGCTCGTCGGAAATGATTTCCGACGGACTTTTTCGTCGCAAATGTCTCCGTCGCAAAGTCGTCGGAAATCCGTCACAAATATCCGTGGCAAAGTCGTCGCAAACTCTGACACTTTTTCGTCGCAAATTCGTCGGAAATCCGTCGGAAATTTTTAAAAAAAAATAAAAAAAAAACAAAATTATACATCCAAAAAAATTTAAATTCACCCACAATCATTGTCCCCTAGAACTGTTATCAAATATATTTAACATTTACAAGTCCAGTATGTATGTATGTATATATATATATATATATATATATATATATATATGGTTTAGAACATTTTCTACTTTCACTACTATGTACTAACTACAAAATGAAGTAGGACAAAGAAGGTGTGTTTCAGCAGAATGTTTTGCTTCGAGACGAATATGGTATCCAAATGTTTCGCCATGATTTTCGCCCCTTTCAGCAGATATACGAGCTGCAACAGAAATTGCAGATACACGACGAGGCTGGGTACAAATTATGTTGCAGTCAGCTCCACGCAAACATGATATTTCTTCTTCCAGAATGAATTGTGGCAGCTGCGTTGTTTTGCCACAACCTGTCTCTCCTGAAACTACCAATACCTGCACTAGCATTCGCCAAATTTTACTCTGTTGAGGGATCAGAACTACAATTATACCTTGGAATGAATTCAATTGCTGATAACTCAGGAACAAACTTCAGCAAAGTATTGAAATAAGTCCAAACAGTTTGTGCATCGGCAATGGCAATTATTCCAAGTAGAGATTATCAAGGAACAAAGTCTCTATTTTTCTCAATTTCCATGGAAATTTACAGATATTATTTCTTAAAAACATATCAAGTCAATAAACTATGGTAAATAAGTTAGTTTTGTTATCAAGAACATATCAAGTCAATACAGATATTATTTCTTAAAAACATATCAAGAATGCATCCAGATTTATCAAAATTCCATCTTAGTTAAGGTAAAATAGTTCAATACCAGCTTTCCCATAATAGCCTATCAAATTCATGTATGTCTTTTCATCCAAAGGAACCAATGAGCAAGCTTTGTTGAACATTTCCACAGCTCTATCCAACTTTTGATCTTGTCCATAGACGCTGCACCAGCAGTTGAACAATTGGTATAGAAATTAGCAACCGAAAGGATAGATATCAATTTTTTTATCTGTTCAAGACAGCTTATAAAAACTATAACCTTATCATAGTGTTATATGTTTGAATTGATGGTGCAACACCGGAGGAACACATTCACTCAAAAATACTAGCTGCAAAGTGCAATCTTCCTACAACATGGAACAAACTGCATCAGCAAGCTTGCTGCATCATTTTATCTTTCTTATGCAAGCAGGAGGCTTGATATCAACCTGCTTCAAGCATGGATTTGATAAAGGTATTGTAAGCCATAGTATCAAGCTCAAAGTTTTCTTCAAGACTCCGGGAGATAATACACTCATCCTCCTGATGTCTTCCTGAAAAAGAATTAGGCCTAAAACTATCAACTAAATGCTAAATAACTGCATGCAGAAAATAGAAACAATGCTACTTCCAACATCATATTTCATTTTATTTGTAGATGAATCAGACACTAGTTTACTTGACTGTGTTGAATTAATGATATAATAAAAGTAGATATATGAATTCTTCTTCTTAGTAACTTACAGTTAATGTCACATGAGATCCTTCAGCCACTGGTATATCAGTTCTTCCAGCAACCTCCAGCTGCACATCACGTACATACACAAGTCAAAAGTCAACTTCATCAATAGAAAATAAGCAAATCCTTCAAAAGTGACACCCACAGAATCAATCAAAAGAAAATCTCAATAAACTATACCAAATGCAAGGCATTTCTGGTTGCAAGGGTGGTATAAACATTGCCATAACACCTTGTATAGTTATTGAACACAACTTAGTAAAGCTATTTATAAAACATGCACCGGTGCTTGTTGTTAATGTAATATAGATATACAATAACATTGATCTTTGTTCAATCTACATAGCTGTAGAACGACAATAACAGGACCAGAGGAGCTAAGTGCATCTAATGCTAGATAGTGTTGCATCATTACTATTAGATCAGTTAAAAAGAAACTCAAATATATTGTTACTTAAAATTTTCAAAGGTAGTTACTTAAAACTTGGCATTAGAACCTAATGCGAGATGAGTTTCAGACTTCGAGATATTGGCAATCCCACGAGTAACATCACACTAGTGCAAAAAAGGGATTTAAAGTCAGGCGAAAAGGGGATTTAAAGTCAGGCGGACGCTTGACTTTTATTAAGTCGACTTTGTATGTCTGGAGTTTTAAAGTCAAGCGATAGCCTGACTTCGTAAGTCTGATTTAAAGTCAAGCATTTATTGCGCCTGACTTCGTAAGTATGTTTTAAAGTCAAACATTTATTCTTGCCTGACTTCGTAAGTATGATTTAAAGTAAAGCATTTATTCTTGCCTGACTTCGTAAGCATGATTTAAAGTCAAGCATTAACTATTGCCTGACTTCGTAAGTATGATTTAAGGTCAAGCTTTTATTATTGCTTGACTTCGTATGTATGATTTAAGGTCAAGCATTATTGCGCCTGACCTTAAAAGTTTTTTTTTAATTTTGGTTTAATCTATACACCCTGGTTATACAAATTTTTCGTTAAAAAGAAGCGACTCCACTGGGGATCGAACCCAGATCTCTGGTCCCGTAGACCAGCGCCTTATCCATTGGGCCATGGAGTCATATATCAGTGCTAGTCAACTTGCATTCTCAAAATAGAGTAAAACATATTTCTCAAAACAAGCATAATTTCCCAAAACAACTCTGATTTCAACATTAACCTTGAAAATTCTCAAGGCAAACTAGCAGTATACACTTTACAGAAGCTGTTAGCAACAGGAAAATAACTAGAACAAAAATTGGAATTTGGCAAACAAGAAACACTAATTATTTCCACTAATTAATTCCAATTTGGCAAACAAAAATTGAAATTTGGCAAACTAGCAGTATACACTATACAGAGGCTGCCTGCATCTGTCTTCAATAGAAAGTAGACTTGCTTTTTCTCACTTTTTCTCACTCTTGAAAGATGCTCGTCCTGTTGACAAAAAAACATGGTTATATTATACACGGGTAAATTGAGGAATCGTGAAATGGAAAACAATTTGAAGAACTGAACATGAAGTAATCATTCATTCAGTTAAGTTGATCAGAGTTAGCCAAATTTCAATTCCTCTACATCTTTTAAACTGGAAAACATAATTATGATGATATCTTAATAAAAGCGAACAAATTACCTGGAGTAACTCCTTTTCCCGAGAAGCTTTCCATTGTCGAAATTGTTCTGCCTCTTGGCTTTATTTTATGCTGCAATCATAGTATCCTTAATTAAGGTACATAGTAATTAAGGAAATGAGTAAAATATACAGAAACATGTCATATACCAGAACTTGTTAGTTGTTAGTAGTAATGTAAAGGTGCATATTACCTGTTTTGGGAGCTGTTGTTCCTTAGATTTTCTTTCCTTAATCGTCTTTTCACGAACCTCATAAAACTCAAAATCATCCAAGATGCATGTTTTGCTTGAATGCTCTTTGAAAATTTTCAGAACCTGAATGCCCTTCTCTAGCTTGACCTGCAGAAGGATATAGTTAAGTATTGCTAATTGAATTGAGGGGTTCATGGCATTGAAACAAGCAACTGAGTGAATACCTCCTGAGTGTCCCTACTGTTTGTAACAGGTTTGTTTTCGTTGTTTTCTAGTGTTATTTGCCTCAACACATTATTTGGGATATCCTTTACGATATGCCATTTCAGAGGAAAGCAACCAGTCCACCTGTCCTGCTGCCAATACTCCACTGTCCTATCAAAATCAACCGGACCCACCATCTCAGCTAAACCAACAAATTGGCCACTAGTGTTGACCTGTAACAAAAATCACGAGACAAAAAATTAGGCTTAGAAAAACCAAGAATATGAATTCCCCACAAAATGCTGCAAACTAACTCACCGAAAATAGCAGAAATACGGGGCAGTCACCAGACTTCTCCTTGGCCTCCTGATATGCTGCATCTAGCTTCTTGTTGCCATTAGGGGTGCTTGTCCAAACACTATATTTTATACTTTTATGAACATCATCCTCGCTGTAGGATTTGATGACATAAAATTTTGCATCAGAATAATTCTCAGATAAACCCTCCCCGTTGTACTGTTGCTTGTTGGGAACTGGATCAACTTCTTTACCATCACTCTTTGAAGGAAGGTTCTGTCCCTTGAGTAACAATGTTACTGGTTCAAGACCTTTGACATTTTTATCATCAGAACTATTGGCAGCTCTAGGTCTCTTGTTCAGCTCACCAAAGCCATCTACATTTTTTTGACATAATCACCAACACGGCGACCACTTGTGGCTATGCTGCGCATGTTATCAAAAGAACCTGTTCTAGATCCATATGCAGCAGATCCAAAATGAGAACTAGCTCCATAAGGGTTTCCATATTGGCTGTAGAACATGTTGCTTGGGTACATCCCGTTAGTGAATCCAAAGACCAGTCCCAGCCTAGGCGAATGCATCGAACCATGATAGTTCTGCAATCCAGGAACAGAATTTAAGGCAAATTTTGAAATGGAATAACTCAATTCAATTGAAGTAGACAATGTGTAGCAAAATTTTGAAAGAAGGGAAGATATTAGTTAAAAAAAGATAAAAAAATTGCAGCTCTGCAGACAAAAAGAAATAAAGTACTTGGATTTACACCTACTACCACTAAGACATCAGAACAGGCATCAGAACAGACACAGAACAGGCATCAGAATAGGCATCAAAACAGTTTCCCTTTCTTCATCAGCCAGGCATCAGAACAGACACAAAACTAAGACATCAAAACAAGATTAAGGAAAAAACCTTTAAAGGTGGATCGAGAACTTGGTACATTTCTGGGGTCACGGTATCCAACCATAAACCTGGAAAACACATCTGCAAGAACACATCAACAATAAAACCTGCGTCAACATTCTCAGAAAAACCAAACGAAACTAATCATCACATTATACTTTATAGGGGAAAAAACAACAACAAAAACAATAAATAAATAAATAAATAAAAACTCAACTACCAAATCAAAAATTATCAATGTCATTAAATAAAAAATCAATTCCTAATCAAATTGCAATTACATCAAGATGTTATTGCATAATCATTACTCAGCACCAGAACACAGCTGCAGCACATACTATGAAAACCTAATATTAAATGGGAGAAAAACACAACAAAAAACATGTTGAAGAAAGAAGACTTTGTCACCGGTTTCCTCGGTCTCAGATTCCAAGTCCTAACCAATGGTTCTTCAACTTCATCCCCATCCCCTTCCCCTTCTTTTGCTTCTTCCTCTCGTGCTCCTTCTTTTTCTAGTGCTCTAGCATTTGCTTCTTCTCGCTCTTCTTCTCCGTCTCCGTCTCCCTCTCCCTCGCTTTCGCTGTCATCGTCGCTGTCCTCGTGAGTATCACTGTCATCCTGGCAAATGGGGAATAAACATAATCTTGTTATGGAATGTCTAACAGATGTTATTTCTTTCTCGTTTCCTGAAAACCCATAACGGAAAACCAAATCCATCACTGAACTAAAAGAATTCAGTGACCAGACTCACCTAAGAGTGATGGCAGCTGGAAATATGAATGCTACACAGACAGTAGTTGTTGCTCCAGTGATTCCTCAGCCATTGATGCTTTAAGACCTGGATCAAATGTTCAAGGGTCATCTGCAGCCCAAAATGTTGGCCCACAAGCTTCATATAGTTATGCTGCTGTACTTGGTTCTTCCTTGTCACGAAGCACTACTCCTGATCCACAACATGTTTAACCTATAGTAAAAAACATACAATCAAAGAGATCCTATTAAACTTCATTTGACACATTAATCTGGAGAACAACATTAGATTTTCAAATCCTAAGTTAATAACAATCAAGAGGGTTCCAAAACGCAAAAGATTAGCACAGTTCGAGTATATAATCAGTAGGCAAGCACTAAAGTCACTCAAAATGTTGAAGAAAAAAGGTTAGGGTTCCAATTAGTTACCTCAGAAGATGAAAACGAGATCGAGAACTGAGAAGACGAGCACGGAAATGAGGAACGATTGGTTCGATTGTTGATTTCTAGGTTTGAAGGTGAGTACGGAAACGAGGAACGAGGAACGATTATTGATTTCTCGATTTGTTGAAGAACACGAAGGTTCACATGGTGATGGAAGCTTCAGCTCCTTCGGATCCATCTCCTCGCCACCGTCCTCCACCTCAGCTCCTTCGAATCCATCTCCTCGCATCCCATTGCCTTCCGTGACGCCGTGAACAGCGTTGTCTTCTCCTGTCTTCTCCCGTGTTTTCGTTGAGAGGAGAGAATGATGTCTGAGAGAGAGAGAGAGAGAGAGAGTGAGGGGATTCGCGTGAGAGAGTGAGAATGGAGAGGGGGGAGATTCGACGGGAGTAGAGGAAAGCTAATTAGGGTTCGCGTGAGAGAGTGAGATTGGAGAAGATAGTGTTCTGAGAGTGAGGCGTAAGTGAAATTAATTTTTTCTATTTTTGGACTTTAGAGGTCAAGCGAGAATAGAGGCTTGACGTCTAAAGTATTAGAACTGAAAAAAAAATTCACCCCTAATTACAAGTTTGCCACCGTGTCACTTATGTAGTCAGGCGCTTACACGCCTGACTTCTAAAGTCTTATTTTTCCCTATTTCTTCACTTTAGACGTCAGGCGTGTATCCGCTTGACCTTAATACTCGCGAGTTTTGCCACTTATTTACAAGTTTGCCACCGTGTCTACCTATGTAGTCAGGCATCTGGGCGCCTGACTTTAAATGTCTAATTCTAATGTCATTTTTGCACTAGTGTCACTTGAGCTAATGTGAGTGCTATTATTAGGAGCAGGAACGTCATGGTTATGTTTTCCCTCATAAGTAGTAAGAACATACTTTAGATCATAAGAAGCCCTTTCCACATGTTTCCTTACATTACATCCAGCACTTGTGCATTTGTAGTAGCTCCTACAAGACATCCATGAGAAAATGTCATGTCATATCATATGCATGTTAGCTTATAAGATAAAGTGAAAAATGCATGAATACTATACAGTATACATCCTAATAGTATCACTACCTGGGGTTTGGATTTCCTTTGACAACTTTCTGTCCGTACTTACGCCAGCGATAACCATCATCAAGTATGTCGACATCAGTCTCAATTTGGACTACGACTTTTGGCTCACGAACAGACCTAGGAGGAGGCACATTCATCTCAACTGGGTAGCTCTCCTTCTTCCTGTAATAGAAAATTAATGCATAAACATATAGGTTTTTGTCTTTCTATTTGTATTACTATTGCCAATGTCAATATGAAGATACTATAAGATAGAGTATAAAATAAAACCTTCTTTTTGGTTCTGACTCATTAACTCCAGCATCATTTTCATGTGGTATGAGTGCTTGAGTGGCTCCATCGTTTTCACTGTTATTATTAGCAAGTCTGGAAGAATGCTCTGGAGTGTCAACTGGTTCATACTTACATAGAGAAGTACTTTTCTTCACTGATATAGATCTACTCAAACATTCTCAGGATGGAGATTATGTCCCTGGAACGATAGTAATGGGGATGATTGGTAGAAAATGTCCTAATTCAAACATTCTCAAGAGAGTAAGAAAAATAATTTCTGAAAAACCTGCATAGAAGAATCTGAGAAAATGTAAACGTAAAATACAAATCTGAGAATCTTTACTGCCAAGTTTGAATTTTTTGAAAAATCAAAAGGGGGTTAGGGTTTCGATTCACAACAACAACTATTGATTCCAAAATCCACAACAACAACTAATCAAACTTAAATCAAACCCTAACAGCTACTGATTCTAACCAAAAATGGGGATTTAGGGTTTCATTCAAAAATGGAAGGGGTTAGGGTTTTGATTCAACCGAAAATAGAAGTAGAGAAGAAGCAAAAACACTTACCATTTAAGAAGAATAAGAGAGAAGAGCGAGTGAGAAACGAGAGGCGACTGAGAGAGGAGAGTCACTAGTCATTGATGGTGGTGGTGCTTCGAGCAAGGCGGGAGGTGAAGTAGAGGCGGTCATGGAGGTATGGCCGGCGGAAGAGGTGAGGGCTGTGGTGGTTGAGAGAGAGAGGTGTCGCTGCTGATTGATAGAGGGAGAGACGAGAGTGTTTTGTGATGAGAAGAGAGAATGATGGTCAAGTGCGAGAGTGAGCAATGGCGGAGGAGAGGGAGGCGACTGAGAGTGAGCAATGGCGGAGGAGAGTGAGCAATGGAGGGTGAAAGACGAGAGGGAGGCGACTGAGAGAGAAGTGAGAGTGGAATGCGTGAAATGAGAGATCGTGGGAAGAGACACCCTTTAATTTGGGATCTGTTACTTTGCGATGGACTTTTAGAGGTTTCCGATGAAAATATCTGTCTGAAATTTGCGACGAAAAACAATTTCGTCGCAAACGTAAGCGGGAATTTTAGCGCCTCTTTTGCTGAACATTTGTGACGACTTTTTCGTCGGAAATCCGTCGGAAATTGCGACGGATAAGAGTTCGTCGGAAAGTTTAGTAGGAAACGGAGCTTATTCTTGTAGTGATATACCCATGTCTTTCTTAAAAAATCGTCAATGAATAGGAGGAAGTAGTTATTTATACCGAGCGAGCTTGGCTTGATAGGTCCACAGACATCAGCATGTATGAGCTCGAGCGGATTTTTGGCTCTTGAGTTTGACTCCTTTGGGAAACTCGTCCTAAACTGCTTTCCAAGTAAACATCCTTCACAAAGTTGATCAGGTTTGTTGATGGATGGCAACCCTCTCACCATATTAGTTTTCGACATCAAACTTAAGCCTCCAAAATTTAAGTGCCCAAGTCGAAGATGCCAAAGCCATGCTTCATCATTATAGCAAGCTTTTAGACACTTTGCCGTATCATTTTGGATATTCAATAAGAACATCCTATTTCTTGACATTGGTACCTTGGTGATGAGATTGTTTCTTTGATCTCTGATGGAAAGATTGGAATCTTTCATGTGAATATCATAGCCCTTTTCTAAGAGTTGTCCCAGACTCATAATTTTGTTTCTCATACTTGGGACATAGTAGACATTTGAAATAAAATCATGTCTTCCATCCTTTAGGAGGATTAAGATCTTACCTTTGCCTTTCACCGGAACTCTAGAATCATCGCCAAATGAGACATTGCCACTCACTGATTCATCAAGGTCCACGAACATGCTTCTTTTTCCGCACATATGGTTGCTTGCACCGGTGTCAAGGTACCACATGTTTTCTTGGATTCCTTCGTTACTTCTACGTGCTAGAAGCACTCTTTCAACTGCCTGGTCTTTCTCTTCCACATAATTTGTCTCCTCTTCTACTCTATTCTATGAAAATCTGCATTCTGAAGCGTAATGGCCAAACTTCTGACAATTATAGCATCGAGATTGAGATTTATCAAACCTTGTGTTTGGAGATCCTCGTCCACACCCTCTTGTTGAGCTTTCTCCCTTCTTGTAATTATTGTTGGTGAAATTCGCACCTCGTCCATTAGTATGGCGTCCAAACTATCCTCGGCCAAAACCTCGACCCCTACCTCGACCTCGATCTTGTAGGCCTCTCTCATTTCCTTGACTTCCTTCATTCTCCTTTAGTTGCATCCTGAAGAGTTGCTCGGTGATCTCCTTCTTTTCCTTATGTTTCTCCTCATAAGCTTGCAATGATCCTTGGAGTTGTTCAATCGTCATGGTCTCCAAGTCTTTGGTTTCCTCGATCGTTGTGCCGATATGCTCGAATTTGGTATCCAAAGAGCGTAATATCTTCTCCATGATCCTTACGTCTTCTAACTTCTCACCATTTCTTTTTAATTGATTTGACACGTCGATAACTCTTGAAAATTTTTCAGAAATAGACTCCGACTCATTCATATGTAAGGATTCGAACTCACCTCTTAGTGTTTGGAGACGCACCTTCTTCACTTTGTCTTCTCCTTTGCAAGACGTTTGAAGATTCTCCCATGCCTCCTTAGCGGATGTCGCATTTGAAGTTTTCTCAAACTCATTTTCATCCAATGCTTGGTAGATGAGGAAAAGAGCTTTCTTGTGTCTCTTTCTTGAATCCTTCAAAATATCCCTTTGTGCTTGAGTTAAGGAATCCTCATTTTGTGATACCCTATAACCTTTTTCAACAATCTCCCAAACATCATGTGCTCCAAGAAGAGCCTTCATTTTGATGCACCAATTATCATAGGTGCTCCTCCCTTTTAGTAGTGGAACTTGAAAGGATGATACACCATTGCTCGTCATGACCATGGAAGGATTTCTTATCAGAACCTTAGCTCTGATGCCACTTTGTTGGAAATGAGAATGATTTTAGGAAGACTTTTGGAGGAAGGGAAGAAGAGACTACGATTTCTAAAATGAGAGATGCTCTTTAGAACTTCTTGTTTACTTGCAAACTTGCTTGATTTTGGCTTGGTTTACAAATGACTAGCTCTCCCCTATTTATAGGCTCCAAGGGAGAGTTCTACATCAATCTAAAGAAGATTCTACACACTTCAAGTGAGTGAGTTTCTACATACATCTAGAGAATATTCTAGACACTCCAAGATCTACACACTCCTCTCTACTATTTATTTAAACTATATCTTCCACCTTCTACTAATCTCTAAAATATTCTATAGACTAAGACACTAAAAACAAATGGGCCTAACACTTGATTAGTCCAATGGGCCAAATCAAGTTTACTCTCGAACACAACCTAGTAGCAAAGATCATAGCTGCGAGACTCTTGTGGGTAGTTAGTTGCTTCCATGAAGAAATGGCACGTGCTTAATGTAAATAATGCTTTTCTACATGGTGAATATTAGAAGGAGATGTTTACATGGAAATCCCAAAAGGCATCACTATAGCAGCAAACATAATCAGGTTTGCAAGCTTAAGAAATCCCTATATAGTCTTAAGCAAATGGTACGAGAAATTGACAACTCTTCTATTGGCACAAGGATACAAACAGTCACGTTCAGATTACTCTTTGTTCACACTCTTCAAATATGATGAATTCACTTCCCTCCTAGTTTATGTAGATGATGTTATATTAGCTGGGAATTCAATGGCTGAATTTGATAGAATCAAAGGCATTCTGGACTGTTCATTTAAAATCAACGATTTGGGTTGCTTAAAATATTTTCTTGGGCTAGAAGCCTAGAAGTGCTTCATTCAAATAGTGGTATTTCCATTTTTCAAAGGAAACATTGCTTACTTATTGCAAAAAACTAGATACCTTGGCTACAAGCCCATTTCTACACCTTTGGACTCCAATTTGAAACTGCACAGTGACTCTGCAGAAGCATTTCCTGATGTAAATTTCGATAGAAAATTGATTGGTAGGCTCGTGTTTGACAAACACAAGGCCTGCCATTACCTTTGCTATGAAACAATTGAGCCAACACATCAATGCGCCTATTGTGTTGTGACACACCATAATGCTGTCTGCAGGGTGTTGAGATACTTAAAAGGCAATCCGGGCTATGGATTAATGTTTTGAAGAGAATTTGTGTTACAACTATTTGGATTTTCTGATGCTGATTGGGCAAACTGTGTTGACTCAAGAAAATCAATAACTGGTTATTGTTTTTTCTTGGAATCATCTTCAGAGGCGGAATATAGAGCCATGTAGATCATCTTCTTGAAAGGCTCAACCAAAGTGCTATACATATCGCAGCCAATCCAAATTTTCTTGAACGAATTAAACACCTTGAGATAGATTGTCATTTCGTTCATGAAAAGGTTCACGAAGGAGTCCAAATGCTAGAAATTGACTCTCCAATAGTGTAGGAGTAAACATGTTGTCTTGGTCAATGAACTAGACCAAGAGGCCCATTCAGCAATTGGATATGGATTGCCCCAATCACTTTGGTCCATATTCACAATATACAAGCCCAATTATGACTATCATACTTGGATGGCTCACATTTCCATTAATAGGGACATTCTCTGATTCCTACAAATCACTACTCTCTTATTCCCTATACCGACTTGGCGTCGGAGTGGCATTGCAGGTGCCCCTCCGGGATCCATTTGACGCGCTCCTCTGCAAGTTAAGTTACAAAACATAACCCATATAGATTAATGGATCAATTGACCATTAATAGTCACGAGAAACCGACTAAGTACATGGAATTCCAGTGTGGAAACCGTTGCGTTGGTAAGAGATGTGTTTCATCTGACAAGGAAAATCTACAATCTACATTAAATTTCGTTTAAGGATTTGCTGACTGACTATTGACACAAGAATTTGAGAAGACCATAATTTGTGAAAACCGGTAACATTATTGTATTTGTATGCTAGTATAGCTAAAGATCTTGATTTTTTTTTAATGGGAATCTTGATTGTTTTTAATAACCAATAACCAATCACGGAATTCTGTTTCAATTATTAATAATTATAATTATTATCATTGCTATATCAGTGGACCTAATTCCTTAACGTCGTCCTCTTCTCACCAATAAGGGAAAGCCAAAAATTTTTTTGGTGACTAAATAAAACTAAAATAAGATGTCAAAAAAGAACTAAAATAAGAATTAATAAGTTTGCTTAAAAAGAAAAGAATTAATAAGTTTGGTTAAAAAAAGAATTAACCAGAAGAGATAAGTGACATTTTTTTCTGTTTTTTTATTAATTTCAAATATTTTATTTGAGGAAATACATTTCAAATTTTTTTATGTGGATAATGAGCAATTCAAAAAAATGTGGTATATTTTGGTAAAAAAAAAAGTGGTATATGCTTTTTTTACTGCACGTGGCATATTATTATTATTATTATTATTATTATTATTATTATTATTATTATTATTATTATTATATTATAATAATAATAATAATAATAATAATAATCCTAATATGAAATACTGTATATTGATATATTATTACATGTCTTATGAAAAACAAATATAATATAATAATCGTAAAAAAAAATATAGGATATTCCTAGGCAACTAATCAAAATCTAGTTTTCCAAATTTTTTTGAGCAAGAAAAAAGTAATATATATTATAAATTAGGATAATTAATAATAGGATAATGAGCAACCAAAAAAATTTAAAAGTTGTATTTTTATGGACTGAATTATGGGAATAAATCAACTGTGATATTATTCACGGAAGGAATCAATTGTGATAAACAAAAATTTATTGATTTTTTTTTTACAACAAGTTATTGAAAATCTTAATTTCCGTAATAAATGTTGGAAAATTAAACACTGAATTAATGCACATCTCTTTGGGGAGGATATTTTTTGTTTCCTAAATCTCACTCTTTTGTCTTCTCATTCTAACACTCCCAAAAAAAAATATCATCCTTTGAACGTTTCGTAAAAAAAAAAAGTCATTATGTCTTTTTCTCAGTTTTTTTCAAAAATTCTTATCACTCAGCTGGCTTGTTTCCTTAATTGCACCAATAGAATAGCACTATGTTTCCTTCATTCTCTTTTCTCTTCTTATTCTCTCACTCCTCAAATTTTTCCTCACCACTTTCAATCCAATAACTTTTTCAAAGTCTCACTGACTCTCTCTTTCTGATCACAGTTACTTATTGTGTTTCGAGGTTTCTTGGTTGAATCATGAATCTTCAGGTTTATTTTTTCTTTCTACCTTCTCGTTAATTGTTTTTAAGGTTGTTTTCTTTTCTTTCTTCTTAATTTCTTTTTGTTTCTTTCTTCTTAGATGAGTAAAGATCTTCAACATAAAGCTTCATATGATTACTGGAAATCCTATTTTTATGAAAAGGGAGAGAAGATGAAAAGATTTTCTTCTTTGCTATCTAGTGAAGCTGATTATGCTGCTAGGGTTTCTGTTGAAGAAACAGCTCCTAAACTTGAAGCATCACACAAATGCAGTCTTTGTGGAAAGTGTTTTACTAGTGGAAAAGCTTTGGGAGGTCATAGTAGATCACACTCTCAAGCTTCAAAGAAAAAGTTCAAAACCCTTTTCTTCAATAACTCAAAAGAAGGTACTAGTCTTAATTTCAATGATGATGATGATGATATTCGTTACAATAATGAGAAAAAGGATCATATTTGTTATATTTGTAAGAAGAACTTTCCAACCAAGAATGCTTTGTATGGACACATGAGATCTCATCCTGATAGGGTTTGTAAGGGTGTTTCTCCACCTACTAATCATCATCATCACAATCTCTCTCATGAGAACGAGAATTGTTCTTCCAATTCTCAAAGTTCTATTTCTTCTGTGGAGCATAACAAAGAAGAAGATAAAGAAGATGGATTTGTTGAACCAAAGGGTTATTCAGATTTTGATCTTTCAAAATCACCTTTGCCCAGGTGGAAAAAAAGGGATAAAAGAGGAAGAAAATATAGTGAAACTTATGAAGCTGCTATGAATCTTATGCACCTAAGTGCAAATAATACAAAGTACTTATGTTCTTTGTCTATTGAGAAATTTGAGTTGCCAAAGAGTTTTGCTGAATCAAGTATGAAGAAAAGGGAGCTAGGAGAATCATCATCATCATCAACTGGGAAGGAACAACCTATGAAAAAGATCAAATTTGTTGTCGGTGGTTCATTGAACTTGGGAACCAAAAGTAAGACTGTTTTTTGTGACACTCATATGTTAAACAAAGGTAAAGGTTTATTGTCTGAATATGAAAACAACTTGGAACCAAGTCAATCTGCAGGGCCTAAAAGATTGGTCCTTGATTTGAATGAGCCATATATTAGGGAAGATTAAGGATATTATTGTCTAGCAAAATATCAATTTTCACATTCTAGTGATATATAGGTATGCATTCTGGTTTCTGCTACTACATCTAGTAGTTTCTGTTTTCAATTACAATGTTAGCAAGGAAGGTGAATTCCTTGCAATGAATTGTTGTTCAACCTTATAAATATGCTATCTTTTTTGTTTCTATTTAATTGTTGTTCAATTTTATAAATATGCCATCTTTTTTGTTTCTGTTTAACTATTATGTAATTTGTCACATATTTAAGCAATCAAATTGCAGAACTTTAAAGATAATGCATGGATTTTTCATGCTCTTGTTATGAGTAATTTGTTGCTTGTAAAAACACGTAGTACAACATTTTTTTTAGATAAGCAATGTTAGTGGGGGTGGGGGAATGTTAGTTTCCGGGAGTTGAACCCGGGACTTCCTTCTTGCACTTATTTGCTGCACTCATTCGATATCACTTAGCCTGCCAACTGAGCTACCTAGTACAACATATATGAATGTCGTTATTTTATTTAGGCTTATTGCAAATGTTAAATACTCTATGAACATCGTTCCAATCCCCACCTTCTTCAAGGATGGTAAGTAACAATGCACCCAAAGTGACTCAATTTTTTTTTGAATAATACCCAAAGTTTAAATATTCATTGATTTGATTTTATTAGATATTAGTAGAACAATTTTAAAGAAAATGGTCTTTTATTTTGAACCTACATGGTTATACACAATTATAATTTTTGGACATCTCATATTTTCCAGCACTTTTTCCAACACACTACTTTTTCTCTATCTTTCATCTTGTTTTTTTTAATACAAAGGGCCCAACGCTCAAAACGACAACTACTCAAGATGAACCGACAAGCCTCTTGAATCATCGATCACAAACCTGTTAAGAGAGGGAGGAAGATCATTAAAAATACAACAAATAACATCACTAGTAAGACTATCTTTAGCTAGAAAATTTGTAGGCCTATAGCCTCTCTCAATATGTTTCCCGCTAATCTTGTCTCGAGTAGTCATGATGCTTTTAATGCCTTTAATTAATTGATTCAAAGGATGCAAGTCCGGTATTGTCTGTAAGTAATTCAATAGCCAAAGAGCTATCCGCTTCCACCACAAAATTGCAGTATCCTCGACCCCAACCTATAGACACCCCATGATAAATAGCCCACAGCTCCGCCTCTAGAATTGAGCAACGATTTAGCTTGTGCGTGAAAGCAAAAAGCAAATCCCTTGAGGCATTGCGAAATAGTCCACCACACCCAACATCATCTTTTGAGTTCGAAACATAGCTTTCACAGCTCAAAGCAAATGTACCACTCGGCGGCTGGCTCCACGAATCAATTATGCTCCAGTTCTTGCGATTGGTAGGGGAAAGAACACCAAAATGCTTCTTGATTTGGAGAATAGCATCACTCAGCTCCATAGATTTTCAGTAGATAGTTTGAGATGACCAGCTTTTCTGTGAAAAAACCCAATCGTTGCGAGCTATCCGAACTTGCTCCAATGTAGCACCAAAGATGAGGTGTCAGTTGGGGTTGTCCTCGGCAGGACATTTTTACATCGCTTATATATCACATATTTCTTATCAATCTCTCTCTCTCTCTCTCTCTCTCTCTCTCTCTCTCTCTCTCTCTCTCTCTCTCTCTCTCTCTCTCTCTCTCTCTCTCTCTCTCTCTCTCTCTCTCTCTCTCTCTCTCTCTCTCTCTCTCTCTCTCTCTCTAAGTGATAGAGAGGTTTGGAGCGTTCACAAATCATTTTTTATATAGATATATCCTTCTAGCAAGGATTTGAACGACAATACGACATAGAGATTTATTTTCTCCGCTACCCTTAACCCAAATGGCAAATGGTAAGGAAAAGGTCATTTTTTTAGGTTCGCACTTGTGCTGGCTACCTACGGAGTGTCCCAACGCTTTCAACGAAAGACTTATCTCCGGTCGTGCTTATGATCAAATTTCGCACTGGCCAACACCGAGTTTGTCGACTGCAGAAATCAAACCCGGGAGCACCGGGTCGGGCCCCCATGTCCCAGGGTAGATTAAGTCACTGGGCCAACGGTGTTCATGTTGGTTAAGGAAAAGGTCACTTTAGTGTTATATATTTTTGGTTGTATGTCAATAATTTAGCTTTTATTTCTTTAAATACAATCCAATTGCATGATATTTGGATTCATATTATTTATTTTCATTTTAAAAAATTAAAATAAGAAACCCAAAAAATTAATAATATGAACGTAAGATCAAATTATTGTAACGTCGCTTATCTAAAAATGAATAATTATTGTAACGTCGCTTCAACCACAACTAGAATAAGGGTTGGGCACCCCTTGTCCCCCCTTCAATGCATTTTTTGCTTATCTAAAAAAAATCCACAACTAGAATAAGGGGAGATAGATATCAACGATTCAACGATTTTTAACGTCAGAAAATTAAAGTCCGTCATTAATTTTTTTTCCTACAGAATTACTATATTTTCGACTGCTAAAAAATATTCTGATTATCTTGCAATTTCTATATTATTTCTTCAATATAACTCTGATTTGTAATTCTATATTAACTCTATTTATATTTATTTTCTAGCTATCTAATATTTCTTTTTATTTTTTCATATTTGTGTTTTCATTTTATCTAAAATTGTTTAGTTTTATTTTTCTTAATTCTTCTTCTGAAATTGTGATTTTGACTTATCTTAGTTCTCTGATACCAATTAAGTTCTTTATCTACTAAGAAAATTTGATATCATATTCAATTATTTCAACTTGCATTCTATATCAGCTTTGCCGTTTTGTTCATTTTTTTAAACAATATTCTAATCTTTTTGAAAGTTTTTCTGTCATTTATTTTATTTGATTTCTTCTTGTTTCGTTAGATGTTAATGTTTCTATGTTTTTTTTAGGCTTAAATATGTTTTAGGCCCCTGCAAGTATAGGGTGTTTTGGTTTAAGCCCCTGCAAAAAATTTTTTTTGTTAAAAGCCCTTGCAAAATGAAATATTTTGTTATAAGCCTTTCTCAACATATCCAGCAATCATAGCATTCCATGTTAAGGCTAACATTTTAGTCATAGAAGGGCTTATAACAAAATATGTCATTTTGCAAGGGCTTTTAACAAAAAAAAAATTTTGCAGGGGCTTAAACCAAAACACCCTATATTTGCAGGGGCCTAAAACATATTTAAGCCTTTTTTTATTATTTGTTTGTAATTCTAAAGTTTCTTTTTATTTAATAATTATATATAAGTATGTCTCTGAGCATATTTTATATCAGTAAGTTTTTCACTAATTATTGGACTAGTAATTTTGCAAAAATTTCCTGCAGATGTTTGGAATTTTTTAAGGGGGTTTTAACCTCCTCTATTTTCCTTTGAGAATTGAGAATTTTTTATCTTATCTCATTATCACATTCTAACAACTAGCACTTAATAAAAAAAAAGAAATTTTTCATTAAAAATATAACTTTGATATTAATGTAAATGTATTTCATTAAAAACATACATTTATAGCTTGATCTGTATTGGTTGCAAGCTTCGGCCGAGCTATGGACCGAAGTGCTCACCAAGCTGAGTAGTTAGTTCACTCCGAGTTACTTCCGACATGTAGTACTTGTGAGGGATTGATTAGTCTCCGAGTTGATTAGACTCGTGTTGATCCGGCGAGGGGGTGGTACCTACACACACTCCGATGCCTAAGTCAGCTTTGCGAATAGATGTTGTGAGATAATAAAAGTGTACCTGTAGGTGCTTGCTTGATTCTGTCTGCATCGTTAGATGGACAAAACGCATCTGAATCGTTCATCAAGTATGGATCACGGGCCTCATCAAATTGAGCCTATTTGTTTGGTAGATCCGGAACATAACTAAATATCCAATGTCATACAACTCAAAAATTTATAAAATCTTTAAAAGAAATCCTATACTAAAAGATCCTAAAATATCAAACAGTTCTAGCACCAAATGATCCTCTTACATCTATCGACAAATTAGGCTCACACTACAAGAAAATCGACGATTTCTGACGGCAATTTTCGTCGCAAATGCAGCGTTTTTCGTCGCAAATTGACGTTTCCGATGAACTTTCCGACGGACAAAAAGTCGTCGCAAAATCGCTTGTCGCAAATCGTTTCCGACGAATTTTTTCGTCGCAAATGTCTCCGTCGCAAAGTCGTCGGAAACCCGTCGCAAATATCCGTGGCAAAGTCGTCGCAAACTCTAACACATTTTCGTCGCAAATCCGTCGGAAATATTTTTTTTTGTTAAAAAAAAGTGCTATAAAATCTGTTTTTACAGTAGTGAATGTAACTTTAAATCAAAAAAATTGTTATATTTCCATAAACAGAAATCAGTGTAATTATGTCTTCTAACTTCAAGAGTATTCAAAAACTATACAATCAACTTGAACTATACAATCAACTTACAACAAAATTTACAACTAAGAGCTATACAAAACTAAGAGCTATACAAAATTTTCACAATTCTTGAACCATCGGTGGAAGAAACTGAGATGAAACCCTAGCGAGTCTTCGAATTCCAGCTTCGGAATCTCTAGTAAGACTTAATTGATTTAATTGGTCTCTGAAAGCAACTGAATCAAAAACCCAGAAATTAGGGTTTCGTTTCAAAAAAAATTGGGACATTTAGGGTTTTTGAAAGCAACTGAAACTAGGGACAAATTACAGAAATTACCTGCGGTGGAGAAGAGGTGTAGAAGCGCCGGAGAAACAGAAGAGAAACGGAGAAACGGAGGAGAAACAGAGGAGAAATGGAGGAGAAATGGTTGCCGGAGAAACGGAGGAGAAATGGTGCGAGCGCGAGCGAGGAGAGTACTGTGATTCTGAGGGAGAGAACGAGAGTGAGCGGCGGCGGCGGAGGGAGGAGGAGGGTAGAGGGCGAGGGAGGAGAGTGGCGTTTTGTTAGGGTGTGGGAGGAGAGACCGAGGGAAAGAATGAGAGTGAGGAGAGTACTGTGATTGTATTCTGAGGGAGAGAACGAGAATGAGGTTACCTTTTAATTTTGGATTCTTGGTTTGCGACGGATTTTAAGGCGTTTGCGACCAACAATTCCGTAGGAAATTTCCGACGACTCTGATTCCGTCGGAAACTTCAACGTTAATATTTCCGCCTTTTTATTTTAACAGTTGCGACGGTGATTTTGGTCGCAAATCCGTCGCAATTTGCGACGGAATGTTTTTCGTCGTAAACGTTCGCAGGAAACAAGCCTTATTCTTGTAGTGTCACTTAGACTTTTACTTGCCTGTAATAACAAAAAAAAATATTCAGTTTAAATGTCAAAAATTAAAGCAAAAAATAACTAAATATAAGTTTATGCTAGTTTCATTCTGCTATTATTTCACAACCAAAATTTACAGAGAGTTCTATCGGGAAAAGCAAATGGAAGGTTGGATCTACCATTGACATAATAAAATGGGTAGTCTATATCAAGAAAAGTTTTGTCTGCTGTCTTCACTGTCAGAAGCAAAAAAAAAACCTTTGATTGATATTGATAGCAAATTAGCAATAGGTTTGAAGATTAATTTTAGGGTTAAATATGTTTTTGGTCCTATAAAATTTGAAAATTTAGTTTTAGTCTATATAAAAATTTCACTCACTTTTAGTTCCTATTTTACTCCGTCAATACTTTTAGTCCCTCGTGACTTTTAATAGCACTTAGAAGTGCTATAAAAGGCCTCAAAAATGTGCTATTAAAAATTATGAAGGACTAAAAACATTGATGGAAGAAGATGTACGTAGGAACTAAAAGTGAGTAAAATTTTTTATAAGAACAAAAACAAATTTTTTAAATTTTATAGGGACTAAATATATATTTCACCGTTAATTTTAGATGAAGGGAGATCACATTTATAAATGTGAAAGTCAGAGCTATTTGGACTAATTAATGGATGGTTATACTTATAGAATCAGAGACTTAAAACATGGGGCACAAAAAATTCTTACTTGTAGAGAAGAATGACCATTTAAACCATAAAGGCGTGTCAGGTGCACTAAGAAGAATGACGGTTGACAGTCTAAATCAAGAAGATTTTTTTGGTGTAAAACAGGTAACTTCTGCACCCAAATATAAAGACTAATTATCACTCGAGCCAGATATAGAAACACAATGGACAGCTAAAACTTTTTCTCAAGAGTTTTAACACTGCTGCATTCGTAAGACTGAATTCGAATCAGGACTTTGGTTAATCTGGAAGGGACGCAAATCATCTCATCCAAACGCTCTTCCCAAAGGACCTCTAGTGTAAATGTCGGCCTTTTAAAAAAAAAAAGATCTCTGGTGTCTGTAACTTAAAAA
Organism: Astragalus membranaceus; assembly: GCA_039519185.1. Taxonomy (NCBI): domain Eukaryota; kingdom Viridiplantae; phylum Streptophyta; class Magnoliopsida; order Fabales; family Fabaceae; genus Astragalus; species Astragalus membranaceus. Next base: position 153,353,283 of record CM076848.1, read on the forward strand.
ATCTAAATGGTACGAAAAAAACTTAAAGAACCAACTGTTACGATTAAATAACTTAAAGAAAAAAATAACTTAATGTTTATCTTACCTATGTTTGCTTAATTGAATTTGTTTTAATTTTCTTAATAGTTTGAATTTTCTCTTTAAAATAAAATTGAATTCCCTTTTAACCATGTGTTACCTTGCGTTTGTTTGGGTTTAGCCAATTTGCTTTGTAATTTTTTGTTTTGGACTCGAACATGAGACCCACTCCAGCAATTGGACCTGGATAAGCCCAATAACTTGGACTCATATTCACAATAAGTCAACTCATTTGTGACTATCATGCCTCAACGCCTCAGATTCACCCGATCGATCCAATAGCTCAGAGCTGACACGAATCCCTATAAATACTGACACACATTGCCAAAAATAGGTACATTTTCATTCTCTGCTACACTTTAAATTCTCAATACTGACTTGAGCGTTGGAGTGACATCGTAGGTATCTCATCCGGAATCACTCTGATACTCGACTTGAATGACAGGAGACCTACCAACTGCAGTCCCCAAATCCAGCCCCGCGGACAACCGCAAGGTACAGACCATTTTATTTGTCTCATTTTTTTTTTGTCGTTGTATATTCCTAGTTTTGTTAAGAAATTTTTTTTGACACAATTGTTAAGAATATATAGACAGGGTATTCACCAAAAAAAGAATACATAGGCAGGGTTGTGGGACATTGTGATTATAAGTAGATAAATTAAGAGAAAATGATAGCTTTATTTGATAATGAAATACATTCAAATTCAGCCGGATGATGACAAAAAATATGTAAATTAAAAACTGAATTTTAGTAACTACTTTAAAAAGAAAAATTGTTTAATATCCAATTTTTCCAATTATAAATCAGCTTTTAAAACCAAAAATTGATTTTGAAACTGGATTTGGAGTCAAACCTGGTCCGATAGACAAAACTAGGTTTGGGAGCTGCTTTCGTAAATCTATATTTGGAATATAAGTTTGAAAATCGGACTTTGAAAAATCAATCCATATTTATGGTTTTACTTTCATATGGCTTTAGATTAACTAAAAAAGATCACATCAACGACAGTGAAAAGCTTCAAGATTAGTTCCAAGAATCGCCTTTCGCAATTCACCCGCCCGCCGTCATGGATGCCCAAGGCTCCTTTGTCTTAAATGCCCAGCCACCGGAGAAACCACCTGACTTGGGTGGCACCACTAGAACTCCGAAGATACCCTTCAGAGACATGTTAACGGAAAGCCAATCATCCAACCTAGCAAAGGAAAAGATATAACCTTCTTGAAAAAGGTTTGGTGAAGGTCAGCTTTGAAGATGGCAACTGGTTGCTTCCGTCAATAACCACCGAGGACAAATATATGCAAGACTTATGTGGACCATGGAGAGAGGCATTTGTAGTAAAATTTCTAGGCAAAATGGTAGGATACCCGGTGATGAAAGATCGATTAAAGAAGCTATGGAAACTCAATGGAGGGTTTGACATGCTGGACGTGGACAATGGCTACTACACGGTGAAATTTGAACAACTGGCAGACCAGGAGAAGGTGGTTTCTGGCGGGCCATAGATGATCTTTGACCACTACTTGGCTGTGACTCGATGGACACCGGAGTTTGTATCACCTGAAGCAAAGATCGAACAGACAATGGTTTGGGTTAACCTAACCAATACTATCAATGTGGAAAGAGGGAGGTTTTCTAGGGTGTGTGTGGAGGTTAACCTAACCAAACCTGTGGTGGGGAAGGTAAAGATCAACGGATACTGACACAAGACCAAACCATGGCTAAAAATCAATATGATTGGTTCAACAACAACTGAAAAGGTGGAGGGTCAAGAAATGGACCACCAGTGAAACCAGCAATACACCTAGAAAGAGGAATAAAAAACAACATCATTCAACGGTATGAGGAGCACATCCAAGATGGCATCAACCTAAAGAGAAGAAGACAAGAGAATTTACCTCACGTTGCTGCAACCAAAGGAAACAATCACCAACACAAAGCTAACTAGGGTTACAGAAACCAGAACTCAACCATGCAGGCAGAAACCACTAGGAAAAGAGAACAACAGTCAAGAACACCCATTTGGCAACAATACTAGTACTGGAGAAGTGCACTCCAGCAAAAACCCTTGATCTGGATATTGACCTTCACTCTCATCCTTGGATACTAAAAATCTGCGTGATAATTTATGATCACTCTGAAAACAAGGAAAATCAAAAAAATTCTTATGGAGACAATGATAACCACGACAGGGTTCCTGAAACTCCCTTGCATTGGGAAGACAAAGACTTAGCTATTATCTAAATGTTCCTTCTCCTAAGTGTGCCCTAATCTAATTAATCTTTCAGTGTTTATGATGATTGAGTTTAAGGATACCACCCTACTCTCTTGGAATATTTGGGGAGCAAATAACAGAAAATCCCAACGCCATCTTATGAAACTAATTAACAAGTATCATCCTACAATACTAATCATTATGGAGACTCATGTGCAATTTGACAATATTACCAAGTTTTTGCCAAAATATGAAAAAATAGCTATATTATGTAGCAAATGGCCAAGTTGGTGGTTGGTGGATCTTGAAGCAAATTGGTGTCCCACTTGCTATAGATACCCTTGATATTTATCCTAATGTCATCACTATGAGACTTACTATTGGTAACAGCTCCTGGTTGTGTACTGGTTTCTATGCCAGCCCAACCTTTGCAGCCAGACCAGCCCTTTGGATCACCTCAACACCTTTAGTACTAACATTCACGAGCCTCGGGTCATGATTGGGGACTTCAACGAGCTTACCACTCTTGGAGAACAAAAAGGGGGAGATTATATCATCATAATAGAGCTACGGCTATCGGGGTTCTTTCGGCTGTTGCGGCCGTTGCGATACGTGTTGCGGCCGTCACAGTGTGAATTAACCACAATAATGCAAAACAATAATTAAAATTATTTCTACTATCATATAATGTATAATAACTAAAATGAATGTTGTTTTCATTATTATAAGATGTCTAAATAAAATAAAAATATGAATAATTTAGTATCTATTAATTATAACTAACATTAAATTATTTAACAAAGATTATGTTTGATTGATTAAAAATAAATAATCTAATAACAATTCATCTTATATCTTAAAACAAATTTCATGAATTTGTAAAACAGAATAAAAATAAAGAGAATAAACATTGACTATGCTAAGGTAAAGATTGACTATTAATTATAAGAGAAAATAGAATAAAATATAAAAAATGAAAAGGTCCCACACGTTACTTTTCCCACGCTTTCCCACGCCCAGCATCAGCATTCATTCCAATCTTTTTAACCCAAATCAAACCACCTCCTTTTTAACCCAAAATCCCAAATCATTTCATGATTTCATCTCATCTTTCATTCTCTACAAATCTCCATCTCATCTCAAACAAAAGGAAGAAAGCACACAACATAACAGCAACAAAAAGCACAACACAACACAACGCATGAAGGAGGAGATGAAGATTGAAGGCAAGAGAAGGTTGAACTGGTTGGTGGTGGTGTTGCACTGCTACTGAATGCTAGTGGAGGCAAGAATCATTTGAAGCAAAGAAGAGATTCAGAGAGCATGAGTTTGGATATAAAAATCTAAACAGAAAGTGAAAAGGTGTCTATTCTTTTGGTTTTGTTGAAAGAAATGATTTTTTTTTACTTTTTTCTGTTGAGCAGGGCTTCGTCGCGTCCGTTGCGGCTGTAACGACGTTTTGTCGCGGCAGTCGCGGCGTTTTGTCTCGGTTTTTTCTGTGATTTCTTATCACTTCGTGATATCAGTCCGTAACGGAAACGGTGGCCACCGTGACCGTTTTGTCGCGGCCATTTTTGCTGTAACGGAACGTTTTTTGAAACCTTGCTATACCAAACATGATGGACACTTGCAATATGATAGATATCACTAATATTGGGGGTAAATTTACTGGGCATAGAAACAGTAGAGGACAACACTATGTGGCCAAGAGACTTTACAGGGGTATAGCTAACTAGGACAAAAGCCCGTGCGATGCACGGGATTTGGTAGTGAGTAGTTCGATGAATAAATGTTATAGGGTATATGGTAGGAATTCTTTTGCGTCGTCTGCTGAATGCCTAATGATATTCCAGCTTCTACGATGATCTTCTGTGTATGACATCTCATCCCTACCCGTGTCACATACGTATAGGAATACTTTCTAAATATAATGTATTTTTCGTAATAAAATGTATTGTGGTCATGATATACTTATATTATAAAATGACTTATTGACTATGAAAATATAAAATGGTTGCATAATGAGGTTGTATTAACTGATTGATCGTATAGTAGTATGTGAATCAATCACGTTGAACGGGTGTATAGTTTGAGTAATCCTAACATCTTGTAGCCTAAATAGAATATTGCATCAATCTTCTGATAATACTATTAAAAATTAATTTACATGATTCGAAAATAAAAATTGCCTTGATGTCCTAGTAAGTTTCTGTTAATTAGTGTAAAATGGGTAAGTAAAAAAGATTGAATGAATCGATTATGCTTTATTATCTGTTCTAATGAATTGAATGCACCAGGTGAGGGCGGCGAGTAATACGGGTCTAATATATAGTACCGTAAGTGGTATGTACATTTTACTGTGTAGTTGACGGTATGGCTTAACAGACGTATACGTTGGTTCGATAGTTTAGGTTTGGTGGAATCAAAATTTAAATTTATTTATAATGGAAATTTAAAATTATTTAATTATAATGGCAAAAAAATACTCTAACAAATATATGACCTATCTCACGGGATACGGTGGCGAGTATTGTTTAGAAGTTGCGATTGGTACATCAATTTGTCTAAATTTTGGGACTCCTAACGGAGGGAAGAAATCACTTCACAATATTGTTGTTTTAGTCACAAGTTTTTACAATATGAGAGAAATTGGAAAATATCCCGCTAAAATTTGTTAATTTAATAAGTGGTTGGGAAGATGGTACTTTACCTAAAGAGTTAATGGTTGTAAAAGTAGAATATATGACATTGTACAAAAGTGGTTGGAACCAACAAATGCTTTTCCAGGTTACCAATGCTTATGTGGGTAGAACTTAAACTACTTGTAGTGTTCAAATAAAGGGAAACAGCTCTGTGGTGAGCTTATTGTGCCTGTGTGCTATGTGAATCAATCACGTTGAACAGGGTGTATCTTTTGAGTAATCCTAACGTGTTGTAGCCTAAATAGAATATTGCATTAGTTTTCTGATAATACTATTAAAAATTAATTTACATGATGCGAAAATGGTGCGATTCTTAAAAATGTGTTTTCTTGCTTTGTTAGCTACTCGAACCTGAAAATGGTCTAAAAGTATCGACAGTTGGGTAGTGTGATTCGTATTTAATTAGCAAAGTAAAACAACAATAAGATGAGGTTACACCATTCTGAGGTGTTTGTATCATTGTAAACAATCTTTAGAGATGCACAAGCAAAGAGAACAAAGTAGAGTAAAATGAGGATGATGGTATGGGGAATAAGCAACTTTACTAAAAAAAATACCCCTCCTTAAAATGGATAGATTATTTTTTCCCATTTGGGAATCATACGATCCAAAAGATGGGTCTGTATGTGTAAATTGCAGGGGTGTGAACAAAAATTTATTGCTCAAGAACCTAAGCCTTTTTTGAAAAAAATAAGACAACCCTTTAATCTCCAAAACGGGTTATGCGACACCCGCATTTGATCCAACTTACCAAAACACGGGGGTTGTGCCGACCCGCACCAGTACCCGCAGTTTATAAGCGAAGATTTAACCCTAATCTGCGCCATTTGAACTACTCAGGTTGTTACTCTCTCTCTCTCTCTCAATTTGTTGGTGTATAATATGAAATTGTGTGGTGTAATTACAAAAAAAAGTAAGTCCAGAATGTAAGAAAAAATGGACCCAATTGTTGTTGTTTGTTTCAGGTCCCGTGCACTTAAACCAGATCCAATACTGACCCGGTCCAATGTTAACCTCTAACCCTAACAACAATTCGCCTCAGTTGTAAATCTCTTTCTCTCTCTATTCTTTCTTTCCTTTTCTTTTTGTCTCTGCCTTCTCTCTAAAAGACGAACCCTAATCTTCTTCTTTTTCTAAATTGCAGGTACCACGTTTCTGCTGCGGACAATCAGAAGCAACAAGATGAAGATGAGAAGTGGTAGCTGGCGTTCGTGTAAGGTCCACCCTACTCTCATCCTCTCTTCTCCTCATCAACCCTAATAACCTTAATCTCGCTCTCTCCCTTTCTCACCGAACGGGAAGTTCCCCTTTCAAGAAACGGAGGTGAGAGATATGAAGAAAGAAAACGAGAGAGAGAAAGGTGATCTGCGGCGTGGTTATTGTTCGAGCCGAGTTTGCTTCGCGACGGAAAGGGTGATCTCACGGTGGTTATAGTGGTGGTTCTGGGTCAGCGATGGTTTGGTGGTTGTTTGGAGGGTGGTTCTGGGTGAAGGGTGGGGTGTGCCGTGGTTCGGTTATGTGGAGAAGGGGGAACGAAACTGAAGGGCGAGAGACGGTTTTGAGTGGTTGACGGTGGTGGTTGCGGCGGCGACCACCGTGAACGGTTGCCGGAGTTGAGGTTTGGTTCCTTCCTCCCTCTCACTCATTTTTTTGCTTTTTTTGTTTCCCCTCTACTGTTTCTGTCCTAAAGAAATCACTCTCAGGAGCTTCTTTTTTTTTGTTTTTAAAATTTTCCTATTTTCGATCAAAGCTCTGTTTCCGTTTTGAAAAAAATGGTACATGTATACATTGAGAGGAAAAAAAAACTTTGTTCAAGCATGCAGTCATGCAGAATGATTCTTTTTCTGAAAACTATAAAAATCATTTACAACATGAATAGCTAGCAAGTAAAGACGGTACATGAAAATGATTCTTTTATTGATTAGTTTGACTAAACATATGCGCCAGAGGTAGCTCTGTTACTCTTGATTCTTCTGATTTTCTTTTACTTTATGTAAATCATAATACCTTTTTGGTTGGTGATTTAACAGGTTTCTATGTTCTAGGGTTTGAATCGGAAGTTTGAACAAGAAAAGGTATTTAGCAAAAACTTGGTTCGATTGACCCTTTTTCCTTTTGAATCAGGAAACCCTAATTTCGAATCTCTGAACTTCTTGTTTCCTTATGTTGTATGAACTGAATGATGATGAACGAAGCTTTCTATACATGAATCTGTGGTTGAATGATGAACGAATACACCAAGAACACGAACGAAAGGTAAAATCACTCGGTCAGTGATTTAGTTATGTCTTTCGTTTTAGTACAGATCCTAATATTTATTTTTGTATGTGTGCTAAACTGAGCGTTGAACCTGTTGAAGGACTTCACCACTTGTGAAGACACTATCAGATCCGTTACTGCAGGTAACACACCTCTCAACTCCTGTTATTCTCTCAATTTCTTTCTTTCGTCACTGTATGTAAACAGAACCCTAACTTGGCTTGTTTGTGATCTTTGTGAGGTATGCCTAACCGTGAACCTGTATGGAACAATATGAAGAAATCTAAGAAAAACTCCACTCAGTCAAAGAGAATATAAGAATATTAGAGGTAAAATTTTATGAAAAGTAAACTGTGAATAGTTATATTTCATTCAATGTATTTAATTTGGGAAGATATCTGTTTTTTGTTCAATTTTATACATCACAAAATGCTTCATATTCATAGCGTTCATACACAAAATGCTTTTGTAAAATGTTTACTATACAATAAAATACTGCAGGCTTACTGAAGAAATTAACCTTTTTTGGTTATATTTTGTATATGAACATGTTTACATCCACAACATGCATCATCATCGATATCTGGTTTTTGTTCAATTTTATACATCACAAAATGCTTCATATTCATATAGCGTTTTATTGATAGGAAAAGAAAACCAATATAGATAGGAAAAATAGAAGCTTTACCTTTGAAGAAGATGAAGGTAGAGTGTAATGCTTGAAAAACTGAAACTTTTTTAAGAAAGCCAATGAGATTGAAGTATTTAGAAATACACCTAACCACAATTATGAAGACATGATAAACTCTAAATAAGTGCATTTTTTAGAGATATTTTTGAGCCATTTTGAGAGTAGTTATTACGAATTAAATAAATAAGTGACTCACTTTACTCTTTATTTTTGCAGAAAATATAAAGTCCTAAATAATGCATATATATATATATATATATATATATATATATATATATATATATATATGGCAAAAGAAATGAAATGCATGCAAAGCAAAAAAAAGAAACAATATGTAAAGGAAGGTCCAATGGCCCAATTGTTGGAATTGAAAGTGAAGCGTGAAGCCCATGATGGAATTGAAGATAAACCTAAGGGCAATATAAAAAGGAAGTATTCAATTGAAAAAGAAAAACTGGGGCGTGAAAGAAAAAGGCTGCCGCACAAAGATATATTTGGATAATTAAAAAGAGAGGAACAGTGGAACGAGGAGAATTGACGCATCAGGAACAGAAGCCGCGGCACAACAGTACCGCCGGCAACGGATAGGAGAGGTTTTTGGGTACCGTTTTTGACACCGTGAGAGAGCTCTGGAGCAGAAAAATGAGACTAAAATTTCAGGATCAGAAATTTCTCTATTCCGGGTTATTTTTATCTCTGTAATTTATGACTCCTAATTTTATTTTATTGTTCTCGAACACTATGGATAGTTAAATCCTCTTCTAGGGTCTTAGGTGGATCTTGCATGTTTAGAGACCTTTTTATGTTCTAATTTCTGGTTTGAATCCCTATTTTTATTTTAATTAATATTGTCCTATTGTTTTTATCACATGATTAGGATTAGCTACCATTTGCATGTTTATAATCAATTAGTTGATCAGCGACTGTACTGCAATTAGTTGGTGGACCTATAGGATAATTGGGGCTATAATTAGGGCATGACCAAACCATAATTTAGTCTTCCAATCATTCAACCTTTTTGCTCTTTATGCTTTTCCTGAATTTAAATTCTTGCATGACCAAACAAGGGTTAATTTAGGAAAAAGAATATTAATCACGAATGACCAAACGGATTAATAGCTTTAGTAAAGGGATTGGTAATTAGATAAAATAAAGGAATTCAAGTAGGAATTAGACATAGGGGAATCGAAGCTTGCAAGTGAAACCGTCACCCTAGACCTCTCTCCATCGATTAAATCTAGTATTTTAATTCTTGTTATTTATTTCTTTTTATTTGTTTTCATTACAACTAAATCATTTGTTCGTCTAAACAATAGATAATCTTGACTAGTTTGGTACTTGTTAATCCCGGTGGATACGATAATCTTTTATACTACTTCTGCGAAAGAGTACACTTGCTCTAAGTGTGTTTTTAACGCAACAAGTTTTTGGCGCCGTTGCCGGAGATTAATTTAGCAATATTAAACGAAAAAGATTTTTATTGCTTTAGACATTTTTTTATGCACTAGTTTTATTTTATTTTTTTTATCTTATTGAAAAAAAAATACAAAAAACAAGGCTGCTAATACTTTCCCAAGAGACCGCTGCAGTTCACCTTTTTTGCAGATAAAAGTTTAAATCATGGTTAAGACAATTGGAGATTATATTAGAGATGCAGAGGCACAAAGGAATTTAGAGAAGTCATATTGGTATATGTCTCAATGTCAGATGCAAATTTCTCCTCCTCCTTATGAACCTTATTCAGACTATTGGGATGACAATGAGCCACCTCCTTATTCCTCCCACTGGGATAATTATGAGTCACTACAACTGCAAAGGCAAGAGGAGGAAAAGTCGGATGTCAATGAGGTCTTGGCCAAATTTATGCAGCAGACACATGAAAATTTTGAAAGCCTCAATGGTCAAATCTCAAGTCTCATTGCTTTGTTATCTCAAGAGGCCCAAGAAACTCCTTCACAAACTAAGTCGACCCAAAATAAAGAAGCTGAGCAATACAAAAAAAGTATTCCTACGAGAGATGAAGTTGTCTCCATGGAATATAATTTGGAGGAAGAAGCTCTCAAGAAAGATGAGGAGACTATTACTGAAGGGAGTCAAATCAAAATAGTAGCTCCTACTGAATGGAGTCATATTGAAACAAAAGATCCTATTAATGATAGCGGTTGTGAGGAGAATGAGAAAGATCCGTTGGTTCTTGAATTGAAGAAAGAGGAGAAAGCCCAAATTTTTGGGCAAATTGTTTTATCCATTGGTGATGCTGTGATTGAGGTTCACCGAGGAAAGGTAACTTTAATGAGTGGAAAAGAAGATGATGTTATAAAAGCTTTAAACTCTAGTGAAAATTTCTCTCTTTTTACTTCTCCCTATTTTGATGAGTATGTGGTTGAAACTAACGAATTTGGTGATTTAAAGATGCAGGACCTTTTGGAAAAAAAATCATATTTTGCAGGATCCTAGCATAGTGGTGGATGGAAATAAAATAAAAATTTCACCATCCTTTGAAGTTCATCCACCACGTGGAAAAAGAAAGAACAATGTGAACCACATGGTTAGAAAGTTAAGAAGGTGTAGTGCGTTAGATGTAAAATTTGCTCTTGGAGAGCCCCCAGATTGTAATACCCTAATTTTGTCCTATCCAAAAATAAGAAATTTTATTTATTTTTAATAAAAATAATTATTTTCTTTTTCATGTCGTGTATTATTCTATTTTAGTTGCCACAAGTTTTTAACAAAAATATTTTATTAGAAGTGAAGAAAAAATATAAGCAAAGGAGGAAATGGAGGGGGGCGGTTTTAAAAAAAAAAAAGGTGCTGTCGTGGATTGGGCCATCAGAAACCCAACCCAGCAAAAATGGCTAGCCCAATTCGCATGACCCAACCCAACAAAAAAAAACCTAACCCATAACCCAACTCACTCCTCCACCAAAACCCTAATTCTCCCCACCAAAACCTAGTCAAATTCGGCCACCCCCCTTACCCTAAAAACCATCCACATTCAATCCCCCCTTTCCCTAAAATTTGGTCACATTCACTCACCTTTCCCCTCCTTGATTTTTGACCCACTCCCCCTTTTTCCTCCTTGGAAATCTCTTTTTTTTCTTTCCCACACTCCACCTTTCCTCTTTTCTCTCAACTCCCCACTTCCCCACACTCCATTTCCCAATCTCACGCTTCCTTTCTCTCTTTCTTCCACTCACACTCAACCCTTCCCTTCTCTCTCTCTCTCCACTCCCTACGACCCCCCATCTCTCTTTCCTCTCACACACTCATTTTTTTTCTCTTCCCTCACATCACTCTCACACAACTCACGCATACCTTCCCCATTCCCTCACACATCCATCATTTCTCTTCTCTCACCAAAACACAACATCATCAACCATCTCCTCTGCCATGCCCATACCCCTCACACAAACCATCATAACCCCTCCTCTCACAAACCTTCATCAACCATCACGAAATCTCTACATCTCTCCATCATATCAAGTTTTCTTTTTTCTTCTCAAGTCAAAAAGAAAAAGAGAAAAACACTGTACAAGGCATGGAAACAGTCAGAAGACAAAAGCACTTTTTTTTTTCTGTATAAATGCAAGCCACAACCATGAAGCAAGGGACGAATTTTTTTTAGAGAAAGGAAGAAGAAGAGAAGATTTTCGAAAAAAAGAGGAAAAGAAGGAGAGTCTAGGTTTTGTTTAGAAAAGAGAGTTTGAGAGTTTTATTTACTGTTATTCTTTTTCTTCTCTTTCACAAATTTTTTTTAGTTTCAAATTCTATTGTATTGAGGAAATCCGAAGAAGAAAACTTCTCCTTCAACATTTCCGGATTTTTTGTTTAAGGTATTGTAATGTAATATTTTATTTAATTATTGCTGATTTATTTTTTTAGTAGCTGTATTTTTATTCATGTAAATATTGTTGCTGTTTTTTTATTTTATTTTTAATATTGTTGCTGTTTTTTTTTATTTTTGTTGCTGTAAATTCGTAAGCTCCTTTTTTACATATATTATTGTTGCTGTTTTTTTTTATGTAAATATTGTTGTTGCTTTTTATTTTATTTTTAATATTATTGCTGTTTTTTTTTATTAAATGTTGCTGTTTTTCCTATTAAAAATGTTGCTGTTTTTTTTATTAAATTGTTGCTGTATTTTTTGTTATTTTGCTGTATTTTCGGATTAAAATAAAATATTAAAAAAAATATTTTTTTTTTAAAAATAAATGTTGCTGTTTTTCTATTAAAAAAGTGTTGCTGTTTTTTTATTTAAATGTTGTTATATTTTATTAAATGTTGCTGTTTTTTTATTAAATGTTGCTGTTTTTCTATTAAAAATGTTGCTGTTTTTTTATTAAATTGTTGCTGTATTTTTTGTTATTTTGCTGTATTTTCGGATTAAAATAAAATATTAAAAAAAAAATATTTTTTAAAAATAAATGTTGCTGTTTTTCTATTAAAAAGTGTTGCTGTTTTTTTTTTTTAAATGTTGTTATGTTTTATTAAATGTTGCTGTTTTTTTTATTAAATGTTGCTGTTTTTCTATTAAAAATGTTGCTGTTTTTTTTATTAAATTGTTGCTGTATTTTTTGTTATTTTGCTGTATTTTCGGATTAAAATAAAGTTTTTTTAAAAAAAAAATGTTTTTTTTTCCTTCCAAAATAAATGGTTACTAATACCACTACCTTCATCAAAAACAAAGGGAATAATAACAATGTTTATTTAAACAAAAAAAAACAGCAAAAGTCACCTTTTTCATAACCATGACAATTATTTCAAAAAAAAAAGGAGAATAATTCTTTATAAATTCGCAAATCTTTTTCTCACCGAATGTTTCTTTTCTAACGTAGGTAGTAATCAAACCCAAACCGTTTTTTTTGAAATAAATTAACGAACCAATCATTCAAAGAAAGGTCAAACAATCTTTTTTCTTTTAGCGTCAAACCGCTATTCGCACCCTCTACATTTTAGTAATACGGCACTCCCCGCTTTCAGCCCAACTTTTGCGCAATGGCCCAGAAACCCAAACAATGTTGTTTTGGGCTGATACTAAGCACACCCCCCATTTTCGATACAACATCCCTGTTGCTCGCACCCCCCTTTTTACTATTACCCATTCCGCTTTTATTTATACCGTAATGTTTCCAAACTGTTTTTTTTTTCTTTTCTCTTTCTTTCAAACAATCAAACTCGCACAAAAAATAGGTTGTTACTAGTGGTCACTCTGAGCCTTGCTTGTTTGACCGTTAGGACTAACCTTCCTTTTTCACAGCGGATTAGTAGCGGTGATCACTCTGAGGTTACTCGTTTGATCATCGCAAACACCCACCTAAACTTCTTTTTTTAGTTAATAAAGTACAAACATAATTCCGACTCCTTTTCATCACGCTTCCCGGTAAGCACGTTTTCAAACGAACAAGCGCTCAATCACAAACCGGGTATTTACAACAGTCACTCTGGGCTTAGCTCGTTTGACGCTGTGAATACTTTCTTTTTCGAATAAAGTCGTTAGTGGTGACCACTCTGGATTTATCTGTTTGGTCACCGTGAACGGTCTCCCGTTTTCGCAAAGTTTTCAATAAATAAAAAAAAACCAACACACAAACTTTTTTTTAACCAAGAACTACGTAGCTTTGATTTCTCCATCGCACCCGGAGATACGTAGGAGCGGGGGCCCACTCCCGTCGAGCGCAAAAAACTAAAATTTTTATTAAGTCTTCTTTTCCGTTTTTTTTTGCAAATAACAAAAAAGGGTAAATTAAAGTGTTTTCTTTAAACTATTTTTTCTACACATTAAATTAAAAGGTAACCTTTTTTAGGATGTTGCGGGGTGCTTGTACCTTCCCCGCACTTAATCGACCCCCGAACCCAAAACAAAGGTTTTTTCAATGTTTTCCTAAAAATAAATATTGATGGCGGCTCCATTGTTCAAAAGCAACGAAGGATCCCTCCTCCGGATTCTTCGGTCGCTACAGCTGGCGACTCCGCTGGGGACATTTTTTTAAGAGGGTCAAGCCTAATTTAGTTAAATGTGTAGATATTTGTTAGTTTAGTACTTTATTTACCCTTAGCCCTTCTACTCGCATGTCTATTTTATTTATCTATTTATTTGCTCTATTGAACCTTAGGGTAGAAAACCTTTGCACTATTATCTGTATTTCTTTTGCAGCACGGGTAGTTTAGGTTGCTTATATCACACACATCTATTACACTTGTTTATTGCACACACTCTTGAGCGGGGCCCTATACCCGGGTCTGAACAAAAAACCTAGGACGAGTGGAGGCGATTAGTGTCAGTCATTCTGGATTTTATCTGTCTGACTCTCACGAAAGCCTCAGCCAGAGTACGCTCTTTCGTGATATCCCACACCAGGTAGCTCGCTATCGTTGTGGGTCATATCATGAAGGAGATTTCAGCTCTGGAGACCCTTGTGAGGAAGTGATTAGAGCCGCCTGAGAGATTGATCACACAAGTAGCCCTAGACCGTAACCTGTATATAAGACCTAACCTGTTTAGGACACAAGGGTAATTCACCTACCCGCTGCATCATCGCAGATTTTTTTTTTAAAAAAAAATCATCAAGCCAAAAAAAAATCATCTATCCCCTTTTCCTTTTTACGTGTATATGATGAGACACATAGTTAATGTTTTCTCAAAGTTGAATCACCAAAAAAAAAAACTTCTTTTAACACGTGCAACATCATTCTTCGTTCATCCATCATACAGAATCATTATTTCAAAAAAAATGATAAAAGTCCTTACATGCATTCATTTCATTAAGCATACACATACATGTTCCCATTCATTCAATTGTCCATGCATCACTCATATTTCCATCCATTCATATACTCATATCATGTACTCTATCAACAGAGCGTTTCAAAAAAAAAAGAAGGCAAGCTGGTGCGTCCACATCGATATTGGACTCGTTCTCAGGCTAGAAACATGGAAGAAAATCAGGACAATCCGCCTCAAGATAACCCAGATCAAGGCAATCCACATCAGAACCTAGGCAATCAAGAGCTTAGGGCAGAAATAGATGGGATGAAAGAACAGATGGTTGAAATCTTAAAGGTTTTACAAGCTTTGAGGGGCAAAGACACAAGTGAAGATGTCTCCGCTGGGAATACGGAAAATCAAGTTACCAACCCTCCTCCTCCCAATGGACTCGGGATCCCGCATACAGTGCCCCCCACTGGGACTAATGATCAGGGTTACATATGGCCTCCTTACGGACTTCCACAAGGTTACACACCTCCGACAGTCAATGCTAGTCCAGAAGACGGTCCCTCAGGAGTCGCGTGCCAACAACAGCCTACACCAACGGATCACGATTCGGGGGCACCACAAGTTCAAAACCCGAACCCCGTTGTCATACCGCAAGAACTCCCACTTGGCTGCCCTCCACCGCCGATAGTTGACGTTCAAGCTCAAGGTTCCAACCTTAGGAATCCCACTCATTCACATACCCCAAATGTGAACCCAGCCATAGTTCCGATGATCCATCCTTACTATGGTATGAGTGGGCTCCCTCACGATCACTCTATGGAGAACCCTCAAGCCAAAGACAAACTACAAATGCTTGAGGAAAGGTTGAGAGCAGTTGAAGGATCCAATATTAGGGCAACCGGCGCTTACGACTTATGTCTCGTCCCTAATGTAGTCATTCCTCCCAAGTTCAGGGTGCCAGATTTTGATAAATACATGGGTGTAACCTGTCCTGCTAGCCATCTGACCATGTATTGTAGAAAAATGGCTGCCTTTGCACATGATGATAAATTGCTCATTCACTACTTCCAGGACAGTCTAGCTGGGGCAGTCTCAAGATGGTACATGCAGTTGGAACGCAACCACATTCGATGTTGGAAAGATATGGCCGATGCTTTCCTCAAGCAATATAAATACAACATCGACATAGCTCCCGATAGAGCACAGTTGCAGAATATGGTGAAAAAAAACCATGAATCATTCAGGGAGTACGCCCAACGTTGGAGAGGACTAGCAGCGCAGGTGGCACCACCTTTACTGGAAAAGGAGATGGTATCCATGTTCAGGGACACTTTGCAGTCACCCTTCTATGACAGGTTGATTGGGAGTGTATCCTCTAACTTCTCAGACATGGTCACCATAGGGGAAAGGTTAGAAAGCGGAATGAGAAACGGGAAAATTACTCACGTTTCAACCGAAAACAATGAAGGGGAAACCAATTCCATAACAGGACCAGGGAAAGCCTCTTACGCTTCCAAAAACCGTCCCCAAGCCCTGCACTTCTCTACCCAAACCAGTAGAATCCATGGGCCACCAAACTATCCAGAAAGGAAACATGTACCGTTTGATCCAATTCCCGTATCCTACTCAGACATGTTCAACCACCTCACCAGTCACAACTTAATCTCTCCCCGCCCGATGAGACCTATTGAACCTCCTTTCCCGAGGGGCTACGACCCAAATGCCACATGCGATTTTCACGCAGGCGCAATTGGGCATTCAGTGGAAAACTGCAAGGCGCTGAGACATGTGATTCAGGATCTGATCGAATCCAAATGGTTGAACTTCAATGAAGGCAATAACCCTTTCTAGGGGGATGAAGAGTCATTTGTCAATGCTATTGAAGGCGTTCAAAATGCTAGAGAGGACATCATCATCCTTGTGCGCCGTTATCCTGCATCTGAAGCACTTATGAATTGGGGAACCGTCGATTTTCTTGTGATTTTCAGTTCAAAGTAATTTTCTTGTAATGCAATCCTATGGATCTGCCCAAGGCCTTAGGACATTTCAATAAGGGCACACATGTTTCTTTTCAGTATCAATATTAATAAAATAGCATTTTGAATTCTCCCATAAACTTCTTCGCTCATTCGCTCGATTCGCTTCTTCTTCCATCCTTTTTCAATTTCTACTAATGCAGATCTAAATAAGTTGTCCTTGAAAATAACAACATCGTTGACTCATAACTTCGATCAGCCCAAACTAAGGAAGATGTAGAAGATAACTAAGAAAACTCCTCCAGAGGTAATGAGAATAATGAAGCAGGAGGATGAAGTGGTCCAGCTTCTCGTGGAATCAAGTGAGATGATTAACTTGGGAACGAGAGAAAGCAAAAAGATGTTAGAATGAACATCACACCAAAAGGGCAGTGAATCAAGAAAATTCACTCGCATTACTTTGTCTGACACAAGATACCCACCGGTGTAAGAAAATCAGTGATTGTCAATAAATTTGGTCTGTCGTTACAACCTTCCAAGTAAGATCATCGCGAACAGTGGGGAAAGGTTTGTGTGGAGACCCCAAGTCGAGCATCATAACCCCTCCCCGTACCACCCAAAAATGAATGAGACAGTTGCGGCGACAAACAAAGAATATCAGAGATGATAGTAACCTTCAAATGCTCCTTTTTACCTTACATGGAGACCAGACCTTGTTTCACACTTCAACAGGGGCAACCCCGTGCGATGGAAGCAGCACTTCCATTAAACCTTATCAAACAAAAGGATGGTTGTTTTGTGTCATATCAGAAAGGAGCAAAGGAAGATTAACAGAAAAGGGTTCGTCCCCGACAATTTCAAGGAGACTTGGTGCCCAAGAAAATCATACCCATCCAAAAGGATCCCCGTGGAAGATGGACCCTGAGCTATGAAGGACCTTATGCAGTAAAGAAATCATTCTCTGGAGGGGCCCTAACCCCCATGAAAATAGAGGGCGAAGACGTCCCACTCCCGATGAATTCTGATGCGGTCAAATACTATGCCCAAAAACGCATATAAAGATAAAAAAAATGAGCCAAGAGAAACAAGCTCGCTAGGCTGAAAACCCGAAAGGGCGGCCTAGGCAAAAATTAGAGCGGCCCGGTGGATTGAAAACCCAAAGGGGCAATCCAGGCAAAAATTAGGGTCAGGAAGTTGGACTAAATAAATGTTTAGGCAATCAACAAAAGCCGGATAATGAGTGGATCAAGGTCATGAATATGAGCGGCCAACATTGTTACTTCAAGGACACTAACTACCCAAAGATCTGCCTAGTATTTTTGCCTTTTCGTTTCTTTCAAAATTCTTAATATACTCTCAAGCCAGTGTCCCTTTCGCACACTCGGCTCCAGTCTTAATGTCAAACACTTTCCCTTTTTCTTTATTTTCCCTTGTTTTTGAAATGACATTTTATGGTAGTTGATATTGAATTGTGAAACATGTGCATGACTAAAAGCATTACAGAGTATTACGAAATTTCTAAAGGTCACATAATGGAGGCGATCTCTCATAAATAAAATTGCAAAAAAGATAAATACATACAAGATCACTTCAAAAGGCGAATGATAACAATAGGCCGCACTTCAATAGCACTACTTTGGGCAACTCCCGTATCTTACGTCGAAAGTCCTGCGAGTTGATCAACAAGAAGGGGCAAGAAAGAGCAAAAGAGCAAGAGCAAAAGAGCAAGAGCAAAAGAGCAAAAGAGCAAAGCGAAAGAGACAAGAAAGAGCAAAAGAGCAAGAGCAAAAGAGCAAAAATGGTCAAAAAAAAAAAAGAAAAGAAACAACAAAAAAAAAAGAGGAAAAAAACAAAAGTCATCCATTACATTTCATTCATCATTCCACTCAAAACCAATCATCACACATGCATACAATTACATGCATGTCATATACATAGCATCTGCTGTTTTTCAACTTTAAGTGTCGGTCCTTCCAGTTTTTAAAAGTCGACGCGACGAGCATCGATCCTACAATGTTAACACCAAGTCTAGCAGAGATCCCTCAGACCAACAACGGTCCTTCAATCCAGATCGCATGTCGCGTTATCGAGCAACCGACCGATCAACCGACCCCAGGTCCTTCAGTTCAGTTTGAATCAACACGTCCTTCAAACTCTACCCTCAGATCACTACGTCGACACTGAGCACGACGGATCATCCGACCCCAGGTCCTTCAGGTCAATTCGAATTAACACGTCCAAGCAACGACTTCGAACCATACCACCAGATCACTAAGTCGACACTGAGCGCGACGGATCGCCCGACCCCAGGTCCTTCAGACTAGCTGTCTCAGCCTAAGACTCAGTGTATGTCCTTCGCGGCCGCTCGAAAAAAGGCCACCCCACAAACAGACCGTATTACTAGTACCATAAGCTAGTTGCGCTCCTTCGGACCCATCGGTCCCTCAGGCTTAGGCATGCCCTTCAGACCCCGACGGTCCCTCAGTCGAACTCAGGTCGATGCGCCAAGCATTGATTTTGAGCTAGACCTTCAGATCCCCAGCGATCCCTTCAGAGCCCCAGTGCTCCCTATTTACTTTCTGTCTAAATCAACCCAGTTTTTCATAATTTTTTCAAAACAAAAAAAAAAAAACCAAAATACCTCAGTCTGGGCAAAATTAGCGTCTTTTTTATCTTTATTTCTATTTTCCTCGAGAAATTCGGAATCCCTCCGATTTCCTAGCAAAATATAAATGAAGAGGGGCAGCTGTAATACCCTAATTTTGTCCTATCCAAAAATAAGAAATTTTATTTATTTTTAATAAAAATAATTATTTTCTTTTTCATGTCGTGTATTATTCTATTTTAGTTGCCACAAGTTTTTAACAAAAATATTTTATTAGAAGTGAAGAAAAAATATAAGCAAAGGAGGAAATGGAGGGGGGCGGTTTTAAAAAAAAAAAGGTGCTTTCGTGGATTGGGCCATCAGAAACCCAACCCAGCAAAAATGGCTAGCCCAATTCGCATGACCCAACCCAACAAAAAAAAACCTAACCCATAACCCAACTCATTCCTCCACCAAAACCCTAATTCTCCCCACCAAAACCTAGTCAAATTCGGCCACCCCCCTTACCCTAAAAACCATCCACATTCAATCCCCCCTTTCCCTAAAATTTGGCCACATTCACTCACCTTTCCCCTCCTTGATTTTCGACCCACTCCCCCTTTTTCCTCCTTGGAAATCTCTTTTTTTTCTTTCCCACACTCCACCTTTCCTCTTTTCTCTCAACTCCCCACTTCCCCACACTCCATTTCCCAATCTCACGCTTCCTTTCTCTCTTTCTTCCACTCACACTCAACCCTTCCCTTCTCTCTCTCCCCACTCCCTACGACCCCCCATCTCTCTTTCCTCTCACACACTCATTTTTTTTTTCTCTTCCCTCACATCACTCTCACACAACTCACGCATACCTTCCCCATTCCCTCACACATCCATCATTTCTCTTCTCTCACCAAAACACAACATCATCAACCATCTCCTCTGCCATGCCCATACCCCTCACACAAACCATCATAACCCCTCCTCTCACAAACCTTCATCAACCATCACGAAATCTCTACATCTCTCCATCATATCAAGTTTTCTTTTTTCTTCTCAAGTCAAAAAGAAAAAGAGAAAAACACTGTACAAGGCATGGAAGCAGTCAGAAGACAAAAGCACTTTTTTTTTTCTGTATAAATGCAAGCCACAACCATGAAGCAAGGGACGAATTTTTTTTAGAGAAAGGAAGAAGAAGAGAAGATTTTCGAAAAAAAGAGGAAAAGAAGGAGAGTCTAGGTTTTGTTTAGAAAAGAGAGTTTGAGAGTTTTTTTTACTGTTATTCTTTTTCTTCTCTTTCACAAATTTTTTTTAGTTTCAAATTCTATTGTATTGAGGAAATCCGAAGAAGAAAACTTCTCCTTCAACATTTCCGGATTTTTTGTTTAAGGTATTGTAATGTAATATTTTATTTAATTATTGCTGATTTATTTTTTTAGTAGCTGTATTTTTATTCATGTAAATATTGTTGCTGTTTTTTTATTTTATTTTTAATATTGTTGCTGTTTTTTTTTATTTTTGTTGCTGTAAATTCGTAAGCTCCTTTTTTACATATATTATTGTTGCTGTTTTTTTTTATGTAAATATTGTTGTTGCTTTTTATTTTATTTTTAATATTATTGCTGTTTTTTTTTTATTAAATGTTGCTGTTTTTCCTATTAAAAATGTTGCTGTTTTTTTATTAAATTGTTGCTGTATTTTTTGTTATTTTGCTGTATTTTCGGATTAAAATAAAATACTAAAAAAAAATATTTTTTTTTTAAAAATAAATGTTGCTGTTTTTCTATTAAAAAAGTGTTGCTGTTTTTTTATTTAAATGTTGTTATATTTTATTAAATGTTGCTGTTTTTTTTATTAAATGTTGCTGTTTTTCTATTAAAAATGTTGCTGTTTTTTTATTAAATTGTTGCTGTATTTTTTGTTATTTTGCTGTATTTTCGGATTAAAATAAAATATTAAAAAAAAAATATTTTTTAAAAATAAATGTTGCTGTTTTTCTATTAAAAAGTGTTGCTGTTTTTTTTTTTAAATGTTGTTATGTTTTATTAAATGTTGCTGTTTTTTTTATTAAATGTTGCTGTTTTTCTATTAAAAATGTTGCTGTTTTTTTTATTAAATTGTTGCTGTATTTTTTGTTATTTTGCTGTATTTTCGGATTAAAATAAAGTTTTTTTAAAAAAAAAATGTTTTTTTTTCCTTCCAAAATAAATGGTTACTAATACCACTACCTTCATCAAAAACAAAGGGAATAATAACAATGTTTATTTAAACAAAAAAAAAAAACAGCAAAAGTCACCTTTTTCATAACCATGACAATTATTTCAAAAAAAAAAGGAGAATAATTCTTTATAAATTCGCAAATCTTTTTCTCACCGAATGTTTCTTTTCTAACGTAGGTAGTAATCAAACCCAAACCGTTTTTTTTGAAATAAATTAACGAACCAATCAGTCAAAGAAAGGTCAAACAATCTTTTTTCTTTTAGCGTCAAACCGCTATTCGCACCCTCCACATTTTAGTAATACGGCACTCCCCGCTTTCAGCCCAACTTTTGCGCAATGGCCCAAAAACCCAAACAATGTTGTTTTGGGCTGATACTAAGCACACCCCCCATTTTCGATACAACATCCCTGTTGCTCGCACCCCCCTTTTTACTATTACCCATTCCGCTTTTATTTATACCGTAATGTTTCCAAACTGTTTTTTTTTCTTTTCTCTTTCTTTCAAACAATCAAACTCGCACAAAAAATAGGTTGTTACTAGTGGTCACTCTGAGCCTTGCTTGTTTGACCGTTAGGACTAACCTTCCTTTTTCACAGCGGATTAGTAGCGGTGATCACTCTGAGGTTACTCGTTTGATCATCGCAAACACCCACCTAAACTTCTTTTTTTAGTTAATAAAGTACAAACATAATTCCGACTCCTTTTCATCACGCTTCCCGGTAAGCACGTTTTCAAACGAACAAGCGCTCAATCACAAACCGGGTATTTACAACAGTCACTCTGGGCTTAGCTCGTTTGACGCTGTGAATACTTTCTTTTTCGAATAAAGTCGTTAGTGGTGACCACTCTGGATTTATCTGTTTGGTCACCGTGAACGGTCTCCCGTTTTCGCAAAGTTTTCAATAAATAAAAAAAAAACCAACACACAAACTTTTTTTTAACCAAGAACTACGTAGCTTTGATTTCTCCATCGCACCCGGAGATACGTAGGAGCGGGGGCCCACTCCCGTCGAGCGCAAAAAACTAAAATTTTTATTAAGTCTTCTTTTCCGTTTTTTTTTGCAAATAACAAAAAAGGGTAAATTAAAGTGTTTTCTTTAAACTATTTTTTCTACACATTAAATTAAAAGGTAACCTTTTTTAGGATGTTGCGGGGTGCTTGTACCTTCCCCGCACTTAATCGACCCCCGAACCCAAAACAAAGGTTTTTTCAATGTTTTCCTAAAAATAAATATTGATGGCGGCTCCATTGTTCAAAAGCAACGAAGGATCCCTCCTCCGGATTCTTCGGTCGCTACACAGATTGAGCACCAACTATCGTCAGGCTCAGGACGTTAAACACGCGCTTCGCAGGAGGCAACCTGTGTTTTATTTTCAGTTATTTTATTTTCAATTATTTTCATTTTTTTTTGTTTTGTTTTGTTTTTAGGAATAAGCTCAGACTACAAGCTCTCTCAGGGAAGTCACTCTTACTCTCTCATTTATTTATTTTTGTGCCAATTTGATATTTTGCATTGAGGACCATGTTTTATGCTAGTGTGGGGGAGGAGAGTTTAACTTTGTCAATTCATCTCAATTAATGCATATACCCACTACATATGTTGATAGCATTTTTTCTGGCTAGTTTTGGATATAGAAACTGAAAAAAAAAATAGAGATTTTGCCTTTAGGGGATCCCATAATTAATTTACTTGACAGACTTGTGCTCAATTGTAACTGTGAGGATGTCCTTAGGAAGCTGATAATTAGCATTTGTCCTTGTTGAGTACTTCTTGTGAACTAGCTTCTAAATGTGAGATCTGAGCCTTCATAAGGGGATTGATACTAAATCATAAATTTTTACCCTTTTTCTTTCTATGAGTGTGTTTCCCAATTTGCTACATTCTAGAATTTGTCTTTTGACCATTTTAAGGCGAAAATTGATTTGCATCATGTAAAAAGATTTGGG
Source organism: Astragalus membranaceus (assembly GCA_039519185.1). Lineage (NCBI taxonomy): Eukaryota > Viridiplantae > Streptophyta > Magnoliopsida > Fabales > Fabaceae > Astragalus > Astragalus membranaceus. The sequence goes on from CM076848.1 coordinate 153,376,666, forward strand.
GAATTTAGGTATTTTTCTGGCCTTAGAGTTGTTTGTTGAATTTATCCATTAGTTACCCCCTTTGAGTCTATTTGTTATATTTTTTTTTCTTTGGTACCTAGATATAATTTTTTTTATGGTAACCATTTGAAATTAAATGTGGAGCAACTATTGAAAATTACAATTTCGTCCTATACTTTAGTTGTCTATCTTGTCTGGAAAAAAAAAGAGAGAGTGAATCATGTACTTACATTTTCCTCCAAAAAAAAAATGAAAAAAAAATATAGGAAGAAAATTTGAAAAAAAAAGGAAAGCAACAAGGAGGAAAAGGCACATCAAAAGAATAAAAGAGCCAAAGGGCAAATCCAAAAAAAAAAAAGTGACTACTCAAAAGCAAATGGCAAATCAAAAAGAGTCTACTCAATAGAAAAAGAAGAGTGAAGAATGGAAGTGAAATTAATTTGGAGTTCGGACAAAAATTGTAAAATAGATAGGAGCTCCATATTTGGTTTTAAAGGTTACTATTTGTTTCTTTTTTTTTGTTAGCCCTTTGATTATCCCTTTCTTCTTATTTCCTACCCTCCATGAATTCACCCTGGCCCCATTACAACCCATGAAACCCCATCGTTTGCATGCATGTGAACTATTTAGTGGAGATTTGGTCAAATTACAAGCTTATGGTAATGTGCATTTTGTGGAAACTTGAGTGTATATTTTCCCTAGTCCCTAAACACTTAGAGAGATTGTGAGCGAGTGCCTTTGTTCACAGAAATGTATTCTTCAGGGACTTGAGCCTCTAATTGGGCAACCTTTTGACACCTCATTTGTACTATATAATGTCTATTGTCTGTCATTGTGCTTCTAATTTTGGGTTTCTTATTTGGCTGTCTCTGTTACTTATTTGAAAAATTTAGTGAGCCAAGAAATTTGCTTGAGGACAAGCAAAAGTCAAGTGTGGGGGAGTTGATAAACTCCAAATAAGTGCATTTTTTAGAGATATTTTTGAGCCATTTTTAGAGTAGTTATTACGAATTAAATAAATAAGTGACTCACTTTACTCTTTATTTTTGCAGAAAATATAAAGTCCTAAATAATATATATATATATATATATATATATATATATATATATATATATATATATATATATATATATATATATATATATATATGGCAAAAGAAATGAAATGCATGCAAAGCAAAAAAAAGAAACAATATGTAAAGGAAGGTCCAATGGCCCAATTATTGGAATTGAAAGTGAAGCATGAAGCCCATGATGGAAATGAAGATAAACCAAAGGGCAATATAAAAAGGAATTGAAAAAGAAAAACCGGGGCGTGAAAGAAAAAGGCTGCCGCACAAAGATATATTTGGATAATTAAAAAGAGAGGAACAGTGGAACGAGGAGAATTGACGCATCAGGAACAGAAGCCGTGGCACAACAGTACCGTCGGCAACGTATAGGAGAGGTTTTTGGGTACCGTTTTCGACAACGTGAGAGAGCTCTGGAGCAGAAAAATGAGACTAAAATTTCAGGATCAGAAATTTCTCTATTTCGGGTTATTTTTATCTCTGTAATTTATGACTCCTAATTTTATTTTATTGTTCTCGAACACTATGGATAGTTAAATCCTCTTCTAGGGTCTTAGGTGGATCTTGCATGTTTAGAGACATTTTTATGTTCTAATTTCTGGTTTGAATCCCTATTTTTATTTTAATTAATATTGTCCTATTGTTTTTATCACATGATTAGGATTAGCTACCCTTTGCATGTTTATAATCAATTAGTTGATCAGCGACCGTACTGCAATTAGTTGGTGGACCTATAGGATAATTGGGGCTATAATTAGGGCATGACCAAACCATAATTTAGTCTTCCAATCATTCAACCTTTTTGCTCTTTATGCTTTTCCTGAATTTAAATTCTTGCATGACCAAACAAGGGTTAGTTTAGGAAAAAGAATATTAATCACGAATGACCAAACGGATTAATAGCTTTAGTAAAGGGATTGGTAATTAAATAAAATAAAGGAATTCAAGTAGGAATTAGACATAGGGGAATCGAAGCTTGCAAGTGAAACCGTGACCCTAGACCTCTCTCCATCGATTAAATCTAGTATTTTAATTCTTGTTATTTATTTCTTTTTATTTGTTTTCATTACAACTAAATCATTTGTTCGTCTAAACAATATATAATCTTGACTAGTTTGATACTTGTTAATTAATCCCCGTGGATACGATAATCTTTTATACTACTTCTGCGAAAGAGTACACTTGCTCTAAGTGTGTTTTTAACGCAACAAGACATATTGAACTTGTTTGATTATTTGTAGCAAATTGGTTCCAGGTTTATGTTGTAAGAGAAAAAAAGCAGAGAAAACATGTTAGCCAAGATAAGAAATATTTGAAATAAGAAGAGAGGGAGAGATAGTGAAGAAAAAAATAGAAAGACGGCTGATGGTTGGTTTACTTTACATACATTTGGGTGCACATGGATGTTTTAGTTTTTAGTTATAAGACAGCATGCATAAAGCAAAATGTATTGTAGAGAAACACTTTTTTTCAATGTATCCACCATTGTATATTCTATTCAGTTATAGTTTCATGTTTAAATTTATTCAGTTACAGCATGTTTCCATTACATTTGACAGCATGCCTAAACCTTATAAAGTTAATACTGTTCTGTACCGTGCTTCCGATCGTGAGGATCGATATTATGCAGTTGGTAGATATTTGGTCCTTGATTCTATCTTTGTCTTCAGGCTTTGAGAGGAAAGTTTTGTTCGACCCGGGATGTTCGACCTTGAGAGGCGATGTTGAGGTGTTCGATCTTGAGATGTTCGATCTTGAAGGGCGAGGTTGTACCTGCAATGATATTCCGACGCTCAAGTCAGTATTTGAGAGAATGAATGTTTGGTTAGAAAAGTGCTTACCATTAATGAGCATTAAATGGGGTATTTATAGAGTTTGGATGTGTTTGTGTTGGCGTTTTTGGGCCGTCCGATCTTGCGGGCTGATCTTGACCATTGAAGATTGGACTCTCTTGATTATAATTGGGCTTCTCATCAATTGGGCTTTTGGAGAGGGGGTGCAAATAGAAAACAGTATAATCACCATAACAGTGGTCCCCAAAGTCTGGTCGCTATGAGGAGCGATCTTGACTTTGAGGGGCGATCTTATCCGGTATCGAGCTTATGTCGGGGCTGGGGTTTTCGAGCGATGTTAACTGTCCGTCGAGCTTTCGAGCGAGGTGAATGGTTTTTCCGAACTCAGTGCTGCTTTGGAATCAGTGTATTCTTGGAATCAGTGCCATTTTTACTGTTTCTGACAAGGTGTCTCTTCGTAGTGGCGGCGCATGATGGTGACGTTTATTCTTCAGCGTGCGGATTTTAATGGACCATGGTTTGGACGTGACGCTTCGACTTCCAGGCCCAGGCCCATTGGATTCGCCTTGCTATAAATAAAGGGTCTCACCACCTCATTTGTTGCTTGTTGTTCATTTGTTTTTGATTTGCCGATCTTCGAGAGCTCTCGAGCTTCTTTAAAGTGAACGAGTTTGAAGAAATTTCGAAGTACTTTTAAGGTCGGTTTCTGAGGATCGACAACCGTTTATTTCCAGATATAATCAGCTTGCGACATAGTTCCGAGGTTAGTTTATTTTTGGTTTTTTCTTTACTTTTCTTTTCGTTTGTGCCTGGACCTCCCCCCGTCCCCTTTGATCTTAGAATGGGGGTCGTCAGGTCGGGTTCCGACTTGCTCGCGAACCCATTTTCGATCTTTAATCCTGACATTTCGTCCCCCATTCCTGTAGATTCGATCTGGCGAGGACGAAACAAACTCGGAGAGACGTCACTCAGTACCGGAAAGAGTTTACGAACGCGATGGCTTCTGGTGGTGAAATCCCTGAGGTCCGTACCGAGCCTCTTGAAGTCGCCGCCCCGGACGTGCAAGAGCACTCTGCTTCCGCCCCTGTGAGTGATAAGGCGGAAGATAATTTTGAGAGCGAGAGTTCTTCTCCTGCGACCGATGCTAATGAGCCGAATGACGATACTCCCGAGGATGCGGAGGAGGATTGCTTGGTGGATGTGATGGCTATCACTTCCGAGTCCGATGAGGAAATCCCAGTGGAGGAATCAGAGGATTCCGAGGTCGATCTTAGGTCGAGTTCCGACTCTGCCGATGAATCCGATAGAGAGGGTGTTGAAAAACAAGTTGAATCTCGCCCTAAGAGCCAACCGGGGTCCAGCCGAGCTTCTGCTGTTTCTCTGGATGGGTACTCTAGTACTGGTTGTGGGGACCTTGACGTACCGGTGCGAGAGGTCTCTCAATATGATTGGGTTTCCAGAAATATTTTGGAGATCGAATCGTTGTACCAGCACGGGTTTAATTTGGAGAGGGTCGGGAGGAAAGCTTCGGGTCACTCGAAGCGGATTTGGAGAGTTGAGGGAATGAAAAAGGGAGAGCATGTGGCTTTGTGGCCTGGAGAGCTCAAGTTCACTTTGTATCATATGCTGATAAACGAGATGAATATCCGGCCTCCTTTCACTTGGTTCGAGCAGACGGTTTTGGCGACTTTGGATGTTGCGCCTTCTCAGTTGCACCCAAACGCGTGGGCTTTTGTTCGAGCCTACGAACTCATGTGTCTTCATCTGGAGAGGCCGGTCTCGCCGTTGCTCTTTTTCCATTTGTTTGAGATCAATCGGAACAGCAGTGAAAATAAGTCTGGTCGCGAGCATGTCAGTCTTCGCTCGAGGCGAGGGGCCAAGATTTTCAAAGCCTATGCGGACTCGTTGAAGGGGAATTGGAAGGAGTTATTTTACTGGGTCGAACCGGTGACCGACGAAGCGATCGAGAGAGTGGGAAAGTTTTCAGAGGATGGTCGGACTTTGGTGTCCACCAAGTTTCCCATTGGTTGGAGTCAGGCCCATTTTGAACGATCCACCAATTCCTTTTCTGTTAGTCAGGATCGATTGAACGCTGCCGATCTTCTTACCAAGAGGATCCTGATGTTTATTTCTGAGAACATTCCGTTTTCAAAACATAAGTATCGGGGTATCCCTGCGGCTAAGATAGTTCAGGCTGGGAAGCGAAGACGAGTGCAACTTGTCTTAGGTAGTTCGTTTTTCTTGCTTTTGATTTTTGCACATCTTTGACCGTAGTTTGTATGACCGATTTATGTTTCTTTTCCAGATACCATGGCCCCAAAGAAACTTGCCGTAATGAAGGCGCTGGCGATGAGGAGTGTCGACATATCTGGAGATGTTGAGGAGGTGGGTGTTCCGCTTCCGACGTCTCCCCAGGTTGAGACTGTTGTTGGGACGGTTACTGCTGCTTCCCCGATCAACACTGTTACCCAGGAGGACCTTGCCTATGAGGCTCTGGTCGATCTTGTTTCCAGTTCTCCTCCCCCGGCTGCTCCCGACGCTGGTGCAGGGCCCTCGGCGAAAAGGGCGCGCACCGAGGCAAGTGGCGAGCAAAGGCCGGAAAAGAGGAGTAAGACCTCGAGGAGACCGAAGCATAAGAACAAGGCCGTACCTTTAGAGGAGGGTTTTTTGGAGCAAAACTATGCCCAATGGCGGGAGGATCCCGTTGGGGCGTCTGTTAAATTGTTGGCGAATTTGGCCGACGTTCATAGGATCGAAAAAGAGAAATATGAGCAAAGGGCTAAGGGTAAATAACATTGCTTTCTTACATTCATAAAAACATCTCTTTCTTCATAAACTGATTTTTCTTATTTTCGTGCTTGCAGCTTCGTTGGAGCTCGAGAAGTCAAAGAGAGTGAAGCTTGTGGAAGATGTGGCTTCAAAATCGAAAGAGCTCGCTCGAACAAAGCAAGAACTTCAGGCTCTGAAGGAAAGCCAAGGGGAGGTTGTACGTCGGGCGGAGTTCGCGGAGGATCGCGTAAAGGAGCAGGAAGAAAGGGAAAAAGTTTTGGAGGGGCAACTGGTCGAGGCTAATGAGAAGATTAAAGGTTTGGAGTTTCGTGTAGCTGGTTTGGAAGATGATTTGAAGAAAGCATCTGAGGCAAGGGTCGGTACAAGCGGCGATGCGGAGGCTCGAATTGCAGAGCTTGAAGTAGCCCTTCAGCAAAGCAGAAAAAATGCTAAAGAGGCTGCGAAGCTTGCAAACGAGGCTAGGAGGGAGGCTCGTGAAGCTGCTAACTCTGCAATTGAGCTGTATAAGGAGGGTTTTGAGTGTGCCCAGGAGCAAATTGCTTTGGTCAATCCTTCTGTGAATTTGGATCGGTCAATTATTGATGCCGACCACGAGGTTGAAGGGGGTAAGATCGTTAAGATCGATGCTCAGACGGAGAAGAAAACTGTGATTTTTCCGACCTCTACTGCCTGATGTTTTAACAGCGTTTCTTTTGCAGAAGTTCCTGGTGTATGCTTTTACTTATGTAGTTTTTCGTATAGATCCGGAACTTCTGTTGGTCTGGCTGGAGATATTTGTAACCTCTTTTGGGATATGCCTATCAGGCTTTTACGAGCTTTAATGAATGCTTTTTGAATTTCGCATGTCATGTATGTCGTTTTTTGCGAGTTTTAACGAGTGCTTTTTTAATTCTGCACGTCGCGTATGATGTAAAAACGTCGGTAAACGAGGAACTCGATTTACAGGTTCGAACCTATAGGACAGTTTACTAGGACTCGGCCCAGATTTAACTCGCCCCATAGGGGTATCGGCAGCTGTGGCCGATGGTCGTTCTTAGGACGTTTCGATCCTCGAAGACCCGGTCTCTTTGAGATAGTTTGCCAAGACTCGGCTCGGATTTAACTGTTTTCTCAAAGAGTTTGCGACCTTGGGTGGTCGCTTTTGGGGAGATCATTTAAGATCGGTCCCAGTTGATTCCCGGTGGGGGGAATTGGGTCCCTTCATTCTGTTTGATGAAAATCAAGAGTGTGTGGAGACCTGGTAAAAAACTTTTGAGAAGCATCGAAAGTGTTTGAAAGAAATGTCAAGTTTCTTTTTTGATTAATAACTTGTTTCGAGTTTACATAAGATCGGTGTAAATGATTTCTTTCTAAGGATAATAACTTTTCAGTTTTGTTGCGTTCCAAGTCCTCTCAATCTTTCTTCCTTGGAGGGTCTCCAATTTAAAGGCTCCCGTACCGGTTTTAGATAAAATTCGGTAGGGGCCTTCCCAGTTCGGGGCGAGCTTTCCTTGGGAGGCGTTTTTCTGACCGACGTCAGCTCTTCTGAGTACCAGATCGCCAGGAACGAAATCTCTGTGAACGACCTTGGTGTTGTATCTGGTTGCAACCTTTTATTTGATGATCGCTTCTCGGAGCGAGGCCTGACCTCGGATTTAATCGATGAGGTCGAGTTCTTCTCTTAAGGCTTGATCGTTATTGCTTTGTGTTTTGGGATTCGCTGTTCTCCAACTAAGTTCGCCGATCTCGACGGGGATGACTGCCTCGCTGCCGTAGGAGAGCCTAAAAGGTGTTTCCCCAGTGGAGCTTTGGGGGGTCGTCCGGTATCCCCAGAGGACGTAAGGCAATTCTTCTACCCAATTTCCTTTAGCATCGTCCAAACGTCGTTTCAGCCCGTTCAGTATTACTTTGTTTGCAGCCTCTGCTTGACCGTTGGTTTGAGGGTGCTCTACTGAAGTGAAATGGTGCTTAATTTTAAGCTCGAACATTAGTTTGCGAAATCCCGTGTCTGTGAATTGCGTCCCGTTGTCCGTTACTACTACCTCGGGGATCCCGAACCTGCTCATGATGCTTTTTTTGAAGAATTTTATGCAGTTTTTTGCAGTGATGGTCGCCAGGGGTTCCGCTTCTATCCATTTGCTGAAGTAGTCTACGGCGACGATCAAGAATTTGACTTGTCCTGGTGCCTTTGCGAAAGGTCCGAGTAAGTCCATTCCCCACCATGCGAAGGGCCATGTGGAGGATAAACTCGTGAGGTCTGTGGGGGGAGCTATGTGCACATTGGCGTGGACTTGACATTTTTTGCATTTCTTCACATGATCGCTAGCATCGCCGATCATGCTCGGCCAGTAGTAGCCGGCTCGAAGGGTTTTACGTGCTAAAGATCGAGCTCCCATGTGCTGGCCGCAGATTCCCTCATGAATTTCTGTTAATACATAGGCCGCTTCCTCTCCCTCGATGCATTTTATTAACGGGGAAGAGAGACTTCTTTTATAGAGCGTTCCGTTGATGGCTGAAAAAGCCGAGGCTCTTCTCCTTATATATTTGGCGTCGTTTCTGTCTGGGGGTTCCGTTCCTGAGACGATGTATTCTAAAATTGGGTTTATCCAGCTGTCTGTTTCTTCGAGCATGCAGATGGTCGGGTTAAACAGAGGCTCGAGAGATACACTGGGTTTGTGTAGTGTTTCTTGGATAGTCGTCCTCTGGTTACCTGGGGTTTTTGTGCTTGCGAGTTTGGCGAGGATATCAGCTCGTTGGTTTTCCGTTCTTGGGACATGAACTATCTCGCTTGTTTCAAATTTAGCTATTAGTGACTGTACCTGAAGTAGGTATTTTTGCAGGATCGGTTCTTTGGTCTCGTATTTGCTTCCGATCTGGGAGACCACCAAGAGAGAGTCGGTATGGAGTTTAATTTTTGGGACTTGGAAGTCAATTGTGCCAGGCGAAGTCCGGCGATGCAAGCCTCGTACTCTGCTTGGTTGTTCGAGGTGGGGAAACCGAATGTAAGGGAAACTTCGATGATGACCCCAGTCGGGCTTTCTAGCATAATCCCAGCGCCACTCCCTTTTGGATTTGAGGACCCATCGACGTATAGGATCCATATGTCAGATTCAGCGTTAGCAGGTGTCATCTCGGCGATGAAGTCCACCAAAACTTGCGCTTTAAGTGTAGTTCGAGCTTCATATTTGATACCGAACTCTGAGAGTTCCACGGCCCATTTGATCATTCTTCCAGCTAGATCGGGTCTGTGGAGTATCTGTCTGATTGGGTAGTTAGTTCAGAAGACTACCTGGTGAGCGACAAAATAGGCTCGAAAACGTCGAGCTGCGATAATGAGAGCTAGGGCGATTTTCTCGATTTTCTGGTAACGACTTTCAGCCCCGTGCAGAGCCTTGCTTGCGAAGTAGATGGGACTTTGCCCGGTTTCGAGCTCGCGTACTAGAACGGCAGCTAACGCCTCTTCCGAGACCGCTAGATATAAGTATAATGTTTCCCCTTCATTTGGTCGAGTTAAAATTGGAGGCTCGGAGAGAGATTTTTTCAGTTGTTTCAAAGCTTCGTCTTGCTCGGGCGTCCATTCGAAATCTCTTTCTTCTTTTTTGAGGATTTTGAAAAGTGGAAGAGATTTGAACGCTGCATTCGATATGAAACGAGATAGAGCAGCTATCATTCCATTGAGTTTTTGCACTTCTCTCTTGGACGTCGGAGTTCGCATTTCTGTGACGGATCGACATTTATCCGGGTTCGCCTCGATTCCTCGTTCTGTTAAGAAGAAACCTAAGAATTTCCCGGCTCGAACTCCGAAAGTGCATTTTTCTGGGTTTAATCTCATTCTATTCTTTCGTACCTCAGAAAAAATCGCTCTCAGATCGCTTATATGGTCGTCGTCACTTTTGCTTTTGGCGATCATATCGTCGAGGTAAACCTCTACGCTTTTACCGATCTGGTTTTGGAACACTTTGTTCATCATTCTTTGATAAGTTGCTCCGGCGTTTTTTAAACCAAAGGGCATAACACGGTACGCGAAATTTCCTCGGTCAGTGATGAAGGCGGTTTTTGCTTGATCTGGGGGAAACATGGCGATTTGGTTGTATCCGGAGTATGCGTCCATGAAGGATAACAACCGGAAACCGGAAGCGCTGTCGACCAAACGATCGATGCTGGGGACCGGAAAGGCGTCTTTTGGGCAAGCTTTATTAAGATCGGTGTAGTCGACACACATACGCCATTTTCCGTTAGATTTCTTCACCAGGACTGGGTTTGATAACCAAGTTGTGTATTTAACCTCAGAGATAAAGTTGGCTCGGATGAGGTCGTCTACTGCTAAGGCGGCAGCAATGGCTTTCTCTTTGCTTTGGGCCCGCTTTCTTTGGGCGATCCATCTTGCTTCTGGGTTTATTGCGAGTCGATGGCAGGCAACCTCGGGCGGGATCCCAGGCATGTCTTCGGCCGACCAAGCGAAGATGTCTTTGAAATCTTTAAGACATTGGGTTAATTCGATCTTGATCTTTTCTGGAAGGTCGATCCCTATTTTGATCTTCTGGGAGGTGTCTGAACCGAGCTCTATTTCGACGAACTTTCCATCAGGCTTTGGTCTTTTGATTTTTTGTTTGAGCTCTTTGGTTAGCTCGTCGACGTCTATCTGTTTTTCGACCTTCGGATCGCAGTTGATTTCTACGTTAGTGGCAGTGTTAACTTCGGTTGATCTTCCCTTTGGTATTTTGGGAGTCGACAGTTCTTCCGAAGGGGGAACCCCTTCATGCTCCGAAGCTTTTCGTTCGTTCTTAGTCCATAGGAAAAAACACCTGGAGGCCGACTCTAAGTCAGAGTTTAAAGTGATAACTCTGTCGCAAAGAGAGTGGAATTTCATCTTTAAGTGCGTGGTGGATGTAACCGCCCCGAGCCTGCCGAGGGTCGGTCTTCCTATAATGCCGTTGTATATGGATTCACAAGGCAAGACGAGGAATTTGGTTCTGACGGTTCGAACCATTGGTTCGGTTCCGTAGGTAACCATTAGCTCCAGATGCCCAAGGGGTTTCGTTCGAGATCCGTTAAAGCCGGACAAAGCCGTCCCTCTGTAAGGGGTGAGTTCCTCTTTATCGATCCCCATTTTGCTCAGAAGATCGATAAAGATGATGTCTGATGAGCTCCCCTGATCGACCAGGATTCTACGTACCTCCTTGTTGGCTATGATTGCCGATATCAAGAGAGGTACGTGTTTGTTAGCTTTTCCGTCAATAAGGTCGTTGTCACTAAAAGATAATGGAGGTCGGTTAGTCTTGACCGGGGTTGTTGACGTTGAAGCCACGCACAACAATTCCTTCCATTTTCTCTTCATGGATTTTCCCGATCCTTCATGATCGAATCCCCCAGTTATCATCATGATAACCGAGTGTTTTTTATCCAGCTCTTCGCGGTCTGGGTCGATCATTTCTTTTCCTTTTGCCCTGAGATTTTCATTTCTTTCTCTTCCGAAGTTGTCAGATCGTTCTCCCTCCCTTTTAACATAAGAAGATAGTTTTCCCCGTTTAATTAAATCTTCTATGTCATCCTTTAAGGGGTTGCAATGGTTTGTGTCATGGCCATTGCTTCTGTGGTATCGGCAGTATTTGTTGGCCTTCTGCCCAGGTCGGATAGGTAAGGACCTGGGAGGCTTGACGTCCCTGAATTCGACGTTCCAACATTCCCCTAGTAACTGGGCGTTGGAGACGTTGAGTTCGGTGTATACCTGGTGACGATTTTTCCTACCGATGTTCCAGGAGCTTTTTCGAGGGTCGACCTCGATGTGGCGTTTCGACGATTCTGCATGTAAAGACGTTTTGTCGACCTTGGAATTTTCTTCTTCGTTAATAAAGCACTGGGATAGTTCGAGGAATTCTTGAAGGGTGTTAGGTTCCCAGGTGTTGATGTGCTTTCGGAACGAGCTTCCAGGGAGCAGACCTTGGGCCATGAAGAAAATTCGAAAAGCGTCGTCTAACTGCCGAACCTGAAGAGCTTCGGTGTTGAATCGCTCTATATATTCCCTCAGGGGTTCATTTGCTTTCTGGACAATAGATGCTAGAACATTTTTGTTTTTGGGTTTGCTCTTGGAATGGGCAAAGTGCACCGAGAAGTGTTTTGCTAACTGGTCCCATGAGGAAATGGTATTCGACCTTAACGTCCGAAACCATTCGGAAGCCATTTTGTCTAGGGTCAAAGGGAATATTCGGCATTTCATTTCCATGGGTACATTTCGATACTGCATGGTCGTGTCAAATTGGTCTAGATGTCTGTTGGGGTCGCCCGTCCCGTCGTAAGTCTTCAATCCTCCAGGTGGTTTTTCGAGATACCGGGGGACCCGGAAGTTGTCGATCGACTTTGTGAAAGGACCTTTTCGCCCAGGTCGATTTGCTCGTGACAGTGGTTGGCGTCTGTGATGGACCTTTTGAATGATGTCATGGCTTCTCGATCGTCTCCGTGACGAGGTCGAGCCTTCAATTTGGCGAGCCAGAGGAGAACGGGAAACATTCCCTTGGTGGCGGCGTGGAGGAGAATGAGGATCATCTAGATCGTCGTATTGTCGAGCTGATGGAGAACGGGAATGAGCCTCGTGTTGTCGAGCCAGAGGAGAACGGGAATGAGCCTCGTGTTGTCGAGCCAGAGGAGAATGGGAAACATTCCCTCGTTGACGGCGTGCGGGGGAGCGATGAGTGAGCTTTCTCCGTGGGGGTGATCGATGAAAAAGTCTTCTTCGAGTTGGGCGTCGTTCCTCCAGTGAGCTCTGCCCGGATGATTGTTGGTCCAGGACGTTCCGACTTTGCAGTCTCGCTACTTCGGATTCGAGGTTGGCGAAACGGTTGTTTCTTTCTTCATTTACCGCTTCTTGCCGGGCCAATAGCTAAACGAGATGTTGAACCGCGTCCGTCAAGGCCGGGAGTAATTGAGGGGGAGATGGTAAGCTCGTCTCATCTGCGCCCGATTGTGCTCGGGAAGGTCCCGTGTTGGGATGTCGGCTTCGTGTTTGCGACGAATTCGTGAGTTCCTGGACGTGGCCTTCAGGAGTTCGCTGAGGGCCGAGGTCAGGTTCGGCCATGAGACTAGTCGGTATTGAGCGGTGTGTTGGTGCCATTCAATAAGTTCAAGGAGATGGTGAGAAAAATCGGGTATTGGTTACTCCCACTGTGGTCGCCAATGTTCTGTACCGTGCTTCCGATCGTGAGGATCGATATTATGCAGTTGGTAGATATTTGGTCCTTGATTCTATCTTTGTCTTCAGGCTTTGAGAGGAAAGTTTTGTTCGACCCGGGATGTTCGACCTTGAGAGGCGATGTTGAGGTGTTCGATCTTGAGATGTTCGATCTTGAAGGGCGAGGTTGTACCTGCAATGATATTCCGACGCTCAAGTCAGTATTTGAGAGAATGAATGTTTGGTTAGAAAAGTGCTTACCATTAATGAGCATTAAATGGGGTATTTATAGAGTTTGGATGTGTTTGTGTTGGCGTTTTTGGGCCGTCCGATCTTGCGGGCTGATCTTGGCCATTGAAGATTGGACTCTCTTGATTATAATTGGGCTTCTCATCAATTGGGCTTTTGGAGAGGGGGTGCAAATAGAAAATAGTATAATCACCATAACAAATACTATGTGTAAAGTTAATACCTTCAAATCCAATTGACAGCATCTTTATAAAGATTAGTTGCTGTGAAGAAGACATAGTTGCTGCGAAGAAGAAAGAACAAGGTCTCAAATCCAATACTACTTCACGCAAGCAAGAGAGATGAGTCATGATGAACTGATGCTGAAGCAACCAAGAAAGATGAATGGTGATGAATTGATGATGAAGCAAACAAGCAAGAAACAAGAAAGATTAGTTGTTAAGAAGAAATAGTTGGCTGCCTTGCTTTTCTTTACACTTGGTGCGTTCTCTTCACATTTCATTTTCTTGCTCATTGGATTTGTTCCTTTAATTTCTTAAGCTGTGTGTCTTTTCTTGCCTCCTATGGTGCTTTCTTTCTTTTGTATCATGTTCTTAATCTCTCTTCTGACACTTGTTTTGTACAGGATTGTGGAGGGAACACCATTATTTTTGATTTTCAAAATACCCCACACTGGAGGGAATACAAAGAGTTTGGATTGAGAGGGGACATGAGAGAAAGGGGATTGTGAGGGAACGAGTTTGCAATGGGAAAACAACAACTTTGTCAAAGTAGGTGGGAAATTTTGGAGGTGCAACAGTGTCAAAGTCAGACTTTTTGGAGGTGCAATAATGGGAAAACAACAACTTTGTCAAATCAGGAGACTTTTTGGAGATGCTATTGAATTATTTGCGCAGCCCCCAACATTACATATCCCCTTTCACATTGTTTTAGTAGGAAAGCTAGTGTGTTCACATTGTTTTAGTCAAAGTTTTTAAGATACATGAATGTTTGTAACTACAGTACCATAAAAAGAGTTGCTGAGAATTGTTTGCTGTAGCACGTAGTAGTCTGCATGGTTTCTGCTTTTGGCGCCTAATTGCATGAAGTATTCCCGCTTTTATGTCTAATTCACGTAAAAGTGAATAAAAAATTGCATGGCACTGTGGGTATGGCTTCTAGGATTAATAGGAAGAGATTTGGAGTGGCGCTAGTCCTTTCCTGAAGCCTTTATACAGGATTATGATCCTATTTACCTAAGGTGTGGTGGCATTCCCCAAGATAGAGGACCTGGGCCCTTTAGATTGAAGCTGCTTGGATAGCTCATGAAGATTATGCTAAGGTGGTTGAGAAGGCTTGGGGTAGCAGCAATAATGATCCTATTTACAAGCTTAAAAGTGTTCGAGAGGATTCCATTGTGTTCAATAAAGAAACATTCGGTAACATCAGAAAAAGGAAACAACATATAGAGAATAGATTGAAAGGAATCCAAATTCCTCTTGAAAGAGTTGACTCTTCTCAACTAATCCTATTGCAACAACAACTTCAACATGACTATGATGCCATCCTATACTAGGAAGAGATTCTGTGGTACCAGAAGTCAAAGGAGAATTGGATTTAGCTTGGTGATAAAAACAACAAATACTTCCATGCTCAAACTATCATCAGAAGAAAGAGAAATAAAATTCATGGGCTGCATCTCCCTAATGGGGTTTGGTGCACTAAAGATACAGGCGTTTGCTTTTCCCACACCCCCTCCTACTCGAAACACACCCCATAAGGGTGTGAAATGACCAAAAGGTCAGGCCAAACCTCTTTTTTTTTTCACGAATTTTCACCTGTTCGAACACGGGCCTTCGAACATGTTCGCACGAGGCCATTCGCGTGTGTTAAATATGGGGACACACCCTCTTGGGTGTTTTTCACCTGTTCGAATGGGGTCATGCGAATAGGTTCGCATGATGCTGTTCGAACCAGTGTTGCAGAGCGACAGATATTGGACGTCTCAGATTCCACCGACAGTTTTGATCAACGGCTTACAATCAGTCAAATGTGTGTCAGATAAAGGAGTGGATGTCAATCCCTTTGGAAAATGTGTCTGAACGGATAGAATTTAAACCGCCACGATGCCTCACCATATCTGAAACAACAACCATTAAACCAATTAAGCAACATAACCAGCAAAATAACAAACAATACTGTCACACCTGTTCGAACAGCATCATTCGCACCTGTTCGAACATAATCATTCGCACCTGTTCGAACAACCCCATTCGAACAGGTGTTCGCATGGCCTCATTCGAACGGTGTTCGCAAGACCTCATTCGAACACCTTCGTTTTCACGTGTTCGCATGAGGTCATGCGAACACAGCAGATGCACAGAAAAAAAAACCCAAATGTACAGAAGGGAGAGAGGGTTACCTGAATGAAAATGGAACGGTTAGAGAGAGTGAGAGGAGGCGAACAAAACCCAGGTGGTCTTGAGGGTGTTTGTGGAGAAGATTGAGTGGGAGATTGGGTGAGATTGAGTGAGTTGTGAGAAGTTGAGTGAGAGGGAGAGTGAAAGAGATAGGGTTCGAATGAGAGGAGAGTGAAAGGGAAAGTGAGAGGAGTGAGGGGTGTGAGGGTGTGAGTGTGTGTTTTTTTTTTAAGTTGAGGGTATTTTAGGGTTTTTAGAAGTTAGGGGGTGTGAAAGAGTAGGAGGGGGTATTTTAGGGTATTCTACCCATATTTTTTGAGGCTCATAGTTCTTTCTTTAGTTGCTTGAGCCTTCGGTCGGCCCTAAAGTAGGGAACAAAACCTAACAACCAATTCACCGGACAACATAAAAGTCAACACATTTTATAACTAGTAGCTTTTCAAAAACATGATTGTAAAATCTTTATTAATATTATTTTTGGTAAACCAAGACATCGGTAACACTCAAAGTAATTTTTAATTACTTTGATTGCTAAGTGTTTTTTTTAAATGTTGTGATTGTTTTACTCAAGGTGTTGTGTTGTAAATTTTTAATTACTTTGGATATTATTGATTGTTATTTGAATGCTTTGATATGAGATTTAATTTCTTGATTGATTTGGTGTGACACTTGAGCACATTGTGTGTTGATATTGATAAATAAATGTGGTTGTGTATGATCGGAAAAATAGGGGGTACGATTAGAAATCTTAGTGAGCCTACGAATTGTGAGCTTAGAACAAATACAGCCCATTAGATAGAGCCCAAATGAGAAACATTCAGCTGAACTCCATAAAACAACAGCTTCCCTCCTTATTTCTCTAAAGTTTTGAGAAGTCTTTTGTTCTTGAGAGCAAGGAGGGAGGGAGGGAGGGAGGGAGGGAGAGAGAGAGAGAGAGCTCATGAGAAGTTCAATACCATTGTCTTGATTTTCAAACACCATCACTCATTATTCCTCCTCTTCCACAAAATTCAAGTCCCACATTCTCTAGAGAGGAAAGAATAATCTGAATTTCATAACTACCATTTCATCTCCTCTTCTACCATCTTTGAGTGCATGTTAGCTAGGAAGCTTGAATGGGAACCTTAGTGGATTGCATGTTAGTTTGGAAGTTGGATTTGGATACTTTGGGAGCTACATTGTTGATTAAAGGGTCAAAGAAGAGGGTTTAAGGTCTAGTGTTGATTTTGGGATTCTAGGAGCTTGTGGTGTCTTTAGAAGTCAAACTCTTGCTTGCTTTTGGTTTGTGCAACTGAAAGAAGGTCAGTTCTTTACCCTATTTGTTTAATGTCAAATGATAAATTCTGATCTTAGGTTGTTGGAGGAATAATTTGATTAATGCATGTGCAATTTGGACTGTTTTGTATGTTGGATTTGTGTTCATGTTTGTGAATAAACAAGCTTTTAAACTACCTTTATGTGTTCATAATTTCAAAGTTCATGTGGTGTTTGCTTTGATGATTTGATGACTTTGATTTAAATGTTCAAGTTAAATCTTACAAACTCGAGTTAAAGTGTTGCTTGAAGTTTTGGCTGGAAATGTTATTATGGATCATTATTCAAGTTTGACGTTGTTCCTTAATCATGTGGTAGAACTTGTTGGGGATAAACACGTAAAATGGTGAAGAAAAGGAAGTGGCGGCGCTAAGGACAAGAGGAATAATTAGGACAATATAATATTAGGTAAAAGCTGCACTGAATTTCATAAAAGTAGGGTTCTAAATTACATGCTACTGACGTCTATATTTATATACAATGAAACAGGCCCAGGCCCATAATTTCGACTAGCCCATTCGACTGGCCCATTTCGACTAGGTTTCTAACTACACCTACTATAATTACAAGTAATAGAATTACAAGGCATATCTCAATATTCCCTCCTAATTCACATTGCTGAGCGACATCATTCCAAGCATTATTCTCAGTTCTTCGAATCTTCCCTTTTGCAATGGCTTGGTCATTGCATCAGCTACTTGAAGTTCCGAACAGCAATATTCCAGATTTAGCTTCTCATTGTTTACTTGGTCACACAGGAAGTGATATATGGTCTCTATGTGCTTCGACCTACTATGTGCAACAGGATTCTTGGCGAGATCTATCGCAGACTTGTTGTCGATCAACAACTTCATTGCTTCGACCCTGTGCACTCCAATTTCGACCAGTAGCATGCTCAGCCATGATGCTTGACATGCTGCAAAGGAAGCAGTCACATACTCTGCTTCACAAGAGGATAACGCAACTATACTTTGCTTCTTCGAGCACCAAGAGATGGGTGTCGATCCATACATGAAGACATACCCACTTGTGCTTTTTCGATCACTCTTGTCTCCACTCCGGTCGGAGTCAGTGTAGCCAAACACTTCATTACCATTCTTCGACACACTCTTGCTAGGGAACAGGATACCATAACTTTGTGTTCCATTCACATACCTTAGTACTCTTTTTGCAGCTACCATATGAGAGCTTTTCGGCTTCTCCATGAATCTGCTGATCATTCCGACACTAAACATAATGTCAGGTCGAGTGTTGCACAAGTACCTCAGGGAGCCCACGATCTGTTTGAACAAGGTGGCATCTACTTCAATCCCTTCGTCGTCTTTCGACAGCTTGCTGCTAGTGTCTGATGGTGTCGAAACTTCCTTGCAGTTGCTCATGTCGAATCTTTTCAGGATATCAGCTGCATACTTCGACTGGTGCAGGAGTATACCTTACTTGTCTTGGTAAACTCCATCCCCAAGAAATATGATAGATGTCCCAGATCACTCATTTCAAATTCTGACATCATCACTTTCTTGAAGGCTTCGACTTCGACTTCATTGCTGCCAGTTACAAGTAGATCATCTACGTACAGGCACAACAACAACTGAGTCGAAGTTCCATTCTTCTTCACATATGCTCCATGTTCATTGGTGCATCTCATGAACTTCTGAGCCAAGAGAAATCCATCAATTCTCTTGTTCCACGCTCTTGGAGCTTGCTTGAGCCCATACAGGGCCTTCTCCAGCTTATAGACTTTGTCTTCTTTTCCCTTCGACTCAAAACCAGGTGGTTGACAAACATAGACTTCCTCCTCCAAAGGTCCATTCAGAAATGCTGACTTTACATCTAGTTGATGTAGGGGACAGCCTCTATGACTTGCCAATGCTACTACCAATCTTATGGTTTCGATCCTGGCTACTGGAGCAAAGACCTCATTGAAATCAAAACCAGGTTTCTGCAGGAACCCTTTGGCTACTAGCCTGGCCTTGTACTTGGCCACTTCTCCATTGGGCTTGACTTTAGTCTTGAAGACCCACTTCACCCCAATGGCTTTCTTTTCTTTTGGAAGTTCGACTAGCTTCCAAGTATCATTCTTCTCGATTGACTTCAACTCGTCAATCATTGCTTCCTTCCACTACTTGTGACTAAGGGCTTGCTCCAGGCTCACTGGTTCTGCTTCTGCCATTAGTGCAAAGTGTGTCAGGTCTCCCTCTGCTGTAATAGCAGAATCTGGGTAAGTGTCGAATCCTTCTAGTCTTACTGATCTCTGCCTTTCCCTTTGCGACCTTCTTAAAGGTTCGACAGCAATGGGTTCTTCTGGCTCTTCAGTTTCGACCTCTTCATTCTGATCATCTCGATCAGAGACTTCGTCGAAGTCCATCATTGTAGTTTTCTCACAGCCTTCTTCCCAGTTCCAATGTTTCGACTCATCTACTACGACATCTCTGCTTTTCACTATTTTCTTCTGCACAGGATCATACAGTTTGTATGCTCCTGTCGAATGATAGCCAACAAGGATCATTTGTTGTGCTCTATCATCCAGCTTGCTTCTTAGTTGCTCAGGGACATGTCTATAGCATACTGAGCCAATTATTCTGAGATGTTTGACACTTGGCTTTCTTCCTAGCCAAGCTTCTTCAGGTGTCTTCCCAGTCAATCTCTTTGTGGGGCATTTGTTCAGAATATACACTGCTGTGGCTACAAGTTCTCCCCATAAACTATGAGGTAGCTTCTTCTCCTTCAACATACTTCTTACCATGATGGTCCTGTTTTTCCTCTCAGCAGTACCATTTTGCTGAGGCGTGTAAGGTGCAGTGACTTAATGCACAATTCCTTCTTTCTCACAGAATTCGACAAATCCATGAGAATTGTACTCACCACCTCCATCGCTTCTAAGGGTTTTGATTTCACATTCACTCTGCTTTTCAATCATTACCTTAAACTTCTTGAATATTTCTAGTACTTCACTCTTCCTTTTGATCAAATACACCCAGGACATTCTAGTGTATTCGTCAATGAAGGTGACAAAGTACTTATTCCCTCCTAAGGAACATACTTCGAAAGGACCACAGACATCAGAAAATATCACCTCTAGCTTCTTCTCTGCTCTGCTAGGTACTTCTGATTTAAACGAGTTTCTTGGTTGCTTCGACTTGCAACAACTCTCGCAAACTTCGACAGGTACTTTTACTGCAGGCAACCCATGAACCATCTTCTTTTCATGTAGTTGACTCAAGCTCTTGAAGTTGAGGTGGCCAAATCTTCTGTGCCACTTCCAGTGCTCCTCTTCGACAGTGGTCTGGAGACAATGTTCTTCGACTACTTGCAATTTGATCTTGAAGGTTCTGTTACTCTGCATTAGCACATTCAGGATCAACTTCTTGGTCGAATCAAACAAGCTGAGACTGTTATCACCCATTTCGACGGTGAAGTTTTTCTCAATCATCTGCCCAATACTTAGCAGATTGCTCCTCATATCTGGTACATAAAATACCCCTTGGATGTAGCACCACTTACCATCTTTCGACAGGAACTTTATGGTACCTACTCCTTCAGCAGTAACTCTACTGTTATCTGCAAACCTTATCTTTTTTCTTATCTGCTTCAGTTCGACAAACCACTCCTTGTGACAACACATGTGATTTGAACATCCTGTGTCGAGATACCATTCGACAGACTTCTCTTCAGTCGAATTTGTATCAGCCTTCAACAACAGTAATTCTAGGTCAGTAGGTGTCATGAATGACAATTCTTCATCATCATTGCTGGCAATGTTGGAGGCATCACCAGTGTTTCCACTGCCCTGCCACACACACATTGCACAAGTATTTTGAGCATCGCAAGTGAATCCACTTATACAAGTGTTCCCACTATTTTGCTCGCTACTTTCAGCAATTCCTTCATAGAGTCGAATCTCATCTTCGACAGCCATCAACATTAACTCCTCTGAGTCAGAGTCTGAGTCATTATCATTAGCAAACTTGGCTTCTGCATCTTTATCCCTAGGAACTTTCTTGTTTTTACACTTGTTCCTATAATGCCCAAATTGCTGACAGTTATAACACTGAACTTTCGACAGGTCTCCCTTCTTCTTGTCGAAAGATCCTTGTTCTTTCTTCTTACTGCTTGATCCCCTTTCTCTACCCTTCTCCTTGTTTGGCTGCCTTCCAATTTCTCTTAGAGGAGTATGAAAGCAAGGCTTGTTCAGTTTCTTTCTCTGAACTTCTCTGCCTTATTCTCAATTCATGCGCCTCTAAGGAACCCTGATGTTCATCTAACTTCAACGTATCTAGGTCCTTGGATTCTTCGATAGCAGTAACAACGTAGTCGAATTCCAGGGTTAAGGATCTGAGCACCTTTTCGACTTTATTTACTTCAGTCACAATTTCACCATTTCCTTTCATTTGATTAGTTAATGCTACTAACCTCGTAATGAAGTCTCCAATCGATTCTCCATCTGTCATCTTCAAGCCCTCGTACTGCTTCCTGAGCGACTGTAGACGTATCTTCTTCAGCCTATCTGCTCCTCCATACGAGTTCTTTAGGATGTCCCAAGCTGCCTTTGCTGAATCACAGTCGATGATCAGATTCAGGATGTTGGAATCAACGCATTGGTGAATCAAAAACAGCCCTTTTCCATCTTTCTTCCTCAGCGAATGGTGGTTGTTCCTCACCGCTTCAGTGGCGTTTGCTGCCAAGGGTGGAACACCATCATTCACGACATCAAGAACATCTTGATATCGAAACAGCACCTTCATCTGCGCACACCAACGTTCATAATCCTTTCCGTCGAAGATTGGGAGGTTCCCCGGAATACCTCCACCAGAGTTGTCTCGCGCTGCCATGAATCTTGATAGATTTTGTAAGGATCTAACAAGCTCTGATACCAGTTTGTTGGGGATAAACACATGAAAGGGTAAAGAAAAGGAAGTGGCGGCGCTAAGGACAAGAGGAATAATTAGGACAATATAATATTAGGTAAAAGCTGCACTGAATTTCATAAAAGTAGGGTTCTAAATTACATGCTACTGACGTCTATATTTATATACAATGAAACAGGCCCAGGCCCATAATTTCGACTAGCCCATTCGACTGGCCCATTTCGACTAGGTTTCTAACTACACCTACTATAATTACAAGCAATAGAATTACAAGGCATATCTCAATAGAACTTGTCTTTTAGAGTTGGTTGATGAATTGGGATGATTTTAGGTACCAAAGGATAGTATAAAACACATGAAAAACTGAGTTATCTGCAACTGCACATGTTGTGAATCTGTTCTCGTTCTGTGAATCGATTCCCAAGTTGTGAACTTATTCCTAGATTGTGACTCTGTTTTCACTCTGGGAATCTGTTCCCATTTTGTGACTCTATTCCCAGATTGTGAATCTATTCCCAGACTGTGTTCCCTTCTATTTTTTTAAAACTGAAATACTCCAATTTCACATTCTTTTTGGTACCAACTCCTCTCCAACACCAATCCTATCCTAAACCAATTAAACTTATTTGGTTTATAATTGGAATGACTATATGTTCATGTGGTTGATAGTTGAAGGATTATTACTACGGTACTTGTATCGAATTGTAATGTGTTCGGAGGTTACGGTTAAACGGTTTTTGTGCTGAGTCAAATTCTTTTCGAAAACACGTGTTAAAGAATTACTTAGTACATATATGAGTACACCTTAAATGAATTAAAGAATGGATGATGTACTTGGGGTGGGTATCATGAACCCAATCTCAAGGCCCAGAGGTTTAGTTTAAGGATAATATATTGAAGGCGGGTTCCCCACAGTGTACGTAGTAGCATCATAGGTAAATAATAAAAGATATGCAGAGTGTATTGCGTACGGTAAGGAGTCACGAAAGGACTCATTGAGATTGTTGTAATCTCATTCTTTATTATGTGGTATTTTTTAGAGATAAACAGGTGACAAGTGAAGTCAAAGGAAAAAGGCTCATGGATGATCTTATGTGTAGAAGTTCAGGTATAAGTTCATTTGAAGATGCATGTTGATTATTTATGTATAGATTGTAATGAGAACCCTTAGGGTTTTCCCAAGTGTTCATGTAATATTTTATCGATTTGTTAGGATGTATGCTTCTCTTAAATTTGGATCTAACGAAGTATTTTTATTAAAATTGATTTTTACAAAGGTTACTAACGAGTATATTGATCCAAACTTAAATAGTTTTGTAACTCTGATTGGACTAAAAATGTAATATACTAGACTTTATTGACGTCTAAAATTTAGGATGTTACAATATCCTCCATGGAGACTGTAGAGACTAATCCTTCGAGATATCAGAGATCCATTTAAGGATTTAAACTTTCCCAACAAACTTATTAATATTAGTATGTATAATCCCGTGTAAGAATTAAATGACAGGATCACAAAAGCATAAAGACTTGGTTAATTCATACAGGAAGGAGAAAACGCAGTTGCAAAACCTTATTACCTGAATTAGTTAGTCATCCAAATGGTCGGATGTTCAAATTCAGCTAGGACTTTCCCCTTAAATTATCATACTAGCAGTTGCAAAACCCTTGATTCATAATTAAATTAACTAAATTTATATGGCATGATAATCAAATAGAAATAAAATATATTCAAAAAATATAAAAATTCAATGATAAAGTCTCTTGCAAAGGAGACTACAAAGTTTGCATGAAGGTTAAAACGCGTGTTGTTTGTGAAAATAGGAATAAACTCATTTTTTCGAGACAGTCCAAAGATACATCAAATAGAATATTAACATTAAACATGATAAGTAGTATCGTGTCAATTATTGTCTCAAACAGGAGTTGAAGATGGGAGGAAAATATTCAAATATAAGTTGTTAAATTGAAACTTGTGATTGGAAAGAAGAGAAATTAGCATAAAATCATTAAACATAACTGAGGAATTGGATACTTTTTTTTTACCAATGAGGAATTGGATACTTGCGAGTATCTAGAAGAGAAAAGTAATCGGTCTATATGAAACCAATAATACTGGAGTAAAATTATGAACACATAGTTTTGGTATTACCCAAGGGACTTGACTAAAGGCATGGCTATGACACAACCACTTGTTCTCAATATTATTCTAAATAACCTCCTTTTGATGAGGCCTAAAACCAGAGTAACTCTTACTATTGGTTGCAAGCATTGAAGAGTATCGTAACACTCAAATATTTGCAAATGATAAATACATCAAAACTGGACTTTCATTTAATACTATAATTTTTCAGCAAAAAAATTGTTTTGAATCCACCCCCACTACAAGAATTTCGGTGATTTCCGAGGGAAAAATCCCTCGGAAAAGTAGGAAAATCGGTCGATAATTCACGTTTCCGACGGAATTTCCGACGGACAAAATTTCGTGGGATAAACGGTCCTCGCAAACGATTTCCGACGGAAAATTCCCTCGGAAACGTTTCCGTCGCAAATCCCTCAGAAATATCCCTCGCAAATCCCTCGGAAATATCCCTCGTAAATTTCCAAGAAAATACCGTCGGAAATTCCGTCGGTACGAAGTGATAAATAATTTTCCAAAATCCTTCCATTACATTCAAACATCAAAGCATTTTTCACAACACATAATAAAACATAATGGAAGCACAAGTGAAGTTGAGAGGTTTTACATTACCACTACAAAAAAACTGGTAATTAGCGAGGGAAATTTCCCTCGCAAAATGACCTAAATCCGTCGCTAATGGTCATTTGCGAGGGAATCAGCGACGGACTGGTTCCGTCGCTAATTCCCTCCTCGCTACTGGGATTAGCGAGAGAATTTTAATCCCTCGCTAATTAGCGAGGGATTAAATTCTCTCGCTAATAAAGACAGCCACGTGGTTAAACTCCCTCGCTAATGCCCAACTGATTGAATTTTTTTTTGATAAACTTGCTTTTATACCTGTATTTAAATAATAAATAATAAAATCTAAAATACATAAAACAGTTTAAAATAAAAAATCCGAGAATATAAAATTCTTCAATAACATAAAATTCGAATCAACAACACTTAATCTGAAATGTTATAACAAAATATTGAATTGTCAAACTGATACAACAAATCCTAAAAGCTGCCGGCATCAGACTCCTCGGCCTCCCCAGCCTCTCCAGACTCCCCAGACTCCTCAGCTTGCTCCTCATCTTGCTCCTCATCTTGCTGCTTGTTAGGACTTTGGCAAGTGTACCAAATCGTTCAAGTAATAAAATCGGTAAGAACCGGATATCGTCCTCAAGGATCGAAGTTAATTTACTAAGACGTTAAAAACAGTTAATAGAAACCAAATTAAAAGGGGTTTGTTTGATAATTGTTGAGCTATGAAGCTCGAAGGTAAAGCAATTAAATATTTTTGGGTTTTTATTACGAGAGACGGAACGTTTGGGGGAGAATATGATGAGAAGATGCTAGGGATGAATGCCTTTCAATTTCATGCTATTGTCACCGATTTAATTCCAAAAGATAATCTCACTCTCATTTGCTATTGAATCCACAATCCTAACCAAACCCTAATCCCTTAGGTGAATAGTCATTTGTTAATTAATAAAAGTCCTAATTCCTTAAGCACATCTACTAACAACAAGCAATAACAACGAGGATTCGCAACATACATCAATTCATAGATTATTCCTAAGCTACAAATTGAAGGAATTGAAATTCAAACATTCTAACGACAAAATTCCCATTTGATCATTGAATAAAGATAAGTTCTACAACTTTCCAATCATAGAAATGTTTAAGCCCAGAAAATCAATTCACAAATGATGAAAGAACATGAAGAACATCAATTTAAATCAGCAACAATAGCACTACATTAAAATTTATCCATCCCTAACATTGATGTTTAGTTACACATGATAAAAGGAGAGAAAAAGGGAGAATTACAAGTTGAAGGAGAAGATGAATGCATTAGAATTCTCAATTCTTGTTCCCAAGTCTTGATTCTTCACTTGCCGTCAGCTGGAAGGAGCTCTCTTCGCGTGCTAGGGTTTCCCAAACGTCCAAAAGTCCCCAAAAAACGCGTCTGTCCCTTGTTTTAACGTGTTTCCAGTATTTTGCGCTGCACTCGCGCTTCCAGCGCCACTTACGCGCAGATGGAGGACGCTACAGTGCAGTTTTTGCTCCTCAGTTGCGCCTCACGCGCAACTGCAGCGCAATTTGGTAGGAACTCCTGTGATTCTGCGCTCCGTTTGCGCTCCGTTTGCGCTCCGTGCGCAACTGCAGCGCAATGCTCACTTCCTTGTATTTTTGAGTCTGCTTGCTTGCATTTCTTGGTTCCTCTCTTCACCTAGTCCCTGGGCACAAAAACACCACAAAACCCAGCATAAACACTGCAAAGCAATTAAATCTCAAATAGAACAACTCATTAATTTTCTCCTAACAATTTCCATTCATTCATCAAATTATCAAGTAAAATTCCCCTTTTTCGCAGTGAAAAACATCATGTGATGGGGATTCATCTCAACCCCCAACTTGGACATTTGCTTGTCCTCAAGCAAAGACAAGACAAGACAATATCAACATCAGATAACATGCAATCATTGGTGAATCCCTTTCTAAACAAGACAATCACGAACAACCAAAAGACAAGTTGAGCAGCAACTTTCAGACTGGTCACTCAATGTCCAACCCACACGTGGTACTCTTACTAGCATAATCTTGCTCAATAGTGCGTGTGTGACACTTAACTCAGTTGGACCAGAGCTAGTTTCAAAATGTATTCACCTAAAACTAGAGGGTTTCCTTTCGAGAATGCCAAAGATGGTTCAAAATATAGGGTAGATTAACGTTTCCACATAAGGATCAAGGGGCTTCAAGCACAACAAAGGGTCTTAAATAGGCACTTCAGATTAGACCAGTGCACTAACTAATACTACACACACATTTCAGACGCTACGGCATTGAACACACGCAACACAACTACGCACATTTGTTTTTGGGCTGCAACCCCTTTCATTACATTGGTGTTTGGATTTGATCAACATTTGCTTTGGGACATTGCAGTAATTATCAGTTTAAACAACACAACACGGTATACACTTTAGCGTTACGGGTAGACGCTACAGTGCTGCACACACGCACCCCGACACACACGACATACACTATAGCGTTACGGGTAGACGCCACAGTGCTGCACACACACATTAACACACTCACGGCATACACTACAGCGTTACGGGTAGACGTTACAGTGCTGCACACACGCACCCAATGCACTGATCATCCTACAATCCTCATGCCCAGCCTTAGTACAACTGATGCACCCCCAACTTAGCTTCTACAACTACCCTAAATTTTTAGTAAAAATTTGGCGACTCCCATGGTCCACCACACTAGCTTAGCTGCCCACATCTCTAGGATCACTAAGTTCCACTGGTTAGTGTTTTAAGTGTGGAAGCAAGATTGTACTAATTTGATCACCAGAAGGGTATTATTCGCTCAGTTCTCCCGATTCATCACTAAGTTTGCTCAACTGTCTCTTTTCTTTTTTTTTTAGCAGGAAATTCACCACATGACTGCATTTTTTCCTGATACTAACACTGACAATAGGTCCTCCCCCCCACTTAAACATAGCAGTGTCCTCACTGATTAATTTAGGGGAAGACCTATTTACAAAGACTAAGACTAAAACAAAAATAAAATTAAAAATAAACCTACGAAACTACAACTACTAAAGGAAACACAAGGTGCACAATCAAATAAAGCAAAAGAGAAGGGACAGATAAAAAGTAACCTGGCGGTGAGTAGACTACTCAACCGCGTCCAGAGTCTGGAGGAGGCGCCTGAAAGATGTCCGCCTCAGGATCCAACTGCTCTCCCCGCTGCACCATGCACATGGCTCTGTACATGTTTCTCATCCCTACTTCCATCCGCTCCTGTCTGGCTGCAGAAACACTGATTGTGACTAAATGCATCCTAAAGCACCTAATCTAGGAAAAATAATGCGAAAAATTAAAAAGATAAGGATTGAGAAACTTGGGTTGCCTCCCAAGAAGCGCTTGTTTATCGTCTATAGCTTGACGTTGCAATTCCACACTCTCAAGGTGGAATATATGACACGAAGAACACATCATCCTTCTTCTTCTGTTTATGAGGCAGAAAATTCATGAACTTGAGGTACAAATTCATATGCTTCCATACCCTCTCAAGGTGAAGGATGATGAACAAAGCATAGAAGGAGTCTAAATATCGATCAAGCTCTTCACTCCCATATTCCTTGCTTCTCAAAGGATGAGTAGGAAAACTGATTTTTTGGGTGATTTCTTGTTGGATTTGCACACCTTCCCAAGATTGAGAATTTTTAGCTTCCTTCCAAACAAGAGGATCCTCACGTTCAATTCTTTTTTCTTCCCCATCTTTGTTTTTCTCCCATGATTCTTCTATTAGTAAGCCATTTTCTTCTTGTTCTGAATTTTGAATAAGTGGTTGTTCATCTGCTAACCAGTCATCCGCTAACCAGGGATATGATTTGTCAATAACTATCCACTCTGTCTCCTCAAGAATTTTAGGTTGAGCCAACCAAGGATGACACCCAGTAATGAGTACCCATTCTGGCTCACAAGAGCAGTACACAAGATCCTTTCCACAAATATCACAATATGAGTGTGTCTCACAATTACCAGTTAAATGTGGTCCTCCACAACAACAACAACAAAGTTGCGGTAGTATGGACTCCATGATTTACAAAATATTCACCTGGCTTTCATAGAATCAAGGGAGTAAAAGTGGTAACAAGATAAAAACAATATGTATAAACTAAAAAGAAATAAGAAAACTAAAAACAAACTAAAGTATGTACGGGTTCAAATTAGTTGTTGCCTTCGAATTACTAGTAAATGTAATTTCGATCCCCGGCAACGGCGCCAAAAACTTGTTAGGACTTTGGCAAGTGTACCAAATCGTTCAAGTAATAAAATCGGTAAGAACCGGATATCGTCCTCAAGGATTGAAGTTAATTTACTAAGACGTTAACGACAGCTAATAGAAACCAAATTAAAAGGGGTTTGTTTGATAATTGTTGAGTTATGAAGCTCGAAGGTAAAGCAATTAAATATTTTTGGGTTTTTATTACGAGAGACGGAACGTTTGGGGGAGAATATGATGAGAAGATGCTAGGGATGAATGCCTTTCAATTTCATGTTATTGTCACTGATTTAATTCCAAAAGATAATCTCACTCTCATTTGCTATTGAATCCACAATCCTAACCAAGCCCTAATCCCTTAGGTGAATAGTCCTTTGTTAATTAATAAAAGTCCTAATTCCTTAAGCACATCTACTAACAACAAGCAATAACAACGAGGATTCGCAACATACATCAATTCATAGATTATTCCTAAGCTACAAATTGAAGGAATTGAAATTCAAACATTCTAACGACAAAATTCCCATTTGATCATTGAATAAAGATAAGTTCTACAACTTTCCAATCATAGAAATGTTTAAGCCCAGAAAATCAATTCACAAATGATGAAAGAACATGAAGAACATCAATTTAAATCAGCAACAATAGCACTACATTAAAATTTATCCATCCCTAACATTGAGGTTTAGTTACACATGATAAAAGGAGAGAAAAAGGGAGAATTACAAGTTGAAGGAGAAGATGAATGCATTAGAATTCTCAATTCTTGTTCCCAAGTCTTGATTCTTCACTTGCCGTCAGCTGGAAGGAGCTCTCTTCGCGTGCTAGGGTTTCCCAAACGTCCAAAAGTCCCCAAAAAACGCGTCTGTCCCTTGTTTTAACGTGTTTCCAGTATTTTGCGATGCACTCGCGCTTCCAGCGCCACTTACGCGCAGATGGAGGACGCTACAGTGCAGTTTTTGCGCCTCAGTTGCGCCTCACGCGCAACTGCAGCGCAATTTGGCAGGAACTCCCGTGATTCTGCGCTCCGTTTGCGCTCCGTGCGCAACTGCAGCGCAATTGCAGTGCAATGCTCACTTCCTTGTATTTTTGAGTCTGCTTGCTTGCATTTCTTCGTTCCTCTCTTCACCTAGTCCCTGGGCACAAAAACACCACAAAACCCAGCATAAACACTGCAAAGCAATTAAATCTCAAATAGAAGAACTCATTAATTTTCTCCTAACAATTTCCATTCATTCATCAAATTATCAAGTAAAATTCCCCTTTTTCACAGTGAAAAACATCTTGTGTAGGGTTCATCAAAACAACAATTAATTTATTTTGAAAACTAACCGTTATGAGATTGAGGTCCGGTGCGGTACGTGGTTCGGTGACGGTGCGCACTCCAGTGCGGTTGTGAGACTTCAAACACCAACAATTTCAATCCTAAACCATTTCAACTTCAATTTCAATAACTAACTTCAATTTCAATTTCAATAACTAACTTCAATTTCAACAAACAACAATTAAACACTTTTCAATTAAACTACTTCAATTTCAACAAACAATTTCAATTTCAACTTCAAATTTTTATCCTACACAATTTCTATAAATCGTAAACCTAATCCTAAAACCTAAAACACAATTTCAATTTCTACCAAATTTCAATTTCTAATCCTAAACACAATTTCAATTTCTACCCAAACCTAAAACCCTACCCAAACCACAATCAACAATATCACAAAACCTAATCCTATTTTCTTCTTTCAAAACAACAATATCACAAAACTAAATTCACTAAAATTACCAAACAACAATATCACAAAACTAATTTTACAAATCCTAACAAAACAATATCATAAAAAATAAAAATTAGTAAAAATCAAAACCTCCAAAGGTAGAGCTCCGGTGGTGAAGAGGGAGAACTCCGGGGGTGGTGAAGAGGGCGAGCTCCGGTGGTGTCGAAAAGGGAGAGCTCCGGTGAGAGAGAGGTCCGCGTAGGAGAGAGAGAGAGAGATGAGAGAGGGCGACGTTCGCGTAGGAGAGAGAGGAGCGACGGCGACAGTTGGTTGTGGTGGTGTGGTGGCGGTGGTGGTGGTGGAAATGAGAGAAGGGAGTTTTGGTTTGGGAGAGAGAAGAGTGAGGGAGTGAGGAGAAGAGCAAACAGAGAGAGAAAAATGAGGGACCTGATACAATTTAATTAGGGTTAGCGACGGAATTTGCGAGGGACCATTCCGTCGCTAATCCCTTCACGCTAACCAAGACCAGATCGGTCAAAATAGTTAGCGATGGACCCTTATTTCCGTCGCTAATTCC
Organism: Astragalus membranaceus; assembly: GCA_039519185.1. NCBI lineage: Eukaryota > Viridiplantae > Streptophyta > Magnoliopsida > Fabales > Fabaceae > Astragalus > Astragalus membranaceus. Next base: position 153,407,561 of record CM076848.1, read on the forward strand.
TTCGGTTTCCGTGCTGTTCTAATTTCAGATTCCCTCCTAACAATTAGCGACGGACTGTTCCGTCGCTAATGATCAAAACAAACGAGGACCCTTATTCCCTCGCAAATTCCGTCGCTAATGTCCCTCGCAAATGACGTTTTTTTGTAGTGTATGAATAGAGATTGTGGTGTCGATGATGAATACAGGTGGAAGACAATTGTAAGTTCGTCAACATTGTTACAAATTACAACCCAACATATGTCATCTTTGCAACAAAAATCCATAAACTTGAAACAAAAAGAGGAGACAAAGAAGGGTTAGTTAATTGTTTCTCCGCTAGGGTTTTGTTCTTCTCCCTAGAATTGCCAGAGTTTTCTCACTTTAAGAAAATCGCGTATTACCGGCAAAAAAATCCATCGGAAACGCACGAAACCCGTCGGATTTTGGTCGCCGGTAAAACGCTTGTAGGTAATATTTTCCCGTGGATTTTCTGCCTGTAGTTTCTGGAGGATTTTTTAATTTTTTAATTTTGAATTTTTTTTATTTATCTAATTTCACAGACATGTATTGATCACTTTTTTAATTTAATAAGAAATAACTAGGAGAGAATGAGAATGAAGAAATAAGAAGGAATAAAAATGAAGGAGATCGATGATGAGAAGAAATAATAAGGGAGAGAATGAGAATGAATGGAGGAATGAGAATGAAGAAGTAAGAATGAATAAGAATGAATGAGAGTATGAGAAGAAATAATATATGAGAAAATGAGAATAATGAAGTAAGATAGAATAAGAATGAAGGAGACTATGATAAGATAGGGAAAATGTAGAAGAGAATGAGAAAGAAACAAAGCGTGAAATGAGTGAATGAGAAGAGTGTAGGAAAAAGTTTTATTATAGCCAATTTCGAACGGTTCCGGCGGATTTACACGTGGATTTTTTAAAAAAATTATTATTTTTTTAAATCCGCCGTTAAAACACCAAAATCCGCCGGTAGATTTTATATATATATATATATATATATATATATATATATATATATATATATATATATATATATATATATATATTTAAAATAAAAAATCCTCTGGAAAGGTACTGAGAGAAAAAAAATCCCCCAGAACGTTACCGACGGAAAAAATATGCCGGAAATGCCAAATTTCCGCCGGAACCGTACCAATAGAAAAAATTCACCTGTAATACGCAGTTTTCTTGTATTGTATAGGCATCTCCTCTCTAGAATCGCTAGGCCACTTTGGTGTAGTCTTAGGTGCTTCTTCATCCTCTCTGCCCCTTCTTCTTCATCATGCTGCGAAGAATAAGCTTCGGTATCTCTATTGCGATGACTCCCTCACTAAGTCGGAGGCGATGGTGTCATTCCGACCTCCTCCTAAACCACCAGATAGCCCTATAACACTTGACTCTATCGCATGTCTTGGGTTCGCTTCATGCAAAGATTTTGCTCCAAGATCCGATATGCTAAGCCATCTACCTATTGGTGGCACCCCCACCGAAACCTCTTGATGCAATGGATCTAGATCGAAAACTAGGTTTTAGTGCTCTTCCCATGCTCAAATCTCTACTTGAAGTCTATCTTGCATTTTGGCTTTCAACATACTTAGATATACCTTCTTCTTGCCAATGGGTACTGTTATTAAGCTATATGTGAAACACAACTACCCAACCCGAACCATACTCTCCACTTTTCTCCATGTATAAACATCGGTAAGCTCAAAATATGAAGAAAGTTTAAAACAATCTTTTTTTTCCCTTTGTTGTTGAGACGATGGTGTTCTATGGGTGTGCATCACGATTTGCTGCTAATTTCCTAAGTAGGGGCATTTTCGTCATCTTGCGTATGGTTCTAAACCCTAATGAGCCAAGCCCAAAATTCTCTTGGTTTGGGTTTTAATTGGTTGTGGTGTTTGTTGGACTGATCTTCATTAGTGTTAGTAATGAGATGGTGGTTTAGTAGCCAAAGTAGGTGGATTATATAAGTTTGTTAGGACTTTAGCTAGATGGTTGTTCAGCCTCAAGATTGTAGTAGTGTATACGTTGTATATGATATGGAAGCTGCACCGCCCGGTCCAACTTATTGGATCTGGCAGGCACAATAAAAACTGAGAAAGAACCGACCAAATCAACCCAGAACTGGTTTGAATCAGCTAGTTTTAAAACAAACTAAAACTTCCAAATTTAAATTCAAAAAATTTATTTTTTAGCTAAATAAAAGGCAATGTCAAGTGAAATATATATATATATATATATATATATATATATATATATATAAAATTATTTTATCTTAGTTTGTAACTTAGTTATATCTAAAATCTATCACATAATATATATACACTAGTGCAAAATCAGGAAAAGAATTAAACATTTAAAGTCAGACGCTCAGATGCCTGACTTTATATGTTGACGCGGTAGCAAACTTGTAATTAAGAGGCAAAACTTGCGAGTTTTAAAGTCAAGCGGATACACGCCTGACTTCTAAAGTGAAAAAATAGCAAAAAAATTAGACTTTTAAAGTCATGCTATCAGACGCGTGACTACATAAGTAGACACGGTGGCAAACTTGTAATTAAGAAGTAAAGTTTTAAAGTCAAGCGACTACGCGCCTGACTTCTAAAGTACTAAAATAGAATTAATTAATTCATTTCATTCGCGTTTCCTCTCGCATTCTCAGACCCTCTCCTTCGCAAACCCTAGCTATCTCTCTCAGAACCTATCTCCTTCGCCCGAACCCTCTCCTTCGCACACTCTCAGAACCCGTTCTCACGCCTCACTCCTCTCGTGTTCTCACGCCTCACTCCTCTCGCGTTCTCACCGGCATATACTATCTCCGTCGCACTCCTTACGCCGCTCATGGATGCCCTGGCGCAGGAGAAGGAAGCTAACGCGCAGATCGGTGTTGCGCTGTGTCTCACTGCTGCCCTGGTGCAGATCGGAAGCGTAGTGGTCGTAGGAGGTGCGGCAAGCCGTGGAGCGATGAATCGGAAGCGTAGTGGTTGTTGAGGATCAGACGATGGCTTCTATTGTCAGGCCTAACACAAATTCTTTCGTTTGTAAAATTATTTCGTTTAACTAGTTAACAACTTGTAAGTAGATGAGACGAACTGATCTAAGTAGATGAGAGAACTGATTTGCAGCTGATTCTTTCACCTCTCTCTCCTAACCAGGCATGAAAATCAAATTGTAAGCTTTTCGAGGTACCGTCTTTATTTCCTTTCTCTCAACTTCTAAATCTTCAAATCCAACTGCCCTCTTGTTATTTTTTTTTACCGATTATTGATTGTGATTATGATTATATACTATTATTGTCATTATTGTTTTAGATTTTGATTTTTGTAGATCATATTCCTTGTTTGGCGTGCTATGGATTCTATAATGTATACTTTCCTTCATTATTTTGTCCATAAATCTGCCCAGATCTTAAGGATGCTGCTTGGTTTCTCTGGAAATTACACAACACGCGAATGGCAGTAAAAATATGTGCATTTGACCCTTTTCTTATCTTTTTGTCTTTTGGGTTTATTGAGTTTTGATTTTTTTCCTTTCATAATAACAAAAGCTTACATATATGTGAATTAACTTCCTAAAAACTCTTATAAAGAAAAAAAATAAGAATAGAAACGAAAAAAGAGGGAACACTGATCAATGGAACCGAGGTGGCAGTGAAGAAACTTCTTAACAACTTGTAAGGATATTTTATATTATCATTGGCGTATGCGTACCCTTTTAATATTTTCCTCTGGCACTTTTAGACTCTACTTGTGTACAATGACTTATTTTTAATCTTGATCAGTAACTGTGTTCCACATTGACTTCATATGGGACAAGCAGAGAGAGATTTTAGGGTTGAAGTGGAGGCCATAGGCCATGTTAGACATAAGCATCTTGTTCGCTTGCTTGGATATTGTGTAGAAGGCGTCCACAGGTATCTGGGCCATATTTTGTTGTAGTTGTGCTCTTACCTGTCTATTTCTCAATAATTTTCAATAATAGCATTGACTCTGGTTTGTGAGAGTCATATTCTATACTTGGTCCAAAATTGTATAGAATTTATTTGTATGTTATGTTTCTTCTTTTTTATAATGAATCTACTTTGCAATTGATATTCAGGATGCTGGTATATGAATATGTGAACAATGGTAACTTAGAACAATGGTTACATGGGGACAAGCACCAATATGGGACACTTACATGGGAGGCCTGCATGAAAGTTATACTTGGCACAGCCAAAGCGTAAGTTCAGCTCGTAACTTAGAAATATGAACCATGTATTGTCTGGTCCCAAATTGCTCAGTATAATTATTAATTATCATACATCCTTTGTCTATGATTTTCTTTTTATCCTAAAATATTTTCATGTTCCTTCATTTATAAATGTTGTTACTTTTAGTATTTTGTGCATGTCAAAATCTATCACAAATGTTATTGATGGATTATTTTTGTTTCTTCATAATATTATGATATAGATTAATAAGTAATAAGATTTGCTTTTCTGGAAATTTCAACATGAGACCTAATCCTACTGATTAAACTCCCTATTTTACCGTGATTGGTGGCAGGCTTGCTTACTTACATGAAGCAATAGAACCAAAAGTCATTCACCGTGATATAAAGTCTAGCAACATATTGATCGATAATGAGTTCAATGCAAAAGTTTCTGATTTTGGTTTGGCCAAACTTTTGGATTCAGGAGAAAGTCACATAACTACTAGAGTAATGGGAACATTTGGGTATAAAAGAAATTCATTATCTCTTGAACTAGTTTTATTAGGATTTATACTATCGGTAACTTACTTTTGTTGTGGATTGCAGTTATTATGTGGCTCCAGAATATGCTAACAGTGGTTTGTTAAATGAGAAGAGTGACGTATACAGCTTCGGTGTCCTCCTGCTTGAAGCTGTTACTGGAAGGGACCCTGTAGACTATGCTCGTCCTCCTAACGAGGTGCTTAATCCTTTGGAATCCCGTGAGCTTGCTAGTTTTAACTTATGTAGTACCGCCTAGATTGCAGACCGCCTTTGGAGAAATTAAGCACCAATATGGGATAAAAGAGAAAGTTAAGAATTAATGGTTTATCTCATTCTTTATAGGAGAATAGAATAAGAAACTAAGTCACTCAAGGGAAAGTAATCAAATTTAGTATGTAATAAATGTGGATTTGTGAATGTACATGTGTGAAATTATCTCTTACCCAATAGATAACTCTTTACCTGTTGTCTTTCAACAGAAAAATCCCAAGAGATTTAAGTGAGGCATCGTTATCTGGAGCAGGGTTATCCATAGGAGCGCTAGCGTGAAAAAGAGCTCCAGGAGAAAGAAAGTAGCGCCACCGCCGCTGGGAGGGGGGGCTCCCTCCCCGGTTTCTTCCCCTCTCCTCTCAGTGCTCCTTCGCCCTGTTGTCGCTATTGGCTTTGGTCTGGTTGAGTCTGCTCCTCTGATCTGCTTTTGGATATGTTAAGCGATTTGGATCTCTTCGCGATCTGGATCTGGATAAGTTCTTGCGCCGTCGCCGTTTCATGGTTGGATCTTCGACTTCGGTTTCCGGTGATTAATAAAAATGGGTTGGGCGCTGCTTGGGTTGGAACCGCTATTGGGGGCTCCCTTTCCTCGGATCTGATCTCCTCTGTGACGTCCACGGCCTCTCCCCCGAGGCGTTGATGGTCGGATCTCCCTGTTGGTGGATCTACGCGCTTTTGGAGGTACTATGGAGTGCTTCTGTTCGCGGTGGTTTGTGGCTCTGTTCGCACAGGGGTTGGTTCTGATGCGGTGTTTTGCGGTGTTTCGCGGTGGTTCACAGTGGTTTGTCTGATGTTCGCAATGGTGGCTGTTGTTTCGGACTTTGGACCCGCAGTCACGCCTCCTCTCCTTTTTTCGTGGGCACTTCTCCCTGTCGCTCGCGGTTTTGCTTGATTGTGCCACGGTGTTGGCCGGGGGCGCAAGGCCGCGGTGGTGGTTGGTGGCTCGGCTACCTCGATCAAGCTAGGTGTTGTTGCGGTGTTGGCCGGTAGCACGACTTCGCGATGGTGGCTGGAGTCACGGCGCCGGATGTCTGGGGGTGTGCTGTTGGTGGGTGCTGATTCGATAGTTTGTACCTTGTTGGACGCCAGATTGCAGTTTGCAGATCGCGGGGCTCCTCCCCCTTTGCCTTCTGCTTCTTTGCCCCCTCCCAATCGTCTCCGGGCCTCCACCTCTAACCTCGATGCTTTGTGATGTGCTTAATGTGAGGATAGCGAGGTGATGCAGGCTGTTGTGGTTTGGAGTGTGAGTTCAGGAGGTGGTGGGTGGAGGTTGTGTGGGGACTCTAAGGTGTTGCCCTGCCTCCTTTCGGGTTTTCTGTTCGCCTTAGAATTTTTTCCATTAGAGTTATATGGTTGTTTATTTTAGAGGCCTTGTTGGGCATTCTATTATTGTCCTTATTACAAGGGTTTTGGTCTAGTCCCCCCTTGTGCTTTTTATATCTCTCTTTATTTTATTAATAAATTCGGGCTGATTGCCTGTTTGATTAAAAAAAAAAAAAAGAGCAGGGTTATCCATAGTAGCAGCCCTCGCCATGATATTTTTATTTGGAATGGTCAGTAGCTTTAATCACTTCTATTGTATGTTTATAATATGTTAACCCTTTAAGGTATTACTTATGCATGTGCTTTGGTTTGATAAATATTCTTTATGTCTCAATTTAGTTTTTTGCAACGTTTATCCTAGAATTAGTTGTCAAATTTCATTTGGATATATATATCATGCAAGCTTGTTGCAGGAACTCGATGATTATTTATCTGTCAGCACCTCCACATCCGTGATTATTGACAAGAGTTCTGATGTTAATTCAGTTTTTTCTTTCATCATTTCAAGCTTGTTTTCAACTAGAGTGGGTGGATGTTTTGAGACACCGTAGAGTTGATTTTTTTTTTATGTATTATAATCATTTGTGAAATTGACTTGCAATCCAGGATTGCCAAGGCAATAATTTTAGCTCTCATATCTCATGACTTTTGTTTTAGGAGTTTAAATTCATGTAGCTTAGCTAGCAATAGTATTTTGAGTATGTTCAATCAATTTCATGCCTTTTATAAGCTCTTGGTTTCTATGTCAGATGTTTTTGGCTAATGCCTTCAATTGGTCTTGTAGTTTTCCTGCACTTTCATGTGAGTTTGCATCAGTTGATGTTAGTGATGTGCTGGGAACAGTAAGTCACCACAACAGAAAAGGCCATCAGGGGCGCTTTTTTTTATCCATTTGGGGCGTTTTCGGGCGCCCCTAAAGCTTGCGCTCCTGTAGGTGGTGACCAACTGGAGCGCTTGTAAGAGGCGCCCCTGATGGCCATAGCGCAGGTGACCAACTGGAGCGCCTGTAAGAGGCGCCCCTGATGGCCATAGCGCAGGTGACCAACTGGAGCGCTTGTAAGAGGCGCCCCTGAATTTCAAAGGACAAAGGACATCAGGGGCGCTTTTGTACTTCAGGTTTAAGAAATTTTCCTCACTATGGCTTTTGAATATTTAAAGTGTCGTGTCTTCTCTGCATTGACTTTAATGTACGTAAAGTGTCTTTCAGACAGGGAAAACAACATTAATATATCCATAAGGTCATAAAATATTAGTGTAGCAGCTTAGTAAAACTATGAATGAAAATATTTGTTAAAAGTGAGTAGCAAAGTAAAGGCCAAACATGCGTGCGTACTTTTTTATAGTTTTGTAAAATGCAGACCTTAAGCAACCTGTAATTGATATAGCCTATCCTTTAATACCTTCTTATCTCTGGTTCCTTGGTATTTTAATTCTTTTATCCCCTGTCCTTAATTTTTGACCTCTTGTTTTCAGAACAGGTTGAAATTGTGAATTGGAAACCGCCTAGATTGCAGACCGCGGAGGTATAGGTATATCAATGTTGCATTTATTTGTTTTGATGAAAATTTCCTTGCTCTATTATTTCACTGCTTGATGAGGACAATTGAGAAAAAGATGAGAACAATAGTCTTCCTTACTATTTGATTATTAGATACTGTTATACTTAATATAGTAGTTATAAGAATAAACAAATAAATGTTGAAAGGTTGCTTTGATGGCAATTATCATGTCAATGTTAATAATAACAATGAGAACTTATTTATCTGTTGAGTGAGTCACTTGATGACTTTATCAGACAAATCATACCTTTTGTGTTGCCTTCAAGAAACATGTCCACCTCAATAATACAACATGAAAGTATTTGCTACATTGATCCGATTATCTGTTCTCATGACTTTTGAACTGAATGTACAGAGACACAAGGAAGTAGAACAAGAGCTTGAGAAAGCAAATGAGGAGATTCCGCAATATCAAAAAAGATCAGAAGCTGCTGAAGAAGCAAAAGTCTAAGTATTGCAGGAGCTAGACAGCACTAAGAGGCTAATTGAAGAACTAAAACTTAATCTAGAGAGGGCTCAAATAGAAGAGCGCCTCTGGTATGGTGGCTGCGTATTTGCGTGTCTTTTCTACATTTCCAGGTGTATGATGCCAGTGTGCAGCAAAAATATAGGCCACTTGGAATAGTCTCATAGGTGGAGTGGTGATATTTTCTATTAGGCATGCTTTTGTACTTCATGCTATAATTTGGTGTTAGCTTTACCAATAATTTAGTCTTCATGTTCATGAAATTCAAAGTAACTTCCTACTAACAGTTTACTTTATAACCATATCTTCAAGAATATTGTTCACTTGTAAAGAAATGCATTATTTGAACACTTTATTTTAGAATTATGGTTATTACATCTTAAGGAGTATGAAAGAGAATCAGTCCTTTCATAAACAAAAAAAAATTAAGGGTCATGGTTGGTTGGCTTGAATATTTCTCTTGCATGCCTGTAGGTAGAGAGCTCAAGGTGTATCTAGTCATTATGCTTATCCCACTTACATGTCAAAAGATTCTTTGTTAATATTATTTTCATTTAGTTCATAGATTCTTGGTTGAGGTTTTTAAGCTCTGGTTCTCCCTTTGACAATATTTTTTTTTTCTGTTTAACTAGTCTGAATACTTCAACAACTGTTTGGATGATCTCCTTTGGACTTAGCTGTAAGGTGAGCAGCTATTCTAAGGAGCTGAGGCGGTAGCAATGGGATGCGAGGAGATGGATCCGAAGGAGCTGAGGCGGAGGACGGTGGCGAGGTTCTTGGAAGATTTTGGATCTGAGTTTTGAGGACGGTGGCGAGGTTCTTGGAGATGTCAAAAGCATACTTGACAGCAGCACATTACCAATTGGTGGAGCTGCCAAGCGTTTAAAAGACATGGAACAAGTTGAATTAATTGTGAGAATGTAGGCTTATTATCATTAGCAAGTTTTATTTATCAGTAGGCTTTGTATATGTTGGTAGTTGTACTAATTTTTGTTAAAGAATTTGTATATTATCATTAACAAGGATTATACAAAGGATATGGAGTTTTGTTCATGTATATGTTGGTAGTTATACTAATTTTTGTTAAAGAATTTGAATTCTGTTGTTTTTGATTTATGGTAGCATGAGGATATATTAAGGCTTATTTTTAAAAATGAACTTTTAAAGTCAGGCGGAACTAAAGGCTGACTTCAAAACAGACTTACGAAGTCAGGCGAAATAAATGCTTGACTTTAAAACATACTTACGAAGTCAGGCGAAACAAATGCTTGACTTTAAAACATACTTACGAAGTTAGGCGAAACAAATGCTTGACTTTAAAACAGACTTACGAAGTCAGGCGAAATAAATGCTTGAAAACATACTTACGACAGGCAAAACAAATGCTTGACCTTAAAACAGACTTACGAAGTCAGGCGAAACAAATGCTTGACTTTAAAATAGACTTACGAAGTCGGGGGAAACAAACGCTTGACTTTAAAACATACTTACGAAGTCAGGCGAAACAAATGCTTGACTTTAAAACAGACTTACGAAGTCAGGCAAAATAAATGCTTGACTTTAAAACAGACTTACGAAGTCAAGCCATCGCTTGACTTTAAAACTCCTGACATACAAAGTTGACTTAATAAAAGTCAAGCGGGCGCCTGACTTTAAATCCCATTTTCGCCTGACTTTAAATCCCATTTTTGCACTAGTGATACCATATAATCAGTGCATTCACCGGGTCATTTTTCAGTTCAATTCAAGCACGATTGAATCATTGAACCTTGAATCGGAGCCTTCACAGGTTCAATGGCCTGTCTTGTTTTCAAAACATTGGGTAACGTTAATGACGTGCTGTAGTTTGACTTCATTATGTCATATATAGATAGATAGATAGATAGATAGATAGATAGATAGATAGATAGATAGATAGATAGATAGATAGATAGATAGATAGATAGATAGATAGATAGATAGATACAATTCTTTTTAAAAATATTATAGGTCATTGAACAAAAAATATAAGATTAAAAAGAATAGCTTTTATATGATCTTTAAATATATACAAAGTAGGAGAAGACCCATATGTGAGAACACTTGGTTATTTTGAGAAATTAGAACACTTAAGTATAACTGTAAAATTAAAATTAAGCAAAATTGCTCTTGAGGTCACTTCACTTAATTTCAAATTTTGATTTGGTCCTTTAAGTTTTTCCGCCAACTTAGTCCTTTAAGTCAATTGACCGAGTCTGATTTAGAGTACTAAGGAATTCCTTAGTAGTTGTTACTAAATAAGCATAATAGTTATTTCCCCATCAATGAAAAAATTCGATAACCACACAAACACAAAATTGTGGTTAGTATGTACCAACTATTGGATTGTGGTATAATGGTGCATATACTAACTACACAAACACTAAATTGTGGTTAATATGTACTAACCATTGGAGTGTTGAATAATGGTTACCGAAAAATTTAGTAATTGTTACTAAATTTAGTAATTCCTTAATATCATAAGTCTTTCACTACAAGAATTTCGGTGATTTCCGAGGGAAAAATCCCTCGGAAAAGCAGGAAAATCGGTCGCTAATGCACGTTTCCGACGGAATTTCCGACGGACAAAATTCCGTGGGATAAACAGTCCTCGCAAACGATTTCCGACGGAAAATTCCCTCGGAAACGTTTCCGTCGCAAATCCCTCGGAAATATCCCTCGCAAATCCCTCGGAAATATCCCTCGTAAATCCCTCGCAAATATCCCTCGCAAATCCCTCGGAAAGATCCCTCGCAAATCCCTCGCAAATTCCGTCGAAAATCCGTCGGAAAAATTAATTTACTGTAAAAAGAAACTAAATCCCAACAGTCATCCATTCAACAGTCATCCATTCAAGCGCCACAAATAATGTGAACCAAGTTGATGCTATCTCAAATTTAACAGTGCTTAGCAACAAATGGGAAATCCTATCTCAAAGGAAGACATCAATAATTCAAATAAAGATTATCTCTACAATATTAGAAAAACATTGTTTTGGACTCCAAATCAAATTGATTAGCAAAATTATAATTCTAATTTGACCCACATTCACAGTGCTTAGCAACAAATCAAAGGCAGCAACATCAATACTCACACACTAAAGAACCAACAGAACACATCACTTCTATTTCAATGTCACTGAAAATACTATGAAGAAAAACTGATAGTGGAAACAAATAGTATTGAAGTTGATGCAGCCTCAAGGGAACCAAGTTGTTTTTCAATATAACTATGTTGTGAATTCAAACTGTCAACCTGTACAGGAAAGGGGACAAAACTTAATGCTTGATACCAACAAATCTTGGAAAAGTATTTTCCAGACTTTGAAATAAGTATTACCTCTTTCTGGCTTTTAGCTAACTCCATTTCCAGAGCAGAAACAGTTTTTTCTGCAGCCTGATATCGTCGCACAGCATCCATCATTCGCTGGCGAACGGCGGTCAATTTATCGGTCAATCCAGACAACTCCCTTTCAGCACTTGCAACTGCTTCTACTGACACATTTGTAGCTCGAATAGATGTCCCCATCTTCCCACCCTTAGGCTTACTACCCCCACCACTCATTGTTCCAGATTTTTCAAAGAGTGCACCATCAAGAGTAACAACTTGCCGAAACTCATTGTAGTTATCAAGTTCAGCTTCAATTTTTATCAGTGTACAAAAACTATAACAAAAACAAAACAGATAATCACTGGGAAATTATGTTCAATTCAATCAAATCAAGAGTATTATTTTATAAGCAAAAACTAGATACAAATACTAGTGAGCTTGGCTTCAGCCCCTACAAGGTTTTAAATGGCTCCAAGGAGTAAACAATATTTTCTTAAATTTAACTAGTTTAAAACTGTCAAAGATACCAAAAATACCAACTATTCCAAAAACTTAGCTGCTAACACTTGTGTAACACTTGGATACCGTCACACTATTGTATAACATACCACTGGATAAATATTTTTCAAATCAACTAGTGGATCAAGAGTTACTATCATACAGATCGTATTTAGAATTTTTCACATCAATCAGAGTTGAAATTTGGAAATTAATGTAAGAAAATATATATTAGCAAAGAATAGCTAAATAATGGACACAACCTTGTTTATACAAATCCAATAAGACTAGTCCAGAAGTTAAAGTGAGCAACTTATAAAATTCAAAATATTTAATAGCTAAAGGAAATACCAATATCATGAAAGTAGCAACATTGAAATGCCTTCAAATCTATTAAAGGAACCTAGTGTTACTTTAACTACATCTATTGAGCTCATATATACATAACACACATTATTGCTTGCATTTTAGCATAATAGAAGGCTATATAAAAAGTCAATGCACTCATTATAAAATACAGTGAAGAAGAGAAGCTGGAGAATACCTGTAGGAAACTTAAGCTTCTAGAACTAAATAACTTCCATAAATAGGCAGAAGAACTATAAACCCACTTTTGCAAAGCTGAAAGAAAACAGAGAAAGTGTTAAGGAAGCTTAACCTATTTAAGAAGATATGTCCAGATATGAGAATGGATCGGACTTGTGCATGTTGCACAGCTCCTAACATATTTCAACTCGATCTTGTAGAGAATGCTTTTCTCTCATCTCTTCCAATCGCATACGCTTAAGTCCATCACCTCCAACAATGAAACGAACCTTCAAATGAATTTATAAGTTATGCCTTTGAAAGTGCACAGTTAAAAAAATTACTATAATTCAATCCTTTAGCATTACATATTTCTATTGGTGCGGTTTTAGTAAGTCTCAATGCAAAGGAAGTGTTGTCTGTCAACAGATACAAAATTTATACCACAGTATTGAGTTATACTTGAGGACTGCAAACCAAGTTTTAGTTCGACACTGATGTTAAGGTTCAAATCAAAGATTGTAAAAATATAAATTACTTTTTGTAAAGGTGCAAAGAAAGTTCCCGTACAACATTTCCTTAAAGGTTTAGTAATGTGTATATTCAGTATTGACCGAAGTACCCTACAGTAATTGTCTAAATCCAGCCCCAAGCAACTCTGCTAATTCAATATTTTCCCTTTTATCAGTTAAGTGGGGAATTAGAGGAAGATAGATGACTCTCTGTCTAATAACCATAAATTTAAAAATTGAATGATATCTCAAGCATGTACAGATTAACTGATAAAAAATCATTGTTACCGACCATAACTATTCCATTAATAACATTGCAGTGTCCACAAGAGTTTTGTTTAATGGAAGAAAATACAATACAATAATGTAACATTATATTATTTTAATTAACTAACCTGTTCACTGTGACCTTGTGGAAAGTATACTACTCTACTTCCAACTGCTGGTAAAGAGACAAGGGGGCCAGCACATGCATGCCAAAGTTCTGAATCTAGAACTCTCTTTTCCCCTGCAAAATACATCCCAATGTCATCATGAATTTAGTATATAATAAAAAGTCCATTGCTTGTCACAAAGGACAAATTTTCTTCTAGGATACTCTTTGGTAAATCCAAGATCTCAAAACCTTAAAACAAAACCCAGAGGAAGTACTTATTTGGCAAATGAAACAAAATCACTTTTCTAAATAAGGATACAAAGAATTTTGTAACATTAGAAAAAATTAACTGTTTTGGGTATAAACAGGAAATTAAAGCTAAAAAATGCTTAGAAAAACTCTAAATAAGGATACAAAGAATTTTGTAACATTAGAAAAAATTAACTGTTTTGGGTATAAACAGGAAATTAACTTGGTGACTTTTAGGATGAGAGATCAACCGTTGTACTATTAAAATTGACGGTATAATATAATCTAAAATGTCCTCGATGGTAGAGATTCAAAGGGCACACTTCATTGTAACCAAAAAAATTGAAGAGCACAACCATGTCTAGAGCACATAGAAACAGGAAAGACAAAAATGGAAGGAAAGCATTTTCTCGAGTGTGATAAGCATAGAGAAATGCAGTTTCGAAAGATATTTTTTATTTGTGTAGAAAAAGAAAAGCAATTGTGCACAAAAAAAGGAAAAGGAAAAAGAAAAAGAAAAGCAAAACCTGAATTAAAGTTGTTGCATGTCGCAACAGACTACCTACTGTGGACTTTGCTTCAACTGCCTTTGATATCTTGCGAATAACAGATGCAAGAGGAAAGAGAGCATTTTTCATGGCTTTATTTATGGTGCATTTGGATGCTGCATAAGTTATGGATTAGGATTCTGCATTCCTGATCATCAAGGGGAGGGTAATGAAGGTTACACACTGACTGACACACATGATCCTTGATACCGATTGCAAGATGGAAACAGATTCCTTGGAGAGGAACTCCATCCCAAAAACCGAATTTGGTTCTATCATATTCATATCACAATGCAAGGATACTTTGATAGCTTTACCTGACTTTAGGATAAGTTTTATAAGGAGACAAGTAAACTAAGTTCAACTGTGGTATGCTAGTAAGATTAACTTTAACTGATTTACTGTCATCATCAACTCTAAGTTCAACTGGAAACATCAGCATTTTTCTTTGACAGTTGATCCACTTCTTTGTTATCAGTAGTATCCTCATCCTCATTAGAGTCAGTGCCAAGATTCTCATCTTTGCAGGAATCATCATTTCCCAAAATAGCGTGTTGAAAATTGATTAGCTTAGTGACTAACTCAGGATGGATGGCCAACGGAAGGAATATGAAGTGTGAATAATCAAGATTTCTACTCCTAACTGTCTGTTACCCAACACAAGAAAATATGTGAACCTTAGTTTGTGACTACAAAGTCAACACCACCAACCAACACAATACATTTTAAAAACAATAAAATAACAAATTGAAATACGAAGGTAAATATAGCCATAAGTTTCTTGAGATTGAGAGATTGCATGGACAGACAACTTACCTCATCAATTATAGCCCGAATCTTCTCTGAAGCTAAAGTCACGCTATCTATTGAAACGCCTTCAATGGCTGCAAAAGCCAATTATACATGTTAGATTATATGAAAAGCATGATACAATATCTTGATCTTACATTAAAATATCTTAGGTTATCTCTTAGAATTTGTTTCCTTATTTCTAATTTTTATCATCATTAATTTAACTGTTTGATTAGAATTACGAGTCAAGTATTAGTATAAATAAGGAATGGTGCTTAGCCTTTTGTAAAAAATCATATCAAACTATCAAACACAATTCGAAGTCTTTATTCTTTCTTTTCCCTCCTTTATCTAAAACCCTATAACTTCAAACATAAATCATTCAGATATGGACTTCGTTATACATTCATAAGAGAGTCATAATGATGTAGAGAAGATCTTGCTCCAAAAAGCCAGGTAGTTAAGAGGGGAGAGCCTCTCCTTTAAATGGAAGTTCTGCGTCTCACACTCAGGAGCCAATATAAGACTCATGCTTCTAGTCCGCAATCATGTTTTGGTCTTTCGACGATGAGAATTGTATTCATGTCAAATTAGCTATCACTTAATTAAATAGCTCAATGTATAAAATTAATCAAAGTTGTAAAGAACCACAACAGAAAGCAACTTTTCAAAGCAGACAAATATTAGATAGACAGTGGATTTGGTGAACCCAAAATCTTACTAATAAAATCCTCTTCTTTTGAAGAAGGGAACATTAACTTAAACCTCATCTCCTCTTCTATCATTTTCTGCGTGGATCCCCTGAAACATTAATATGTATAAGTAACAAGCATATAATCTTATATCATAAGAACTATCTTCTACCCTCTCTCTTGAAAAAAAACAATAGCAACAAGATTTTTTATTGGTGATCCCATTTGAGTTGACAATGTGAATCTCAAGCCTAAACCATTTACAATTCCTAATATGCATGACTGTAACACTGTTTTTTCCTTTTCAGCCTATGCCTATCTACAATTATTAATAAGCATTACTATTCACAATTATCTTCACTTTCCCCCATGACATACTCAGCCTCCCTATCATCTAAACTATATCTAATTCTAGTTGGCTAAGCAATGTCGTTATCAATTCCAAACAAATTAAAAACTATTGTTTACCCTTTTCCTTCAATAAAACGAAATAGAGAAGCACCAACCTGCACAAAAAACACAAAATGAAAAGGCTGAAGCTATTGCCTGTTCAATGCATAATCAGAAAAAGGACCAAATGAAAGTATAAGTTTTTTTAAAAGAGATGGGACATTCAAAACTTTCTAAAAAAGCAAGATATCATTTGTTTCCACTGTAAACTATGAAGAAGAAAAAAGGGAAGAAAAGTATCAGAAAATAAAAGCTATAGTCAGAGCCCGACGATGATGTTGTTAATTGGAACGAAGATGAGTTTAACGAACGAAACCAGGAAATCAAAATGGAAATCAGGAAATCTGGAAAATGCATAATAAACAAGGATTCACGAAAACGAAATTAGGAAAAACGAAATCTGGAAAACGAAATCAGGAAATGCTATGAAAAAACGAAAATGAAATGAAGGAAACGAAAACGAAATCAGAAAAAACCTGAAGTGAGAAAGGATTCGCGATTTCACGCCAGAGCGGAGGACGAAGCGGTGCTTTTAGAGGCAGCAACTCTGTTTGGTGGCGGCGGCGTGTGGATGGTGGTCGTCGGACTGACAGTGACAGAGGGAGGGTGAGGGATGGAGGCGATGTGTCTGAGTGAGAGGGAGAGAGGCGCTGTGTGTGGTTTAGGGTTGAGAAGTGAGAGTGAAATTGATGCAGTGAAAGTGAGCTCGATGAATCTATTTGTTTAGTTTTAAGTGAGAAACGATTCCGAGGGATATTTATGCGTTTCCGACGAAAATGTCCCTCGGAAAGTAGCGAGGGATTTCAATTCCGTCGGAAAGTTAAGCGGGAAACACCTAAAACACATAGCGATGAAATTATCCGTCGGAAACGAACGTATTAGCGACCGAAAAAAATCCCTCAGAAATATCTGGTAGGTAAATCATCATATTCTTGTAGTGTTTGCGGCCGTAATTTATGCTTATGTGGCTTATATAGTGTTAATCCATGTCATTTTTAATTTAGTTTTTATTAAAAAAAATATGAATGTTCTCTAACTTTACTCTTCAACCTCACCAGCAGATCTAGGTTTCGTTTTTGATTTCGTCTTGATTTTCGTTTTGTTTTTGATTTCGTTTTTCCCAAATTTAGATTTTGGTTTTGCTTTTCATTTCGTTTTGCTTTTCATCACATTTTGCCCAGATATGGGTTTCGTTTTGGTTTGTCACTAGTAGTAAGATGAAGATGAAGCATCGTTTTTCCTTTCATTTTTATTGAAGATCTGGACAATGAAGTGTTTCCTCTGTAATTGCACCAATTTGGAAAGGTTGATTCTATGATGATGAAATCGATGGAAACGGAAGAAAAACGAGTGATGAGATACTGAACCGAAGTGCGATGAAGTAATATAAAAAGCCACTTCAATGTTTAAATCCATGGTTTGGTTTTGTAAGCCACACATTATTCATTTATTGACCATTATCTAAGCCGCACATTATTATTTTGGGTAAAAAAGCCAATGGTTCTTGATTTTATCAAAAGCAAGATGAAGATGAAGTGATTCAATGTTTAAATCCATGGTTCTGGGTTTGTCATCAAATGCAAGATGAAGATGAAGTGTTTGAAGAAGAAGATAAATCAAGAAATATAACTGCCCCATAAGCATAATTAACTCACGCTTAGGCACCCTAACAACCACTTAGGCATTTTTGTAAGAAAATTAAAACTGAAATTGTGAAAAAAATAATTTAAAGGACTAAATTGAAAAATAAAATTAAGTTAAGGGACCTCAAGAGCAATTTTGCCTTAAAATTAACAGTTAATATTATGTCAAATAACTTCGGATTTTTATGAAATTTGGTATATATGATCTCAAAGATAATATCACATTACTTAACGGTCGGATTAATAAATTTCATTTTATACGTGAAGTTATTAGTTGATGTAAGTTGCTAAGTTTGACACCTAGTCTCAATATATTCTAACTCTCTCTCTCTCTCTCTCTCTCTCTCTCTCTCTCTCTCTCTCTCTCTATATATATATATATATATATATATATATATATATATATAAATTGTCTTATTTAATTGGAAAAAAAATATATAAAGCATTAAATATGTCATTTAATAAAATTTCACCCTTTTAAAAAGAACTTTTTTTTGACTGAACTTTTTGACAATATAGAAAGAGAAGGGTTGAAAAGATGTTTTTCTTTACTTTTATAATACTCCCTCCATCTCATAATTACTCTAATTTTAAATTTTCTTTTATATATATATATATAAATTGTCTTATATTAATTATGAAACAATTTTAAATTCATATTGAATGAGTGTAATAATTTCACAAAATTACTCTAATTTTAAATTGTCATAAATGCATAGTGGACTTCTTTCGAGTCTCAAATATATGCGGGAAAAAACCATCACACACTCTTTTTTTGGTAAGCCAAAGTATCCTCCACGGCGATTGTGGAGACTAATCCTTCGAGGTATCTGAGATCCATTTAAGGGGTTGACCTCTCCCAACAAATGCACACACTCTTCAGTAATATTAGTTTATCTCATATAGTTTCATTCATTTAATAAAAAATGTAATATACAATCTCAAAAATATATACTCTTCATGGAAATATATTCCTTGAAAATAAAAGAGTCAATAAAACTAAGATAAATTAATATAACAATATTTAAAGAATGATATCATTAAATGAAATTATAGTCAAAACTGTTAATATGTTAAACTATTAAAAATGAGAATTTTGGTGCTTAAATTTGAGACCGAATTAGTATAGTAAACATTAGAGTAAATATTATTAATTATTTGAGAATAAAGTTGAAAAACTAATAAATATTACATTAAATACTTATCATATAATAATTATTTTGCAGTCAGACTTATAATTTGACTGAGTTGGTATACATAATTATATGGTTTCTTTTCTCTTTAAATTCTTTTTTTTTTTTGACTCAACATTAAATTCTTTTCTTGTATCCTATCTTAGTCTAGGACAACGAAGCATAATTTTTTTCTCTTTTATATTTGTTAGAATACTTCCATATGTTTTTACTCTCAAACTTTTATTTTGCATTCTTCTTTTACATTTCTTTCTCTCATTTTAACTCAATTCTCTCTCTTCGATCAAGAAGATGAAGAAATGCATGCCCACACTTACCTTCAAAAGTTGCCATCTTCCCTTATAAAACGCCTTCACCGCTCCATTCATTTCATTTCCTTACAAACAAAACAACCCACTTTCTTCCTCTCTCTCTCTCTCTCTCTCTCTCGTTCTTCTTCTTTTGTTGTTTCGACATTTTTCTTGTAAATTAAAATGACACTTCCTGAAAAAAGGCCTTTAACCAAGAGAGATGAGAACAATGTTGTGAAAAGGGTTTGCCGTCACTGTAGACGTCAATTCAATAGTGGAAGAGCGCTTGGTGGTCACTTGAGGATACACAAGGATCAAAAGAAAACCACCTTCACTAGGAAAAAGGCTAGATCCAAGATTACAACCATTGCTACTAATAATGAGATTGTGAATATCAACGTTGATGTCAGAAACTCTTTATCTCTTGGATGGAAACTTCGTGGAAAAAGAGGTATCAATACTTTACCATACGTCCATACTATATCTCTCTTCTTATCTGACAATAGTACCTTTCAATTGTGTTTTCAAGTTGGCGGGGTCTTTTTGGGGGCTTCTGACGACTTTGTATTTATCTGGGTTGAGTAGCCCTTGTACTAAGTTGTTTTATAAATAGATACGATTTTTTGCTTTTTAAAAAAACTATTTTTCACATGTTTCACTTTACTAAACATAATATCATTGTGTTGTACGTTGGTGTATGAGCCAATTCGTTGATCTTTCTTCCTGAGGAGAGCTTCTCCTATATACGGGTTTTGAGTACCCTATTTACTCAAAATTATTAATATATGTCACTACTATTTCATTGATATAAATTTTTTCAACAGGCTCCAAAAGTGTTAACGATGATGATGATGATGACGACGACAATGATGATGGTGATCATTATTTAAATGGTGGTAATGTTTATGATGGAGACGATGTGCATGGCGACGAAGATTGTGAGGATGAGGAAGAGGATGTGGACGAGGATGGCTTCCATGTGATGCAGACTTTGAGGAATTACGGTTTTCGTGATAACGCACACAGGATTACTAAGACAAGGAGTGTATTTATCTGCAAGACTTGTGATATGCGCTTCCCCACTTTTCATGCTGTGCTTGTCCATGTGAATGATCATGCTGATTCATCTTCTGCTACCATTGATGGAGAAAACATCATGGGTATTCATTTTGAACCAACAATTGATGATGATGGTGCTGCTACCGTTGATGGAAAAGCCATAAGTGCTGCAGATCTTGAAGCAACCAGTGATGATGTTGTTATCGATGATCAAAAAGAAGTGGAGGAAGAAATGGATGAGGAGGAAGATTTGGAAAATGGTGGTGATGGTCCAACACACTTAAACAATATCCCTCATATCGGAGATATGAGTGATGAAACTTCTTATGAAGTTGTTCAAGTTGTTGAAGATGAAGAAGATTTTATGAAAGTTGCTGATAAGGAAACAGAAGGGGGTGGTGCTAATAAGGAAGAAAACGGAGGAATTGTTGCTGCTGTTGTGGAAGATGGTGTTAAAGTTACAGAAGAAGAAAAAGTTGTCACACAAGTTGAGGATGATCAGATTGGTGTTGATGTTGACAATGAAATTGTGGATCAAAATGTTTCAACTTCAAAGCCTAAAAAAATGCTAGGTTTTGATCTGAATGAATTGCCTCCCAATGAAGATTGAAGTTCAACACCAAAATTTTGTGTCTTTTAATTGCTTTTTGTTTAGGGTTTGTCTGTCTTTTGTTGAATTGGGTGTATTTTTGTGTCTTTTAAATGCTTTAGGTTTAGGGTTTGTTCCATTCTTATATTGAACAATGCAATGATTTTCTTTTAGTCTTTATTTTTGTGTGCATGGAAGGATAGAAACTGCTTCGATGTTAAAAAAATTATCTTTCTCAGCAATATTAATATTATCTCTCTGCTTCGATGTTGAAACTGCTTTGGATGAAGGGAGAATCTAGATCCTTTAATTTCTACCACGGTATATTTTTAGACGTGATGTTCTCATAACTGGTTCCTGGGTATAAGGTTTAACAAATTGTAGTTGTTTTGAGCAAATTATACTACACTTTCCAAATTGAGTGAAAATGATAGATTTGGGCATATAATTTCCCTTTGTGTTTGAATGTTTTGAAGTAGATGATAAAACATTTCAAAAGATGGAAAAAAAATCAAGTAAATAAACTCCATAGTGTTACTTGGCTTATGTAAGAAGTCTTGAGATCTAGTTAATTTGATTTCATAGTTAGACTTAGATTCTCATTTTTACTTTAGAGAGGATCTTAATCTTTTTTTTTTGACACATAGAGGATCTTAATCTTAAATTTGCATATCTGGTGTGATATCTTGTCCATATATTTGTTTCTACTTCCTAGAACTATATATGTAAATGGTGCAATTTAATTAATTGATGCTATATATATACGTCCTTTTGTTTTTGTTTAAAACGGTGACCAAAAATGAAAAGGATAGAAATTAAAAAGAAAACAAAGTTGTCTTTGTTTACATTAATTTTGGCACTTGTGGGGATTTGCGAGTTGAGAAAGCTGGTGTGTATTCTCTTTTTTTTTTATAAGTAATGTTAGTAGGGGTGGGGGAATGGTAGTTTTCGGGAGTTGAACCCGGGACCTCCTTCGGTGCACTCCTTCGATATCCCTTAGCTCGCCAACTGAGCTACCTACTTGGGATAATGTATACTCTGATGCCGTCCAAATTGTGAGGCATTGGTAAACAGAAATGCTATTTGGCCTAATAAGTGGACCAATTAGTGGACCAAATACGGTTACGGATACCACCCGGAGGGAATACGCACGTTACATTTTATTTTATATATTAAAAGTAATGTTAAAATTTTTAGAAACAAAAACACGCTCCCCTTGCAATCATGCGCCTTCCCTGTTCCTCTGCAATCCTATCTCTTCTTCTTCTTCCTCTTCTTTTCTTCCTCTCAGCAATTCTTCTTCTCTTCACTACAAAAAAAACACTGATTAGCGACAGACATTAGCGAGGGACTTGTTGTCCCTCGCAAAAACAGTCATTAGCGAGGGAATTAGCGAGGGCATAGAGCTGTCAATTTTTTTGTCATTAGCGAGGGAATTAGCGAGGGAACTGTCCCTCGCTAATGACTGCCCTCGCTAATTCCCTCGCTAAATGTTGCTTTTTCAGATGATGGGACTCAGCGCAGGGGTTGGTAAAGGTGCAGAAATTAGCGAGGGACAGTTCCCTCGCTAATTCCCTCGCTAACGTTAACTTTTCAGATGATGAGACAGTTCCCTCGCTAATTCCCTCGCAAATTTTTTTCTTTTTTCCTTTATATCCGTTTACACCCCCACTCTTCTTTCTCCCTCACTCACTCACTCACTCTTCACCATTCCTCTTCCCTTCCTCTTCCCCCTTCCACTTCCTCTCACACCCTTCTTCTCTCTTCACTCTTCCAACACCACCACCATCATCACCACCTCCTCTCACACTCTTCTTCTCTCTTCACTCTTCCAACACCACCACCACCACATACCTCCTACCACTCTCACTCACTCTCTCTTACTCTTCACCACCACCAACCCACCACCCCACCACCACACATCTCACTCTTCTCTCTTTCTCTCTCTCTCTCTCTCTCTCTCTCTCTCTCTCTCTCTCTCTTCTCTCTCTCTCTCTCTCTCTCTCTCTCTCTCTCTCTCTCTCTCTCTCTCCCTTACTCTTCTCCTTCTCTCTACTCTAAACCACCCATCACCACCACCACGCCAACACCACCACCACACCACCACCACGCCACCACCACCACCACCACCACCACCACACATCACCACAAAATTAATAATATAATATAATATTCATTAATTAATATATATAAAAAAAAACAAGCCATTCAGCACTGGACACGTGTCATTTTTTTTGAAAACTGCAGTCATTAGCGAGGGAATTAGCGAGGGCAAAAGCCGTCGCTAATTCCTGCGCATTTACCAACCCCTGCAACTGAGTCTCATCACCTGAAAAGCTGCAGTCATTAGCGAGGGAACTAGCGACGGCATAGTCCCTCGCTAATTAGCGAGGGATCCAACTTCCCTCGCTAATCCCATTTGCGAGGAGGGAATTAGCGAGGGAACCAGTCCCTCGCTAAGTCCCTCGCAAATGACCATTAGTGAGGGAATCAGGTCATTTTGCGAGGGAACTGTCCCTCGCTAATGACTAGTTTTTTTGTAGTGCTTTCACTCTTTCTCCTTCCTCTCGTCGTGTTAACCTTTCACTCTCTACCTCATACTCTCCTCCCTCGACCTCCACTGTCCTCCCTCGACCTCTGCCCTCCCCGTCGTCATCCTCCGTTAAACCATGCTCCAGTAGCCACGAAGACAGCCCTTGTTTTTCCCTTGACTCGCGCCTCTTCTCTGCTCCCTCCCAATCCATTTTCGTCTCCGCCGTATCTCTGTCGCTTCTGCACTTCTTCTCCGCCACAAGCTTCTACCACTCAGGTAATTTCTATTTTTTTCTTTAATTTCTATTTTTTGTATGTTTAGTGTTTAGGGTTCGGTTGCAACTATGCGCACTTCAGGATTGTTAGGGTTTATAACTTCTACAAAAATTGAATCGTTTCTAGGGTTTTGTTAAAATTATTTATTAAATGTGTTCCATGAACAATAGGAGTCAAGGTGTCGAACTTAGAGGACTTTCTATTATTATATTTTGTTTCCATATTTTTGGTTCTTCTTCTTTGAACAACTACAAAGAATAGCTCAGTGGTGTCCTACTTACAGTATGCAGATGATACGCTACTCTTGGGGGAACCCTCCGTAGAGAACTTGTGGGCTATGAAAGCGGTCTTGAGATGTTTTGAGATGATGTCTGGTTTGAAGGTCAACTTTTATAAGAGCAGCATTCTTGGGGTGAATGTTTCCCCCCTCTTCCTATCTATGGCTGAGTCATTTTTGCACTGTAAGGTGGGGGGTTCCGTTTATGTATATGGGGTTGCCGGTGGGGGCGAACCCACGTAGGCTGGTCACATGGGATCCTGTGGTGGAGACATTGCGTCGTAGGATCCTTTCTTGGAAGAATAGGTTTATTTCTTTTGGGGGGCGGATTGTGCTCCTCAATTAGGTCCTCAATAGTATCCCTATTTTCTTCCTTTCCTACTTCAAAATGCCTCCGGGGGTTTGGAAGAAATTGGTGTCGCTGCAGAGGAATTTTCTTTGGGGTGGATGCTCGGAGGCTAGAAAAATCCCTTGGGTACGGTTGTCGGAGGTGTGTAAGCCAAAGACGGAGGGGGGTCTTGGGGTTAGGGACCTTAGGGTCTTCAACCTTGCTTTGTTGGGTAAGTGGAGGTGACGCCTTCTGTCTGATGGGTCTTCACTGTGGTGGGATATCATTGTTGCGAGGTATGGCAGGGAGGTGCTGCGGAGTCCATCATTGTTGGAAGCCCCCCCACCAAGGATGGCTTCAACTTGATGGCGGGATTTGTGTTTGCTAGGTTCTGTTGGGGATGTGGCGAGTGATTGGTTTGGGGATAGAGTGGCTCGACATCTTGGTACATGTACCTCAGTTTCATTTTGGCACGACTCTTGGGTGAGGGACCAACCACTGAGCGTGGTATTTCCTCGTTTATTCTCTGTCTCGGCTAACCAAGACGGGGTGGTTGCGTAATTTGGCAATTTTGCGAGTGGTGTTTGGGCGTGGGGGCTCAGGTGGAGGCGGCCTCTGTTCGTTTGGGAGGAGGAGTTGCTTCACCAATTGATGATCGTTATCCAATCTTCAGCTCCTTCCAATGCAGTTGATAGATGGGTTTGGCTTGGGGATGTGTCCGGGGTTTTTTTCGGTGCGATCGGCATATGTGACTCTTTCTGACGATGCTCGCAGCGCTAATGTCCTTCCGGATGCCCATATAGTTGTCCTTGGTAGACTATGGCGGAGTTTGGCTCCCCCTAGGATTATTGCCTTCTCCTGGCAGCTTCTCTTGGATCGGATCCCCATTAGGATAGGATGTACTTACTTCGGCGTAGAGTTATCTTGGATGCACAGCTAGCTTCATGTGCTATCTGTGGGGACTTGAGGGAATCGTCACTTCACCTGTTCATGCGGTGCCCCCTAGCGATATCAGTTTGGTATGAGGTGTTCAGATGGCTTGGGTGGCACCTTCCTATGCCACCAAACTTGTTCTCTCTATTTGAGGCTTTTTGTGCGTTTGGCATCGGGTCCAGGGCGCGGCGTGGTCTGAGTCTCATTTGGCATTCTGTTTTATGGCTATTATGGGACGCCCGTAATGGTTGTATTTTCTCGGGCAGAATTCCAGATCGAGACTCGGTGGTGGGTCGAGTAAAATCAATGTCATATGGCGTTGGTTTATTGATAGATCCACGGGTCCACCTTGTATCTATTATGAGTGGCACGTGGCTCCTGCTTTGTGTATCTCTAGGAAGTAATCTGCTTTGTTATTTCATCGTTATCATTGTTGGTGCGGATACATCTAGTGTCCAATCCGGATCATTTTGAGTGCATATATATATATATATATATATATATATATATATATATATATATATATATATATATATATTTCCCTTTTGCTCTTAAAAAAAAAAACAAAGAATAGCTCAGTGTTACATGAGTTATGGGAGATGATTAAAAGGGTCTCAATGTTAGTATTTGGTCCATGCTTTGTCTAGTTGTCTTTTTTCCATGGACATGCCAGATGATGATTTATTAGTTGAAATATTGGAGCAATGAGGTGCTGGGTTGAAGAAATTCATTTGTTGACATGCAACTAACATGAAGGCCCTCTTTTTTATCAGATTGTATATTTTGTCTTCAGTCCAGCTCGTGTTTATAGCAACCTGGCTGAAAGCATAACATTTAGAAGCATGCTTTCTCTGTATGTATGGTTCTCTCCACACACACACTCCGCATTTTCTTTCCAGTATCCCTTCACTTTTTCAATTTTATTCCCCTTTCCTATATCTTGTGCTTATTTTAGTAAAAGTTTTTGTGAATTAATATATAGGTGGTTCATGCCCTTAAATATTCTTCTCACATTTGTGATTTGTCATTCGGAGAGCACTTGGATGGTTGCTTATTAAAATAACTAGAGCTCCACGTGATATGCAAGGCCTTGAAAAGATGGGTTTATATCATTGGAATCAATTACCAATTTACCTCTGTGATTAAAGCCTTAAGCAACCAGTAAGATTGATGCGGAAGCTGTCTACAAAGGAATCAAATTACCAATTTACCTCTTTGAAGGACTTCTAGCATGCAAATCCATTACGGTCACTACAAACTCTGTCTCTACATCTTTTCAATGCTGCTTGTTCAATGATAATGATGATGATTATGAAATAGTGTCAAGAGTGATCCTTATACTGTCATGGACACCAATTGTAGTGTAAAACCTGAACAACATTAATCGAGCTCATTGGACAACATTTTGTTATCCATTTTAAGCTAGATGTAGAACCAACGACAAATGTTCTGTACTATGCAGTATTTTGGTCGGCTGCTGTTGGTAGGTCTCTTGCTGCCCTGGCAAGAGGTCAGTGAGCGCCCAGAGGGGTACCTGCAAGCCACTCCGACGCTTAAGTCAGTATATTGAATATATGAGTGAAGGTACTAAGGAATAGAGATTGAACCTTTCTTAGGGCAAAGTTTGCTTGTATTTATAGGAAATCGTGTCCTCTCGTGGATCGTTGGATGGGTAGAGTCGATCTTGACCGTCCAAGCATGTTGGGCTCGCATGAGGTGGATATGGGCTGAATCAGTTTGGCTGATCCATATTACTTGCTAAGCGCACCTCCTGGTTTTGCTAATGGGACCCCTTGGTCCACTCCAGAACAACAGATAATGCACTACCAGAATTTCAGTCATTTCCGGCGGGCAATTTCCGGCGGATTTAGTCCGCCGGTAAATTACCGGCGGATTTTGGCACGTTACCGGCGGCCTGGATCCCCCAGTATCTTACCGGCAGATTTGACAAGGTTACCGGCGGATTTTGTTCACTTACCGGCGGATATATTTTACGCAGAATTTTTTTAAAAAAATCCGTCGGTAATTGCAATTACCGGCGGATATATCCGCTGCTTTTAAAAAATATTATTATTTAAATTTTGAAAATCCGCCGGTAAGCAACATAATATCCGCCGGTAACAGCACGCCAAACAATCCGCCGGTAACGCCTATTACCGGCGGATATTATTTACATTTTAAAAATTCAAAATCCGCCGGTATTTTTAAAATCTGCCGGTAATGCTAGTTTATCCGCCGGTACATTCTGATCGTTGGGAAATATCCGTTGGTATCCGCCGGTAAACATAATATCCGCCGGTAAGCATAATTTCCAGCGGATTTTCGAATATAGCCGTTGGCGCCTCTTCCCTTATATATTCCAACCCCTCCTCACTTCCTCTTCACTCACTCTTCACTCTCTACTCCGAAATCTCTCTCTTTTCTCCTAAATCTCACTCTTTTCTCCCAAATCTCTCACTATTTTCTTCTCATTTTCTCTCGATTCACTCTTTTCGAAGTCAGTTTTGTTTAAGGTATGTTTTTTAACTAAATTTGGAATGTTTTAGTTAATATTTAATTTTTAAATATGTGTTGTTTAATATTTTTTGTTATTATTTGTTTTGCAGTTGATTGAAATTGCCACTTTGGAGTTGCCACTTTGGAGTTGTTAGTTTGGAGTTTAGTCACTGCATTACCGGCTAGTTAACAAATTTATTCGTTATTAAATGTATTTGTTGGTGTTATTATAAATTTTAAGTTTTTTACAAAAATAAAATAAATTTTATTTATTCTGTAATAATTAAATTATGTTTACACTATTTGTATAATAATAATTATCTCAAAATTTTGAGATTTTTAAAATACGAATTATTTTATTTATTAGTTAAAAATCGAAAAATTATTAGTTATTTTGTAGTAAAATTAAAAACAAATTATTTTAATGTTATTTGATGTTATTAGCCGAAATTTTTCATGAAAATAAGATAAATTTTATTCATGGAAATTATTGGTGTTATAGAAATTATTCGAAAATAAAATAAAATAAATTATAATAATTGTTTGTTATTTGCATTTTTTGTAAAAAAATAATTTTTTTAGTAAAATAAAATGTTACTAAAAATATATTATCATTTATATATATTTGGTCAAATCTAAAATATCCATACTAATGTGTATTATTCTAATACACGTGATATATGTTGTGTTGTGTATGTTATATTTAAGGAACGTACCCAAAAAAATGGATCGTAGTTGGATGTATGATAGAATATATCCTGGAAGAACTGAGTTGAAACGACGTTTTGTACAAGGAGTCGAAGAATTTGTTCTTTTTGCTAAGCGTCAAAAAGAATTTGAGCGACAAGGTGGAATTAGATGTCCTTGCTCCATATGTGTGTTTCGATCTATAAAAAAGGAAGCTGATATTCGACTTCATTTGTATAATAATGGGTTTAAGCCAGATTATTGGATATGGACCCGTCATGGCGAGGTAGCAGCTGGAGTTCCTGCGGTTGATAATGTTCCTGTCCAAGCTGTAGATCAAGGCCGTCTCGTGTCAAGTCCAGTTGTAGCTTCCACATCAAGTAGTAATCCAACGACTACTGGATATCAACCGCCGTTTGATGTATATCAGGGGATGATATCTGATGTTGTCGGTGTAAATTTGGATTTCGAAGAACCACAATATGATGCTGAAGAAGTTCCAAACGAGGAAGCTCAGAGGTTTTATAGTTTTTTGAGTGAGACAAATAAACCATTATTTGAAGGATCTACAGACTCTAAGTTATCAATGTGTGTTCGGTTGTTAGGTATTAAGTCTCAATTAATTAACGTTGTGGAATTGTGCATGGAATACATGACAAAAATGATGTTGGATGCAACCCCTGTTAGAGGACTTTTGCCGCAAAGTTATTATGATGCTAAAAGATTGGTATCGAAGCTTGGTTTAAAATCTATAAGAATTGATTGTTGTGTGTCTGGTTGCATGATCTATTATAACAATGAGTTTGGCATAAATGATGGAGAGTTGCTGCAATGCAAGTTTTGTCAAGAGCCACGGTATCGTGTCAGCAGGAAAGGGACAAGCAAAGGCAAACCAGTTCCAAGGAAAGCAATGTTCTATTTGTTGATTATACCAAGACTGAAGAGGATGTTCACTTCAATGGAAAATGCGGGTAAAATGACGTGGCACTATGAAAATAGAAATAATTCTGGTCAATTACGCCATCCATCTGATGGTGAAGCTTGGAAGCATTTTGATCGTGTTCATCCAGATTTTGCCAATGATCCACGCAATGTTCGGCTTGGTTTATGCTCTGATGGTTTCACACCATATATTCAAGCGTCAGCAACACCGTATTCTTGTTGGCCAGTTATTGTTACCCCATACAACCTACCTCCTGAAATGTGTATGTCTAAACCGTACATGTTTTTAAATGCTATAATACCAGGGCCAACTAATCCAACAGCTGGTATTGACATATATTTGCAACCTTTGATTGATGACCTAAAAAGGTTGTGGGATGATGTTTTAACTTATGATGCAGCACGAAGACAAAATTTCATGATGAGGGCGGCTTTGATGTGGACAATTAATGACTTTCTTGCGTATGGATTGTTGTCTGGATGGGGGACACATGGTAAGTGTAACATCCCCTAATTGCCTAAATTAGTTTAATTAAATTAGCAAGAGGTTAAGTAGATTAGTTAGCATAATTATAAAATTATGTGAGGTTGAATTAAATAAATGATTGTGTGTAAGTATGATTAATGTAGCATACTAAGCATAGAAGTTTAGGTGTAATTGCGGTGTTAGAAGTAAAGTAAGGGAAGTGTTAGTGAAGGAGGGAATAAGAGTCTTTTCCAACATTAAGTGACTTACCCCAGCTGATCACAAACTTACACCCAACACACCATTCCAAACAGAAACTAAAAACAGAAAAGAAGTAGAGAGAAGGAGGAGAGAATTCGAGAGAGAGAGTGGAGAAGAGAGGGAGGGATCCTACCACTTAGGTCCATGCATGCTCAATCTGAATCCACCATCCTTCATCATTCTTCTTCTTCTCCCCATTGATCCTATTTTCTAGGCAAACAGCCACCCCACCTTCAAATCACCATTGTTATACATTTGAAGCTCCAAACTCAAAAATGGAGTTTTGATACTCCAAATAGTTTGCATGTCACCATAAAACCAAGATACAACCTTGAGGGAAGCCATCTTACTGATTGGAATAGTTTGGGAGAGAAGTCAGCAACTTTAAGGAGTGAGGATTCAAAGAGGTAGGAGCTGTGTTCAACCGGTTCGGTGTCGGAGTAGCGAAAATTCAATTCGGGGACCGTTCGTGGGATTTCGGTTTCGTTGAAGTCAAGTTGTCGTCGTGTTTGTTTGTGATTTTCATCAAAATACGGTGAGTTCTATAACTCGCTTAGGGATTTTGTGTGTTCTGAGTTCTCTGTTTCGAAAACCAGCGTTGTGTTCAATTGGTCTCGAGAAGAAATAAGGTCGAAAAACTGTTTTTAGAAAACTACAAGTTTAAATTGATCAATTGCATGTGTAATTGTTTGGATGTGCTGGTTTGATTTGAATATATTGCTGTGTTATACTGTTCTGTGTGTATTCAAGTTTGAGTCTCGATCGAAAGGGAAATTGGAATCGGAACGGAATGGAATTTACTCATGAAAAGTCTGTTTTCTGGAAAACTGATGGAGACGCACGGATCGTGTGCCTCTGTGCACGGGTCGTGCGCCCCCATCTGATGCTACACGAACTGAATTTTTAAACACACACGGATCGTGCGCTTAGTCGCACGGGTCGTGCGTATCTTTTTGAAAACCTTCTACAACTTTGTTCAACAGCGCACGGATCGTGCGCCTACACGCACGGGTCGTGTGAGACCTTCTGATCCTCAAATTCAAAGTACCTTTTTATCCATCCCAAATGATTCCAATCCTCTTCTAATCCATTCCTCATGGTTCCCCAACAATGTAAAGATACTGATATCATGGAATTGAACATGTTTGATAGAAAACTTGTGTGTTATGAACGTAACGGAAAACCGTACTTAGAGAACGCGAGAGAACATAAGTCAAGAAATGTTGACGGACCTTGAGTCCAATCATGTTAAGATAACGAACTTCAAGTTCATCATGTCATGTAAGCTAATTGATTATAAGTCTATAAAGACAAAAAAAAAACTCTCAATTCATGTAAACACAATTCAAGTTACTTTCCCTCGGGGAAAGGTAGATGGTATACCCTGTGTATATCGAGGATGACGATCCTCCAGTTATTAGCATACTAGGGGAGGGGAAGTCATGAGCCCCAGAACCTAGGCTCTTATGTTGCTCACTTGGATTAGTGGGGATGGGTTCACTGAGACGTCCTAACCTTAGCTAAGGCGGGCTTCGAGGTGTTGTGCTAAGTTCATGTTAAAATATGATCCGTAGTCGCTTATTAGGGCTACATCAGGAAAAATCAGAAATGTAACGAGTAGTCGCTTATTAGGGCTACAAGTTACGAGAAAACACCACGTATTCACGTGGTCGCTTATTAGGGCCATGAGTTCAGATTCAAGTATAATAAACCGTTAGAGTTGGTCAGGGGTCTCGATAGGACTCACTGAGATAATGTTTATCTCACCCTTTATGTATTGTGGTTTTTCAGAGAAGCAAAGGAAAGCTAAGGCGAAGGTTCACGGTTAGCCGGTGTGACTAGAGGAGTCCGAAAGTCTATGTTTCATGTTTTAGGCCCTTGCCCTTCTGTAGTACTTTTGTTATCGGTTGTATAACTATCATGTATAAGTTATAAATCTTTTCCGCTAATTTCATGTTTTGAGTATTGAACACCAGGATAATGTATGTTTAAGTCTTAAGACTTCAGATCTTTCCGATTATGCATGGAGGTTCATTGAACCATTGATACTTATATCGAAAATTTTAGTTGTGTTCAATATTTCATTAACAGGAAGTTACTCTGATGTATGCCATGTAGTGCATTTCGGTGATTCTACATGTTAGAATTATCGGGGTGTTACATTATGGTATCAGAGCAGTTCGACCTAGTCGGGCTTAGATTAGTTAGGGTGGTTTTGTCCCTTGAGTAACTCTGCCATTATGCTTCTTATGATGCTAAGAGACATTGAGACTGATCAATTTAATACTTGGTGTATCGTTTGCAGAATTATGGCAGGAGGATCAAGGAACACCCCACCAATCGATCTGCATGCTGCTTGGATGCAAGGCATGATGGAAAGGCAGCAAAAGATGCTGGAAGATATGGTA
Source organism: Astragalus membranaceus (assembly GCA_039519185.1). NCBI lineage: Eukaryota > Viridiplantae > Streptophyta > Magnoliopsida > Fabales > Fabaceae > Astragalus > Astragalus membranaceus. The sequence goes on from CM076848.1 coordinate 153,440,291, forward strand.
ACGCTGCAGCAGAATGCTCAAGTTCAACCTCAGCGGGCCCCAGAGCCGCAAGTTAACCCCAGGAAAGTTTATGCGGAATTTCTGAAGATGAAGCCATCTGAGTTCAAGGGAGGATGACGGATGAGGATAAGTTAAGATTGTCATCCCATATGCTAAAAGGGGAAGCTCACAACTGGTGGACTAATGTTAAGGCTATGATGGTGACTATGGGTACTCCCCAGACTTGGGAGCGTTTCAGACAAGTGTTTTTGGAGCAGTTCTTTCCGACGGCAATGAGGTTCGACAAGGAGAATGAGTTTTTAACTCTCACTCAAGGAAGTCTAACGGTGGTTCAGTACTCCGCCAAGTTTGAAGAGTTGTATCAATTCTTCGGTTTGGCTGGTTATGCCCCCAATGACAAGTGGAAGACCGATAGGTACAAGTATGGGTTAAAGGAAGACATTGCTCAAAGTCTAAGTTCTTTTGCATATACCAATTATGCGGCCATGGTTCAGCAAGCTTATATAGTTGAAAGTGATTTGAAGAGGTTGTATGCAAGTAGAAAGGTATTCAATCAGAGTAAGAAGAATGTTGGATCGTCCAACAATCAAATGGGTCCCAGGTACAACTCCAACAAAGGGAAGCAAGTTCAGTCGTATAATTCTCCAAGGTTCAGTACGTGCTCCAACTGTGGAAGGTACCATCAGGGTAAGTGTCAAGTGGGATCGAATCAGTGCTACTACTGCAAGAAGGGGGGACATTATGCAAATAACTGTCCAAAGAAGAAGGGTCAGGAGGATGGTGCCGCTACTACAACTCATGGCAGGGTCTATACCTTGGATGCCCAAAATGTCACACCGTCAGATAATCTACTAAGGGGTACGAGATCTCTTTTCTCTAACTCCGTTAGTATTTTATATGATTCGGGAGCGACTCATTGTTTTATATCTCAAGTTTGTATTGACCGATTGGGATTAGCTTTGACATCGTTGTCCCAACCGCTTTCTATTAAGACTGCCGCCGAGGGTAGTATTAAAACCCAGTCCTTATGTGAGAACTGTCTCCTATCTATTGGAGACAGGAGTTTTGTCATAAATTTCATTTGTTTGCCAATGAAGGGTATGGACATTGTCCTAGGTATGAATTGGATGACCGCCAACCATGTGACCATTGATTGTTTTCATCGGACTGTCGGTTTTGCCTCCGAGTCAATGGAGCCACAACCGGCCAATTCTGAAGCTGTTATCTCATTCACCGATGCTAGTGATTGTTTGTTCCAAGGCGCTGAAGCTTATGTCTTGATGTTGTCTGCATCGTCTGAAACGGGTATGGATTTATCTTCCGTACAAGTTGTTAATGAGTTTCTAGACGTATTTCCTGATGAAGTTTCTTCGTTACCTCCGGATCGTGAGGTGGAGTTCTCAATAGAGTTGATCCCTGGTACAGGGCCAATTTCTATAGCTCCGTATAGGATGTCCCCTTTAGAGTTGAAAGAATTGAAAGCCCAGTTGGAAGATTTAATTTCAAAGCAGTTTATTCGGCCGAGTGCCTCGCCATGGGGTGCTCTAGTGTTACTCGTCAAGAAGAAAGATGGAAGTTTGAGGTTGTGCATCGATTACCGTCAGTTGAACAGGGTAACAATCAAGAATAAGTATCCTTTGCCGAGAATTGATGATTTGTTGGATCAACTGAGAGGAGCTGCTGTGTTTTCGAAGATTGATTTGAGATCTGGCTATCACCAAATAAGATTTCGGGCTTTGGATATTCCGAAGACCGCGTACCGTACTAGATATGGACACTACGAGTTTGTAGTGATGCCCTTCGGTTTAACCAACGCTCCGGCTATATTCATGGATTATATGAATTGGATTTTCAACCCGTATTTGGATCAGTTTGTAGTCGTTTTCATTGACGACATCTAGGTGTACTCTAAGACGGTTGAGGAGCATGTGCGACATCTCCGAATTGTTCTGAACGTACTCCGGGAGAAGAAGTTGTTTGCCAAGCCATCCAAATGTGATTTTTGGATGCCCGGAGTGAAGTTTTTGGGCCATGTGATATCCCTATCCGGTGTTGCAGTGGATCCCAATAAGATTGATGCTGTGGTAGACTGGAAACAACCATCAACAGTCACTGAAGTGAGAAGTTTCTTGGGATTAGCTGGGTATTATCGGAGATTCATTCAAGGATTTTCTCAGCTAGTCCGTCCTCTCACTCGGTTGACTCGCAAGGATCAGCCGTTTGTGTGGGACTCAGACTGTGATGATTGTTTTGCAGAATTGAAAAGTCGTTTGACTTCTGCACCCGTCCTAATTCTTCCAGATCCGTCCTTAGGATTCCAAATCTATTGTGACGTCTCTAGTAGGGATTTAGGATGTGTCCTTATGCAGAATCAACAGGTGGTTGCTTATGCTTCTAGGCAGTTGAAGCCACATGAAGAGAATTACCCGACGCATGATTTGGAATTGGCGGCTATTGTGTTTGCACTAAAGATTTGGAGACATTATCTTTACGGGTCTCGTTTCGAAGTCTTTAGTGACCACAAGAGCCTTAAGTATCTGTTCGATCAGAAGGAGCTGAATAATAGGCAGAGGAGATGGGTAGAGTTCTTGAAGGATTATGATTTTGAGTTGAAATACCATCCGGGAAAGGCTAACGTTGTAGCCGACGCTTTGAGCAGAAAGTCTATCCATACTGCAGAGTTGATGATGCACGAGATGTCTTTGTTGGAATCGTTTAGAGACCTTAATTTGAGAGTGAAGGCAAGAAGGAGCAGGCTAGTGTTGAGCCATATTCAGATTTCAAGTTTCTTGAGAAATCTGATTCGCTCAGCCCAAGAAGGTGATGTAGAGCTGCAAGCGCAGAAGAGATTGCCGAGTTACCCCGAAGACAGTGATGGCGTAATTCGTTTTGATGGTAGAATCTGTGTGCCGAATGATGAGAATGTGAAGAGGCAAGTTTTAGAAGAGGCTCATAAGAGTCAGTTCTCAATACATCCTGGGTCTACCAAGATGTATCGAGATTTGAGGCAATTGTACTAGTGGCCGGGTATGAAAGTAGATATTGCAGAGTTTGTGTCTCGATGCTTGACTTGTCAAAAGGTCAAGATAGAGCACCAGAAGCCAGCCGGTCAGTTGCAGCCTTTGAACATACCAGAATGGAAGTGGGAAAGCATCTCTATGGATTTTGTCATGGGGTTACCACGGTCCCGAGCAGGAAATGATTCTATTTGGGTAGTGGTGGACCGTTTGACCAAATCTGCCCATTTCATTCCGGTGCGTTCTAATCACAAAGTTGCGAAGTTGGCAGACGAGTATCTCAAGAATATTGTGAGGCTTCATGGAGTTCCCACAAGCATTGTTTGTGATCGTGATCCCAAGTTCACATCAAGGTTTTGGAGGGCATTGAATATGGCATTGGGAACGAAAGTGTGTGCGAGTACAACTTATCATCCGCAGACGGACGGACAGACTGAGAGGACCATTCAGCCTTTGGACGATATGTTGAGAGCCTGTGTGCTCGATAGTGGAGGCCGATGGGAAGATCATCTTCCATTGGTGGAGTTTTCCTACAACAACAGTTACCATTCTAGTATCGGAATGGCTCCATATGAAGCATTGTATGGAAGGAAGTGTAGAACACCATTGTGTTGGTGGGATATAGGTGAGCAGAGATTGTTGGGACCGGATTTGATCCGTGAGACTACGGAGAAGATCCGTCAGATAAGAGAAAGGATGAAAGCCGCGCAGAGTCGACAAAAGAGTTATGCGGATAAGAGAAGAAGGCCGTTAGAATTCGAAGAAGGAGACCATGTCTTTTTGAGACTTTCTCCAACCATCGGACCGGTATCGCTTTGCGAGCGAAGAAGCTCAGTCCTCGGTATGTCGGACCCTTCCAGATTATTGAGCGAGTTGGGCCGGTAGCGTATCGCATTGCATTACCTCCTGAATTGTCCAGATTACATGATGTGTTTCATGTATCACAGTTAAGGAAGTATATTCATGATCCGAATCAACCCTTAAGTTATGAAGCGATCGACATCAGACCGGATTTATCTTATCAGCCTACTCCAATCAGGATCATTGAACGTGGCGAGAAAACGCTCCAGACAAGATCAATTCCTATTTTCAAGGTGCTTTGGGACGGTGCTTCACCTGATGAACCAACATGGGAAGTAGAGGAGAACATGCAGGTGAAATATCCCTATCTGTTCGATTGAGGTACGTTTTGTCAATTTTGAGGACAAAATTTTAAAAGTTGGGGTGATTGTAACATCCCCTAATTGCCTAAATTAGTTTAATTAAATTAGCAAGAGGTTAAGTAGATTAGTTAGCATAATTATAAAATTATGTGAGGTTGAATTAAATAAATGATTGTGTGTAAGTATGATTAATGTAGCATACTAAGTATAGAAGTTTAGGTGTAATTGTGGTGTTAGAAGTAAAGTAAGGGAAGTGTTAGTGAAGGAGGGCATAAGAGTCTTTTCCAACATTAAGTGACTTACCCCAGCTGATCACACACTTACACCCAACACACCATTCCAAACAGAAACTGAAAACAGAAAAGAAGTAGAGAGAAGGAGGAGAGAATTCGAGAGAGAGAGAGTGGAGAAGAGAGGGGGGATCCTACCACTTAGGTCCATGCATGCTCAATCTGAATCCACCATCCTTCATCATTCTTCTTCTTCTTCCCATTGATCCTATTTTCTAGGCAAACAGCCACCCCACCTTCAAATCACCATTGTTATACATTTGAAGCTCCAAACTCAAAAATGGAGTTTTGATACTCCAAATAGTTTGCATGTCACCATAAAACCAAGATACAACCTTGAGGAAAGCCATCTTACTGATTGGAATAGTTTGGGAGAGAAGTCAGCAACTCTAAGGAGTGAGGATTCAAAGAGGTAGGAGTTGTGTTCAACCGGTTCGGTGTCGAAGTAGCGAAAATTCAATTCGGGGACCGTTCGTGGGATTTCAGTTTCGTTGAAGTCAAGTTGTTGTCGTGTTTGTTTGTGATTTTCATCACAATACGATGAGTTCTATAACTCGCTTAGGGATTTTGTGTGTTCTGAGTTCTCTGTTTCGAAAACCAGCGTTGTGTTCAATTGGTCTCGAGAAGAAATAAGGTCGAAAAACTGTTTTCAGAAAACTACAAGTTCAAATTGATCAATTGCATGTGTAATTGTATGGATGTGCTGGTTTGATTTGAATATATTGTTGTGTTATACTGTTCTGTGTGTATTCAAGTTTGAGTCTCGATCGTAAGGGAAATTGGAATCGGAACGGAATGGAATTTACTCATGAAAAGTCTGTTTTCTGGAAAACTGATGGAGACGCACGGATCGTGTGCCTCTGTGCACGGGTCGTGCGCCCCCATCAGATGCTACACGAACTAAATTTTTAAACACACACGGATCGTGCGCCTAGTTGCACGGGTCGTGCGTATCTTTCTGAAAACCTTCTACGACTTTGTTCAACAGCGCACGGATCGTGCGCCTACACGCACGGGTCGTGTGAGACCTTCTGATCCTCAAATTCAAAGTACCTTTTTATCCATCCCAAATGATTCCAATCCTCTTCTAATCCATTCCTCATGGTTCCCCAACAATGTAAAGATACTGATATCATGGAATTGAACATGTTTGATAGAAAACTTGTGTGTTATGAACGTTGTAATACCCCGATTTTGTCCGCCTAATTGAAAAATCCCAAAAATTTTATCGCTTCGCATATTGTTCTAAATGCGGGTGTATTTGGCACTCTCGTGCAACGATTTTGCTTGGCGCTCGTTGTTTTCAAAAAAAGAGGAAAAAAGAATCCAAAAGTAAATAATAAAAATAATAAGTAACGCGGGCGCGCGTTTCGTTTCGAGTCATCCGAGTAATTGTATCACTGCGCGTTATTTTACCGTTTTTAGAAAAGTGAGAATAGAATGAAATCGGTTTTAAAAACGTGCGCGCATGTGTATTCAAATCGCATACGTGTTCCTAGTCTTAAGGCGAATGCGCATTTCGTTCCGAGTCATGTGAGTCGTCACGTCGGTGCGCGTTGTTTTTACCGCTTTTATTATCATAAAAAATAATAATAAATATAGTAAAATAAAATCAGTTTTTTTTAGCTGTCCTTTTGTTTATTTGGTTACACATACAAACAAAAAATTAAAAAAAGAGGCAGAATGAGTCAACCCTTTTTTTACAAAAAATTAATTGAAAAAAAACAGCAAAAATAACAAAAGGCAGGGCGCAGCCTGCTGGGTTACAACAAGATTGCAATTTGAGATTGGGGTTGGAGGTCCCTTCTCCTTGCCTCTTGGCTTTTTCCATTTTCAGCAAATCCACCCCTGCTGCTCCCTTGCTGCTCCTCTGCTGCTCCCTTGCTGCTTCACTCTGCTCCACTGCAACAGTAACAGCCTGGTCCCCTTAGAGTTTTGATCCACTGCTCCCCACACCACACCTACACCACAGCATTTCAACTATAAAAACAATAGACAACCAGAAGCAAAAGGGGGGATACACGCAGACAACAAAAACAAACACAGAGAGCAATATACACACAACAGTAACAGGGACACAATATAATCAATTTCCAGCAAAAATGAATTTGGTTCAAAGAGAAGAGCTAAGCAATTTTTCTGGAACTAGGTTAGTTCCTGAATTTATTTAGTGTCTCCAATTTACTTGTTCTGTGCTCATGTAGTTTTTTTTTAGTGTATAGATATATTGAAACAGAAGTAAAACAAATATCTGCATTGTCCTCATTTTACAAAGAATGTTATATTGCTTCTGGTATGCATATGTATAGAAACAGAGAAAAGAAAACAGCTTTTAAAAACAAATGGATATTTCAAAACAAATAAGCATCATGAATAAAAAAGGGGGATCAGAATCAGTAAAGAACCGTAAAAACAAAACAGTAGCAAAGGAGGTATTAGAAAAACTTATTTATTTATTTATTTAGTTTAAAAAATATAAAACAGAAACATGGTGAATAAATGAGAAGGGAGAAAGAAAAGAACTAAACCTCACCTCCGGCCACCGTCCATGGTGGTCACCACCGCACACCACCGTGAACCTCCCTCCACACTCCGCCGCCTCCTACACCCCAGCCACCACGGTGCACGACCTCCACCAAACAGTCACCACCACTTCACTGTCACTGCCATAACTCCACATCACCACCGCGAGCCACCCATCACCACCATCGTAAACCTCCATGAACCACTGGAGCAACACCGGCCACCCCAAACCGCCCCTTTTCTCCACCGAACAGCTACCATCGCTCCTCTCTCTCACGGCCACCACCGCAAAATTTCACCACCACCACCACGGTTAAACCCTTCACGCCACCCAAACACCACCCCCACAACCGATCCATCACCCCTTAACAAATAACCATCCCAAACAGCCATCGGACCACCCCTCCCTTCGCGACAACCGCCGAACCAACCCCCGTGGTTTAAAGCGACGGTTTAGAGAGGGAGAGCACGACGTCTTTCGGAGGGAAGCACCGATCGGTGAAAAAAGGGGGGGACGAAGGTTAGGGAGGAAGAGAGAGTTGCGGTTTGGTGAGAAAAGAGAGGGGTGGGCGACGAAGGCTTGGGTCGGTGAGAGGGCGACGGATCTGTGAGGGAGAAGGAATTTGGAGGCGAGGGGGCGGTGGAGAAAAGAGAAGAGAGGGGATGAGAGGAGACGGAGGAGGCAAAGAGAGAGAGAAGGATTTTTTTAGGGTTAGAAATGGGGGGGGGGGGGGGGAGCGCGTCGCCGCAAGGAGAAGAGGAAAGCAAGATTAGGGTTTTCCATTTTTAGTTAGCCTTTTATAGTATTAAAACAGGGGCAGAATCGTCTTTTCGCGTTTTTTTTTATTTTTCAGATTTCTATTCACACCCCCCACAGTCTATTTCATACACCTCCCCCCTAAGCCCATCAGAAAACAAAAAACGTGGGCCTGCTCACTATCTGCACCCCCTTTTAATAATGCAGCCTTCCTTTTATTTGCACCCCCATTTTACTATTTCACCCCCTGTCTTTCCTTTTTTAAATTTTATTTCTTTGCCCCTAAATAAACTTATTTATTTATTTTCTTTTCTTTTCTTTTCACAAACCTTTTTTCCCAATGATGGATAAATGTTTCCCCCTAAACAAATCTTTTCAAACGTCGAAATCAAAACTAATCATCACTAATGATCACTCGTGCCGTTGCCGTTTGATTGTGGGTGATGATTTCGCTCTTGTGGGAACTAGTAGTGTGGCCACTCTAAACCATTGTTGTTTGGTCCTCACAAACGCTCTCCTCCAATTGCGAAAACCTTTTCAATGCTCAAAATAAAAACCGATTATCATTAATCATCACTCGTGCCGTTGCCGTTTGGTCGTTAATGATAATTCGTTTTCACAAGAGTTAGTAGTGCGACCACTCTAAACCGTTGTTGTTTGGTCACTGCAAACGCTCACCCCCTTTGCGAAAAACTCCAAAAAGCTTAAAAAACAAAAACCTTTTTAGGACAACCAAGAACTACGTAGCTTTGAATTCTCCATCGCACCGGGAGATACGTAGGAGCGGGCCATGTCCCGTCAAGCACTTCTTTCTAAAAACCCTTTTTCCTCCTTTCTCACCAAAAATAAAAATTTTCATTAAGTCTTTTCATTCTCTCTTCGAAAAAGGGGCAAATTTAAGTATTTTCCAAATCAACACTTAAAACCACACGTTTAATTAAAGGTTCCCTTTCGGTAGAAAGGAGATGTGGGGTGCTAATACCTTCCCCATGCCTAACCGACCCCCGAACCCAAATTTTCCAGTTTCTAAAAGGCCATCCGCTTTCCAAAAAGGTTTTTTTTCAATATTTTCCTTATAAAAAAAATATTGGTAGCGACTTCATTGATTTTCAAAAAGTTGTAAACGAAGAAAGATTCCCTCGGGGACTTTTTCGGGCGCAACAGCTGGCGACTCCACTGGGGACGTTTCTTTTTTAAGTGGGTCAAGCCTAACTAATTAAATGTGTGGTTTAGTGTGCTATCGATGTGATTTGGATACTTTGTTACTTATATCCCTTTTCGGTTTGCTCTTCTTGTCATGTTGCGTGCATGTGCATTTATTTTTTCTCCTTTCATGTTTATTTTTCCTCGTCTTTGCTTATGTGCTTAGTACCCTCATGCATTTCCCCCCATCTTGTTATGTTCCCCCCTTCTTGGCTCCCTTTCTTGAGGTAAGCAAAGCACTTGACTGTTGTTGAAACCCTAGGCTAGCTTATTTGATATTGAACCCTAGTGTAGACAACATGTTATCACTTGCTATTGTTTGGACTGTTCTGGGTTTTCCTTCGCAGGTGGGGTATATGTGGGTAGTTTTAGGCGGTATGTCCCTGCTACACACACTCACCCCCCTTATGATTATGAGCTTTGAGAGAGGCCTAAAACCCAAGGTCTGAAAAACACCTAGGAGAGTGGAAACGAGTAGTGACTGCCAATTGGACCGATGTCCTTCTGCTCTCACGAAAGTTTCAGCCAGAGTATGCTCTTTATGGTACCTCACACCAGATGGCATTCCATCGTTGTGGGTGTTATCATAAAAGAGATTTAGCTCTGGTAGCCTTTGCGAGGGAGTGAATAGAGCCACATGGGAGGGTTACCCTTTAAATTTCCCTAGATCGTAGGTCTCACCCCTTTTTAGGTCACAAGGGTTTTCCAAATTGTGTGCTGCATTGTAAACTAGGCACGTTTTCAAAAAGAAAAGGAGATTTTTCGAAAAAAGAGAAAATAGAGAAAGAGTTGCCGTTGTAACCTTTCTTTCGCCGGTCTGTACGAAGTGACATATGAACCACTTTATTTTTAAAAAAAAAAAGAGGGAGTGAAAGAGTTACCGCTGTAGCCTTTCTCATACCGGTCCATATGAAATAACGTACGACCCGCATTTTCCAAAAAAAACTTGAATCACTGCCAATAAGGACTGGTCTCTGAGTTACATAGACGTAGAACATCATCATCATTTACACATCATCCTTTGCATAAAACATACATTTTCGATAAATTTTCGCATGCATCTTTGCATTTCATCATGGTTTGCTTGCCGAGAACCCCAAGTAATGAGAAATTTTTGTCATAGATACGGCATGGAATCTAGAAGAGAAACGGTGTATACTCCAAGGTACCCCGTTGTAAACAAGGTAGATGTGACTAGTCTGAAAAAATGTGTTGACCTGATGGGACCTATTGAAAGGGGATCGTTTGACAATGCTTATGGAAACCTCCGGAAGTTGTTGTTGCTAGAGGTGCAGACTGAGGCTATTGTGGCTTTGAGTAGATTCTATGACCCAGAAATCAGGTGCTTTCTTTTCAAAAATTTTCAAATGGCCCCCACATTGGAGGAATATCAGCAGATTTTGGGTTTCACTCAGACAGAAGCTGTCCCCTACCGGTATCAAGAACAGTACTACACAGATGAGGGGTTCGCTACATTATTGCAAGTAAGTGTAGAGGACCTGAAGCTCCAAAAGCAGAAGAGAAACAATGTGACAGGTTTCCCGCAGAGCTACCTTGAAGGTTTAATGGGAGCCTATGCTAGAAGTAAAAATTGGGTTGTCTTCAAGCGAGTTTTGGCCTTAGCAATTTTTGGGGTTGTTCTCTTTCCGCAGATTGAGAGGTATGTGGATGTGACTGTTATTGGTATTTTCCTAGCTTTTCAGAACAAGAGGAGCCCCATTAATCCAATCCCCGCCATCCTTGCCGACACTTATTCTGCTTTTACCCATCATTGTGACTTAAGAAGGAAGAAAATCTCTTGCTCTTCTCACCTGTTGTATGCATGGCTTCTCATCCATGCCTTCACCAACCCAACACGAGTGGAAAAGTTGATTAGTTACGCTGTAACTTGTGAGGTGAAAGCTATGAGCATTCAAGAGTGGATCCAGTTTCTAGGGGGTCTAGATGAGCACTCAATCCGTTGGTATCTCTCATCTTGCTGGGAAGATAGGCCTAAGGTAGTCTTCCGCTGTGGTGGTTTCCAAAATGTCCCGCTAATGGGCACTAAGGGATGCATCAACTACAACCCGTCTCTGACTCTGAGGCAATTAGGGTATCCGATGAGGAATTCGCCTACTGAAGAGATGATATTCCCGCTTTACATCTATGAAGGAGGACCAAAAGATGACAGTTTGCTTAGAAAGGTCTTGCAAGCCTGGAGTACGGTGGTTCGCATGGGAAAAGTAGAGCTCGCTCAGAGGACTAGTGGTATCACCCTCGCTCAGTGGCTCGGAAAAAGGATCCAGAATGTTCAACTGCCTTACCAAAAAGAGTTGCGAGTCGAGAGGGAAGTAGTAGACGCCAGTGCCCCTGTTGTCGAAGAATTAGGCGAAGTTAAGTTGGCTCTGATGAAGGCAGAGGAAGAGAAGAAATCTTTGCAAGCTGAGATAGAGAAGATGGCTCTGAAGAACAGGAGGTTGAAAGAAGAAAATGCCCTGAAGTCTGCTACCATTGAGAGTTTCAGTCAGAAACTAAAAGGGGAAGAGGAGAGCAAGTTAGAAGTTCAAAGGTATCTGCAAGGAGCCAAGGAAGAAATCAAGAGACGAAGCTTGAAAGAGAAGAAGGCCCTGGAAGAAGCCAATCAGTGGAAAGAGTTATGGGATGAAGCAAAAATGGAAGAGAGAACGGCGAAAAGCTTGCTTGCCAAGTCAAAAAGAGAATCCCGCATGTTACAAGCTGAATGGGAGAGTAAGTTAAACAGTGTTGTGCAAGAGAGGGACTCTTTTGAGAACATCCTTGGGGAATATCAGCGGGCCCTAAAAGCAGAGCAAGAGGATTCTGATGAGTTGAAGAAGCGCCTTTGTCACATCAGCAATGCATACCTGCAAGTGAGGGATGAAAGTCAGTATTGGGAACATCGCTATGTTGAGCTGCTCGGTAGGATTGAAGAGCAGGCAGTCATCATTGAGCTGAGGGATGAAGTTCAACACTGGAAGGATAGGTTCTCCAAGCTATCAGAGTCGGTCAACCAGGCTCTTGCGGATGTGCCCAAGAAATTAAGAAAAGCTGAAACTGAGATGCATACCCTCAACACCCCGCTTGAGGTGTACAAATTTGTGGAGTACTGCAGAGCCCTAGTTGAGGAAGCCAAAGGAAAAGCCGGAAGTACCTCTACCAACAACAAGAGGAAGAGGAGTGGAAATATCAAAGCTCTTTGTATTTGAGCTTTCTTTATTGTAATTTTCCATTTTGTTTTATTGTACCTTTCCTTTTTCAATCATTGTATCAGAATGTCGTACTCAGATTTTGAAGTATTTTGTTTAAATACACCCGTTTCGCTTCCAGATTCCAATTTCAGTATGATCCAAAGAAAGTGATATAACAAAAATAATCAAAGATTTACCTGCGTATCTATGACAAGACATAATACGCTGCGATTCTCGGCAAGAAAAACTAAACACGCATTCATTCGCATTGCATTTCATTTATTCGTTCTTGTGTTCATAAGCGTGTTCCGTCAACAGAGAATTAGGCAAGCTGGTTAATCATCGCTATTGGACGCGTCTGCAAGCAAGAAGCATGGAAAACGATCAAGCCAACCATGATCAGAACGATCCGCAGCCACATCAGGATGACGGAATTCCAGGAGGTCCGGATCCTAATGGTCAGGGTCAGCATGATCAGAATCAGGGGAATCAAGTCATTCAAGCTGAGATGGAAGTCCTAAAGGCTCAAATGGCGGAGGTCATAAGAGTGCTAAGTGCCTTAAGAGATGTTGGCACAACTGAAGCTGCTGTTGCTGGGACGAACAATCCTCCTCCCCTTCCTGGGTCTGGGATCTCTCAAACCCTCCAAGCTGCGCAATGGCCTCCCTATGGTCTCCCCCTGGGCTATGCGCCTCCTGCTGCTGATGCAAACCCTGGAGGAGATCCTTCAGAAACCACGGGGCACGCTCAGCCTAATACAGTTGTGAATGAAGTTGGAACAGGGACGCATCAAGCCCAGATTCAGATCCCAATTCCTGTTATTGCTCCAGGAACTCCGGCGGGTTTCAATTCACCAATAATGGTTCATCCACACGTGCAGGGCCCGGTCCCTCAGAATATTGCTCACCGACACATGACCCCGGTCGTGGCGTCGATGAATAACCCTCACTATGGTGCCGGCGGTTTCCCACAGAATTACCCTGCCGAAGCTAGAAGTCAGTATCAGATGCTGGAAGAAAGGTTAAGAGCTGTTGAAGGGGCAGGTTCCCGAGCCAGGAATGCCCATGAGTTGTGCTTGGTTCCTGATCTAGTCCTGCCGCCCAAGTTCAAAGCACCAACTTTTGACAAATACAGAGGGACAACTTGCCCAGTCAGCCATGTGACAATGTACTGCCGAAAGATGACTGCCTACGCCCGTGATGATAACTTAATGATGCATTGCTTCCAAGAAAGTTTAGCCGGAGCTCCCCTTGACTGGTACATGCAGTTAGAGCCAACTAATATCCGTTGCTGGAAAGACATGGCGGATGCCTTCATGCGTCAATACCAGTATAACAATGATTTGGCTCCAGATAGAACTCAGCTACAATGCATGTCTAAGAGGGATAACGAGTCGTTCAAAGAATACGCTCAGAGATGGAGGAACCTTGCGGCTCAAGTAAAACCCCCTCTGCTGGACAAAGAAATGGTCCACATGTTTATGGAAATCCTTCCTGCGGTGTATTATGATAGGTTGGTTGGCAGCGTAGCCTCAAACTTCTCTGAGATGGTGGTCACAGGGGAAAGAGTAGAGAATGGTATGCGCAGCGGAAGAATAGCTCATAGCCCGACGCCTCCTGCCAGTCAAAAGAAGCCATTTTTTGGGTCTCATAAGAAGAAAGAAGGTGAAACTAATGCAGTCATTGGAGCCAGTGGTCCGTCGCACAGCAATCCATCGCAAGCTATTTCGGTTCCTCCTCAGGCACCGCTGGCACAGCCTTTTCAATCAAATTATCAGTACCGGAACTATAATGAAAGGAAGCCTGCTGTCTTTGATCCCATTCCTATGTCCTACACGGACTTGTTTAATTATCTCATCACCAACAAAATAATCAGTACTCGTCAAATGAAGCCATATCAGCCTCCCTATCCCAGAGGGTACAACGCAAATGCCACCTGCGCCTTTCACTCTGGGGCAGTAGGTCATGTGGTGGAGGATTGTAAAGCGTTCAAATACGTGGTGCAAGAATTACTTGATAAGAAAAGCATATCATTTCAACAACCCAATGTAGCCACCAATCCGTTGCCAGGGCATGGAGGATCTGCTATTAATGCCGTTGGCCATCAGGAGGGTCAGTGTTTGGTTAGAAAAGTTGATTGCATTCAGATGCCTTTGAATTTTATCCATGCTGAACTATGCCGTTTTGGTGTCATCAAAGAAGGTTGTGCTAGGAAAGACGCCTGTGATAATCCTCGCTGCATCGGGGCATGTGAAGGCTTTAAACCAATTCTCCAAGATCTCTTAGACAGACACCTGGTCCAAGTGGGAATCCAGGAGAGAGAAGAAGGTGTATTTACCTTGCAATCAGGCAATGGAGGCTTCAGGAGACCAATTGAAATTCCCTGCAATCTGAATTCCAGCCTAGCTGTGACGAGACCCTCGACTGTTGTTATTCCAGTACCTGCTGCTGCCCCTAGTGGGGAGACTAGGATGACTCCATGGAGCTGCAATGTGCAAATGCAAGCGGAGGTCCCTAAAGGCACTCTGGATATAACAAACATTGCTGGAGGTAGTTGTATCACAAGGAGTGGAAGGTTGTATACTCCTGAAAACCTTAGAAGAGAGCAATCCAAGGGAACTGAAGAAAGGGCCCGTAAGGGAAAAGACAAGGAAGCTGTAGAAGTCAGGGATGTGTCGGACAAAGAAGCTCAAGAATTCCTGAGGGTAATGAGACAGAGTGAGTATCGGGTGGTAGACCAGCTGAATCAAACCCCATCCAAGATCTCAATGCTCTCTTTGCTGCTTAGTTCAGAGGCACATCGTGCTGCACTGCTAAAGGTCCTGAATGAAGCTCACGTCTCCCATGACATTACAGTAAACCAGCTTGATGGTATTGTTGGCAGCATTGTAGCCTCTAATTACTTGACCTTCTCAGACACTGAGCTGCCTCCGGCAGGAAAGAGTCATAATCAAGCTCTTCATATCTCAGTCAAGTGTGGGGACCATATACTTGCCAGGGTGCTTATTGATAACGGCTCATCCTTGAACGTGCTGCCTAAGTCTACAATGGATAAGCTGGATGTAGATTGTTCATATCTGAAACCGAGCTCCACCTTGGTCAGGGCGTTTGATGGGTCAGTGAAGGAAGTTTTTGGAGAAGTGGAAATGCCGCTGCAGGTAGGCCCTGAAGTATTTTATGTCGTCTTTCAAGTGATGGACATCAATTCATCCTACAGTTGCCTGCTAGGACGTCCCTGGATACATGCGGCTGGGGCAGTGCCATCCTCGCTCCATCAGAAACTCAAGTTTGTGGCTAGGGGAAAGCTGATAGTGATCTCCGGAGAGGAAGAAATATTGATAAATCGATCACCACCTGAACATTATGTGGAAGCAGCAGAAGAGTCCTTTGAGACTGCTTTCCAGGGATTGGAGATTTCAAACGCTGTCTTCGTCGAAGGGGAGCCTCGGTGGAAGCCTAAGTGGTCCAGGGCTGACATGATGACTGCAAAGGTGATGCTGGGACATGGGTATCAGATTGGTAAGGGCTTAGGAAAAGCTGCTCAAGGAATTGTAATGCCTATCCAGTTGAGGGGTAATATTGAGAGGTTCGGTGTTGGGTACATCCCAAGTCTTGCTGATCGGGAGAGGCTGACATCTGACAGGAGGGAGAAATGGCTGGCCAAACTCAGAGGAAAGGCACCCAATCAGGAGAGAATAGTCATCGCTAATCTTAAGGACAACTTCCGGAGTGCTGGTATGCTGAACCCTGACCAGGTTAATATGGTTGAAGAAGGATCAAGCTCAAGTGGCCGTGCTGAAGGTCTGGTGCGCTGCTGTGCGGTTGGAGAGAAGCTGCAAAACTGGGAGATCATGGATTTCCCCGTATTTTCCAATTTAAAGTAATTATCATTGTAATGCAGATCCCTCGGCTCTGCCCAAGGCCTTGGGATATTTCATTCGGGCACACATGTTTTCGTCGAAAATCATCAATCAATAAAGTGTTATTTTGAATTTTCAATAAAATTTCTGTCTTCATCTTTTATCTGTGTTGCTTTTTCTTTGTTTTTATTCGCCGCTCCATTCTAATGCAGATCGAAAATAAACTCTGAAAATAATAATGCCCATAACTCATACTGTGATTTTGATTACCCGGTTAATCAAGCCGAGGAAGACGTTGAGAATGATTGGGATACTCCTCCAGAAATCATGAGAATGGTAGAACAAGAAGAAAAGGTCATCGAACCCCATGAGGAGTCTACAGAAATGGTCAATTTGGGTACTGAGGAAGACAGAAAAGAGATCAAGGTTGGTACCGCAATGGAGGATAAAGAGCGCAAAAAGTTGATTCAGCTCCTGTTCGACTACGCTGACGTATTCGCATGGACATATCGGGACATGCCAGGGTTGAGCACAGATATTGTTGAACATAAATTGCCAGTGAAATCAGAGTGTCCCCCTGTGAAACAGAAGTTAAGGCGGATGAAGCCTGAAATGTCTTTGAAAATCAGGGATGAGGTCAAGAAACAGTTTGATGCAGGTTTCCTAGCTGTGGCAAAATATCCTGAGTGGGTAGCAAACATTGTCCCAGTCCCTAAGAAAGATGGGAAGGTCCGAATGTGTGTCGACTACCGTGACTTGAACAGAGCAAGCCCTAAAGATGACTTCCCTCTACCCCATATTGACGTTTTGGTGGACAGTACTGCTCAGCATTCGATGTTCTCCTTCATGGATGGATATTCAGGCTATAACCAGATCAAAATGGCTCCGGAGGATATGGAGAAAACCACCTTCATAACCCTTTGGGGAACTTTCTGTTACAAGGTCATGCCTTTCGGGTTGAGGAATGCCGGGGCAACCTACCAAAGAGCGATGGTGACCCTATTCCACGACATGATGCATAAGGAGATCGAAGTCTATGTGGATGACATGATTGCCAAATCAAAGACTGATGAAGAGCACGTGGTTAACCTGCGGAAGCTGTTCGAGCGTCTCAGAAAGTACAAACTCAGGTTGAACCCCGCTAAGTGCACCTTTGGGGTTAGGTCAGGGAAGTTGTTGGGTTTCATTGTTAGCCAGAAGGGAATTGAGGTAGACCCGGACAAGGTACGAGCAATCCTGGAGATGCCAGCACCTAAGACAGAGAAAGAAGTTCGTGGTTTCCTGGGAAGACTAAATTACATCTCTCGATTCATCTTCCAGTTGACTGCGACTTGCGAACCAATTTTCAAACTGCTGTGCAAAAACCAAGAGATGAAGTGGAATGATAAATGTCAAGAAGCATTTGAGAAAATCAAGGCGTATCTTCAAAGTCCACCCGTCCTAATGCCACCTGTGTCTGGCAAGCCCCTCATCCTATACCTCACGGTGCTAGACAATTCTATGGGCTGCGTGCTGGGGCAACACGATGAGTCAGGAAAGAAAGAACACGCGATCTACTACATAAGCAAGAAGTTCACAGACTGTGAGGCAAGGTATTCATCATTGGAGAAGACTTGTTGTGCTCTAGCCTGGGCTGCGCATCGACTGAGACAGTATATGCTGAGTCACACTACCTGGTTGGTGTCCAAAATGGACCCAATCAAGTACATATTTGAAAAACCTGCGCTCACAGGTAGAATTGCTCGTTGGCAAATGCTTCTGTCAGAGTACGATCTCGTGTACGTAACCCAGAAAGCGATTAAGGGTAGCACACTGGCAGACTACCTGGCACATCAACCGGTTGAGGATTACCAATCAATGCAATGTGAGTTCCCAGATGAGGACATTATGGCATTATTTGATGCGGGGAAGTCTCAAGATGATGAAAGGTGGAGAATGTTGTTTGACGGTGCCTCTAACATGTGGGGGCACGGAATCGGAGCAGTGCTGATCTCCCCAGACAACCGCTTTATACCAGTCACCGCTAGACTAAGCTTCTATGTCACAAACAATATTGCAGAGTATGAAGCGTGTATCTTGGGTATCCAGGAAGCTCTCGATTGGAAAGTCAAGAGGCTCGACGTATACGGAGATTCAGCTCTAGTTGTCCATCAAGTAAAAGGAGACTGGGAAACAAGAAATTCTGATTTGATTCCTTACCGTGGCTACATTCAAGAATTAATCAAGCCCTTTGAGGAAATCACTTTCCAACACATACCCCGCAGGGAGAATCAGTTGGCCGATGCCTTGGCAACTTTGTCCTCTATGTTCAACGTCAGCTGTGACAAAAGTCTGACGACTGTCAGAATCCAGCACAGAGAACAGCCTGCTTATCACTACTGTATGGCAGTCGAAGAGGGATCAGATAGTAAGCCTTGGTACCATGACATCAAGCAGTATATCACAAACAGAGAGTATCCTCCCGGAGCTACAGAGAATGACAAGAGAACCCTCAGGAGGCTGTCAACAGGTTTCTTCTTGAGTGGAGACGTCCTTTACAAGAGAAACCATGACTTGGTACTCCTCAGGTGTGTAACAGGAGAAGAATCAGTAAAGATTATGCGAGATGTTCATGAAGGCTCATTTGGGGTTCATTCCAACGGGCACGCAATGGCTAGAAAAATCCTGAGAGCCGGATACTACTGGTTGGAGATGGAATCAGACTGTTACAGTTTTGTGAGAAGATGCCATAAATGCCAAATCTATGCAGATCACACCCATGTACCTCCAACTTCTCTGAATGTTTTGAGCGCACCATGGCCATTCTCAATGTGGGGCATGGACATCATTGGTCCCATTGAACCCAAAGCTTCCAATGGTCACCGTTTCATTCTGGTTGCTATTGACTACTTCACTAAGTGGGTGGAGGCTGCTTCTTATCCCAATGTAACGAGCTCAGTGATTGCTAAGTTCATCAAGAAAGATTTGGTTTGCCGCTACGGCCTTCCAAATAAGATTATCACAGACAACGGTAGTAATTTGAACAGCAGGATAATGAAAGACTTGTGTAAAGACTTCAAGATACAGCATCACAACTCTTCTCCCTACCGTCCAAAGATGAACGGGGCAGTTGAGGCAGCCAACAAGAACATCAAGCGGATAATACAGAAGATGGTCGTGACCTATAATGATTGGCATGAGATGCTCCCCTTTGCCCTGCATGGTTACAGAACCTCAGTACGCACCTCAACAGGGGCAACCCCCTACTCACTGGTTTACGGGTCAGAGGCAGTCTTCCCCATTGAGGTTGAAATACCATCCCTGCGGGTGTTAATGGAGACAAAACTTGACGAAGCAGAATGGGTTCGGTCTCGTCTGGACCAGTTGAACCTCATTGATGAAAAACGGGTGGCCGCAATGTGTCATGGACAGTTGTACCAACAGAGGATGAGGAGGGATTTTGACAAGAAAGTCCGTCCTCGTGAATTCCAAGAAGGAGATCTTGTGCTCAAGCAGATCTTGCCGATTCAGACCGACTCTAGGGGGAAATGGGCTCCCAAATATGAAGGACCTTATGTGGTGAAGAAGGCATTCTCGGGAGGAGCTTTAATTCTGGCAAACACGGACGGAGATGAGATCCCAAATCCAGTGAACTCAGATGTGGTCAAGAAGTATTATGCCTAGAAAAATGGACGAAAAAAGAGAAAGATAAGCCAAGGAAAATCAGCTCGCTAGGTTGAAAACCCGCAAAGGGCGACCTAGGCAAAATCAGAGCGGTCCGGTGGATTGAAAACCCGCAAAGGGCGATCCAGGCAAAAATTAGGGCCAGAAAACTTGGGCTTGAGAAAAGAAAAAGGCAATCAGCGCTCCAAAGATTCTGATAAAGGGGTGATCAGTATTATGAGTATGGACGGTGGGCACCGTTACTTCAGAGACAAAACCACGAGATCTGTTCCTTTTTTCTTGTATTTCTTAGGTTAAAAGAAAGATCGCAATGTACTTTCGATTGGCGTGACTTTCCGCACGTCCAATTTCTATATCAATAAGAGTCCAACTTTTCTTTCATATGTGTGCTTTTCGTGTCTCTGCTTTCATCTATTCAGTTTCTTTCAAAATAATAACTTTTATGATTGATGAAATCGAATTGCAAAACATGTGCACATTCAGAGCATTACAGGATCATTGCGAAATCTTTGAAAAAAATACAGAAAGAAGTGATTTCCCAAGTAAATAAAATTGCGAAAAAAACAGTCGTGACGAACCAGTGTGCAAACCTCGCGGGATCATCGTCCTGGAACAGCCTCCGTCCGGCAGATCGATTTAACCAGCAAAAAAAGAGTGCCAAAAAAAAACAAATAAGCAGAAAAAAGAAAGATGCTTAAAGAAAACAAACAGAATAAACAAAAAACAAAAGAGAAAATCACAGAAGACGGAACATAAAAGAACACACCATCTTCACATCATTCATCATATCATACCATTCGTCACTCCATGACATCAAACAGTGGTGCGTTACACTTTCAAATCCGCATCTCAGAAGAGCGAAAGAATAACAAAAGAAAAAGAAGTGAATGAGGGATCAAACAGAAAAAGCATCCCACCAAAATCAATCATTGCATTCATGTGCATCCAAATACCCAAATGCATGCACTTCATGCACCATCCAAGAAGTTACTTCGGACTAGAGAGTCCCAAAAATCTCATTTTTAGAAAATCACCATGACACTGAGTTAGTAAACTCCATCAACACTGAGTTAGTAAACTCCATCAACCCCGAGTTAGTAAACTCCATCAACACTGAGTTAGTAAACTCCATCAACACTGAGTTAGTAAACTCCATCAACACAGAGTTAGTGAACTCCTTCCACAGATCACAACATCGTGTACGAGCACGCGATGGATCCATCAGACTTCGTTAAGTCCTTCGGATTAGTTGTGTCAGCCTAAGGCATAGCGTAAATCCATTGATCAAATCAGTTCCGGACCTGATGTTGATCGGCCGCTCGAAAAGGCCACCCCCGAAGCTCGGACTCGACAAGAGTTCGTTAGAAGGTTTTTAGGCAACCTCCGAATTCCCAATTTACCGCTTTTACCAATTTACCTGCTTTTCTCAATTTACTGCTTTTCCCGTTAATGCGACAAGTGTTAACCCCCCTTCCTCAAAAGGAAGATAACAAAGAGAAAATTTGAGCTTTTCTGGAGCGGACAAAATTAGTATTATTCCTATATCTTTATTTCCATTTCACCAACAAATATGAAAAGGCCAATTCATATTTCTTGGCGAGATGTGAAATAAAGAGGGGCAGCTGTAATACCCCGATTTTGTCCGCCTAATTGAAAAATCCCAAAAATTTTATCGCTTCGCATATTGTTCTAAATGCGGGTGTATTTGGCACTCTCGTGCAACGATTTTGCTTGGCGCTCGTTGTTTTCAAAAAAAGAGGAAAAAAGAATCCAAAAGTAAATAATAAAAATAATAAGTAACGCGGGCGCGCGTTTCGTTTCGAGTCATCCGAGTAATTGTATCACTGCGCGTTATTTTACCGTTTTTAGAAAAGTGAGAATAGAATGAAATCGGTTTTAAAAACGTGCGCGCATGTGTATTCAAATCGCATACGTGTTCCTAGTCTTAAGGCGAATGCGCATTTCGTTCCGAGTCATGTGAGTCGTCGCGTCGGTGCGCGTTGTTTTTACCGCTTTTATTATCATAAAAAATAATAATAAATATAGTAAAATAAAATCAGTTTTTTTTAGCTGTCCTTTTGTTTATTTGGTTACACATACAAACAAAAAATTAAAAAAAGAGGCAGAATGAGTCAACCCTTTTTTTACAAAAAATTAATTGAAAAAAAACAGCAAAAATAACAAAAGGCAGGGCGCAGCCTGCTGGGTTACAACAAGATTGCAATTTGAGATTGGGGTTGGAGGTCCCTTCTCCTTGCCTCTTGGCTTTTTCCATTTTCAGCAAATCCACCCCTGCTGCTCCCTTGCTGCTCCTCTGCTGCTCCCTTGCTGCTTCACTCTGCTCCACTGCAACAGTAACAGCCTGGTCCCCTTAGAGTTTTGATCCACTGCTCCCCACACCACACCTACACCACAGCATTTCAACTATAAAAACAATAGACAACCAGAAGCAAAAGGGGGGATACACGCAGACAACAAAAACAAACACAGAGAGCAATATACACACAACAGTAACAGGGACACAATATAATCAATTTCCAGCAAAAACGAATTTGGTTCAAAGAGAAGAGCTAAGCAATTTTTCTGGAACTAGGTTAGTTCCTGAATTTATTTAGTGTCTCCAATTTACTTGTTCTGTGCTCATGTAGTTTTTTTTTAGTGTATAGATATATTGAAACAGAAGTAAAACAAATATCTGCATTGTCCTCATTTTACAAAGAATGTTATATTGCTTCTGGTATGCATATGTATAGAAACAGAGAAAAGAAAACAGCTTTTAAAAACAAATGGATATTTCAAAACAAATAAGCATCATGAATAAAAAAGGGGGATCAGAATCAGTAAAGAACCGTAAAAACAAAACAGTAGCAAAGGAGGTATTAGAAAAACTTATTTATTTATTTATTTAGTTTAAAAAATATAAAACAGAAACATGGTGAATAAATGAGAAGGGAGAAAGAAAAGAACTAAACCTCACCTCCGGCCACCGTCCATGGTGGTCACCACCGCACACCACCGTGAACCTCCCTCCACACTCCGCCGCCTCCTACACCCCAGCCACCACGGTGCACGACCTCCACCAAACAGTCACCACCACTTCACTGTCACTGCCATAACTCCACATCACCACCGCGAGCCACCCATCACCACCATCGTAAACCTCCATGAACCACCGGAGCAACACCGGCCACCCCAAACCGCCCCTTTTCTCCACCGAACAGCTACCATCGCTCCTCTCTCTCACGGCCACCACCGCAAAATTTCACCACCACCACCACGGTTAAACCCTTCACGCCACCCAAACACCACCCCCACAACCGATCCATCACCCCTTAACAAATAACCATCCCAAACAGCCATCGGACCACCCCTCCCTTCGCGACAACCGCCGAACCAACCCCCGTGGTTTAAAGCGACGGTTTAGAGAGGGAGAGCACGACGTCTTTCGGAGGGAAGCACCGATCGGTGAAAAAAGGGGGGGACGAAGGTTAGGGAGGAAGAGAGAGTTGCGGTTTGGTGAGAAAAGAGAGGGGTGGGCGACGAAGGCTTGGGTCGGTGAGAGGGCGACGGATCTGTGAGGGAGAAGGAATTTGGAGGCGAGGGGGCGGTGGAGAAAAGAGAAGAGAGGGGATGAGAGGAGACGGAGGAGGCAAAGAGAGAGAGAAGGATTTTTTTAGGGTTAGAAATGGGGGGGGGGGGGGGGGGAGCGCGTCGCCGCAAGGAGAAGAGGAAAGCAAGATTAGGGTTTTCCATTTTTAGTTAGCCTTTTATAGTATTAAAACAGGGGCAGAATCGTCTTTTCGCGTTTTTTTTATTTTTCAGATTTCTATTCACACCCCCCACAGTCTATTTCATACGCCTCCCCCCTAAGCCCATCAGAAAACAAAAAACGTGGGCCTGCTCACTATCTGCACCCCCTTTTAATAATGCAGCCTTCCTTTTATTTGCACCCCCATTTTACTATTTCACCCCCTGTCTTTCCTTTTTTAAATTTTATTTCTTTGCCCCTAAATAAACTTATTTATTTATTTTCTTTTCTTTTCTTTTCACAAACCTTTTTTCCCAATGATGGATAAATGTTTCCCCCTAAACAAATCTTTTCAAACGTCGAAATCAAAACTAATCATCACTAATGATCACTCGTGCCGTTGCCGTTTGATTGTGGGTGATGATTTCGCTCCTGTGGGAACTAGTAGTGTGGCCACTCTAAACCATTGTTGTTTGGTCCTCACAAACGCTCTCCTCCAATTGCGAAAACCTTTTCAATGCTCAAAATAAAAACCGATTATCATTAATCATCACTCGTGCCGTTGCCGTTTGGTCGTTAATGATAATTCGTTTTCACAAGAGTTAGTAGTGCGACCACTCTAAACCGTTGTTGTTTGGTCACTGCAAACGCTCACCCCCTTTGCGAAAAACTCCAAAAAGCTTAAAAAACAAAAACCTTTTTAGGACAACCAAGAACTACGTAGCTTTGAATTCTCCATCGCACCGGGAGATACGTAGGAGCGGGCCATGTCCCGTCAAGCACTTCTTTCTAAAAACCCTTTTTCCTCCTTTCTCACCAAAAATAAAAATTTTCATTAAGTCTTTTCATTCTCTCTTCGAAAAAGGGGCAAATTTAAGTATTTTCCAAATCAACACTTAAAACCACACGTTTAATTAAAGGTTCCCTTTCGGTAGAAAGGAGATGTGGGGTGCTAATACCTTCCCCATGCCTAACCGACCCCCGAACCCAAATTTTCCAGTTTCTAAAAGGCCATCCGCTTTCCAAAAAGGTTTTTTTTCAATATTTTCCTTATAAAAAAAATATTGGTGGCGACTTCATTGATTTTCAAAAAGTTGTAAACGAAGAAAGATTCCCTCGGGGACTTTTTCGGGCGCAACAGCTGGCGACTCCACTGGGGACGTTTCTTTTTTAAGTGGGTCAAGCCTAACTAATTAAATGTGTGGTTTAGTGTGCTATCGATGTGATTTGGATACTTTGTTACTTATATCCCTTTTCGGTTTGCTCTTCTTGTCATGTTGCGTGCATGTGCATTTATTTTTTCTCCTTTCATGTTTATTTTTCCTCATCTTTGCTTATGTGCTTAGTACCCTCATGCATTTCCCCCCATCTTGTTATGTTCCCCCCTTCTTGGCTCCCTTTCTTGAGGTAAGCAAAGCACTTGACTGTTGTTGAAACCCTAGGCTAGCTTATTTGATATTGAACCCTAGTGTAGACAACATGTTATCACTTGCTATTGTTTGGACTGTTCTGGGTTTTCCTTCGCAGGTGGGGTATATGTGGGTAGTTTTAGGCGGTATGTCCCCGCTACACACACTCACCCCCTTATGATTATGAGCTTTGAGAGAGGCCTAAAACCCAAGGTCTGAAAAACACCTAGGAGAGTGGAAACGAGTAGTGACTGCCAATTGGACCGATGTCCTTCTGCTCTCACGAAAGTTTCAACCAGAGTATGCTCTTTATGGTACCTCACACCAGATGGCATTCCATCGTTGTGGGTGTTATCATAAAAGAGATTTAGCTCTGGTAGCCTTTGCGAGGGAGTGAATAGAGCCACATGGGAGGGTTACCCTTTAAATTGCCCTAGATCGTAGGTCTCACCCCTTTTTAGGTCACAAGGGTTTTCCAAATTGTGTGCTGCATTGTAAACTAGGCACGTTTTCAAAAAGAAAAGGAGATTTTTCGAAAAAAGAGAAAATAGAGAAAGAGTTGCCGTTGTAACCTTTCTTTCGCCGGTCTGTACGAAGTGACATATGAACCACTTTATTTTTAAAAAAAAAAGAGGGAGTGAAAGAGTTACCGCTGTAGCCTTTCTCATACCGGTCCATATGAAATAACGTACGACCCGCATTTTCCAAAAAAAACTTGAATCACTGCCAATAAGGACTGGTCTCTGAGTTACATAGACGTAGAACATCATCATCATTTACACATCATCCTTTGCATAAAACATACATTTTCGATAAATTTTCGCATGCATCTTTGCATTTCATCATGGTTTGCTTGCCGAGAACCCCAAGTAATGAGAAATTTTTGTCATAGATACGGCATGGAATCTAGAAGAGAAACGGTGTATACTCCAAGGTACCCCGTTGTAAACAAGGTAGATGTGACTAGTCTGAAAAAATGTGTTGACCTGATGGGACCTATTGAAAGGGGATCGTTTGACAATGCTTATGGGAACCTCCGGAAGTTGTTGTTGCTAGAGGTGCAGACTGAGGCTATTGTGGCTTTGAGTAGATTCTATGACCCAGAAATCAGGTGCTTTCTTTTCAAAAATTTTCAAATGGCCCCCACATTGGAGGAATATCAGCAGATTTTGGGTTTCACTCAGACAGAAGCTGTCCCCTACCGGGATAAATTATAAATCTTTTCCGCTAGTTTCATGTTTTGAGTATTGAACACCAGGATAATGTATGTTTAAGTCTTAAGACTTCAGATCTTTCTGATTATGCATGGAGGTTCATTGAACCAATGATACTTATATCGAAAATTTTTGTTGTGTTCAATATTTCATTAACAGGAAGTTACTCTGATTTATGCCATGTAGTGCATTTCGGTGATTCTACATGTTAGAATAATCGGGGTGTTACAGTAAGATGGCGTGTCCAATTTGCATGGTTGACACAAAGGCTTTTACTCTTAAATATGGAGGAAAATCTTCATGGTTTGACTCACACCGTAGGTTTTTACCTACCGAGCATCCCTTTAGAAAGTCAAAATATACATTCATCAAGGGGAATGTTGAAACAGGTGAACCTCCTCGTAGGCTGACACCAGAACAAGTTTGGAACAATGTCAAGGATATCCCTCCTGTGGAAGTGGTTGCTGGTGTTGTTTCTCGTCCAGATGGTTATGGACAATGGCATAATTGGACGAAAAAAAGTATTTTCTGGGAACTTCCATATTGGAAAGATAATCTATTGAGACACAATCTCGATGTAATGCATATTGAAAAGAATTTCTTTGATAACATATTTAACACTGTTATGAACGTGAAAGGTAAAACGAAAGACAATGAGAAGGCTAGGAAGGATGTGGATCATTACTGCAGGCGAAAGGATTTGATATTGGTTCAGCAAGCTAACGGCAGGACGCTGAAACCCAAAGGCAATTATACTTTATCTACGGAGCAAGCGAAAGCAGTTTATCGGTGGATTTCTGAGTTGAAAATGTCAGACGGTTATTCTTCCAATTTAGCAAGATGTTCCGATGTTGATCATGGCAGGTTACATGGGATGAAGAGCCATGATTGTCATGTATTCATGGAGTGCTTACTTCCTATTGCCTTTAGTTTGTTGCCAACACACGTTTTGAATCCACTCATTGAAATAAGTCAATATTTTAAGAATTTGTGTTCTGCAATACTAAAAGTGGATGATATTTCAAAAATGGAACAAGACATCCCATTTATCTTATGCAAGTTGGAGAGAATATTTCCGACTGGTTTCTTTGATTCTATGGAGCATCTTCCTGTTCATCTCGCATATGAAGCTAAACTTGGCGGGCCTGTCCAATACAGATGGATGTATCCGTTTGAAAGGTCAGTTAAATATATATAACATTTAGATTAATAATTAGATCGATGATTTATATATTAACAAATGATGGATATCATTTTCTAGGTTCATGGGTGATTCAAAAAGATCAGTTAAAAATAAAGCTAGAGTTGTCGGATCGATATGTTCTTCTTACTTACACCGTGAAACAACTCATTTTTGTTCCTATTATTTCAAGAATGAATTTGCTCCTGCAAGTAGTTAAAATGACATGGAAGACGTTGAATGTCCAAGACATCATTTAGCTTTGTCTGTCTTTTGTCTACCTGGTCGTCCGTCTGGAAAAGAGTCAATTCATTGGCTAACAGAAGAAGAGTTAAATTCAGCCCATGTTCATGTTATGATAAACTGTACCGAGGTCCAACCATTCATTGAGTATGTATTTCTCGACCTATCTCTTAATTAAATTAAATTACACAGTAGTTGTATATAACAATTAATTAATAATTTCTTATTAGGGAGTTCTTGTCATCAGAGGCAGTAAGTGAAGACCAATCTTCTGCTCATATTCATGCGCATTTTCCAATGTGGTTTAGGCAATGTGTGTATTCCCTCCCGCCAACTCCTACCAACCTACACTTGAGGATCTTATCTGACGGTCCTCGAAGATGTGTTAAAGAATGGCACACATATTTTGTCAATGGATACAAATTTCACACTAAGGAATGGACAGAGGGTAGAGAAACAGTCAATAGTGGAGTTTGCATGAAAGGTGTCATTGGGAGAGGCGAAGATGATTTCTATGGCGTGGTTGAACACATATATGAACTTGCGTACCCATATCTTGATTATAGTCCAAAGGTGGTTGTTTTTTATTGTAATTGGTTCGATCCGTCCGCTAGCTCGAGGAACAAAGTTTAATCCAAAGACAAATACAGTGGACATTAAAATGAATAGTAGATATCGACTGTATGATCCGTTCGTCATTGCACAAAATGTGAGACAAGTCTATTATGTCTCTTATCCATCAACACGGACTGATCGGCGTGGTTGGTGTGTCGCAATTAAGACAAAACCAAGAGGTCGAATTGAGACAAATGATGACACAGTGGAAGACGTGGCGTATCAAATGGATGAAATGTCCAATGTAAATGAGGTTATTGAAGTTGAACCCATTACTCGTTTATGTGATGAGCCAAACACTGGTGATGAAGTTAATGAAGAAGAAGAAGATACAGATCATGAGGATGCAGTCGATCACGTCGGTGTTTCAGGAATTCACTCATCTGATGATGGTGATTTCGAGAAAGAATGGGATTCTAATTAATTTGTTATGAAATAATTAATATTTAGATTTATCAGACTTTGATTCATGTATGTTAATGTTATTCATCATGTATATATGTTATTCAGCATTTATGTTATTCATCATTTATGTTATTCATTATTTGTTATTTATCATGTAATATATATATATATATATATATATATATATATATATATATATAGATACGATACGTACAGTCATCATGACATCAGGATCAGATTCCGATCATGACCTACCTACTCCCCCACTGACCGGTTTTTTTAAGAAGATTGCTACTTCTTTACGTGGTCGTCGTCGTCGTGTAACTCGTGTCGTCGTTGATGGCGATTTTGCGGCTCTACCTACTACGGCTGATGGCAGCGGACCTAGTACGCTGAGTCGTCCATTTGTGCCTCCAGCTGGTACTGTGACACCCCCGCCAGATGCGGACGGGATTACCAGGTATAATATTGTGGTTGAGGTTACATCTGACGGTCGTATAGTGGTGAAGGCTGTCGCCAAGCAGTAAGTATTAATTAAGTAATTTATTTATTAATGATATTTGTTTGATTTATAAATTATTACCTAAACATTTATCTTTTTTATGTACAGATTTATTACTGGGAGGATTGTGGCTGGCACAATCACAGACATAATAAAAGCAAATTACACTAAACCGTGGAAGAATTGGACGGAGGTAAGAAAAGATCCGTCGTCTAAGATGTGGCAGTACTGAGATTGATCCCGTTGAAGAGAGTCTGGAGGGTTTTCTTGCTTGGCAGGAATCTGTTGGTCCATCAAAACCGGGCCGGTTAGTAGGATCTGGTGGTTTGGGCCCGTCTGCTTTCCCAGATTCCATTATTCCAAAAGTGGTTCCCGCAACTTCTTCTGAGAGAAGTACTGGTCACAATTATGTCCCTTCGTCTTCAGAAATAAGAGATGTTGAGCTGTTGACGCAGAAATTGAACGACCATGAGAAAAAACATAATGACGAAATGCAGCAGATGCGGGAGCAGCAGGCAGAGTTGCAACGGATAAATGAAGCGCGCTATAAGCAAATGATGGATACTATGGCTCAATACTCGAGGCCATTTATGCCATCATCATCATCATTTTATCCACCGCAGCAGATGCAGATGCAGATGCAACCGCCCTACGAGATGCAGCAGCCTTACGGCTCTGCATTTCTGCCTTATGGGATGCAGCAGCCTTACGGGATGCAACAGCAGATGCATATGCAGCCGCCCCAACAGCAATGCCAGCAGCAGCCCCAGCAGCAGTCCCAGCAGCCGCCCCAGCAGTCCCAGCAGCAGCCCGAGCAGTCCCAGCAGCAGCCCGAGCAGTCCCAGCAGCATCCCGAGCAATAGCAGCAGATCAACACAGATCTAGACCTCAACATTGAGTTAGAAACATGGTTTAATAACCCGCCTGATCAGCGCTATTATGACTAGCAGTTTTATTAGATCTAGGATATTTTAATATGTATTTTGTAATAAATATTTTAATTCTTGAATGTTTATGCAATTTTTTTATCATTTAAAGCGTTATTCAATTCTCGTTTAATTAACATTTATATTATAAATTTAATTTAATTTTTATTAATTGAATAATAAATTTTTTAATTAACGAATAATAATAATAATATTTTTTTAAATAAACGAATTAAAAACTGTTTTAATATGAATTAAAAAAAATATTTTAATTAACAAATAATAATAAAATTATTTTTTTAAAATAAACGAATTTAAAATGTTTTTTTTATTATAATAAAAATAATTACCGGCGGATATGATATATTACCGGCGGAATTTGAATTTAAACAGCAATAGTTTACCGGCGGATTTGTGGCGGTTACCGGCAGATATTCCACCGGTAATTTCCGGCGGATTTTCCCTCGGAAATTCCGCCGGAAATTACCGGCGGAATATCCGCCGGTATCCGCCACAAATCCGCCGATACCTACCGGCGGATTAACCGCCGGTAACCGTTACCTGCGGGTGAATTTCCGGTGCCTTTCCGGCGGAAAAAATCCGCCGGTAATGCCCAATTTCCGGCGGATTTTTGTTATTACCGGCAGATTTTGGCCGCCGGTAATCGCAGAAATTCTTGTAGTGATGATATAACTACAAAACCTTATCCTTTTAGAATCAAAAAAATAACAATCACAGTAAGCACAATGTGATAAACAGAAGTAATAAAACAAGAACACCATCAAGATTTACATGGTTAGATTAGAGCTATCTGTCTCTAACTTACATCCACTTTTATCTATACAACTTTTTCTTTGGAACCTTATTTTAGCCATAATTAATCAAATATCCAATTCCATTGTCTTCAAGATAGTCTCAATCTACAAACAATATCCTCTCCATCTCTAATGGAAAACCCCTCAAGTTATCTCACAGGTATAGTTTCAACAAGCTCAACACAAGAATTTTGTTTTAACATTCGTATGTTCCAATTCAAATCAAATAGCTACCACGGCAATGAGAATTTTAATGAATCTGTGTGTAACTACAAGCGAAAACATACCATTGGAATCAATTCTTCCTCTCAGAGTAAACATACCATTGCATCTTTAACAAACCATATGGAACATCATTGGTCATAATTTCACCAGTGTCAGTGTTGAGCCATCAGGCAGACTGAAAATACATCTAGCACGTGTTTTAGCACAAAAAACACCGTTACCTAATTTCCTCCCTCTTGAAGTGCCTTAACTTCTTGTGAAGTAAATTTAGCCATTGAAACAGATTTCACCCGATGTGTAATTTAGCCAGTGAGCAGTTGAAAATGCAGTTGTCCTATCTCCAATACATCACAATATCTTTCAAACAAGATACATTTTATCTACACATGGCATAGGATAGGAAAGTATGCACATTTATTAGCCTTAATTGAGATTTAATCACCGCCAACAGAGAATCAGATTTTCGTAGGTATTTTATCAACTCCAATCCATTACAAACAACCCAAGAATATACAGAATGTTCAAAATCCACAGTACATGTATGTTTCAAGCTTCATTGAGTTGAAGATCATCAGCCAAACATGTGCAAAGCATCAAAACAAAAGCTAGCGGGAAAAAATACAGAAAACAATACTGGTAAATAAAGCAAGCAACCATAAACCATAACTACATGTATTCAACTCAAATAACAATGTAGAAATATAGATACTAAAATAAGCAGAAGTGTTGTAAGGATTCACTGTATTCCACTACAATTGGTGCAAACAAACGTCCAGAAATTTGTGCACACATATGGTGGTCCCTTCAAAATGATAAAGAAAATTATTACTGTAACAGATCCATTACAATATCAAATGCTATCATTTCCTTGCTTGGTTTTGAAGATCGAAGAATGCAATTAGAATTCTCTAAAAGCTGATTAGAAATTAAAAATACTTAAATCAGAGTCAACAACATGATTACAAATATGCCTATAAAGCTGAGAGTGAAACAATTTTTCAGAGAAACAATTTTTTTATTATAAAAACAAATTTGATTGGGCCCCACCGTATGTGTACCGTATATTGGTCCACAATTTGGGCTAAATAGCATTACTGTTTGTCAAACCTATAAAGGTTTTATCTTGGCTAGGAAATAGAAAGAAAACGCATTTAGTTGTTTTTGCTTACTTTGATTTGGCATTTGTGGGGGGGTGTCTGGGAGATGAGAAAATGGGTGTATATTCTCTAGTCAGGTGTCGAATTGTGAGACTTTGGAGAAACATATCAAGATTCTATTTTAGAAATAGTATTTGAGTTGGTTCAAAACGTCTTATATACTGTATCTATTACAAGTGGTTCGTAGAACCACCTTTGGACTTTATTTTTAGGAAATAGTCGTCAATGTGTTTTGATCGGAGATAGTTGAGTTGCATTCTCCACCTATTTATCCTTATTTACTTTTTTTTTAAGAAGATTGGAATTTCCTTTTTATATGCTTTTCACTAGTAATAAAAGGAACATGTTTTTATGGTTTATGGTTTAGAGGTCTTTAACCCCGCTCCGGTGTCTAGGTGAAAGGGGTCCTGAATAATCTGGAGTTCGGCCGGGAGGTAAGTAAAGTCTGGCTCCAATTTGTTCCATCGCCGAGAATCGAACCCAAGTACTAGTTGAGTCCGCCCATTTAGATGGAGTGCAATAACCACTTGCACCCAAGCTTGGAGTTATAATAAAAAGAACAGGTTTATCCAAGAGCACTTGGATCAGATGATAGAGGTCTCTTCCAGCTTAACCAAGGTCTTGGGTTCGAATCCAACCTTGGGCATGCAGCAGTGTTAAATCTCTTGAGGGAGAGTTTTGCCCCCCAATGTGGTCCTACCCGGCTCGAGGAATATTAGTCTCTGCAGTTTCGCACAGATGATACTCGGTTTATATATACCAAAAAAAGAACAGGTTTTGTTCTGTACCTTGCTTCCGGGACCGAGGTCCGATGTTGCAGTTGGTAGAGGTTGGTTGAAGTCGTCCCTTCCGGAGCTTGAGGTCGAACGGGTGGTGTGTACCTGCAAACACTTCGATGCCAAAGTTAGTAATCAAAAGTGGAGGAGAGGTACTTATGAGAGAGCGTTCCTGATTTTAGTGGTTGGCGCTGTATTTATAGACGCGGAGAGGGGGTTGCCCCTTGCCTAGATTGAGCCTAGGCCGTTGGTTCGGTCCGTGTCGATCTTGGCCGTTGATCTCGGTGTCGCCTTTGTTAGTTGATGTTCGGTCGGATCCAATGCTGGATTGGACAAATTTTTGTATGGATTGGGCTTCTTGGCCCAGTCCGCAACTGTTGCCCCCCAAGTCGAGGTCAGCCATGGTAGTGCGGCCTCGGCTTGAGTAGCGTAAGATGCTTCCAAGTCATTGGAAAATAAAGCTCGGTCGGGATCGAGCTTGTTGTGAGTACCGTTTTGGTGGAGTCAGAATTGATCCGAGGTTGCCCCCCAGCTCGGTGAGTGTTTACCGTGGTTTTTGGTAAACACCGCTAGTTACACGTGTGTGTTGCTTGCGAGATCAACTAGAAACATCTCAGAACATTTGTGAATTAAAGTTTTATTAAAGTTATTGATGTTTGTGAAGATAACTGTTTTAATGGAGTAAAACAATGAAGAAACGCATGTGTTTAAGAAGAAATGCAGAAATGTAGTGAAGTGCAGGAAAGTGCAGGAAATGTAGATAAAGAAAAAGAAAATTGAAAGCAGTAAAATGCAGGAATTCGTAAAGGAAAACAAATAAACTGCAGAAATCTTTAAAGGAATGATAAATACATTGCTGAATTTAAAGGTTGGTACGCAGATTCATACATTGAATTCCTTTGACTCTGTTTTCTCTGATGCGGAAGTAAGAGTTTTGCGGAAGTTTATGTAGAAATGAATTGTGCGACCTTTCTCTCTACAAGAAAACTCCTATTTATAATAAAAGAAAAACAATAACCGCTCAGCGGTTTTTCTAAATAAAACAACTGCTATTTCGACTAGATAAGGTTAGATAACCGTTTCATCTTTCGACCACATCACTGCTGTCCTTTTCTACCAGCAATCTTTGATTTAACCTGTTATCTGAATGTTGTTCAACCTTCTGTCGAAACTACTAACTTCAGCTTTCCAATTTTCGCTAAGTTATATGTTATGCTGATTCTCCCTGTACACAGCTTCTCGTTGTCGAAATATCAAGCCTTCTTCCTGAATGCAACGAGTCAAACCTTGTTGACATGTAAATGCCCGTACTTTCGACAACAACACTGTCCTGTCTTCGACTAAACTCTTTAACGTCTTTCTCGTCGAAAGCTTTGTCTTTAAACTCTCAATTTCATTAAGCTTTAGGCATAATCAAAATTACTCTTCACAATACCTTTCTTAATGTCAAATATCAACATTTCTTCTTTAAAACAACAAGTCAACATTATTGACTGCATTTAATTGAGCCTGTCGAAAATGCAGGCTAACAAATTGCCCCCCAAAAAGACATTTTCGACTGAATTCTTGAATGAAGATAGAAAATGACTTTTTTGAAATTTCTCTCGACTATCCCATGAAATCTTATGTTATCATTTCATATCTTTTCTCAGAATATGAAGGGACGTCTCTGGGCAAAAATACAGCTTGCTGGCGCCTACTTCCAACGAGAGTGTGCCACGCACGCGAAGCTAACTGTTGAGATTTTCCACAATCCCACGTTTCCCACTAAAGCCACGATTACCAACATATTTTATTATTATTATTTTTTTTTAAATGTGGTAAGAACGGCTATAAAAAGAACTGCGCCCTTTCACTTCTCTCTTTCAGAATCTTCATCTTCTTCCCTTATCTCTGCAAATAGCTTCTGCGAATATCCCCTTTTTTCTCTTCTTCACCAAATACAACACCTTACGCACTACAAACTCACCGTTGAAAACTCCATTTCTCTGTTATCTTTTCCTGACCTTTAAACTCATAACTATGGCGTCATCTTCCAACCTTGCTTCTAATACTGTAACTTCTGGGAAGCAAATCCTCGTGACTGAACCAGTTCTTAGCGAGGAGGAGGCTAAAATCTACCAATCTCAGGTACTAATCCCTTCTCCTGCACCTCTAAAACATGCATACTTAGGACCTCTACATCTTCATGGTGATGATTCAGCCAAAATCAAGGAGATTTTTCCTAGTTATCACCGGTATAGCCCTAAGATCTTCAATGAGGGGCCATACTTGATGGATTTTATGAGTAACCCAAATAGGGTTTTTCGGTCTTCACCACCGGTCGAAAGAAATACGCCTTATATCGACTGGCTTAACAAGGTAGAGTCAAAGATGGGAGAGAACTGGAAAAAACAAGGCATTTTCGACTTGATCCAGTTGTCAAGATATGGGCCTAAATATCAAAGCCCAATGCTCATTGCGGCTCTCCATTTCTGGGAGTTAACCACTAACAGTCTTCATTTGAAGTGTGGTATGCTCACTCCCACTCTACTAGATGTGGCTGTCATTACTGGCCTGAAACCATTGGGAGAGGTCTTCAACCCTTCCACTACTGGTAATCAACATGAATTTGACTTCAAGCGTGCCACTTTTAAAGGGTACATTGAAGATCATCATGTCACCAATACTGAAGATGTCTCCGATGAAGAACATATCGCTTTTCTTACTTTTTGGCTATCTTTTTATATTTTCTGTTCTTCCTCGCTCCAAGTGGCGAAGATGTATATCCCGCTGGCCATTCAGTTGCACGAGCGTCGAAATATTAATCTTGGCAGTCTCATTTTGGGATCTCTTTACGACAGTCTACGGCAAGGGGTCCTTGATTTGAAAACACTTCGACCAGAAGAGAAATATCTAATTTCTGGACCAATTTGGCTATTTCAGTTGTGGCTTCTTGCCACTTTTGAGTCGAAACTTCAGATGTATATCCCCGACGAATATGCTGACATAGTCGAAAATAGGGGCGTCGAGGGTGTGAGACTTGCACTTCTAAAACCCAGAGAAATAGCAGTATCTACCCAAGATCTGTTTTCTCAATCATTCAACTTACTCCTGAATTGCATAGATTTCACTCCTTCGATGGCACCTTTTGCCAAGAGAACCTATGGGCCAGAGTGGTTCAGAAAAGAATTTCCTTCGACTACTCTTGTTGAAGAAGATGATATTAACCAAGTTTGGAAGGCCATTTTGACTCCCAAGTTTTTATCAGCCAGAGTATCTCCTGGGAAATCTGCAACATTATTTGGTGTCTACCCTTATCATCCCAGCCTGGTTGCGAGACAATTTGGGTTATGTCAGCTTCGACCTAGTCCTTTCTTCAGGTCTAAAAAAGAAATGGTGCTCCCAGGGAATGAGGAAGAATGGAAGGAGTATCTTAACTGGTTTCCCCCAGGCTCTTTTACTCTTGACCCCATTCCTTTTGAACCACGATTTTCTTGCACCAAAGAGTTTTTTAGATGGTGGAAAGAGTATTTCACTAGAAAATCTATGGGTATCGAAGATGCCACCCTTCTGTCGAAACTAATTTCTGCTTTTCCCTCTTCGCAGAAAAAGAAGACCAAGTCGAAAGGTACGCATATTCAAGAGATTCAGGAATTCCAAATTTTTTTTGAAAATGTATACGACCCAACCAAACTTAGTCGAACTGTTTCTCAAGCTGCAAGAGTTTTAAAAGATAAATATATCGAAAGAATTCCAACAATGGTTTTTCCACCTTTTGTAACTGATAAGTATTCTTTTGCTTTAACACAAAACAAACTCAAATTTCCGCCTTTGCCAACTTGTTACTTGGCTTTGGCATTTCGACCACCACTCCCACCATGGTTTATCTGTGGTTCGATTGGGGCACTTTACAATTTTCTTTCGAATAAAACAGCTGAGAAAATAGTTCCGACTAAATATACCTTAGACACATTTGAAGGTCATCTTCATTTGGATATTCGACATGTTCAAATCAAATCCATTATCAGAGAAGGTGATATATCAATCTCTTAGAAAAATTTATTTTCCCTTTTGTGCATATTTTGTATTGATACTTGTTTGTCGAATACTTGCAGCTGTCGCTATTACTTCAGATTCGACAGATGAAGTCAAAGTACCAAAGGCGAAGAAGAAGATAGTTGAAGCTTCATCGCAGAAAGACATATCCCTCCCAATAGAGAAAAAAGTAAATATTTATACATTTTCTCTTTGCATCATCATGTCCTTTGACTGATTAGCTCTCTATTTTGCAGAGTCAAAAAAGAACAAGCAGCTCCCTAACTTCTAATCCAAAGAAGGCAAAGAAGGCTAAACTACTAGTCACTAGTGACTGAGAGGTCGAAACTCTCAAATTCTTGCCTATTTATGTTTATTTTCTTTATGCTTACATGAGCGTTGCATTTTCAGCCTGAGGAGGAACCACTAAGCCGGCCTAAACCTACTAAGGTTCAAACTCCTGAAGAAGAGAGAGAGAGAGAAAAACAAAAAACTCTCAAGATGCCTCTAAAAGTGTTTCTCAGCAAGCTTCTGTCGAAAGACAGCAAAAAGAAGAAAAGGCTCCAAGAAGGCTTATCAAGAAAATCAAGAGTGCACACTCTTTAGTCGAAAACATCAGAGCTAAGGTGATTGATTGAAGCCTATATCTTTTCCGAAAATCCAAAAATTTTATTTATGTGATAATACTCACTTTGCTTCATTTTTTAGGGAACTGAAACTGTTAATCCTGAAGTCCCAACAAAACAAGCTACGCCTACCTCCACTCACTCCCCTTCAAAAATAAATGTTTCTGGAGAAGGTGTTGAAGAAAAAGATTTGAATCAATACACACCTGTTGTCGAAGATACACTGCTGGTTAAAACAACTCCTCTTGCTGAAACTGTAAAGGAAGTTTCTGATCATGGGCCAGAGCATGTTGCTATGGACGTTGATGAAAGCCCTAATGCTGGCCAAAGTGGAGCTGAGATCAGCATATCTTCTTCTCCAAACATGGAAGAACAAGGGTACAATGAGGAGGAGAGTGAAGACGACGGTAACAATGAAGGGAAAAGTGAATCCCTTGAGGCAGCAAATCCTCCACGCTCTGTGCCTTCAACACATGACACCACTCTGAGCCCTCAAGAACAAGAACTTTTGGATCTAAAACGTAAAGACCCTCTTGAGGCTTTCAAGCGAATGGTGAGTGGTTTATCCTCAACAGAAAGTAAGCCAAGTGTTTCGACTGCCTCTGTTGGAAATTCCTCTGGAGGTCCTAAAGAAGACCTGATTCGAGAACTTCAAGCATCCCTCTTTGAGATAGATCTGTTCAAAGCTATCGAAGCAGATCACATGCTCTATTACAAACTCAAATCTTTGCTCAACAAACTTAATAACTCTGGCTCCAGTGACTCTCTTTTATGCCTTATTGTCGAATTTGAGCCTTTACTAGAGCAGATTTCCAGAGATATACAGAAAAAGAAGAACACTGTTGTGAACAAAGAGCGCGAGCTTGAGCTTCTAAGAGAGGAAAGTGTCGCTGTCGAAGCCTCAGAAAGCAAGATTTCGACCCTGGAAATTCAAGCAGCAACTAATTCCAAGGAAATAGATGACTGTGATGCGAACATTTCGACATACCAGGCTCAAATCAAGGAGTTGCAGTCGAAGATTGAAGCGGAAGAAAAGAAGAAAATTTCTGTTCAACAGAGGTCTTCAATTTCTGTAGAGAATGCACTTCGATCTGAGGCAACCTTGGCTATCGAACACTTGGAGAGGGTTCAGAAACATGATGAACCAGTTAAGAGGCTAACTTAGGAAGAATCCCTCTTAAATACTAGATTGAGGCATGCCAGAGTAGCCTTTGAGAGGCTTAAAGCTTCTTTTGTAATTTAATTTTCCATCCGTATTCTGACAGCATTTTGCTCAATCTGTATTTTGACAATATTCTTTGGCATGAGTGCCATGTTTATATTCTCTCATTCTCTTAATTTTGCGTTATTTTAATTTCTTGCAACACTGGCTTATATCTTTTTAAGTACTTGCCATTTATACGCAAAATTCGATTATCAGCGCTTAACTCTTCGACTTCATAAGCACCGTTTGAGAAAACTCGTAAAATTTTAAATGGCCCTTCCCAATTTGGTGACCATTTACCTAAGGCTCTATCTTTTTTGTCCATAGGTAGTATATCTTTCCACACAAAATCCCCAATGACAAAAGTTTTTGATTTAACCTTTTTGTTGTAGGCTTTAGCTACTCTTTCTTTTTGCCTTGTAAGGATATCTAATGCAAATAACCTTTCTTCGTCTAAATCTACCAATTCGTCTAAAATCATGTCCCAATAATGATCTGATGGGATCTCGAATTGCCTTTGAATTCTGGTTGATTGTAGATATATTTCGACAGGTAATACTGCATCATGCCCAAAGGTGAGTTTAAATGGAGTAGTGTTAATTGATTCTCTAGGCGAATTTCGACAAGCCCATAATGCTTGATCAAGAGTTTTGTGCCAATTCTTAGGCTTTTGCCCAATATGTTTTTTAATCAAATTAATGATAATTTTATTGGCTGCTTCGACTTGACCATTTGCTTGGGCATAATATGGTGTCGAACTTAATAACTTAAATCCATTTTCAGAGGCAAAATTCACTACTTTTCGACCAGTAAAAACTGAGCCTTGATCTGTGGTAATGGTTTCTGGTATCCCAAACCTATATAAAATATGGTTTTGAATAAAGTCCATTACTGCCTCTTGGTCTACCTTAGCTAAGGGAATAGCTTCGACCCATTTAGTGAAGTAGTCAATACCCACTAATATATAACGGTGGCCTCTCGACGACGTTGGTTTAATCTCACCAATTATGTCTAAGGCCCAACCTCTAAACGGCCAAGGCTTTACTATTGAATGTAATTCGCTTGCAGGTACGTGTTGTATTCCTGCGTGTTTTTGACATTCTTGGCATCCTTTAGCAAAATCTATGCAATCTTTTAGCATAGTTGGCCAATATACTCCTTGTCGAAACAAGAGCCATTTCATTTTGTGGCCTACTTGGTGAGACCCACAAGCTCCACCATGAGTATTGGATGTTGCTAAGTACGCCTCATTTTCACTAAGGAATTTAAGCAAAACCCCTTCAGGAGTTTTCTTGAACAACTCGTTTCCAATAATTACGTAACTTAATGCCCTGTACTTGGTTTTTCGATTTGTTGTTCCTGTTGGGTTTTCCAAGTATTCGACAATTGGTTTTCGCCAATCATCATTCGACATATTGTCAATGGCAAAAATTTCGCCATTTTCACTTGGAGGAAATAATAATTCTGACTTGTCTGCCCCTCCAAGTTTTGGCATTGACAATTCATTTTCAGAACAATCTATCGAAATTAATTTCTCCTTGATCTCTATTAATTCACTAAGTTTTGTTGGAGAAACTCTATAACCTGAAGCAATTTGTGCTAAGTCATTTGCTTCGTAATTTTCAATTCGAGGTATATGCTCAATGTTCACATAGTCGAAGCGTTTCAACAAAGCATTGGCAGTGACGAAGTATATGATTAAATTCTCTTTAATGCATTTGTACTCCTTAGTTAATTGCTTCACCACTAATTCAGAGTCACCTCTAATTTCAACGGCCTTTGCCCCCAGCTCTAGCAAAACTTCTAAACCTGTTATCAAGGCTTCATACTCAGCCTCATTATTAGAGCAAAGTTCTTTAATTTTAAATTTATATTTCGTTGGGATTTTTGTTGGCGAAATAATTAATATTCCAATTCCAGAACCATTTTTATGGCTTGACCCATCGAAATATAGTGTCCAAGGTCGAATATTCATATGATTAA
Organism: Astragalus membranaceus; assembly: GCA_039519185.1. Lineage (NCBI taxonomy): Eukaryota > Viridiplantae > Streptophyta > Magnoliopsida > Fabales > Fabaceae > Astragalus > Astragalus membranaceus. The sequence continues at coordinate 153,480,996 of CM076848.1, forward strand.
TTGTTACTTCGACCAATGAATGGTCAACAATAAAGTCTGCAACAATTTGCCCTTTGATAGCTTTCAAAGGTTGATATGTTAATGAATATTCAGAAAGGGCTAAAGCCCATTTACCAATTCGACTGTGCAATATAGGTTTCGACAACATATGTTTAATAATATCAAAATGAGAATAAACATACACATCAATTGGTTTTATATATTGCTTTAATTTAGTACAAGAGAAATACAAACAAAGGCACAATTTCTCCGTTGGATGATATCTAGTTTCAGCATCATTTAAAACTCTACTAAGGTAATATATGGCTCTTTCGACACCATTATCATCCTCTTGTGCCAACATACTACCTATTGTTAGCTCTGATGCTGCTATATACAATTTCATCACCTTATCTCTGATAGGTGGTAACAAAATAGGTGGTTTAACTAGATAAGCTTTAATCTCGTCGAAGGCCTTTTGGTGTTCTGGATCCCATTTGAACACGTCTTCTTTCTTCAGTCGAAGCAATGGCGAGAAAACTTGAGTTTTGCCACTTAGGTTTGAAATGAACCTTCTTAGGAAATTGATCTTTCCTAATAATGACTGGAGCTCTTTTTTGGTCGAAGGTGCCTTCGTTTCCATGATTGCTTTCGTCTTGTTTTGATTTATTTCAATGCCTTTTTTGTGGACCACAAATCCCAAGAAGTCACCTGCACGTACACAGAAGGCACATTTTATTGGATTCATTTTCAATCCATATGTTCTCATTCTTTCGAATGACTGTCGAAGATGGTCTATATGACCATTTTCTGTCGAAGATTTAACAACAATATCATCTATGTATACTTGCATAAAATTTTCAATAAAATCATGAAACATAGAATTCATTGCTCTTTGGTATGTTGCACCAACATTTTTTAAACCAAAAGGCATTACTACCCATTCATAAACACCTAAAGCTCCTGGGCATCGAAATGCTGTTTTCCACACATCTTCTTCGGCAATAAAAGTTTGATTGTACCCTGAGTATCCATCTAACATACTGAGGTATTCAAATCCTGCTGCCGAATCAATTAGCATTTCTGCCACAGGCATAGGGTATTGATCTTTGGGTGTAGCATTATTTAGATCTCTAAAATCTATACAGACTCTTAATGATCCATTTTTCTTAATAATAGGAACAATGTTAGCTAACCAATCAACATACCTGGCAGTTCTGATGAAGTTGCTTTTGAGTAGTCTTTCGATTTCCTCTTTTATCTTCGACAGAATCTGCGGTGCAAATCTTCTTGGTGTTTGCTTCACTGGTTTTCTATCTGGTCGAATGGGCAGCTTCAACTCAACCACTTCTCGACGCAGTCCAGGCATTTCATTATAGTCCCAGGCGAAGCAATCCCTGTATTCTTTTAAAAGCTCAATGGTTCGATCTCTCAATCCTTTGTCAATTTTGGCGCTGATGAATGTTGGCCTTTTTGTGAAGCCATCTCCCAAATCAACTTCCTCTAAAGGATCTTGAGCTTGAATCCTCTTGGTCGAACCCATCGGGTCTTTTTCAAAACCTAAAGGCTCGTCATCATAGATGCAGTCAAGCCTTTGGCCTTCGACCATATTATCTTCCGGGTTAACTTCATTGTTAACTTCAGTGGTTTGATTAACCATCATTGGCTCTTCTGTGATTTGTTTAACCACCATTTGTTCCATTTCGGCTTCCAACGCCGCATTTCGTTTATTTTCGGCCACATAGGCCGTAATTCTATACCATATGTTGGGGGTAGACATCATCAACATCTATGGACCGTCCCATCCTGTAGGCTTACAGAAGCCTCTTGGACGAGTTGATTCTTCAATCACTTCCCTCTCCCAAATAAAGCCGTGAGTAGGGTGTAGATCAAGTGAAGCATATATATTGTCCTGAGGGACATATGCTGTGTCAGAGGGAGTACATGGCGCTATGTTCGCCAATTGTTTGTCAAAAGTATGTTTGGTGATATGGTCGACTTCAGCTAAGAAGTAGCTTAGGTCCCCTTCCACATTTTCGACAAGGCCATCCTCTCTCCAGATGGAAATCCTCTGATGGAGTGTTGAAGGGACTGCCCCAACTCCGTGGATCCATTCTCGACCAAGCAACAAATTGAAATTGGCCTTGGTAGGAATAACCATAAACATGGTTAATCTCTTAACACTTCCCACCACCAACTCCACCTCTATGGCTCCCAAAGAATAGCCAGATTTTCCCTCATAATTTGTGAGCACAATGTTATGTGGCCTCAGATCGGTATCTGATTTACCGATTTTTGCCAACATGTGTTGAGGCATTAAATTCACCGCAGCTCCTCCGTCGACGAGAACCTTATTAACACCTACATTATTAACTTTGGCCTGAATAAACAAAGGCTTTAAATGGTACTTCATGCCTCCATTTGGGTGTTCAAACACTGCGCTTTGTTCTTCCATGCAGCCATTGTTGAGTACATAGTAGCAAATTGGCTTATGCTTAGCCATATCTTGGTCGAAATCTTGCTCGACTTCGTTGACTTCCGATATCACATCGAACTCAATAGGAAGTATTGAGACGACACATATGACGTCGAAATCAGGCTCTGAGTCTGAAAAGTCAGATCCCATCTCTCACTACAACAGAATTGTTAAAAAAGGGCGCCATCATCAGGGGCGCTTTCTAAAAAGCGCCCCTGAAGGCCCTGCGTGTTTTGGCCTTCAGGGGCGCTTTTTTAGAAAAGCGCCCCTGAAGGCCAAAACACGCAGGGCCTTTAGGAGCGCTTTTTAGAAGCGCCCCTGATGCCTTATATTAAAATTTCTATATTCCCCATCTCCTTCTCATCAGATCTCACTCCCTCCACCGTAATGACTCACTCTCCCTGTCCAAACCTAAACACTCAACGTCTCACTCTCTCTCCCTAAGAACACAACGGAAGCGCACCGCCACCGTCAACGCCACCGTCGCTGTCAACGCAGAACCTCCCATTGCCCCTTCTCCACTCCTCACACCTCCTTCTCTCGCCATCTTTCAGGTTCCTACTCCTTTTTCTTTTCTCTATCTCTCTCAACGTCTCACTCTCTCTCCCTAAGAACACAACGGAAGCGCACCGCCACCGTCAACGCCACCGTCGCCGTCAACGCAGAACCTCCCATTGCCCCTTCTCCACTCCTCACACCTCCTTCTCTCGCCATCTTTCAGGTTCCTACTCCTTTTTCTTTTCTCTATCTCTCTCAACGCTCGCTCTCTCTGTCTCTCCCTCTCTCTCTGTTACGCGAGTTACCAGAAGGAAAAGATACAAGGAGAACTCTGTTTTCTACAAGAAGGAGAAGATACTAGGTACTTTCTTCTCTCATTTTCCTTCTTCGTTCTTCAGTTTTTGTATTGACTATTATCATTATCACTGTGTTTGATAATGATAATGGAACTTCTATTTAATGCACTCTATGTGTTTGGGTTTGTGTTTATTTCAGTTTCCACTGTGTTCTTTCATCACTTCGTTCTTCAGTTCTTGTTATTTTCATCACTGTTTGTGTTTGTATTTGTGTTTGTATTGACTATTATCCACAGTCTGTGTTTATTTTCATCACTGTTTGTGTTTGTGTTTGTACTGTTAAACTACTGTTATACTAATTCATGCTTATGGCATTTGCATTTGCATTATAATTAAACTAATTCATGCGATTTATTTCATATGATTTCAGCTACATATTTTCCATTACATATGTAAAGAACCTACTGTTAAACTAATTCATGCTTATGGCATTTGCTTTACTGCAGATTATTTATGCACACATAAAATCATTTGATGCAAATCAATTTGCTGCAATTAAAAAACTCATTGCAGGCTCAGCGTAGCTCATAGGCCATAGCCTCCAATATCTCCAGGTAATTAATTACCTCTCTTTAACTTTAACATGTATATATCTTTCGTTATCTTTGATTTAGAAAATATTGTAGGAATATGTAGGACATCCCATTATTAGAATCTTGTAGTTGTTTGGTGGCACATCCCATTTCTTTAACATGTTTGTAGGACCCATTATTAGAATATATGCTTCTGCTTTTGTTTGGTGGCACATGCTGGTTTCTTTTCATTAATTGCCTGCTAGCTAATTAATAATTATTCGAGTAAAAACAAAGTTATTTTGACTGATTAGGGTTTAATATTTTGGAATTGCATGCATAAACGGTTATATCATGTGTTCTATGCTTGCTGGTGCAACTTGCAGCACCTAGTTGGCCATTATATATATTCTCACTGCCTGTCCCACCTTACATCACATGTCTCATTTTTGTAACAGCAAATACCTTGAATTGGCATATTACTCCTACTTGTTGATTAATTCATTTTTTTATGTCTAGTTCGAGTACTTTTTGCAGAGGTTCGAGTTCTGTCTTGTTGCCGTTCACATCTAGGTCAAGTTCGTTGTTGCTTCCCCTTGTTACGGTACTTTTCTTATTCTCTCTTCTTTTTATTGTGGTTATTGTTTAGACACTTGAGCAATTGACATATGTACTCATAAGTATTGGTGTATTTGAAATTGATGATTGTTTGAATTGGAGTTGAAATTGAATCGAAAATTGGATTAAATTGCATGATGATGGATGTTAAATTGCATAGAAAAGACGTTATCCAAGGTTGAATGGCTTGGGTTCAGAAAATTGTACTCTGTGTGTTTTTCACCTTTAATATGTTTAAGTTCTCTTATCAGGAAATTAGATATAATAAATTTCGGTTGTTATATAGCAAAATTTTTAAGTTAAACTATAAAAGAACTAACTCTGATGTCTTAGGTTAGAAAAATTGTACTTTGTGTGTTATTCTAATATGTTTAAGTTCTCTTATCAGGAATTTATATTAAATTTCGGTCTAATATGGATAGAAATTGGATGTCTGCGAATCGTCTATCGAAAGAATATGGCGAAGGCGTGGAATATTTTGTGAACTTTGCCGTTCAACGTTTAGGAACTTCTAGTAAGTTCAAGTGTCCTTGTTTAAGATGTTGCTACGCCAATCGAGTTACTGCACTTGAGTTGGAAAGACATTTAAAGGCCAACGGAATCGATCAAAGTTATACTTGTTAGACAATGCATGGCGAGGAAAGAGGTGAACCTTCGAATATGGATAATAGCACTCAAAGATGTGATCCGGTTGATTATCCTGAAACATATACAGTTGATGGCGACGAATTTGAAGAGATGACAAAGGCGGTTGAAGATGATCTTAATGACTGTCCTCAAATGTTTGAGAAGTTGATAACCGATGCGGAGACACCGTTGTATGCGGGCTGTACTGAATTGACAAAGTTATTGGCTGTGATAAAGCTGTATAACTTGAAAACTTGCCACGGATGGACAGATAAGAGCTTTACGGAGTTACTCGCACTATTGAAGGATATGTTGCCGAAAGACAACGTGCTCCCTTCTCGGACGTATGATGCAAAACAAATGTTAGGCACCATTGGTTTGAACTACGAGAAGATACATGCTTGTCCAAATGATTGCATTTTATTTCGGAATGAACATGCATTGTTAAAGTCGTGTCCTAAATGTAATGCATCACGGTATAGGAAGAAAGAATCTGCTCCAGTAAAGGTATTGTGGTATTTTCCCATAATCCCTCGATTTAGGCGTATGTACCGTAGTTCGGAAGACGCAAAATGGTTGACTTGGCATGACGATGAAAGGATTAAAGATGGTATGCTACGACACCCTGCAGATTCTCCGCAGTGGAAAAAGATTGATATCGATTATCCCGATTTTGGGCATGACCCAAGAAACCTACGCCTTGCATTGTCTGCGGATGGATTTAACCCGCACGGTATCCAGAGTAGCTCCCACAGTACATGGCCTATGATTTTGGCGATTTATAACTTACCTCCATGGCTTTGCATGAAACGCAAGTATATGATGTTGTCTTTGTTAATTTCTGGCCCCAAACAACCAGGAAATGATATTGACGTATACTTGGCTCCTTTAATAGAAGACTTGAAGCAAATGTGGGAGATTGGGGTAGAGGTGTATGATGGGTTTAGAGAAGAAAATTTCATTCTGAAGGCTATGATTTTTGGCACCATTAATGACTTTCCAGCATATGGCAATCTATCTGGGTACAGTAATAAAGGTCAGTGTGCATGTCCTATATGTGAAGATAATACAGATTGGATGTGGTTGGAACATGGTAAGAAGAATATATATCTTGGCCATCAGAGATTTTTGCCTCCAACTCATCAGTATCGGGTGTGGAGAAAGGCATTCAATGGGAATTCAGAAACTCGTAAAGCTCCTTCGCCTTTGACCGGTGAACAACTATTTGAAAAGGTGAAAGATGTAGACATTAAGTTTGGGAAACCTTTTGCAGGAGATGTTGCCAAACGAGGGTGGAAGAAAAAATCGATTTTCTTTGAATTGCCATATTGGAAGTCATTATACGTAAGACATTTCATTGATGTGATGCATGTTGAAAAAAATGTATTCGAAAGTCTCATTGGTACCTTACTCAATATGCCAGGAAAGACTAAAGATACGATCAATTCAAGGTTAGATTTGGTTAGTATGGGGTTGAGACCAGAATTGGGTCCGATAAAGAAGGGTACACGTACATATCTACCTCCGGCTGCTCATACTCTATCTAGAAAAGAGAAAACTGTCTTTTGTAATTTTCTTCATGAAGTTAAAGTTCCAGAGGGGTACTCTTCAAACGTTACGAACCTTGTATCGATGAAAGACCTTAAGTTAAAGTCTCTAAAGTCTCATGATTGTCATGTTCTCATGGAGAATTTGCTACCCATTGGTGTACGATCCATTATGCCCAATAAAGTGCGTCAATCCATAACTAAACTTTGTTTCTTCTTTAAGGCAATATGTAGTAGAGTGATTGACCCTGGAAAGTTACCAACTCTGCAAAGATCAATTACTGTCACTTTATGTGAGCTTGAGATGTTTTTTCCGCCTTCATTCTTTGACATAATGATTCATTTGATAGTTCATCTAGTTAGAGAGACACAGTTGTCTGGCCCATGTTACATGAGATGGATGTACCCGTTTGAGCGGTACATGAAGATATTAAAAGGATATGTTAAAAACCGATCACGACCCGAGGGTTGCATTGCTGAGCGCTACATTGTTGAAGAAGCTATTGAGTTCTCCACCGGCTATCTATCTAGTGTTGAATATTCTGTTGGGATGCCAAGGGAACGTCACATTGGAAGTGTTGGTAAAGGGATAACAGGAAGGAAAATAGTGATGGTATCCAGGAAAGAACTAGAGCAAGCACACTTATATGTTCTGCACAATGATAATCAGATTGATTCTTATGTTGCCAAACACATGGAAATTCTTAAGAGTGACTACCCAACTAAGAGTGAAGTTTGGTTAACAAAAGAACACAATCGGAGTTTCATACAGTGGCTAAAAGATCAAATTGATATTGAGTTTGTTTCGAATCCTACTGCGATTTCTGAAAGATTGAGATGGTTAGCAAAAGGTCCAACTATACATGTTTTCTCTTACACTAGTTATCTACAAAATGGGTACACGTTCTATACAAAATTCCATGATGATCAGAGTAAAATGCAAAATAGTGGGGTTACTCTTGTAGCTGAAACTATGCATACATCAAGTGCGAAAGATAGAAATCCCATTTACGCGAATATGTCATACTTCGGTGTCATACAAGAGATATGGGAGTTGGATTACAATATGTTTTCGGAGCCTGTGTTCAAATGTAATTGGGTTGACAATAATAATGGTGTACAAATAGATGACATGGGCTTCATGCGGGTGAATTTCAACAAGGTAGGGTACAAAGATGAACCTTTTATTTTAGCCTCGCAAGCCCAACAAGTGTTTTATGTCACTGATCCAGTTGATATGAATTGGTGCATTGTTTTATTGACAAACAAAAAATTTTTGGTGAATGACCTCGGGGATCAAGCTCATGAAGATATTGACATTGAGGACGACCCTTTCTTCGGGTCATCACAACCAATAATACAGGAAAATACTTCTACAGAGGAAATTTTGTATGTTAGACATGATCATAACGATGGAATTACGTTTCGTCGAAAACAAAGTAGTAGGAAGCAAAAAACAAAATATCATACAATTAAAGAAGTGGCTAGTAACATTAGATCGAGGAAAAGAAAAAGGTAATAATATATCATGCAGAGTTTCTTTTTTATTCATTTTCATATTGTAAAAATTAACTTAATTGTTAAAATAACATATAGCCTAATAGCAATTGTTTTATTGTGTTGCAGGTGAGATGACTTCCCAGAGTGATGATAGTGCACATGACAGTGGTCATCAGAGTCATGATAATGCACTTCACAGTGGTCATGAGAGTGAACATCAGCCCCAAAAAAAGTTCACTCGTCGTGGAATGACAGTTAAGAAGAATATAATCAATCGGGGAAACAAAGGCCTTCCTAAACTTATTGTACGATACTTACTAATTAACTAATTTTGTTACGTACTTTTAATTGTTTGTTATCTAATTTACCCAAGTAATAATGCAGGTCCAATGGAATGCTAAAAATCAAGCAATTGGTGCCAACGGGAAACAATTGAAAATGTTCCTTGGTATCAGAGCAAGGCAGGATGTACCAATTACAATCAGCAGTTGGATTAGTAAAAAGGAGGCCTTACTCGAGAAGCATAAGGATGAGCTATGGCATATGATACAAGTATGAGTCTTATTTTTGACTTTTAGGTTATTTTATAATTAAATATGTAAGTTTATTTATAATCATTTTGTTGAATGTAAGCAGAAATACTTTGATGTGGATGACTCTCATAAAGACTATTGTCTTATGAAAGCTGGAAAGGCGCATAGAAAATACAGATCAACTCTAACAAAGATGGTGAGAGATGATGACGGGAACATCAGAAGCCATCCTCCACCACCGTATGCAGATAGTATACCATTGGAGGATTGGAGGGCATTTGTTATTTCACGTGAAGAAGAGGAATTCCGGGTTTGTACAATTACATATCATACATATACCTATATTTGACACTTATAAGGTATTCATGTAAAAACATGTGTCTTTATAGAGAAGGAGCCAAGAAAATCGCGAGAGAGCGCAGCGTCCTGAATACCCTTGGAGAGCTGGTGTTACAGGTTATGCTGAGATTGAAGAGCGAATGGTAAGCACGTTATCTTTTATTTTATCTTTAATTTATTAAATTAATCTTCTGAATTATTTAGTAATAGACGGTAAATTTTAATAGCTGCGGGAGCAAGGAAAAGATCCTGCTCAGGAATCTATTGACCGAGATGTTTTATGGTTAGAAGCAAGACAAAACAAAGATGGTGTCGTTGACCACCCAAGAACGAGAGAGGTGGCACAAAGAATTGTAAGTATGATAAAATTCTTGTCTTTCATTGTAGGTGAATAAATTAAACTTAAAGAATATTTGTGAATCAGGAATCAATATCTCAATCAGTATCACAAGGAGATATTTCAAATTGTGATGGTTCGAATGACATCCTTGCCCGTGCACTGACAATTGAAGAATATCCAGGACGTGTAAGGGGTTTGGGATTTGGTATTACTCCAACCACATTTTGGACTTCAAAGAGGCAAAAAAAAGAAGCGGAACGAGAAAGTAGAGAAAAAAGGTTGGAAGCCACTGTATCGATGCTAGTACAAGAACTTAAAGAACTAAAAGATAGAGTTGGTCCAAGGACTAATGATGTACCATCTCCTGACCCAGATAGCTTCAGGGATAGTTGCAATATTGCGTCCAATGAGGTTAACAATTGTCAATGTGAATTATTTATATCAAACCCGCTTACTTTGGTTGCAAAGGGCTTTGTTTGTAACACTGAGGGCTCCACCTTGCACAATCTTCCTATGCCTTCAAATCATGTGAGAGTCAGTGTTCAGTTTGTTGTTGTCCCTGATGCTGAATTGCCGGTACCAACTGATACTGCAGACATGACTCTTTTGACTGTGAATGATGCACTTGGCACTTTCGTGGCATGGCCATCAAATCTTATCAATGTAAGGAGCAATTAATACATTTGTTAATAATTCATTGCTTATTGTCCCATACTTGAAAACTAATTAAATTTTCAAATATATAGGTACCAAGAAGCAAGAAGCAGGTGTCTAGCCGGGATGGGAATCAATCCCAACCTCGCAAGAAGCAAGTGTCTAGGGGAGTTTGTAGCGGGAATGAAATTCGGTCCCAGCCCCCCCTTTCTAGTGCTCGCAATAAATCTGTGTCTCGGCAAGTAGATAAGGGAAAGGATATTCAATCCCAACCACCCTCCTTGGGGGAATTCATCACTTATCTAAGGATTCATGCCTCCACAATGTCTGGTGCTGATTTGATACACGTATCGATTGATGAAGACATCTTCAGAGTTGCCGACACAATTTTCCTTTCAAATCAAGAACTTGAAGAGGTATATGAGCACAAGTGGGCGTCTGCGGCTACTATTCAAATATATATCAGGTATAATTATTATCATTATTGTTATCGTTGTTATTTTTTTACAATTCGTCATTATTATTATTATTACATTTATTATCATATGTTAATTTATTTGTCTACATTTTAACTATAGGTATTTGTACCATGTGATTTTGAGCACCATGGAACAAAGACAAAGATTTATATTTTTGGATCCCAAACGTACTTTTCTACGCAACATTCATATTGACAAAAAAATGACAAAAAAGCAACTTCAGGACGTGAAGGAAGCGGTTAAAGAAAGCAAGGAAGCGATAAAAGCCTATATCAATACACGCTTGGCTTCGGCACTTGAAAGCAGCTGTGATTGTTGGTTTTTGGCACCCATTAACTTAGGAGGGTAAGAAATTTAATCTCTCTCTCTGTCTCTGTCTCTCTCTCTCTCTCTCTCTCTCTCTCTCTCTCTCTCTCTCTCTCTCTCTCTCTCTCTCTCTATATATATATATATATATATATATAATGTGTTTTTTCAAAAATGTCTTATTTATTTAATTATCGAAATATTTTGGTAGTGTACATTGGGTATTGTTGGTGATTGATGCTAGGAGAAATAGAATTTTCTATTTGGATTCGTGTCACGGTGATTATAGCAAACACGCCATGATGAGAGGAATGTTTGAAAGGTGTGTATTTAGATACATCGCATATTTCAATATTAATTATGTATCTATTTCGATTAATTAATATAGTTATATGTATGATGTTTCAGTTGTTTGGCAACTTTTTGGGCATCAAATGAGGTTAGGACTAGAGGTGGGAACAATAAAACAAATTGGATAGTAATAAAGGTAAGTTTATAATCAATATTATTCTTATCCATGTAAATTTTGCTCGCATTTTAACAATTAATTTTTTTTTTGATTTGTAGTGTCCGAGACAACCAAACAATGATGATTGTGGATATTACGTTATGAAGTATATGAAAGACATAATCACTGACATACAAATGGAAATTCCCCTAAATGTATGTAATTTATATAGTTTCTTTTTTGATAAGCTAGCAATTCCATATCAAGCATTTAACAACTTAGTTCTAACTTTATTTTATTTTATTTTATTTTATTTTGGAAGTATTTTCCAGGACACGAGGTTGGAGCTCCATTTTCTGATGACATTCTTACTGAGGTCAAAGGCGAGTGGTGTCATCATGTTGCTTCTTTGATTAATCAAAATCGAAATTCAAGTCATTTTGGGTAGCTTGTTTTTTTGCTCATTTTGGGTAGCTTGTTTGTACTCAATAAGTGGACATGTAAATTTTGTTGCTACTTTGTGGACATGTAAATTTTGTTGCTACATTGGATGTCATATTATTTTTGTTCTCTCTATGTATGGATATTAGATGCATTTATAAGTTTTTTATTTGGAATTTGATTTTGAATTGGCTGGTTTGAAAATTTGATCCCCCAATTCAATTGGTTATTTTAGGTTGTTGTTGCTGCAGGTTTGATTTGGAACTGGTTAGATTTGGAACTGGTTAGATTTGGTAAAAAGAATTTAAAAAAAAAAATATAGCATCAGGAGCGCTTAGGAAAAGCGCCCCTGATGTCCTTTGTCCTTTGAAATTCAGGGGCGCCTCTTACAAGCGCTCCAGTTGGTTACCTGCGCTATGGCCATCAGGGGCGCCTCTTACAAGCGCTCCAGTTGGTCACCTGCGCTATGGCCATCAGGGGCGCCTCTTACAAGCGCTCCAGTTGGTCACCACCTCCAGTTAGAAAAATTTATTTTCCCTTTTGTGCATATTTTGTATTGGTACTTGTTTGTCGAATACTTACAGCTGTCGCTATTACTTCAGATTCGACAGATGAAGTCAAAGTACCAAAGGCGAAGAAGAAGATAGTTGAAGCTTCATCGCAGAAAGACATATCCCTCCCAATAGAGAAAAAAGTAAATATTTATACATTTTCTCTTTGCATCATCATGTCCTTTGACTGATTAGCTCTCTATTTTGCAGAGTCAAAAAAGAACAAGCAGCTCCCTAACTTCTAATCCAAAGAAGGCAAAGAAGGCTAAACTACTAGTCACTAGTGACTGAGAGGTCGAAACTCTCAAATTCTTGCCTATTTATGTTTATTTTCTTTATGCTTACATGAGCGTTGCATTTTCAGCCTGAGGAGGAACCACTAAGCCGGCCTAAACCTACTAAGGTTCAAACTCCTGAAGAAGAGAGAGAGAGAAAAACAAAAAACTCTCAAGATGCCTCTAAAACTGTTTCTCAGCAAGCTTCTGTCGAAAGACAGCAAAAAGAAGAAAAGGCTCCAATAAGGCTTATCAAGAAAATCAAGAGTGCACACTCTTTAGTCGAAAACATCAGAGCTAAGGTGATTGATTGAAGCCTATATCTTTTCCGAAAATCCAAAAATTTTATTTATGTGATAATACTCACTTTGCTTCATTTTTTAGGGAACTGAAACTGTTAATCCTGAAGTCCCAACAAAACAAGCTACGCCTACCTCCACTCACTCCCCTTCAAAAATAAATGTTTCTGGAGAAGGTGTTGAAGAAAAAGATTTGAATCAATACACACCTGTTGTCGAAGATACACTGCTGGTTAAAACAACTCCTCTTGCTGAAACTGTAAAGGAAGTTTCTGATCATGGCCCAGAGCATGTTGCTATGGACGTTGATGAAAGCCCTAATGCTGGCCAAAGTGGAGCTGAGATCAGCATATCTTCTTCTCCAAACATGGAAGAACAAGGGTACAATGAGGAGGAGAGTGAAGACGACGGTAACAATGAAGGGAAAAGTGAATCCCTTGAGGCAGCAAATCCTCCACGCTCTGTGCCTTCAACACATGACACCACTCTGAGCCCTCAAGAACAAGAACTTTTGGATCTAAAACGTAAAGACCCTCTTGAGGCTTTCAAGCGAATGGTGAGTGGTTTATCCTCAACAGAAAGTAAGCCAAGTGTTTCGACTGCCTCTGTTGGAAATTCCTCTGGAGGTCCTAAAGAAGACCTGATTCGAGAACTTCAAGCATCCCTCTTTGAGATAGATCTGTTCAAAGCTATCGAAGCAGATCACATGCTCTATTACAAACTCAAATCTTTGCTCAACAAACTTAATAACTCTGGCTCCAGTGACTCTCTTTTATGCTTTATTGTCGAATTTGAGCCTTTACTAGAGCAGATTTCCAGAGATATACAGAAAAAGAAGAACACTGTTGTGAACAAAGAGCGCGAGCTTGAGCTTCTAAGAGAGGAAAGTGTCGCTGTCGAAGCCTCAGAAAGCAAGATTTTGACCCTGGAAATTCAAGCAGCAACTAATTCCAAGGAAATAGATGACTGTGATGCGAACATTTCGACATACCAGGCTCAAATCAAGGAGTTGCAGTCGAAGATTGAAGCGGAAGAAAAGAAGAAAATTTCTGTTCAACAGAGGTCTTCAATTTCTGTAGAGAATGCACTTCGATCTGAGGCAACCTTGGCTATCGAACACTTGGAGAGGGTTCAGAAACATGATGAACCAGTTAAGAGGCTAACTGAGGAAGAATCCCTCTTAAATACTAGATTGAGGCATGCCAGAGTAGCCTTTGAGAGGCTTAAAGCTTCTTTTGTAATTTAATTTTCCATCCGTATTCTGACAGCATTTTGCTCAATCTGTATTTTGACAATATTCTTTGGCATGAGTGCCATGTTTATATTCTCTCATTCTCTTAATTTTGCGTTATTTTAATTTCTTGCAACACTGGCTTATATCTTTTTAAGTACTTGCCATTTATACGCAAAATTCGATTATCAGCGCTTAACTCTTCGACTTCATAAGCACCGTTTGAGAAAACTCGTAAAATTTTAAATGGCCCTTCCCAATTTGGTGACCATTTACCTAAGGCTCTATCTTTTTTGTCCATAGGTAGTATAACTTTCCACACAAAATCCCCAATGACAAAAGTTTTTGATTTAACCTTTTTGTTGTAGGCTTTAGCTACTCTTTCTTTTTGCCTTGTAAGGATATCTAATGCAAATAACCTTTCTTCGTCTAAATCTACCAATTCGTCTAAAATCATGTCCCAATAATGATCTGATGGGATCTCGAATTGCCTTTGAATTCTGGTTGATTGTAGATATATTTCGACAGGTAATACTGCATCATGCCCAAAGGTGAGTTTAAATGGAGTAGTGTTAATTGATTCTCTAGGCGAATTTCGACAAGCCCATAATGCTTGATCAAGAGTTTTGTGCCAATTCTTAGGCTTTTGCCCAATATGTTTTTTAATCAAATTAATGATAATTTTATTGGCTGCTTCGACTTGACCATTTGCTTGGGCATAATATGGTGTCGAACTTAATAACTTAAATCCATTTTCAGAGGCAAAATTCACTACTTTTCGACCAGTAAAAACTGAGCCTTGATCTGTGGTAATGGTTTCTGGTATCCCAAACCTATATAAAATATGGTTTTGAATAAAGTCCATTACTGCCTCTTGGTCTACCTTAGCTAAGGGAATAGCTTCGACCCATTTAGTGAAGTAGTCAATACCCACTAATATATAACGGTGGCCTCTCGACGACGTTGGTTTATTCTCACCAATTATGTCTAAGGCCCAACCTCTAAACGGCTAAGGCTTTACTATTGAATGTAATTCGCTTGCAGGTACGTGTTGTATTCCTGCGTGTTTTTGACATTCTTGGCATCCTTTAGCAAAATCTATGCAATCTTTTAGCATAGTTGGCCAATATACTCCTTGTCGAAACAAGAGCCATTTCATTTTGTGGCCTACTTGGTGAGACCCACAAGCTCCACCATGAGTATTGGATGTTGCTAAGTACGCCTCATTTTCACTAAGGAATTTAAGCAAAACCCCTTCAGGAGTTTTCTTGAACAACTCGTTTCCAATAATTACGTAACTTAATGCCCTGTACTTGGTTTTTCGATTTGTTGTTCCTGTTGGGTTTTCCAAGTATTCGACAATTGGTTTTCGCCAATCATCATTCGACATATTGTCAATGGCAAAAATTTCGCCATTTTCACTTGGAGGAAATAATAATTCTGACTTGTCTGCCCCTCCAAGTTTTGGCATTGACAATTCATTTTCAGAACAATCTATCGAAATTAATTTCTCCTTGATCTCTATTAATTCACTAAGTTTTGTTGGAGAAACTCTATAACCTGAAGCAATTTGTGCTAAGTCATTTGCTTCGTAATTTTCAATTCGAGGTATATGCTCAATGTTCACATAGTCGAAGCGTTTCAACAAAGCATTGGCAGTGACGAAGTATATGATTAAATTCTCTTTAATGCATTTGTACTCCTTAGTTAATTGCTTCACCACTAATTCAGAGTCACCTCTAATTTCAACGGCCTTTGCCCCCAGCTCTAGCAAAACTTCTAAACCTGTTATCAAGGCTTCATACTCAGCCTCATTATTAGAGCAAAGTTCTTTAATTTTAAATTTATATTTCGTTGGGATTTTTGTTGGCGAAATAATTAATATTCCAATTCCAGAACCATTTTTATGGCTTGACCCATCAAAATATAGTGTCCAAGGTCGAATATTCATATGATTAATTGTTACTTCGACCAATGAATGGTCAACAATAAAGTCTGCAACAATTTGCCCTTTGATAGCTTTCAAAGGTTGATATGTTAATGAATATTCAGAAAGGGCTAAAGCCCATTTACCAATTCGACTGTGCAATATAGGTTTCGACAACATATGTTTAATAATATCAAAATGAGAATAAACATACACATCAATTGGTTTTATATATTGCTTTAATTTAGTACAAGAGAAATACAAACAAAGGCACAATTTCTCCGTTGGATGATATCTAGTTTCAGCATCATTTAAAACTCTACTAAGGTAATATATGGCTCTTTCGACACCATTATCATCCTCTTGTGCCAACATACTACCTATTGTTAGCTCTGATGCTGCTATATACAATTTCATCACCTTATCTCTGATAGGTGGTAACAAAATAGGTGGTTTAACTAGATAAGCTTTAATCTCGTCGAAGGCCTTTTGGTGTTCTGGATCCCATTTGAACACGTCTTCTTTCTTCAGTCGAAGCAATGGTGAGAAAACTTGATTTTGCCACTTAGGTTTGAAATGAACCTTCTTAGGAAATTGATCTTTCCTAATAATGACTGGAGCTCTTTTTTGGTCGAAGGTGCCTTCATTTCCATGATTGCTTTCGTCTTGTTTTGATTTATTTCAATGCCTTTTTTGTGGACCACAAATCCCAAGAAGTCACCTGCACGTACACAGAAGGCTCATTTTATTGGATTCATTTTCAATCCATATGTTCTCATTCTTTCGAATGACTGTCGAAGATGGTCTATATGACCATTTTCTGTCGAAGATTTAACAACAATATCATCTATGTATACTTGCATAAAATTTTCAATAAAATCATGAAACATAGAATTCATTGCTCTTTGGTATGTTGCACCAACATTTTTTAAACCAAAAGGCATTACTACCCATTCATAAACACCTAAAGCTCCTGGGCATCGAAATGCTGTTTTCCACACATCTTCTTCGGCAATAAAAGTTTGATTGTACCCTGAGTATCCATCTAACATACTGAGGTATTCAAATCCTGCTGCCGAATCAATTAGCATTTCTGCCACAGGCATAGGGTATTGATCTTTGGGTGTAGCATTATTTAGATCTCTAAAATCTATACAGACTCTTAATGATCCATTTTTCTTAATAATAGGAACAATGTTAGCTAACCAATCAACATACCTGGCAGTTCTGATGAAGTTGCTTTTGAGTAGTCTTTCGATTTCCTCTTTTATCTTCGACAGAATCTGCGGTGCAAATCTTCTTGGTGTTTGCTTCACTGGTTTTCTATCTGGTCGAATGGGCAGCTTCAATTCAACCACTTCTCGACGCAGTCCAGGCATTTCATTATAGTCCCAGGCGAAGCAATCCCTGTATTCTTTTAAAAGCTCAATGGTTTGATCTCTCAATCCTTTGTCAATTTTGGCGCTGATGAATGTTGGCCTTTTTGTGAAGCCATCTCCCAAATCAACTTCCTCTAAAGGATCTTGAGCTTGAATCCTCTTGGTCGAACCCATCGGGTCTTTTTCAAAACCTAAAGGCTCGTCATCATAGATGCAGTCAAGCCTTTGGCCTTCGACCATATTATCTTCCGGGTTAACTTCATTGTTAACTTCAGTGGTTTGATTAACCATCATTGGCTCTTCTGTGATTTGTTTAACCACCATTTGTTCCATTTCGGCTTCCAACGTCGCATTTCGTTTATTTTCGGCCACATAGGCCGTAATTCTATACCATATGTTGGGGGTAGACATCATCAACATCTATGGACCGTCCCATCCTGTAGGCTTACAGAAGCCTCTTGGACGAGTTGATTCTTCAATCACTTCCCTCTCCCAAATAAAGCCGTGAGTAGGGTGTAGATCAAGTGAAGCATATATATTGTCCTGAGGGACATATGCTGTGTCAGAGGGAGTACATGGCGCTATGTTCGCCAATTGTTTGTCAAAAGTATGTTTGGTGATATGGTCGACTTCAGCTAAGAAGTAGCTTAGGTCCCCTTCCACATTTTCGACAAGGCCATCCTCTCTCCAGATGGAAATCCTCTGATGGAGTGTTGAAGGGACTGCCCCAACTCCGTGGATCCATTCTCGACCAAGCAACAAATTGAAATTGGCCTTGGTAGGAATAACCATAAACATGGTTAATCTCTTAACACTTCCCACCACCAACTCCACCTCTATGGCTCCCAAAGAATAGCCAGATTTTCCCTCATAATTTGTGAGAACAATGTTATGTGGCCTCAGATCGGTATATGATTTACCGATTTTTGCCAACATGTGTTGAGGCATTAAATTCACCGCAGCTCCTCCGTCGACGAGAACCTTATTAACACCTACATTATTAACTTTGGCCTGAATAAACAAAGGCTTTAAATGGTACTTCATGCCTCCATTTGGGTGTTCAAACACTGCGCTTTGTTCTTCCATGCAGCCATTGTTGAGTACATAGTAGCAAATTGGCTTATGCTTAGCCATATCTTGGTCGAAATCTTGCTCGACTTCGTTGACTTCCGATATCACATCGAACTCAATAGGAAGTATTGAGACGACACATATGACGTCGAAATCAGGCTCTGAGTCTGAAAAGTCAGATCCCATCTCTCACTACAACAGAATTGTTAAAAAAGGGCGCCATCATCAGGGGCGCTTTCTAAAAAGCGCCCCTGAAGGCCCTGCGTGTTTTGGCCTTCAGGGGCGCTTTTTTAGAAAAGCGCCCCTGAAGGCCAAAACACGCAGGGCCTTTAGGAGCGCTTTTTAGAAGCGCCCCTGATGCCTTATATTAAAATTTCTATATTCCCCATCTCCCTCTCATCAAATCTCACTCCCTCCACCGTAATGACTCACTCTCCCTGTCCAAACCTAAACACTCAACGTCTCACTCTCTCTCCCTAAGAACACAACGGAAGCGCACCGCCACCGTCAACGCCACCGTCGCTGTCAACGCAGAACCTCCCATTGCCCCTTCTCCACTCCTCACACCTCCTTCTCTCGCCATCTTTCAGGTTCCTACTCCTTTTTCTTTTCTCTATCTCTCTCAACGTCTCACTCTCTCTCCCTAAGAACACAACGGAAGCGCACCGCCACCGTCAACGCCACCGTCGCCGTCAACGCAGAACCTCCCATTGCCCCTTCTCCACTCCTCACACCTCCTTCTCTCGCCATCTTTCAGGTTCCTACTCCTTTTTCTTTTCTCTATCTCTCTCAACGCTCGCTCTCTCTGTCTCTCCCTCTCTCTCTGTTACGCGAGTTACCAGAAGGAAAAGATACAAGGAGAACTCTGTTTTCTACAAGAAGGAGAAGATACTAGGTACTTTCTTCTCTCATTTTCCTTCTTCGTTCTTCAGTTTTTGTATTGACTATTATCATTATCACTGTGTTTGATAATGATAATGGAACTTCTATTTAATGCACTCTATGTGTTTGGGTTTGTGTTTATTTCAGTTTCCACTGTGTTCTTTCATCACTTCGTTCTTCAGTTCTTGTTATTTTCATCACTGTTTGTGTTTGTATTTGTGTTTGTATTGACTATTATCCACAGTCTGTGTTTATTTTCATCACTGTTTGTGTTTGTGTTTGTACTGTTAAACTACTGTTATACTAATTCATGCTTATGGCATTTGCATTTGCATTATAATTAAACTAATTCATGCGATTTATTTCATATGATTTCAGCTACATATTTTCCATTACATATGTAAAGAACCTACTGTTAAACTAATTCATGCTTATGGCATTTGCTTTACTGCAGATTATTTATGCACACATAAAATCATTTGATGCAAATCAATTTGCTGCAATTAAAAAACTCATTGCAGGCTCAGCGTAGCTCATAGGCCATAGCCTCCAATATCTCCAGGTAATTAATTACCTCTCTTTAACTTTAACATGTATATATCTTTCGTTATCTTTGATTTAGAAAATATTGTAGGAATATGTAGGACATCCCATTATTAGAATCTTGTAGTTGTTTGGTGGCACATCCCATTTCTTTAACATGTTTGTAGGACCCATTATTAGAATATATGCTTCTGCTTTTGTTTGGTGGCACATGCTGGTTTCTTTTCATTAATTGCCTGCTAGCTAATTAATAATTATTCGAGTAAAAACAAAGTTATTTTGACTGATTAGGGTTTAATATTTTGGAATTGCATGCATAAACGGTTATATCATGTGTTCTATGCTTGCTGGTGCAACTTGCAGCACCTAGTTGGCCATTATATATATTCTCACTGCCTGTCCCACCTTACATCACATGTCTCATTTTTGTAACAGCAAATACCTTGAATTGGCATATTACTCCTACTTGTTGATTAATTCATTTTTTTATGTCTAGTTCGAGTACTTTTTGCAGAGGTTCGAGTTCTGTCTTGTTGCCGTTCACATCTAGGTCAAGTTCGTTGTTGCTTCCCCTTGTTACGGTACTTTTCTTATTCTCTCTTCTTTTTATTGTGGTTATTGTTTAGACACTTGAGCAATTGACATATGTACTCATAAGTATTGGTGTATTTGAAATTGATGATTGTTTGAATTGGAGTTGAAATTGAATCGAAAATTGGATTAAATTGCATGATGATGGATGTTAAATTGCATAGAAAAGACGTTATCCAAGGTTGAATGGCTTGGGTTCAGAAAATTGTACTCTGTGTGTTTTTCACCTTTAATATGTTTAATTTCTCTTATCAGGAAATTAGATATAATAAATTTCGGTTGTTATATAGCAAAATTTTTAAGTTAAACTATAAAAGAACTAACTCTGATGTCTTAGGTTAGAAAAATTGTACTTTGTGTGTTATTCTAATATGTTTAAGTTCTCTTATCAGGAATTTATATTAAATTTCGGTCTAATATGGATAGAAATTGGATGTCTGCGAATCGTCTATCGAAAGAATATGGCGAAGGCGTGGAATATTTTGTGAACTTTGCCGTTCAACGTTTAGGAACTTCTAGTAAGTTCAAGTGTCCTTGTTTAAGATGTTGCTACGCCAATCGAGTTACTGCACTTGAGTTGGAAAGACATTTAAAGGCCAATGGAATCGATCAAAGTTATACTTGTTGGACAATGCATGGCGAGGAAAGAGGTGAACCTTCGAATATGGATAATAGCACTCAAAGATGTGATCCGGTTGATTATCCTGAAACATATACAGTTGATGGCGACGAATTTGAAGAGATGACAAAGGCGGTTGAAGATGATCTTAATGACTGTCCTCAAATGTTTGAGAAGTTGATAACCGATGCGGAGACACCGTTGTATGCGGGCTGTACTGAATTGACAAAGTTATTGGCTGTGATAAAGCTGTATAACTTGTAAACTTGCCACGGATGGACAGATAAGAGCTTTACGGAGTTACTCGCACTATTGAAAGATATGTTGCCGAAAGACAACGTGCTCCCTTCTCGGACGTATGATGCAAAACAAATGTTAGGCACCATTGGTTTGAACTACGAGAAGATACATGCTTGTCCAAATGATTGCATTTTATTTCGGAATGAACATGCATTGTTAAAGTCGTGTCCTAAATGTAATGCATCACGGTATAGGAAGAAAGAATCTGCTCCAGTAAAGTTATTGTGGTATTTTCCCATAATCCCTCGATTTAGGCGTATGTACCGTAGTTCGGAAGACGCAAAATGGTTGACTTGGCATGACGATGAAAGGATTAAAGATGGTATGCTACGACACCCTGCAGATTCTCCGCAGTGGAAAAAGATTGATATCGATTATCCCGATTTTGGGCATGACCCAAGAAACCTACACCTTGCATTGTCTGCGGATGGATTTAACCCGCACGGTATCCAGAGTAGCTCCCACAGTACATGGCCTGTGATTTTGGCGATTTATAACTTACCTCCATGGCTTTGCATGAAACGCAAGTATATGATGTTGTCTTTGTTAATTTCTGGCCCCAAACAACCAGGAAATGATATTGACGTATACTTGGCTCCTTTAATAGAAGACTTGAAGCAAATGTGGGAGATTGGGGTAGAGGTGTATGATGGGTTTAGAGAAGAAAATTTCATTCTGAAGGCTATGATTTTTGGCACCATTAATGACTTTCCAGCATATGGCAATCTATCTGGGTACAGTAATAAAGGTCAGTGTGCATGTCCTATATGTGAAGATAATACAGATTGGATGTGGTTGGAACATGGTAAGAAGAATATATATCTTGGCCATCAGAGATTTTTGCCTCCAACTCATCAGTATCGGGTGTGGAGAAAGGCATTCAATGGGAATTCAGAAACTCGTAAAGCTCCTTCGCCTTTGACCGGTGAACAACTATTTGAAAAGGTGAAAGATGTAGACATTAAGTTTGGGAAACCTTTTGCAGGAGATGTTGCCAAACGAGGGTGGAAGAAAAAATCGATTTTCTTTGAATTGCCATATTGGAAGTCATTATACGTAAGACATTTCATTGATGTGATGCATGTTGAAAAAAATGTATTCGAAAGTCTCATTGGTACCTTACTCAATATGCCAGGAAAGACTAAAGATACGATCAATTCAAGGTTAGATTTGGTTAGTATGGGGTTGAGACCAGAATTGGGTCCGATAAAGAAGGGTACACGTACATATCTACCTCCGGCTGCTCATACTCTATCTAGAAAAGAGAAAACTGTCTTTTGTAATTTTCTTCATGAAGTTAAAGTTCCAGAGGGGTACTCTTCAAACGTTACGAACCTTGTATCGATGAAAGACCTTAAGTTAAAGTCTCTAAAGTCTCATGATTGTCATGTTCTCATGGAGAATTTGCTACCCATTGGTGTACGATCCATTATGCCCAATAAAGTGCGTCAATCCATAACTAAACTTTGTTTCTTCTTTAAGGCAATATGTAGTAGAGTGATTGACCCTGGAAAGTTACCAACTCTGCAAAGATCAATTACTGTCACTTTATGTGAGCTTGAGATGTTTTTTCCGCCTTCATTCTTTGACATAATGATTCATTTGATAGTTCATCTAGTTAGAGAGACACAGTTGTCTGGCCCATGTTACATGAGATGGATGTACCCGTTTGAGCGGTACATGAAGATATTAAAAGGATATGTTAAAAACCGATCACGACCCGAGGGTTGCATTGCTGAGCGCTACATTGTTGAAGAAGCTATTGAGTTCTCCACCGGCTATCTATCTAGTGTTGAATATTCTGTTGGGATGCCAAGGGAACGTCACATTGGAAGTGTTGGTAAAGGGATAACAGGAAGGAAAATAGTGATGGTATCCAGGAAAGAACTAGAGCAAGCACACTTATATGTTCTGCACAATGATAATCAGATTGATTCTTATGTTGCCAAACACATGGAAATTCTTAAGAGTGACTACCCAACTAAGAGTGAAGTTTGGTTAACAAAAGAACACAATCGGAGTTTCATACAGTGGCTAAAAGATCAAATTGATATTGAGTTTGTTTCGAATCCTACTGCGATTTCTGAAAGATTGAGATGGTTAGCAAAAGGTCCAACTATACATGTTTTCTCTTACACTAGTTATCTACAAAATGGGTACACGTTCTATACAAAATTCCATGATGATCAGAGTAAAATGCAAAATAGTGGGGTTACTCTTGTAGCTGAAACTATGCATACATCAAGTGCGAAAGATAGAAATCCCATTTACGCGAATATGTCATACTTCGGTGTCATACAAGAGATATGGGAGTTGGATTACAATATGTTTTCGGAGCCTGTGTTCAAATGTAATTGGGTTGACAATAATAATGGTGTACAAATAGATGACATGGGCTTCATGCGGGTGAATTTCAACAAGGTAGGGTACAAAGATGAACCTTTTATTTTAGCCTCGCAAGCCCAACAAGTGTTTTATGTCACTGATCCAGTTGATATGAATTGGTGCATTGTTTTATTGACAAACAAAAAAATTTTGGTGAATGACCTCGGGGATCAAGCTCATGAAGATATTGACATTGAGGACGACCCTTTCTTCGGGTCATCACAACCAATAATACAGGAAAATACTTCTACAGAGGAAATTTTGTATGTTAGACATGATCATAACGATGGAATTACGTTTCGTCGAAAACAAAGTAGTAGGAAGCAAAAAACAAAATATCATACAATTAAAGAAGTGGCTAGTAACATTAGATCGAGGAAAAGGAAAAGGTAATAATATATCATGCAGAGTTTCTTTTTTATTCATTTTCATATTGTAAAAATTAACTTAATTGTTAAAATAACATATAGCCTAATAGCAATTGTTTTATTGTGTTGCAGGTGAGATGACTTCCCAGAGTGATGATAGTGCACATGACAGTGGCCATCTGAGTCATGATAATGCACTTCACAGTGGTCATGAGAGTGAACATCAGCCCCAAAAAAAGTTCACTCGTCGTGGAATGACAGTTAAGAAGAATATAATCAATCGGGGAAACAAAGGCCTTCCTAAACTTATTGTACGATACTTACTAATTAACTAATTTTGTTACGTACTTTTAATTGTTTGTTATCTAATTTACCCAAGTAATAATGCAGGTCCAATGGAATGCTAAAAATCAAGCAATTGGTGCCAACGGGAAACAATTGAAAATGTTCCTCGGTATCAGAGCAAGGCAGGATGTACCAATTACAATCAGCAGTTGGATTAGTAAAAAGGAGGCCTTACTCGAGAAGCATAAGGATGAGCTATGGCATATGATACAAGTATGAGTCTTATTTTTGACTTTTAGGTTATTTTATAATTAAATATGTAAGTTTATTTATAATCATTTTGTTGAATGTAAGCAGAAATACTTTGATGTGGATGACTCTCATAAAGACTATTGTCTTATGAAAGCTGGAAAGGCGCATAGAAAATACAGATCAACTCTAACAAAGATGGTGAGAGATGATGACGGGAACATCAAAAGCCATCCTCCACCACCGTATGCAGATGGTATACCATTGGAGGATTGGAGGGCATTTGTTATTTCACGTGAAGAAGAGGAATTCCGGGTTTGTACAATTACATATCATACATATACCTATATTTGACACTTATAAGGTATTCATGTAAAAACATGTGTCTTTATAGAGAAGGAGCCAAGAAAATCGCGAGAGAGCGCAGCGTCCTGAATACCCTTGGAGAGCCGGTGTTACAGGTTATGCTGAGATTGAAGAGCGAATGGTAAGCACGTTATCTTTTATTTTATCTTTAATTTATTAAATTAATCTTCTGAATTATTTAGTAATGGACGGTAAATTTTAATAGCTGCGGGAGCAAGGAAAAGATCCTGCTCAGGAATCTATTGACCGAGATGTTTTATGGTTAGAAGCAAGACAAAACAAAGATGGTGTCGTTGACCACCCAAGAACGAGAGAGGTGGCACAAAGAATTGTAAGTATGATAAAATTCTTGTCTTTCATTGTAGGTGAATAAATTAAACTTAAAGAATATTTGTGAATCAGGAATCAATATCTCAATCAGTATCACAAGGAGATATTTCAAATTGTGATGGTTCGAATGACATCCTTGCCCGTGCACTGACAATTGAAGAATATCCAGGACGTGTAAGGGGTTTGGGATTTGGTATTACTCCAACCACATTTTGGACTTCAAAGAGGCAAAAAAAAGAAGCGGAACGAGAAAGTAGAGAAAAAAGGTTGGAAGCCACTGTATCGATGCTAGTACAAGAACTTAAAGAACTAAAAGATAGAGTTGGTCCAAGGACTAATGATGTACCATCTCCTGACCCAGATAGCTTCAGGGATAGTTGCAATATTGCGTCCAATGAGGTTAACAATTGTCAATGTGAATTATTTATATCAAACCCGCTTACTTTGGTTGCAAAGGGCTTTGTTTGTAACACTGAGGGCTCCACCTTGCACAATCTTCCTATGCCTTCAAATCATGTGAGAGTCAGTGTTCAGTTTGTTGTTGTCCCTGATGCTGAATTGCCGGTACCAACTGATACTGCAGACATGACTCTTTTGACTGTGAATGATGCACTTGGCACTTTCGTGGCATGGCCATCAAATCTTATCAATGTAAGGAGCAATTAATACATTTGTTAATAATTCATTGCTTATTGTCCCATACTTGAAAACTAATTAAATTTTCAAATATATAGGTACCAAGAAGCAAGAAGCAGGTGTCTAGCCGGGATGGGAATCAATCCCAACCTCGCAAGAAGCAAGTGTCTAGGGGAGTTTGTAGCGGGAATGAAATTCGGTCCCAGCCCCCCCTTTCTAGTGCTCGCAATAAATCCGTGTCTCGGCAAGTAGATAAGGGAAAGGATATTCAATCCCAACCACCCTCCTTGGGGGAATTCATCACTTATCTAAGGATTCATGCCTCCACAATGTCTGGTGCTGATTTGATACACGTATCGATTGATGAAGACATCTTCAGAGTTGCCGACACAATTTTCCTTTCAAATCAAGAACTTGAAGAGGTATATGAGCACAAGTGGGCGTCTGCGGCTACTATTCAAATATATATCAGGTATAATTATTATCATTATTGTTATCGTTGTTATTTTTTTACAATTCGTCATTATTATTATTATTACATTTATTATCATATGTTAATTTATTTGTCTACATTTTAACTATAGGTATTTGTACCATGTGATTTTGAGCACCATGGAACAAAGACAAAGATTTATATTTTTGGATCCCAAACGTACTTTTCTACGCAACATTCATATTGACAAAAAAATGACAAAAAAGCAACTTCAGGACGTGAAGGAAGCGGTTAAAGAAAGCAAGGAAGCGATAAAAGCCTATATCAATACACGCTTGGCTTCGGCACTTGAAAGCAGCTGTGATTGTTGGTTTTTGGCACCCATTAACTTAGGAGGGTAAGAAATTTAATCTCTCTCTCTCTGTCTCTCTCTCTCTCTCTCTCTCTCTCTCTATATATATATATATAATGTGTTTTTTCAAAAATGTCTTATTTATTTAATTATCGAAATATTTTGGTAGTGTACATTGGGTATTGTTGGTGATTGATGCTAGGAGAAATAGAATTTTCTATTTGGATTCGTGTCACGGTGATTATAGCAAACACGCCATGATGAGAGGAATGTTTGAAAGGTGTGTATTTAGATACATCGCATATTTCAATATTAATTATGTATCTATTTCGATTAATTAATATAGTTATATGTATGATGTTTCAGTTGTTTGGCAACTTTTTGGGCATCAAATGAGGTTAGGACTAGAGGTGGGAACAATAAAACAAATTGGATAGTAATAAAGGTAAGTTTATAATCAATATTATTCTTATCCATGTAAATTTTGCTCGCATTTTAACAATTAATTTTTTTTTTGATTTGTAGTGTCCGAGACAACCAAACAATGATGATTGTGGATATTACGTTATGAAGTATATGAAAGACATAATCACTGACATACAAATGGAAATTCCCCTAAATGTATGTAATTTATATAGTTTCTTTTTTGATAAGCTAGCAATTCCATATCAAGCATTTAACAACTTAGTTCTAACTTTATTTTATTTTATTTTATTTTATTTTGGAAGTATTTTCCAGGACACGAGGTTGGAGCTCCATTTTCTGATGACATTCTTACTGAGGTCAAAGGCGAGTGGTGTCATCATGTTGCTTCTTTGCTTAATCAAAATCGAAATTCAAGTCATTTTGGGTAGCTTGTTTTTTTGCTCATTTTGGGTAGCTTGTTTGTACTCAATAAGTGGACATGTAAATTTTGTTGCTACTTTGTGGACATGTAAATTTTGTTGCTACATTGGATGTCATATTATTTTTGTTCTCTCTATGTATGGATATTAGATGCATTTATAAGTTTTTTATTTGGAATTTGATTTTGAATTGGCTGGTTTGAAAATTTGATCCCCCAATTCAATTGGTTATTTTAGGTTGTTGTTGCTGCAGGTTTGATTTGGAACTGGTTAGATTTGGAACTGGTTAGATTTGGTAAAAAGAATTTAAAAAAAAAAATATAGCATCAGGAGCGCTTAGGAAAAGCGCCCCTGATGTCCTATGTCCTTTGAAATTCAGGGGCGCCTCTTACAAGCGCTCCAGTTGGTTACCTGCGCTATGGCCATCAGGGGCGCCTCTTACAAGCGCTCCAGTTGGTCACCTGCGCTATGGCCATCAGGGGCGCCTCTTACAAGCGCTTCAGTTGGTCACCACCTCCAGTTAGAAAAATTTATTTTCCCTTTTGTGCATATTTTGTATTGGTACTTGTTTGTCGAATACTTACAGCTGTCGCTATTACTTCAGATTCGACAGATGAAGTCAAAGTACCAAAGGCGAAGAAGAAGATAGTTGAAGCTTCATCGCAGAAAGACATATCCCTCCCAATAGAGAAAATAGTAAATATTTATACATTTTCTCTTTGCATCATCATGTCCTTTGACTGATTAGCTCTCTATTTTGCAGAGTCAAAAAAGAACAAGCAGCTCCCTAACTTCTAATCCAAAGAAGGCAAAGAAGGCTAAACTACTAGTCACTAGTGACTGAGAGGTCGAAACTCTCAAATTCTTGCCTACTTATGTTTATTTTCTTTATGCTTACATGAGCGTTGCATTTTCAGCCTGAGGAGGAACCACTAAGCCGGCCTAAACCTACTAAGGTTCAAACTCCTGAAGAAGAGAGAGCGAGAGAAAAACAAAAAACTCTCAAGATGCCTCTAAAACTGTTTCTCAGCAAGCTTCTGTCGAAAGACAGCAAAAAGAAGAAAAGGCTCCAAGAAGGCTTATCAAGAAAATCAAGAGTGCACACTCTTTAGTCGAAAACATCAGAGCTAAGGTGATTGATTGAAGCCTATATCTTTTCCGAAAATCCAAAAATTTTATTTATGTGATAATACTCACTTTGCTTCATTTTTTAGGGAACTGAAACTGTTAATCCTGAAGTCCCAACAAAACAAGCTACGCCTACCTCCACTCACTCCCCTTCAAAAATAAATGTTTCTGGAGAAGGTGTTGAAGAAAAAGATTTGAATCAATACACACCTGTTGTCGAAGATACACTGCTGGTTAAAACAACTCCTCTTGCTGAAACTGTAAAGGAAGTTTCTGATCATGGCCCAGAGCATGTTGCTATGGACGTTGATGAAAGCCCTAATGCTGGCCAAAGTGGAGCTGAGATCAGCATATCTTCTTCTCCAAACATGGAAGAACAAGGGTACAATGAGGAGGAGAGTGAAGACGACGGTAACAATGAAGGGAAAAGTGAATCCCTTGAGGCAGCAAATCCTCCACGCTCTGTGCCTTCAACACATGACACCACTCTGAGCCCTCAAGAACAAGAACTTTTGGATCTAAAACGTAAAGACCCTCTTGAGGCTTTCAAGCGAATGGTGAGTGGTTTATCCTCAACAGAAAGTAAGCCAAGTGTTTCGACTGCCTCTGTTGGAAATTCCTCTGGAGGTCCTAAAGAAGACCTGATTCGAGAACTTCAAGCATCCCTCTTTGAGATAGATCTGTTCAAAGCTATCGAAGCAGATCACATGCTCTATTACAAACTCAAATCTTTGCTCAACAAACTTAATAACTCTGGCTCCAGTGACTCTCTTTTATGCTTTATTGTCGAATTTGAGCCTTTACTAGAGCAGATTTCCAGAGATATACAGAAAAAGAAGAACACTGTTGTGAACAAAGAGCGCGAGCTTGAGCTTCTAAGAGAGGAAAGTGTCGCTGTCGAAGCCTCAGAAAGCAAGATTTTGACCCTGGAAATTCAAGCAGCAACTAATTCCAAGGAAATAGATGACTGTGATGCGAACATTTCGACATACCAGGCTCAAATCAAGGAGTTGCAGTCGAAGATTGAAGCGGAAGAAAAGAAGAAAATTTCTGTTCAACAGAGGTCTTCAATTTCTGTAGAGAATGCACTTCGATCTGAGGCAACCTTGGCTATCGAACACTTGGAGAGGGTTCAGAAACATGATGAACCAGTTAAGAGGCTAACTGAGGAAGAATCCCTCTTAAATACTAGATTGAGGCATGCCAGAGTAGCCTTTGAGAGGCTTAAAGCTTCTTTTGTAATTTAATTTTCCATCCGTATTCTGACAGCATTTTGCTCAATCTGTATTTTGACAATATTCTTTGGCATGAGTGCCATGTTTATATTCTCTCATTCTCTTAATTTTGCGTTATTTTAATTTCTTGCAACACTGGCTTATATCTTTTTAAGTACTTGCCATTTATACGCAAAATTCGATTATCAGCGCTTAACTCTTCGACTTCATAAGCACCGTTTGAGAAAACTCGTAAAATTTTAAATGGCCCTTCCCAATTTAGTGACCATTTACCTAAGGCTCTATCTTTTTTGTCCATAGGTAGTATAACTTTCCACACAAAATCCCCAATGACAAAAGTTTTTGATTTAACCTTTTTGTTGTAGGCTTTAGCTACTCTTTCTTTTTGCCTTGTAAGGATATCTAATGCAAATAACCTTTCTTCGTCTAAATCTACCAATTCGTCTAAAATCATGTCCCAATAATGATCTGATGGGATCTCGAATTGCCTTTGAATTCTGGTTGATTGTAGATATATTTCGACAGGTAATACTGCATCATGCCCAAAGGTGAGTTTAAATGGAGTAGTGTTAATTGATTCTCTAGGCGAATTTCGACAAGCCCATAATGCTTGATCAAGAGTTTTGTGCCAATTCTTAGGCTTTTGCCCAATATGTTTTTTAATCAAATTAATGATAATTTTATTGGCTGCTTCGACTTGACCATTTGCTTGGGCATAATATGGTGTCGAACTTAATAACTTAAATCCATTTTCAGAGGCAAAATTCACTACTTTTCGACCAGTAAAAACTGAGCCTTGATCTGTGGTAATGGTTTCTGGTATCCCAAACCTATATAAAATATGGTTTTGAATAAAGTCCATTACTGCCTCTTGGTCTACCTTAGCTAAGGGAATAGCTTCGACCCATTTAGTGAAGTAGTCAATACCCACTAATATATAACGGTGGCCTCTCGACGACGTTGGTTTAATCTCACCAATTATGTCTAAGGCCCAACCTCTAAACGGCCAAGGCTTTACTATTGAATGTAATTCGCTTGCAGGTACGTGTTGTATTCCTGCGTGTTTTTGACATTCTTGGCATCCTTTAGCAAAATCTATGCAATCTTTTAGCATAGTTGGCCAATATACTCCTTGTCGAAACAAGAGCCATTTCATTTTGTGGCCTACTTGGTGAGACCCACAAGCTCCACCATGAGTATTGGATGTTGCTAAGTACGCCTCATTTTCACTAAGGAATTTAAGCAAAACCCCTTCAGGAGTTTTCTTGAACAACTCGTTTCCAATAATTACGTAACTTAATGCCCTGTACTTGGTTTTTCGATTTGTTGTTCCTGTTGGGTTTTCCAAGTATTTGACAATTGGTTTTCGCCAATCATCATTCGACATATTGTCAATGGCAAAAATTTCGCCATTTTCACTTGGAGGAAATAATAATTCTGACTTGTGTGCCCCTCCAAGTTTTGGCATTGACAATTCATTTTCAGAACAATCTATCGAAATTAATTTCTCCTTGATCTCTATTAATTCACTAAGTTTTGTTGGAGAAACTCTATAACCTGAAGCAATTTATGCTAAGTCATTTGCTTCGTAATTTTCAATTCGAGGTATATGCTCAATGTTCACATAGTCGAAGCGTTTCAACAAAGCATTGGCAGTGACGAAGTATATGATTAAATTCTCTTTAATGCATTTGTACTCCTTAGTTAATTGCTTCACCACTAATTCAGAGTCACCTCTAATTTCAACGGCCTTTGCCCCCAGCTCTAGCAAAACTTCTAAACCTGTTATCAAGGCTTCATACTCAGCCTCATTATTAGAGCAAAGTTCTTTAATTTTAAATTTATATTTCGTTGGGATTTTTGTTGGCGAAATAATTAATATTCCAATTCCAGAACCATTTTTATGGCTTGACCCATCGAAATATAGTGTCCAAGGTCGAATATTCATATGATTAATTGTTACTTCGACCAATGAATGGTCAACAATAAAGTCTGCAACAATTTGCCCTTTGATAGCTTTCAAAGGTTGATATGTTAATGAATATTCAGAAAGGGCTAAAGCCCATTTACCAATTCGACTGTGCAATATAGGTTTCGACAACATATGTTTAATAATATCAAAATGAGAATAAACATACACATCAATTGGTTTTATATATTGCTTTAATTTAGTACAAGAGAAATACAAACAAAGGCACAATTTCTCCGTTGGATGATATCTAGTTTCAACATCATTTAAAACTCTACTAAGGTAATATATGGCTCTTTCGACACCATTATCATCCTCTTGTGCCAACATACTACCTATTGTTAGCTCTGATGCTGCTATATACAATTTCATCACCTTATCTCTGATAGGTGGTAACAAAATAGGTGGTTTAACTAGATAAGCTTTAATCTCGTCGAAGGCCTTTTGGTGTTCTGGATCCCATTTGAACACGTCTTCTTTCTTCAGTCGAAGCAATGGCGAGAAAACTTGAGTTTTGCCACTTAGGTTTGAAATGAACCTTCTTAGGAATTTGATCTTTCCTAATAATGACTGGAGCTCTTTTTTGGTCGAAGGTGCCTTCGTTTCCATGATTGCTTTCGTCTTGTTTTGATTTATTTCAATGCCTTTTTTGTGGACCACAAATCCCAAGAAGTCACCTGCACGTACACAGAAGGCACATTTTGTTGGATTCATTTTCAATCCATATTTTCTCATTCTTTCGAATGACTGTCGAAGATGGTCTATATGACCATTTTCTGTCGAAGATTTAACAACAATATCATCTATGTATACTTGCATAAAATTTTCAATAAAATCATGAAACATAGAATTCATTGCTCTTTGGTATGTTGCACCAACATTTTTTAAACCAAAAGGCATTAGTACCCATTCATAAACACCTAAAGCTCCTGGGCATCGAAATGCTGTTTTCCACACATCTTCTTCGGCAATAAAAGTTTGATTGTACCCTGAGTATCCATCTAACATACTGAGGTATTCAAATCCTGCTGCCGAATCAATTAGCATTTCTGCCACAGGCATAGGGTATTGATCTTTGGGTGTAGCATTATTTAGATCTCTAAAATCTATACAGACTCTTAATGATCCATTTTTCTTAATAATAGGAACAATGTTAGCTAACCAATCAACATACCTGGCAGTTCTGATGAAGTTGCTTTTGAGTAGTCTTTCGATTTCCTCTTTTATCTTCGACAGAATCTGCGGTGCAAATCTTCTTGGTGTTTGCTTCACTGGTTTTCTATCTGGTCGAATGGGCAGCTTCAATTCAACCACTTCTCGACGCAGTCCAGGCATTTCATTATAGTCCCAGGCGAAGCAATCCCTGTATTCTTTTAAAAGCTCAATGGTTCGATCTCTCAACCCTTTGTCAATTTTGGCGCTGATGAATGTTGGCCTTTTTGTGAAGCCATCTCCCAAATCAACTTCCTCTAAAGGATCTTGAGCTTGAATCCTCTTGGTCGAACCCATCGGGTCTTTTTCAAAACCTAAAGGCTCGTCATCATAGATGCAGTCAAGCCTTTGGCCTTCGACCATATTATCTTCCGGGTTAACTTCATTGTTAACTTCAGTGGTTTGATTAACCATCATTGGCTCTTCTGTGATTTGTTTAACCACCATTTGTTCCATTTCGGCTTCCAACGCCGCATTTCGTTTATTTTCGGCCACATAGGCCGTAATTCTATACCATATGTTGGGGGTAGACATCATCAACATCTATGGACCGTCCCATCCTGTAGGCTTACAGAAGCCTCTTGGACGAGTTGATTCTTCAATCACTTCCCTCTCCCAAATAAAGCCGTGAGTAGGGTGTAGATCAAGTGAAGCATATATATTGTCCTGAGGGACATATGCTGTGTCAGAGGGAGTACATGGCGCTATGTTCGCCAATTGTTTGTCAAAAGTATGTTTGGTGATATGGTCGACTTCAGCTAAGAAGTAGCTTAGGTCCCCTTCCACATTTTCGACAAGGCCATCCTCTCTCCAGATGG
Source organism: Astragalus membranaceus (assembly GCA_039519185.1). Lineage (NCBI taxonomy): Eukaryota > Viridiplantae > Streptophyta > Magnoliopsida > Fabales > Fabaceae > Astragalus > Astragalus membranaceus. The sequence goes on from CM076848.1 coordinate 153,514,928, forward strand.
AAATCCTTTGATGGGGTGTTGAAGGGACTGCCCCAACTCCGTGGATCCATTCTCGACCAAGCAACAAATTGAAATTGGCCTTGGTAGGAATAACCATAAACATGGTTAATCTCTTAACACTTCCCACCACCAACTCCACCTCTATGGCTCCCAAAGAATAGCCAGATTTTCCCTCATAATTTGTGAGAACAATGTTATGTGGCCTCAGATCGGTATCTGATTTACCGATTTTTGACAACATGTGTTGAGGCATTAAATTCACCGCAGCTCCTCCGTCGACGAGAACCTTATTAACACGTACATTATTAACTTTGGCCTGAATAAACAAAGGCTTTAAATGGTACTTCATGCCTCCATTTGGGTGTTCAAACACTGCGCTTTGTTCTTCCATGCAGCCATTGTTGAGTACATAGTAGCAAATTGGCTTATGCTTAGCCATATCTTGGTCGAAATCTTGCTCGACTTCGTTGACTTCCGATATCACATCGAACTCAATAGGAAGTATTGAGACGACACATATGACGTCGAAATCAGGCTCTGAGTCTGAAAAGTCAGATCCCATCTCTTTGTCATCCAGGTTAAGGCCTTCTTCTGGGTTGAGGCCTTCTTTGACAACTGTAAGAGGAGGAAAAATCCTCTCTGTAGCAGGCTTTCTTTGCACTTCGACAGACGAGGCTATTTGCTTTCCTTTGTTGGTGGCTGGATTTCCACTTCTTTCAGCAGCAATAAATTTCATCTGGCGTTGATGTCTCCGCCATTGAGTTTTGGTCATGGGATTTTCCCCTTTGTAATTTTTATTATAGACATATTTGCTTGAATCATATGTCTTATTCTGGGTCATGGCACTCGAGCTTCCCTGCACCATTTTTAAAGAATACCCTGCATCCTTTCCTCCTGAATGTACCCATCTCTCGCCCTCCTTATGAATTGGAGGTGTCACTTTGAAGGGGATACCTCTTTGATTGAAACTGAATTTTGGCCTGTTATCAACCCACGCATTCTTTCTCTTCTGTTGATGAGTAGAATGTTCAAGGCTTTTTTGCAGCCTCCTTATCAAATACCGAACTGCATCTAGGGAACAGCATTACTTCAGTATTGTTGATTTTGCATCTATTGAGGAAATAAATCAATTCCTCTTCAGCTTTTGGATATACCACCTGCATATGATCTTCATGCTGGTCTTTAGTGACCATTTTGACCATTGTTTCAGACCTTTCAGCACTTTTCGACATACTGGTGTTTCCAGCAGTGTCTTGACTAGCTTCGACAACGAGAATATCAATTTCAGTATAATTTGCCTCTGCAGTTGGCAAATGATTGCTGTCGATTTGCATTGAAGGTTTCGACTTATCATCAAACTTGAGTCTCCCTTCACTTAATGCTTTCTGAACAAAGTCCCTGAAAAGAACACATCGAGAAGTGTTATGGCCTAAAAAATTATGATATTTGCAATATCCTCTTTTCTTTTGTTGTTCTAATGGTGGTATTTTTAGGCCTTTAGGCACTAAAATCTGGCCATCAGAAACCAACAAATCAAATATTTGGTCACACTTTGTGACGTCGAAGGTATATGTTTTTGCAATATACTTATCATTTTTTGGTTCGACAGGATTTTTCCCATCAGAAGGCCTAAATAATTTACAAGTATAAGGAGGTCCGGGCTTTAATTCTGCCATATTAACCTCTTCTTCGACTTCTTCATATGATATGTCGAAGTCTTGGTCACTATCGTTAGTATTAACATAAGCAACCTTTTCCTTTTTATTAAATCGATTAGTTCTCGCCTTCTCATCCTTAAGCCTTTCGACTTGTCGAACTCTATCAGACAATTGAGCCATGTCTCTCAGGTGTAAAGTGTCTAACTTTTTCCTAATGGAATAATCTAGGCCACCAGCAGCCATTTCGACTAGCTCATGCTCGGGTATCTGAGTAAAACATCTAGCCCTGAGAAGTCTAAATCTATTGAGATAATCGTCAATAGATTCTGGCATTTTCCGTCGAACACTTGCCAATTCTTTAAGGCTAATCTTGCATTGGCCCATATAGAATTATTCATGAAACGCTTTTTCTAATTGATTCCAATTAAACATGGAATGTGGGGGTAATGTGGTGAACCATGTGAATGCATTTTTTGTTAAAGAATTTGGGAAATATTTCATTCTTAAATTCTCATTTTGCACTATGTCACCAGCCTCAGTCAGATATCGCGCAATATGTTCGACAGTGGACTCGCTAGTTTCTCCAGCAAATTTTGTGAACTTAGGGATTTTCCATCCCCTAGGCAAATCTGTTTGTGTCACATATTCCGACAGGGGAGATACAAAATTAGGTCTATGTAAGCCTAAGTTAAGACCATTTTGGGCTAAAATTGTTTCGACAAGATTTGCCAAATTATTTTGATTACCAAAGTTATTTTGCTGAACATGTCTTATTACTTCGCCAGCATCTTGGTTTCTATTAACTAAAACCATTTCAGGCACAGGTTCTTCGATAGCCATTATTTGTCTTTGATCGACAGGAATTGTATAGTTGGGCCTTTCGACAGGTAATTCTACAGGCCTAACATTTTGGACTTGGGGAATTCGCTGGTTGTGCGCTGGTGGAGTGCCAAAGAAATCAGCAATTCGACCCATTTGTGTAGCTAACATTTGGTAACTGTCGTTTGTGTTCTGAATTAATGGGTTAAACACGGTACCAATTTGTTGTGTTAGCATATTAACCATATCGTGGTTACTATCATCCATCTGTTGCCTCAATGCCAACAAAGACGAAGTAGTTAGTGAAGGCTGTGGATTTCGACTATAAATATTTTCTGGGGAATTATTTATAGGTGAAAAACTTGAGGCTAAGTTTTCAGCATACGTAGATGCATTTGTTTGAAGCCCTGCCATCATGGCTGTTGGCATGCCATATGGGTAATTTCTACCATTCATGAAATTGAATGGCATATTCCCCATCAGAGAATTTGCCATAAAGGGCATAGTCGGATTTAAATTAGATGATACAGGGACCATATTCGACAAAGGGTTAATAGTAGGAGCAGTTGTTGCAGTTACACCCATAATTTTCGGAGAAGGAATCAGAGCAGTTACTCCTGGAGCGGTTACTCCTGTAATGGTTGGAGAAGATGCAGGAGCAGTTACTCCTGGGGCAGATACAGGAGCGGTTACTCCTGACATATTTGCAGCGTTTGTATTGTTAACTGGCGCTTGAGAATGAGCGTTTGATGTAGAAGCATCATTCATATTTGAGCGTGGCATTTCAATAGTACGCCTACCACTTCTTAAATGCATGCAAAGTGTAAATTACTGGTTTTGTGTTTGATAAAAAACCTGTTCTTTGTGTTCGAACCCAAGTACTAGTCGAGTCCGCCCATTTAGATGGAGTGCTATAACCACTTGCACCCAAGCTTGGAGTTATAATAAAAAGAACAGGTTTATCCAAGAGCACTTGGATCAGATGATAGAGGTCTCTTCCAGCTTAACCAAGGTCCTGGGTTCGAATCCAACCTTGGGCATGCAGCAGTGTTAAATCTCTTGAGGGAGAGTTTTGCCGCCCAATGTGGTCCTACCCGGCTCGAGGAATATTAGTCTCTGCAGTTTCGCATAGATGATACTCGGTTTATATATACCAAAAAAAGAACAGGTTTTGTTCTGTACCTTGCTTCCGGGACCGAGGTCCGATGTTGCAGTTGGTAGAGGTTGGTCGAAGTCGTCCCTTCCGGAGCTTGAGGTCGAACGGGTGGTGTGTACCTGCAAACACTTCGATGCCAAAGTTAGTAATCAAAAGTGGAGGAGAGGTACTTATGAGAGAGCGTTCCTGATTTTAGTGGTTGGCGCTGTATTTATAGACGCGGAGAGGGGGTTGCCCCTTGCCTAGGTTGAGCCTAGGCCGTTGGTTCGGTCCGTGTCGATCTTGGCCGTTGATCTCGGTGTCGCCTTTGTTAGTTGATGTTCGGTCGGATCCAACGCTGGATTGGACAAATTTTTGTATGGATTGGGCTTCTTGGCCCAGTCCGCAACTTTTGCCCCCCAAGTCGAGGTCAGCCATGGTAGTGCGGCCTCGGCTTGAGTAGCGTAAGATGCTTCCAAGTCATTGGAAAATAAAGCTCGGTCGGGATCGAGCTTGTTGTGAGTACCGTTTTGGTGGAGTCAGAATTGATCCGAGGTTGCCCCCCAGCTCGGTGAGTGTTTACCGTGGTTTTTGGTAAACACCGCTAGTTACACGTGTGTGTTGCTTGCGAGATCAACTAGAAACATCTCAGAACATTTGTGAATTAAAGTTTTATTAAAGTTATTGATGTTTGTGAAGATAACTGTTTTAATGGAGTAAAACAATGAAGAAACGCATGTGTTTAAGAAGAAATGCAGAAATGTAGTGAAGTGCAGGAAAGTGCAGGAAATGTAGATAAAGAAAAAGAAAATTGAAAGCAGTAAAATGCAGGAATTCGTAAAGGAAAACAAATAAACTGCAGAAATCTTTAAAGGAATGATAAATACATTGCTGAATTTAAAGGTTACGCAGATTCATACATTGAATTCCTTTGACTCTGTTTTCTCTGATGCGGAAGTAAGAGTTTTGCGGAAGTTTATGTAGAAATGAATTGTGCGACCTTTCTCTCTACAAGAAAACTCCTATTTATAATAAAAGAAAAACAATAACCGCTCAGCGGTTTTTCTAAATAAAGCAACTGCTATTTCGACTAGATAAGGTTAGATAACCGTTTCATCTTTCGACCACATCACTGCTGTCCTTTTCTACCAGCAATCTTTGATTTAACCTGTTATCTGAATGTTGTTCAACCTTCTGTCGAAACTACTAACTTCAGCTTTCCAATTTTCGCTAAGTTATATGTTATGCTGATTCTCCCTGTACACAGCTTCTCGTTGTCGAAATATCAAGCCTTCTTCCTGAATGCAACGAGTCAAACCTTGTTGACATGTAAATGCCCGTACTTTCAACAACAACACTGTCCTGTCTTCGACTAAACTCTTTAACGTCTTTCTCGTCGAAAACTTTGTCTTTAAACTCTCAATTTCATTAAGCTTTAAGCATAATCAAAGTTACTCTTCACAATACCTTTCTTAATGTCAAATATCAACATTTTTTCTTTAAAACAACAAGTCAACATTATTGACTGCATTTAATTGAGCCTGTCGAAAATGCAGGCTAACAAATTGCCCCCCAAAAAGACATTTTCGACTGAATTCTTGAATGAAGATAGAAAATGACTTTTTTGAAATTTCTCTCGACTATCCCATGAAATCTTATGTTATCATTTCATATCTTTTCTCAGAATATGAAGGGACGTCTCTGGGCAAAAATACAGCTTGCTGGCGCCTACTTCCAACGAGAGTGCGCCACGTACGCGAAGCTAACTGTTGAGATTTTCCACAATCCCACGTTTCCCACTAAAGCCACGATTACCAACATATTTTATTATTATATTTTTTTTTTAATGTGGTAAGAACGGCTATAAAAAGAACTGAGCCCTTTCACTTCTCTTTTTCAGAATCTTCATCTTCTTCCCTTATCTCTGCAAATAGCTTCTGCGAATATCCCCTTTTTTCTCTTCTTCACCAAATACAACACCTTACGCACTACAAACTCACCGTTGAAAACTCCATTTCTCTGTTATCTTTTCCTGACCTTTAAACTCATAACTATGGCGTCATCTTCCAACATTGCTTCTAATACTGTAACTTCTGGGAAGCAAATCCTCGTGACTGAACCAGTTCTTAGCGAGGAGGAGGCTAAAATCTACCAATCTCAGGTACTAATACCTTCTCCTGCACCTCTAAAACATGCATACTTAGGACCTCTACCTCTTCATGGTGATGATTCAGCCAAAATCAAGGAGATTTTTCCTAGTTATCACCGGTATAGCCCTAAGATCTTCAATGAGGGGCCATACTTGATGGATTTTATGAGTAACCCAAATAGGGTTTTTCGGTCTTCACCACCGGTCGAAAGAAATACGCCTTATATTGACTGGCTTAACAAGGTAGAGTCAAAGATGGGAGAGAACTGGAAAAAACAGGGCATTTTCGACTTGATCCAGTTGTCAAGATATGGGCCTAATTATTATTTCCTCCAAGTGAAAATGGCGAAATTTTTGCCATTGACAATATGTCGAATGATGATTGGCGAAAACCAATTGTCGAATACTTGGAAAACCCAACAGGAACAAAAAATCGAAAAACCAAGTATAGGGCATTAAGTTACGTAATTATTGGAAACGAGTTGTTCAAGAAAACTCCTGAAGGGGTTTTGCTTAAATGCCTTATTGACTGCATTTAATTGAGCCTGTCAAAAATGCAGGCTAACAGTGAGTGGGTTGCGCCAGCATACTGATGCGACATTTGATTGAAAACGAGGCATCTTGTCATAATCATTGCCCAGTTTTCAATGATGTGATCTCACAGGTCCAAGGGTGATGTGATCTCACACATGCATCACTAAATTTAGGATCAAGAAAATTATAAATCTATATGAATCTCTAAGTCATTATGATGAACAAGAACACAATTTCAAGATTTGATGATGACACTTACTTGAAGAACACAAAAGTGAAGAAAGAATCAAATGTGAAAAGAATAGAGATGAAGTGGAAGCTAAAGCATCTAACAGGTTTATTCAAAGCATAAGACTAAAAACATAATTGAACAACAAAAGACATAAGAAGGAGAAGGGTTCCCTGATCTGGCCCTATGGCTGGTTCTGACTTTGGCACCACGCTTCACTCTTGGCTGGTATACTTTGGGCTTCTTCGCAACTGGTTCTTTGTAGCTTTTCCCTCCTCTGTTGCTGCAGCACTGGAGCTGCATCTGCAACAGTAAACCCAGCAGCAGGGGAGGGTTCCTTCAATTTTAGAACTGAAGCAGCAACTAAGTCCAGAGCAGCCTTGGCTGCTGTAGCTTTCTGTTCCTCTGTCATTGCTGCAGCATCAGGTGTTGCAGCATCTTCCTTCTCAACAGTGAGCTCATCAACTGCTTTCTCTACTTAAACCTCTTCTTCAGCATTCAATCCATCACCCTCTTCATTCTCTTCTTGAATCTTCTGAAACTTCCTCTTTCTTGCCATTTTCTTTGTCCTAATCTTCTTTATTGACATGGTACCAGGGCTTTTAACAGCTTTGACATCTTCAGTTGCTGCAGCATCTTTAGGCGCTTGCTGAGGTGTCTATTGGGGTGCTTCATGAATGGGTTCAGGGTATTTTTGGGTTTGGTTTTGGGGGGTTTCAGTGTCTTGGGGTATTGGTTGGGGTTGAATGACGGTTGGTTGTTAATGGTGGGTTGGGTGGGTGGTGGTGAAGGTGTAGTGGGTGATTTTGGTGTTGCGGTTGTGTGTGTGGGCGAGGTATGGGTGGTTTCTAGATTTGGTTCAGTGGAAGCTACAGGGTCTGGAGTGGGGTTGGCTGGTGGGGTTATAGGTTTTGGGTTTGGGTTGGGTTCTATTTCAATAACAGTATGGTCATCCCAATCTATTTCTTCTTTCTCACTTTCTTCAGATGTATCCTCTTCTTCATCATTTTCTTCATTCAACTCAACCAAAATCCCCCTATTCTCTTCTTTCTCCTCTTCACTCAGAGACTCCTCATCATCTGTAAACAATGGGTCTTCGTCTTCAACTACAACCTCCTTTCTCTTTCCCTTCTTATCAGCATCATTTTTCTTCTTCTTATCAGTAGGTGCTTCTACTTCGGCATCCCTGAAAGGCTCCAACTCAGGCTCTTCTTCAGGAAATTTTTCGTGCTCTAATGCATCTTCTAAAACCCACTCAGGAAACAGTGGTGACTCCCCTACGAACTTGCCCTTGAAGTTCTCAGCAAAAAATTTCTTCTGCCATTCATAGTGATTTCTTTGAAATTCCCAAACAGCCCTTTGATGCAGCATCAGTTGCTACAGCACAGTATCATTTCCAGATGCGGCGGCAACAAATGGCTTTACTTTCAGAACAGTTGGGAATGCTGCCATGGGTATCCTCTATCTTCTCCCTTAACAATTTCCACTCCATCAGCAATACAGAGCTCTGTGATTAAGCAAGGGAAGAACAAGTATCCAGCATTCTTTGTTTGACATAGTAGAATTTCCCTTTGAATCAATCTTCCCACATCTACTTTCTTCCCTCCTAAAATCGCATCCAACAACAACATTCGCTCCTTTTCAACGTTTGTTGTGTGAGATGTTGGTAGAATAGAATGCTTGATGAAATTAAACCAGACCATAGCTTGTTGATTCAGTGCTACTCTCTTTATCTTGAATTCATTTCTTGTTCCCTTTTCCCAGACAGTACCCTTGACAGAAATTGCACTTTTGACAGCTTCCATCTCATTGTTTCCAAAATTGTTGGCCGTCTTTGCAAATGTCAGTCCATTATATATTCCAAGGTGTGGTGCTCATTGATGGTTTTAGGGTCAAACTTAACAGGGACCTTACGCACTACAGAACACGACGGAGTTTTCCCTTCTTTTGTTGGTCTGATTCCTTTGTAGAACTCTCTCACTACTGCGATGCAAAACGAGGAGCGATGTTGGATGAACTGCTCCCAACCAAGAGATTGCACTATTGCTGTGAACGCAACAGAAGGATCTTTCATGTCAAAACCTCTTTCGTCCCAGCAATTCATTCTTACAAACTTCGATTGATCATCGGCACCACCATCACCCTTTCTTGCCGATCTTCGCTTCATCTGACTTGATTGACCACAGTCAAGGGTGGTGTTCCTCTTTCAAGAAGATTTGGTTGCACTGTGCTTGGTGCGAGGCATTGTGGTTGCAACGAAGTGATTGGTTGAAGAGATGGAGTTGGTGAGGGTTTGGGTTGGTGCGATTTACTGGTTACTTTGGTTTCTGAAACGAAAATGGAGATCGCGGAAGTTTTGAGAGAGATGGAGGTTTTAATGATGACGGTTTTGGGGGGTTGAGAGGTTTAATGCCATAGCCGTTGAGGCTTGGGACACGTGTATGGTTGGAGTTTATTGGTGGGACAAGTGGTGTGTTTGGTGGGACGTGATTGGACAAGGCAATGACACCTCAGCAGTAACTTTTTGATTTAGGAGACTTCACCCTCTTTTACCAACGCGTCTGTTCACGCAACAATTTCTGCAACAATGCTGCAGCAGCAACTGCTACCGCAACAAAATTCATCAAACATCATTTATTTGCTGAAAGCCTGTAGCACAAACAGAAACAAAAACACAATTTATTAGTTAAAACCTCTGGGCTTCGCGTAACATCCCAACGTTTTGTGTTAATACATGTGTGTACATATGTGTGAATAAGTTAGTAATTTTATGTGTGCTTAAATTAGTAAGTAGCATATTTTACTAATAATAGTTTATTATCTTTTATAAATTAGTAGCCATGAATTATATTATTATGTATTGGAAGGTCATAAAGGTGTTTTTTTTGGTCAAAAGTCATAGAGTTGTTTTACAGAGAGATATGGGATTTTTTTTTTACCCCCATCATATCACCATATACCCCACATAAAAGTGAAACCCGAAAATACCCCTCACTTAAAAAATTTGCTCGGATTTACCTACTAAAAGATAAATCCGATTTTGGTTTTTTCCCAAAATCGGATTTATCTTTTAGTAGGTAAATCCGATTTCCCTTAAAAAAAGAAAATCGGATTTACCCCCACCTAAAAGCGGACTTACCTTAGGTGGGGGTTAAATCCGCTTTGTGTATTAAAAATACCTATTTTTTATTTAATTTTTGGCTTAATTACAGTTTTGGCCCCCCTAGTTTCACCAACTCACGATTTTGGTCCCCCAAGTTTTAATTTGACGAATTTGATCACCTTATTTTCCCAATTTGTAAAATCAAAGTCCCCCTCTTAATTTGGTCAAACCTACTGGTGAGTTGTCCTCTCTCAGATGATGTCGCAAGCCACATTGGAATGCCACATGGTAGCCCACCCTATCAATTGCACACAGTAGTGCACCCTTCAATTGCACTGTTCCTCTTCAACTCCCCCCCTCTCTGGTTCCCGAACCACCCCCCCCCATCGTTTATTATTTTTTATTTAATTTTTTTTAAAATTTTTTATAAAAATACTTCTAAAAATCCGTTAAAGAGTCAAAACTAATCTAAAAATTATAAAAAACACAACTATAAATCTAATAAAATCAAAATAAGGTTTTGCAAATTTTTTCAGATTTTATGGAGATTATGAAAAATTAAAAAAATTAATAAAAAATAGTAAACGATGAAATTTGGGATTTTGATCAGCTCCCCCTTGATCCCTGATTTTTTTCGGATTTAATGGCTGTGGTTTCATTACAATCTGAGTAGGTTGCTCGAAAACCGATTTTTTAGCCTAAATTATTCACCCGACGTACAACATCGTCACATGTTAACGAACAATACACTAAACAGAACCAAAAGACAACCGATATTCATATGTATTTTATATTTCTAGAAAAAATAATTTTAATTTTAATTTCAAAATCGGATTTACCCCCACATTAGGTAAATCCGCTTTTGTTAATTTTAAAAGCAGATGTACCCCCACATAAGGTAAATCCGCTTTGTTATTTAAAAGTCTGATTTACCTATTGGGTAGATAAATCAGCTTTGGAAAATAGCAAAGCAGATTTACCTAAAAAAGATAAATCCGATTTCCCTAAAAACCAAAAAGAAAATCGGATTTACCCCCACATTAGGTAAATCCGCTTTTGTTAATTTTAAAAGCGGATGTACCCCCACATAAGGTAAATCCGGTTTGTTATTTAAAAATCGGATTTACCTATTGGGTAGATAAATCCGCTTTGGAAAATAACAAAGCAGTTAAATCCAAGCGAGTTTTAGTTTGACAGGGGTATTTTCGGTTTATCAAATTATGATAGGGGTATATGGTGATACGATTGCGTAAAAAAAATCCCAAGAGATATTAGTCGAGAAATAAAAATGTATTGATGTGTATTGTAGCAATTGTCTTGAATAAGTTTTGGACTATATAGTATTAGTCTTGGGCTTAGTCCACCCTCATTTCCCTGGGCTGCTTATTCGTTGAGTACACCATTTCTCTAGTTTCCTATTTTTTTTTTAACAAAACCTAAATCTCCAATCATTGCAGTTCACCAGCCGCCTCACCCTCTGTAATACCCTTTTCTCTTTCGGATTCATTCCTTTCTATACAAGTGGCATTTACCTTTCTACTCTTAAATAAGTAAGCTAGTTCGACACCAGCTAGTTCGACACCTGCTAGTTCGACTCACAGAACTGATCTGTCGAAGTGAGGGAGTCGAAGTTACACTTTCATTCAAATGTATCGCTACAAAAAAAACGTTATTTGCGACGGACATTAGCGACGGAATATTATTCCCTCGCTAAAACTGACTTTAGCGACGGAATTTGTGAGGGAATAAGGGTCTTCGGTTTTTTGAAAATTAGCGACGGAAGTTAGTGCATTAGCGACGGAACTGTCCGTCGCTAATTGTTTGGAGGGAAACTGAAATCTGAACAGCACGGAAACCGAAGCGATTAGCGACGGAAATACTGGTGCCTCACTAATCTTTTTGACCGTTCCACCTTGGTTAGCGTGAAGGGATTAGCGACGGAATAGTCCCTCTCAAATTCCGTCGCTAACCCCAATTAAAATTAGAATCCGATCCCTTTTCCTCTCTCTGTTTCCTCTTCTGTTTCCTCTTCTGTTTCCTCTCACTCCCTCACTCTTCTCTCACGACCCCAACCCCACCACACCCTTTCCAGCACCACCACCCCACGACCACCGCACCACCGCCACCACATCACCGCTCACCCGTCGCTCTTCTCTCTCTCTCTCTCTCTCTCTCTCTCTCTCTCTCTCTCCTACGCGACGTTGCTCTCTCTCCTCTCTCCTACGCGAACACTTCTCTCACCGGAGCTCTCCGTTTTCGCCACCACCGGAGCTCGCCCTCCTCGCCACCACCGGAGCTCGCCCTCCTCACCACCGGAGCTCTACTTTGGAGGTTTTTTTTACTGATTTTAATTTTTTTTTACCAACTGATTTTATTTGATATTGTTTTGTTAGGATTTGTAAAATTAATTTTGTGATATTGTTGTTTGGTAATTTTAGTGAATTTAGTTTTGTGATATTGTAAAATTAATTTTTGATATTGTTTTAGTGAAATTGTGTTTAGGATTAGAAATTGAAATTGGGTAGAAATTGAAATTGTGTTTTGGGTTTTAGGATTAAGTTTAGGATTTATAGAAATTGTGTAGGATAAAAATTGTTTGTTGAAATTGAAATTGTTTGTTGAAATTGAAGAAGTTGTTTTATTGAAATTGAAATTAATAGTGAATTGATTTATGTTTTTTGCTTGAAATTGAAATTAATAGTTGAAATTGAAGTTTGATATTGAAGTTGTTGTTAAAATTAATAGTTGAAATTGAAGTTAGTTATTGAAATTGAAGTTGAAATGGTTTAGGATTGAAATTGTTGGTGTTTGAAGACTCACAACCGCACCGGAGTGCGCACCGTCACCGAACCACGTACCGCACCGAACCTCAATCTCCTAACGGTAATTAGTTTCCAAAATAAATTAATTGTTGTTTTCATGAACCCTAGGTTAGATGACTGTGTGTTGTTGATGGAAAAGGGTGAGGTGATGCCGTCCCTCACCCCATATTTTGCTCGAAATCATATCCATTGAGATAATTGCGAGGCGATACTAACAACAGTAAGGTTGGGAGTTATACGAAATAACTTCCTTCACTACTTGGATGGAAAAGGGTTTTGTGCTGTCCTTGACCCCCATACTCGGCTCGGAATCATCTCCACTGAGATCATATCGATGCCACTAACTTGATAGATTATTGGGAATGTTAACACATTTTTTTAAATGTGTGTAGATGAATTTGTATGAATTTAATCGTGATGGGTGTATGATCGGTTATATCCGAGAAGAGCGGGTCTGAAGGAATCTTTTGTAATTGGGGTTGAACAGTTTCTTGTGGTAGCGTGGCGACATGAATTGGCTAAACAGGAAAATGGGGTTAGATGTCTATGCTTAAAATGCGACGGTGTACCTATTAGGACCGATAATGAAATCAGGGAGCACTTGTATCAATGGGGGCTTAGGCTTAATTATTGGATTTGGGTGGACCATGGAGAACAACGACGTCAAAATTTTGAGGTAGGGGCTTCAAGCAGTTCTGGTGTTGGTGTTCCACGTAATGAAATTTTTGAGTCGGTGGAAAACATGATTTGTGATGGTCTCAGGGTGAATGTGCCATTTGATGAGCCTCAATATGACGATCATGATGAACTTCCAAATGAAGAAGCACAAAAATTTTATAATTTGTTAAGAGATTCAAACAAATCATTGTTTGAAGGCTCGCCACAGTCAAAATTATCTATGTGTGTGAAACTTTTAGCTCTCAAGTCCATGAGTAAGATGAGGTGAGCCGTAGGCAGGCGATGATGTTAAAGTATTTTAAGAACATGCAGCAAAATCAGCAGCAAGATGAGGAGGAAGATGAGGAGGAAGATGATGAGCAAGATGAGGAGCAAGCTGAAGAGTCTGATGGTGGCAGCTTTTAGTGTTGTTGATTAACGTTTTTGTTATAACATTTCAGATTAAGTGTTGTGGATTAAAATTTCATTCTCGTAATTTTTATTTATTGAAGTGTTGTTGATTAACGTTTTTGTTATAACATTTCAAATTTAAACTGTTTTATATAGTTTAGATTTTATTATTTATTAATAAAATAAACAGGTATAAAAGCAGATTAATAAAAAAAAATACAATGAGATGGGCTTTAGCGAGGGAATTAGCGAGGGAAATTGGACGCGTGGCTAGGCGTTAGCGAGGGAATTAGCGACGGAATGGTCCGTCGCTAATTAGCGACAGACTCAGATTTCCTCGCTAATCCCATTTGCGAGGAGCAGTTTAGCGACGCAACTGGTCCCTCGCTAATTCCCTCGCTAACGGTCATTAGCGACGGAATTTCGTCATTTTTGCGAGGGAAATTTCCGTCGCTAATAACCAATTTTTTTGTAGTGTATGTTTACTATTGTTTGCTGACTCAGCATGCTTACACGGACTGAGTATATAAGCAGCATTCACAGTGATGCAATAATAGAACACTGTGTTTCAGTTTACTGTGAACCGATTTCAGTTACATCTTCTTCCCTCTCTCTCAGTGCATGTGTGTGTGTGTGTGGAGTGTATGAAAAACTCCAACAAATGGTATTCAAAGCGTGATTGTTGAAGTTTTTTCGAGGGTGAATCTAGTGTGAGAAGACGATTGAAGTCTCAACGGTGAGAATAAACTGCGATGACGACGAACGACCATTTTCTGGCGAACTTTCCGATCCCCGGCGGAAGAAACTACGACCAGTGGAGTATGAAGGTGAAGGCGATCCTTGGTTAACAGGATGTGTGGGATTTGGTGCAGAACGGACTAGCTCCGTTACCGGCGAACGCAACCATTGCGCAACAAACAACTTATAGTGAATCGAAGAAGAAGGATTGGAAAGGTCTGTGTATCCTCCATCAGTGTGTGAGTCCTGCAATTTTTGAGAAGATTGCTAGATCTGAGACGAGCAAAGCAGCGTGGGACATTCTCGTGAATTCCTACGCCGGAGATCAGAAATTGAAGAAGGTGCGACTTCAAACCCTAAGAAGACAATATGAACTGCTAGGAATGGAGGAGAGTGAATCGATTGCTGCGTATTTCACTAGAGTCCAAACTATGACGAATCAGATGATGTATTGTGGTGAAACATTGTCTGATGAATCAGTTGTGGAGAAGATTTTGCGATCTGTGTCTTCGCGTTTCGATCACATCACGGTGACGATTGAACAGACGAAAGATAAGAGCTTGGAACAAGAAGATAGATAAGAACTTGATCAACATGGGGTATGTGAGACGTATTTCTGAGCATGGGGTGTATGTGAAGTCAGATGGTGGAGATGTGATAATCCTATGCCTCTATGTTGATGATTTATTGGTTACTGGAAACAATGAAGCTAAGGTGGTTGAGTTCAAGAAGAGAACGATGGATACTTTTGAAATGACAGACCTAGGAGAGATCTCTTATTTCCTAGGAATTGAATTTCAAAGTACTGATGATGGTATGTTGCTGTCACAGAAGAAGTATGCTTCTGATATACTGCACAGGTTCAATATGCTACACTGCAACAGTGTCGAAACACCAGCAGAGGCGGGGCTATGGCTCGACAAAGATGCTGATGAACCAGAGGTGGATGCTACAGAGTTCAGACAGGTGGTTGGGGCACTAAGATATCTCTGCAACACCAGACCTGACCTCAGTTTAAGTGTAGGTCTGATTAGCAGAGTTATGGGCAGGCCTAGAAAATCACACCTAGCTGCTGCAAAACGAATCCTAAGATATGTCAAAGGCACTATGGCATAGGAATTCTGTTGCCCAGTAAATGCAGAGACAATGAGAAGTGTCTCTATGGCTTCACTGATGCAGATTGGGGAGGTGACAAATCTAATCGAAAGAGCACTGCTGGCTCTGTGTTTCTGCTTGGCACAGGTCCCATCTCATGGAGTTCAAAGAAGGAATCAGTTGTGGCATTGTCCTCATGCGAAGCTGAGTATATTGCAGCTTCAATGGGAGCCTGTCAAGCAATCTGGTTAGACAATTTGATGCAAGAATTGATGATCAAGAAGGAAGGTGCTGTGGAGCTATATGTGGATAACAAATCTGCAATTAGCTTGGCCAAACATCCAGTGGCACATGGAAGGTCGAAGCATATAGAGACACGCTATCATTTCTTAAGAGATCAAGTCACAAAAGAAAGGCTGAAGCTGAGCTACTGCAGATCAGATATGCAGGCAGCAGATTTGTTCACCAAGGCAGTGAAGGCAGGGACATTCAAAAGGCTAAGGAGCATGGTGAATGTGGTTGATTGTAATAAGTTTACTTAGATAGATTTTGCTGTATTTTGCTGTTGTTTGTTTGTGATAGAAACTAGCTTAAGGGGGTGTGTTAAATAAGTAAGCTAGTTCGACACCAGCTAGTTCGACACCTGCTAGTTCGACACCTGCTAGTTCGACTCACAGAACTGATCTGTCGAAGTGAGGGAGTCAAAGTTACACTTTCATTCAGTTGTATGTTTACTATTGTTTGCTGACTCAGCATGCTTACATGGACTGAGTATATAAGCAGCATTCACAGTGATGCAATAATAGAACACTGTGTTTCAGTTTACTGTTAACCGATTTCAGTTACATCTTCTTCCCTCTCTCTCGGTGCATTGTGTGTGTGTGGAGTGTATGAAAAACTCCAACATCTACCTCTATATTCAACAACCCCACGTGCTATTTGTTGGATCATCACTAAAGAATGGACTAGCTGGTCATCTTAATTCATCAAAGACATTCAATTTATCCTTCCAAAATCTTTTGGCTCCTATTCTCAATTCTCTCTTAGTGATGGTCCATGACTAAAATGGTGAAGCCTATTTCTTTTATTTCAATCAAGAGACCATAGCCATATCGTTGCAATCGGAGCTCTAAAACGAATCTTCCCTTTTCATTGGCCGTTTATGTATTCCCTCGCTGAGAGGTGTCATTTTTACTATATGTAAGTATTCTATTAAATATTTTCATTAGTTTTTATACTTTGTTTAATTTTACAGCATATTTTAATAGCATTGTGAACCCGTCGCCGAACAATTTCAATATAGTCTCTTCCATTGTGTAGAATGTTGTGCCGAAATTTCCATTTAACTCTATATCACACGAGATCGTCATACCAGATACGAGTGATGATCTTCGGGTTATATTCGGGCAGTACACTACAAAAAAAGCTTATTTGTGAGGGACATTAGCGAGGGAATAACATTTGCGAGGGACATTAGCGAGGGAATTAGCGATGGACTAATGGTTAGCGACAGAATTTGTCCCTCGCTAAGTGGAGGTGGGAATTTGAAAAGTTTAGCACGAAAAACAAGGTGATTAGCGAGGGACCTAACGTGAATCTGACCGTTGAACAGTCATTTGGAAGTGGAATTTGCTGTTAGTGAGGGACCAGTCCCTCGCAAAGGGTAAATTTTATTTTATTTTTACTTTAAATGACCACACACCACACACTCTCATTTCATCATATCTCTTATCTCACCTCTTCTTTCTTTCACTACGAATTCTCTCCACCTTCCAACACCACCACACCAACACCACCACCACCATAAACTCCTCTCCTCTTCCTCTCTCTCTCTCTCTCTCTCTCTCTCTCTCTCTCTCTCTCTCTCTCTCTTTCTCTCTCTCTCTCTCTCTCTCTCTCTCTCTCCTATGAATTCCTCTTCTCTCACCTACAAATTTCTTTACTCTTTTTCTCTTCTCTCCACCTTCCACCACCACCACCACCTATCCTCCATCTCTCTTTCTCTCTCTCTCTCTCTCTCTCTCTCTCTCTCTCTCTCTCTCTCTCTCTCTCTCTCTCTCTCTCTCTCTCTCTCTCTCTCTCTCTCTCTCCTACGAAGTGAACCACCACCACCACATAGCTCCTCCCACCACCACCACCACCACGAACTCCTCTCCTCTCTCTCCTACGAAGTGAACCACAACCACCACCACCACCACATTAATAAATATATAAAAACAGTTTAAAAACTTTAAAACAACACATAAAACAAACCATTCAAATTGGGACACGTGGTAGTCAGAATTGGGACGCGTGACAGTCAAAACTAGCGAGGGAACTGTCTCTCGCTAATTAGCGAGGGATTCGAATTCCCTCACTAATGGATTAGCGAGGAGCTATTTAGCGAGGGAACTAGTCCCTCGCTAATTCCCTCGCAAATGGTGATTAGCGACGGATTTGGGACGTTTTGCGAGGGAAAAATACCTCGCTAATAACCAATTTTTTTTTGTAGTGGTAGCGTATCATTAAGGTTGTAGGGATTTTCCATTAATCCCTTGAACATCTAATTAAATATACATATGGCCTTATACAATGAAATTGATTCGTTCATTAGAGTGATTTTGTTGGATCTCAAAACTTGATTAGTTTTATAAATATAAAATTATATTATTTCCTGAAAGAATAATTTAAAGATCCAATAATGAGTGTAAGATTTAATGATTAAAAATATTGTAAGCTATATACATAATATTAAAAGAGAAAACGATAGAATTAGAGTTAGTAGTTAAATTTACTTGAATATTTTGATGTTTTAGTATTAAATAAGAAATGAATAATATTGGTAGATGTTACAGTTCAAAGGATTAAATGAATTTGGAATGACAAAAGTGTGGGTAAAATGCACGTGCCTTTGTTACTATTTTCAGTTATACCATGTGATATATGATTAAGACTTGATATTATCATTGTGATGAGCTACCAACCCTGTAACAGGTGAGAATGGTGCTCAGGTGATACTGTGACTACACTGTGATTGTGGTTGTGATATGTGGTTGTGCATGTTGTGATATGGTGTCCTTGAGTCTGAGTCACCTAGCATGTGAGAAGCGAGATTAATAATCGAGTCGTGTTATGGCAAAAACCTAGTATCTTTGAGTCTTGAGTTACCAAGTCTGTGAAAGGCGATTCGGTACTCAAGTGATGCCATAGTTGACCTAGTGTGGTTGAGTCTCAATTAGCTAGACTGTGAGAGGCGGCCAGTGTCTCCGAGTCTGAGTTACTTAGCCTGTGATGAGAGGCAATAATGGTGTTTAAGTGAAATATAACTCACTTAGTTTCATTGAGTCTGAGCTACCTAGCCTGTGAGAGGTGTTGTTAGGGATGTTAATTGAAATTGTGTTAAATTATTGTTTTGATGTTTGATGAGCCGTAGGTTAGACGACTTTGGATGTTATTATTGTGTGTTGTTGATGGAGAAGGGATCACTTGTATCATTACGAATTTAGGCCTGGTTATTGGATTTGGGTGGACCATAGGGAACGACTTCCAAATTTTGACGTAGGGGATTCAAGCAGCTCTGGTGTTGGTGTTCCATCTAACAACCAATTGGCAATGAATTCCTGTTTTTCAAAGCTCTGAATTGAAGAAGGGTGCAACGAATTCGAAGATTCAAGATTGCTCCTCCAAAGATGGAAACCCTAACCTTTTCTAAAAAGAGAGGATCTGAGCATGGAGAGGAGAGAGAATCCAGAATCGACGAGAGAGATAAACCCCAACCTTCCTTGTATTTGTTGGGATTTGAGAGAAACCAGAACCGATGAAAGATGAAAACACACTTAGTTGTTTCAGCTTACATTAATTTTTAAACTTGTAGGGATTTGAGAGAAAATTGGGTTGTATACTGTACATTAATTTTGGAACTTGTAGGGATTTGAGAGAAAATTGGGGGTGTATTATGTGATGATGCCCCACATTGTGAGACTTTTGTAAAATGTATAAAGGTTTTATCTTTGAAAGGAATTAGAAATAAAACTCATTTATTTCTGCTTACTTTTTTTTCTGATAAGCAAAATTTCATTCAAGGAGCACTGGGAGTGCTCAAACCCAACCAACAATGGTTACAAATTGTTTAGAACTTGTAGCGGATTAGACCACCATGATGAAATAGATACAGATGAATGGAAATCAAATCTATAAACACTCCAACTCCAAGACAAGCTCTTGATGCGGATTACCGTGGAGTCAACATTCGCTTCCTCCTCTTTAAAAATGGCTCCGTTCCTAGCGAGCCAAGTGCTCCAGCAAGTTGTTATCCATAACATATGTTTCGTACGCTTTGATTTTTTCCCTTTGCACAAAGTTGCACATCCAAGGAATAACTCCTCCAGAGGCTTGGACAAGTCTAGATCAACGCCAAACCCAGCGCTGACTCCTTCCCAAACTGAAGTTGCGAAAGGACAATTGAGAAACAAATGAGCTCTTGTCTCGGCTTCTTGGTGACATATGGGGCAGCGGGCATCGAGATCGGGGTTAATGACATTCCTCCTAAGCAATTGCATGCGAACCGGCAGTGAATCCAACAAAAGACGCCAACCAAACACTATTACCTTCGATGGGACAATACTTTTCCACAAGGATGCCGAAATTACCTGTTGACCCGAAAGGGGTGCTGAATGGGCGCGGAATTCAGCTCTAAATAGAAGGATTTAACCGAAAAAGATTTTGAGGAATCGTGCGGCGAAATCCACCAGTCCTTCTTTCCTCTATTCGGCGCAATGGGTAACACAATACTGTACAAAATCTCTCCTTCAGCTGCAGTCACGGGATCTCTAAAATGCTGCCAATCATCATTCCACCGCCAATAATCGCCAGTCCAACTACCCAGTTCAGCCACAATTTTAAGTTGCCGACCACAAGCTTCAAAGAGTATAGGGAATACCTTGAAGAAGGGCTCAGTGCCTATCCATTGGTCCTTCCAAAAATTAATGAGACTGCCATCCCCCAATCCTCTTCTTATGCCCCCAATCCTCTTCTTAATGAGACTCCCTTCGGGGGCTCTAAGTAGGGTTCATCTCACAATCGTCCCTTCAAACATCACTTTTCAAGCACAAAAATCACACTCATTCCTTCTCCTCGTTAGAAACCTTCACTTTTCTCGTTTCTTTCTCCCCACATTTTAAGATGGAGCTACCAAGTTAAGCTCCAAAGTCTGAAATTCAAGTTCCCTTTTTCATTATAGGAGCAATGTTTTTGGAGCTTGCATGTCACTTTAACTTCAAAGTATACAAAGGAAGGTCATCCTAGGGTGATTGAGTGTCAAGTGAAAGTCTTGTGGCTGTTTGAGGGTTTTGGTATAGGAGCTCAATTGGTGGTGTGGGATTTCAACTTTGACTTGTTTACTCCTTGTATTCTCTTTAATCAAGTGAGTCCCTTTTCGTTTTAATGTGATTTCAGTACTTGAATATTTGAAGTATGAACCCACATTATATCGGAAATTAAGTGGTTGTTGATGATTAAGTTGTTGTTTCACTTCAAATTTCAATAAAGAGTTCAAGTTCTGGCTCAAATCTATGTGGTTGAATTCATGATATTGATGATAAATTTCCTTTGAAAATGGTGTGGTATTTAATCCTTGGAATATACTCATTAATCAACGTGTTTCTAGTATTTTTGACTCTATTTATAACTTAGAATTGGGTTGGAAAAGCTGTGAAACAATTGATTGGAAAACAGACGCTAGTGCAAAAAAGGCCTTTTGAATCGGTTATTTGGCACATTTGGAGTCGGTTATTTGCCGATTCGACTACTGCCGATTCTAAATGTAGGGACATTTTGAATCGGTTAAATAACCGATTCAAAATGTGATATTTTAAATCGGTTCTATAGATAACCGATTCGAAATGTCATCTTTAAAAAGGACATTTAAAATCGGTTCTTTAGATAACCGATTCGAAAGATCACCTTTTTTTTAAAAAAAAAATTTAAAAATTTCTCTCTAAACCCCTTTCAGTTCAGCAATCTAAAAGAAGCTAATTGAGGACCAACTGAATAGACATGTATATATATAATGACATAGTAACATAAAAGATCAAAATTTATCAACTCATCTATAACAAGAATTTAATGCCGTAACAGGATCCTTCTAATAAACAAAACAAAATGTTATAATACATAATTATATCATGATTTTCTTTTGATAACATTAAGACCACCCATGAAGGGCCTCAAGGGCTCAGGAATAATGACAGAACCATCTTCTTGTTGGTAATTCTCAAGTAGACATATAATCATTCGCAGTACAGCACACGCTGTTGCATTCAACGTGTGAACAAACTGTGGTGGAGCAAGATTGCCTTTGGATTTTTTCGCACCCATCACAGGTGCTGCTTCTGATGGACGATACCGGATTCCCAAACGGCGGCTCTGATAGTCTGTGCAATTCGATGCGCTTGAGATAGACCCCTGCTCATTATTAATCCATATCAGAAAATTTAAAAGAACTAAATACTCAAACATTAACATTGGCATGTAGGATGAAACTTGGGATGGGAGCTTTAATCAAACATGTATTAGAAGGTTGAATATTATTAACATTTAAATCGGTGGTAAAATCAATACCTAGGAACATGAAAGGAACAAATAAGTTCTATAATTAAGTACCTTGTTGCAGCGGCAGCAGCACCTGCCTCGGTACGGAAACAATGAGAAAATACTGCATATTTTAGGGGTAACAATGAGTCCGCGAGTATAGAATCCATATGAAGGCCCCCAACAGGAATCTCTGCAGTGCCGATAAGGCATTGGTCACTATCATCGATAGAATAAACCCGTTCAATGTTGGCATTAAACATCAATAGAAGCTATTAATATTATTCTTTGTGAATAGCATGCAGCATGTGAGAGAAAGGAGATGCATTGCATTGCATAGAGAGAAAAAGAATTGTTGAATAGAGTTTAAATTTATGAGGAGTTGAATTCAAGTATAACAACAACTCTAGAACTAATTTTCTATGGGTGATTGATTTAAAATGATGATATATATATATATATATATATATATATATATATATATATATATATATATATATATATATATATATATATATATATATATTTTACACTTAATTTTCCACCTGATTTATTTATTTGTAACAAGAGTAGAAAATCTAGTTGCTTTTGTTCTTGCTTTGACCCTCATCAAATCAAAATCCCTTAGGTTCTTTTTTTGACAAAGTAATCTCTTAATTAACTCTTTATTTACCTTTTTCTTTTCCCTACTCCTTATGTTAATTTAATTTTTCCTTTTGTCTAATCTTTTTTCTCCCTTTCTCACCCTATTAGTACCCTACTGATGAGTCCTCATCATATGTATATTTTTATTCAGTTTGCAACCAATTTGTTAGTCATTTAAGTTTATTTCAGTCAATCGTTAAGGGATTTGGCATAGTTTTAGATAATTGTAGTAGGAAGTCCTGTTGTAAGCAATTATTCCTTCACTTTTGGAGCTAAATTGTACTTGAAGACCTCAAATTTGTGTGTTATCATTCGGCGAACTAGACACTTGCCCGGAGATGCAGCACAATTGGGAAGATTTGAGTTTCTGAGCAATTTCGCGTCGCGACCAGGAGGGTTCGCGTCGCGAAGGAAGCATAAAACAGAAGGATTGTTGATTCTGTGCAATATCGCGTCGCGATGGCTACGGGCCGCGTCGCGATGGACTTCAGAAAGTTAGGTTAAATATCAGTTTTCAGCGAGTTGTTCGAGGACTTCGTCTGGAGAGCAGTGCTAGGGTTTGGAGCAGCAGCTGGGGGCGAATTTGGAGGCCTTCCTTCACCTTGGGAACAAGGGTTTGAAGGTTCTAATGGATCCTTACTTGTGTAATCTTCTCCTACTCTTGATTTCTACTCTTATGATGTTGTCTACTTAGTTTCTTTTGATTAGGGAGAGATGACTCTTCCCAAAACTATCCTATGAATGCTTTGTTATGGTTAATACAATTAGTAGTTTGAATTATCATAAGTCTATGCCTCTGAGTTTAATGCTTTATAGTTACATATGATAATTATAATGATCTAGGTTATGTGACTGCATAGGAATATGGGTTGCATGCTGGATATGGGGTATTAGATCATGTACTTGTGATCACCATAGGAATATGGGGTTGGATGCATGAATTCTTTATTTCTTGAGTTTATTGCTTTACCGATTGACATGATTCACCTAAGGAATTAGGGTAACTCAATTAGGTAAAAGGGGTTCTGAGGCAAGGAATTGCTCTTAACCTATCATAGCGAATTGAATCTGGTAGTTGAAACAACTAATCTGTAATTAGCTGAAGGTCATAGGATAGCGTAGGGAAGATGAATCAATCCTTAATCGCTTGTATCTTGCTTTATTTTCAAACACTATCTTGCATTTAATTTACAAAATCCCAAAAAGATTATCTTTCCGTTTCTACCGCTAAGAATTAGTAAACTTGCCTAATTGATAATAAAACGCAATCCCTGTGGATACGACCGGTTACTTACCGTATTTTATTACTTGCGACGACATTTGGTACACTTGCCAAAGTCTTAACAAGTTTTTGGCGCCGTTGCCGGGGATTGTTGATTTCATTGTCAACAAGGCATTTGAGTTAATTTTTAGTTGTTTTATTTTATTTTATTTTATTTATTTCAGTATTTTATTTTTGTTTTATTTGTTTAGATACTTTGTATAGTGTTGGACTTGTTAACGGTTTGTTGAAGTGTTTCAGTGAACTGTGTAGCAGGGGCAAAGTTTGAAAGAATTGCTGTTTGTCCCGAAAAAAAAAAAAATTATGGAATCCACTTCTCGGATGGAAGATGCTATGGACCAGTTTAGGCAAATGACTGAGACTATCTTCCAGCCTAAAGAGCAAGCTTCTCGGTTGGAAGATGCTTTGTCCGAGTTTATGCGAATGTCCGAGACCCTCTTCCAACCCCAAGAGCAAGTGATGATAGAGTCTGCGCCACCCTCACTTAGCGGTAATTTTTGTGAAGAACCCCACTTGAATGGAAAATGTGTGACACGCACCTTTTGCAATTCTTGTGGGGAGTATCTTGTGGAGTGCAACTGTGAGGATGAGTGGGTAACTATATCAGAAAATTACCCATGGTTATGCACTACCAATGAGGAACAAGAAGAACAAGCCCCAACAAAAGAAGAATCTGGGGAGGATAAGGAAGATGAGGAAGAAGAAAAGATTGAAATGGAGGAGCATGTAGTTTGGAGGGAAGATCAAAGCTCCCAATGTGGGGAAGGGGTGAAAACCCAACAAGAAAAAACCCAACAAATCATGGTTCCTATTATTCTTCCAAGTAGCAAGGAGGATAGAAGTGGGGAGATTGACATATACTTAGACTCCTTCTATGCCTTATTCATCACCCTTCACCTTAAAAGGGTATGGAAGCATCTACAACTATGTTTCAAATTCATGATGTTCCTGCCCCAGAAGCGAAAGAAGAAGGATGATGTGTTCTTTGTGTCATATCAGCCACCTTAATAGTGGGATGACAAACGTCAAGCTAGTGACGTTAAAGAAGCGCATGGTGGGAGGTAACCCATTGGTTCACTATTTACTGTTTTGAGTCTTTATTTTTCATTCCCTATTTTTTTTTTCAGTTTGTTTTGCATTTTGGTTGTACTGCTGTCTAACTTTTACATTGATGATGATGCACCACAATTTTGAACTAGTTCACTGTGGTGGTTGTTCAGTCTAACATTTTTGCAGCTACCATGTGATTTCTTCCATTTCAGATTTTTTTCATCAGATAATGTCAGTGGCCAAGTCAAAGGTTGAGGAAGACCTGGATCATCTTTGGGCAAGCTCTCAAAAGTTCATCTCTTATCCCAGCTGTGAGGTTTGAGCCCAAACACTTCCTATATTCATTGTGTGATTATTCATTGCCTGTATTAGTCTGCAGAACTTGAGCTTGTACTTAACTGTCATACATGTGATTTATACACACACTGAGGCAAATTTTTTGGCACACCTGAGCCTTTCAAGCCAACCCATTAATGTTTATCCTTTGCTAGCCCCTCTGAGCCTTTTTGTTGTTTTTGTATTTTTTTTTCTACATATCATTGCCTAGTTTTCTTAACTTGGAGTTAGGTAGACAAAAGCATGAGGGTGGGGAAAAATTCTAAGTTTGGGGTTGCTCATGGAATAGCAACAATCTATGTTTGGGGTGGTATACAAGAGAATGGAACATACAAAGAAAAAAAAAGAAAAAAAAAAGAGAAAAATGTTTCAGTTCTGGTTTCTGTTTATTTTCGCGTCGCGATAGCATGCCTTCGCGTCGCGATGCTATATAAAAAAAAAAATATTTTGTATGAAATTCCTTCTCTTGTGAAATGCTTTGGGAAAATGGTAAGTGAGTGAGAATGTTAAAAATTGACAAGTGAGAGGTAGGCCTAACTCCAAGTTTTAACCTACTTATCAAAATTTTACCCACCCTTACCTAAGCCCCATTATAACCTTCAAAGTCCTCAAATAGTGTGTGTGAAATTCATGTGTATTGATTGGTATAGTACTTTTTCAAGCCTATGAAACGATGATGCAGGTACGGTGAATTGAGTGAAACACCTAAAACACCTCAAAGAGCGAAACAGTAGTGAGATGTGTGAAAAAGAGAGGACTTGAGATTGCTTGCCTGCTTATGATCTTGTGTTTTCCAATTCAATTGTTTTGTCACTATATTATGTTGGATGATACTTTCTGATGTACTGAATGATCTATTGGCCTGTGAATTATGTAAAAGCTAAATATCAAATTGCCACAGTGAATGGAGTGATTGCTTGAGGACAATCAAAAGTTCAAGTTTGGGGTTGTGATGAGTCCTCATCATATGTATATTTTTATTCAGTTTGCAACCAATTTGTTAGTCATTTAAGTTTATTTCAGTCAATCGTTAAGGGATTTGGCATAGTTTTCGATAATTGTAGTAGGAAGTCCTGTTGTAAGCAATTCCTTCACTTTTGGAGCTAAATTGTACTTGAAGACCTCCAATTTGTGTGTTATCATTCGGCGAACCAGACACTTGCCCGGAGATGCAGCACAATTGGGAAGATTTGAGTTTCTGAGCAATTTCGCGTCGCGACCAGGAGGGTTCGCGTCGCGAAGGAAGCATAAAACAGAAGGATTGTTGATTCTGTGCAATATCGCGTCGCGATGGCTACGGGCCGCGTCGCGATGGACTTCAGAAAGTTAGGTTAAATATCAGTTTTCAGCGAGTTGTTCGAGGACTTCGTCTGGAGAGCAGTGCTAGGGTTTGGAGCAGCAGCTGGGGGCGAATTTGGAGGCCTTCCTTCACCTTGGGAACAAGGGTTTGAAGGTTCTAATGGATCCTTCCTTACTTGTGTAATCTTCTCCTACTCTTGATTTCTACTCTTATGATGTTGTCTACTTAGTTTCTTTTGATTAGGGAGAGATGACTCTTCCCAAAACTATCCTATGAATGCTTTGTTATGGTTAATACAATTAGTAGTTTGAATTATCATAAGTCTATGCCTCTGAGTTTAATGCTTTATAGTTACATATGATAATTATAATGATCTAGGTTATGTGACTGCATAGGAATATGGGTTGCATGCTGGATATGGGGTATTAGATCATGTACTTGTGATCACCATAGGAATATGGGGTTGGATGCATGAATTCTTTATTTCTTGAGTTTATTGCTTTACCGATTTGCATGATTCACCTAAGGAACTAGGGTAACTCAATTAGGTAAAAGGGGTTCTGAGGCAAGGAATTGCTCTTAACCTATCATAGCGAATTGAATCTGGTAGTTGAAACAACTAATCTGTAATTAGCTGAAGGTCATAGGATAGCGTAGGGAAGATGAATCAATCCTTAATCGCTTGTATCTTGCTTTATTTTCAAACACTATCTTGCATTTAATTTACAAAATCCCAAAAAGATTATCTTTCCGTTTCTACCGCTAAGAATTAGTAAACTTGCCTAATTGATAATAAAACGCAATCCCTGTGGATACGACCGGTTACTTACCGTATTTTATTACTTGCGACGACATTTGGTACACTTGCCAAAGTCTTAACAAGTTTTTGGCGCCGTTGCCGGGGATTGTTGATTTCATTGTCAACAAGGCATTTGAGTTAATTTTTAGTTGTTTTATTTTATTTTATTTTATTTATTTCAGTATTTTATTTTTGTTTTATTTGTTTAGATACTTTGTATAGTGTTGGACTTGTTAACGGTTTGTTGAAGTGTTTCAGTGAACTGTGTAGCAGGGGCAAAGTTTGAAAGAATTGCTGTTTGTCCCGAAAAAAAAAAAAATTATGGAATCCACTTCTCGGATGGAAGATGCTATGGACCAGTTTAGGCAAATGACTGAGACTATCTTCCAGCCTAAAGAGCAAGCTTCTCGGTTGGAAGATGCTTTGTCCGAGTTTATGCGAATGTCCGAGACCCTCTTCCAACCCCAAGAGCAAGTGATGATAGAGTCTGCGCCACCCTCACTTAGCGGTAATTTTTGTGAAGAACCCCACTTGAATGGAAAATGTGTGACACGCACCTTTTGCAATTCTTGTGGGGAGTATCTTGTGGAGTGCAACTGTGAGGATGAGTGGGTAACTATATCAGAAAATTACCCATGGTTATGCACTACCAATGAGGAACAAGAAGAACAAGCCCCAACAAAAGAAGAATCTGGGGAGGATAAGGAAGATGAGGAAGAAGAAAAGATTGAAATGGAGGAGCATGTAGTTTGGAGGGAAGATCAAAGCTCCCAATGTGGGGAAGGGGTGAAAACCCAACAAGAAAAAACCCAACAAATCATGGTTCCTATTATTCTTCCAAGTAGCAAGGAGGATAGAAGTGGGGAGATTGACATATACTTAGACTCCTTCTATGCCTTATTCATCACCCTTCACCTTAAAAGGGTATGGAAGCATCTACAACTATGTTTCAAATTCATGATGTTCCTGCCCCAGAAGCGAAAGAAGAAGGATGATGTGTTCTTTGTGTCATATCAGCCACCTTAATAGTGGGATGACAAACGTCAAGCTAGTGACGTTAAAGAAGCGCATGGTGGGAGGTAACCCATTGGTTCACTATTTACTGTTTTGAGTCTTTATTTTTCATTCCCTATTTTTTTTTTCAGTTTGTTTTGCATTTTGGTTGTACTGCTGTCTAACTTTTACATTGATGATGATGCACCACAATTTTGAACTAGTTCACTGTGGTGGTTGTTCAGTCTAACATTTTTGCAGCTACCATGTGATTTCTTCCATTTCAGATTTTTTTCATCAGATAATGTCAGTGGCCAAGTCAAAGGTTGAGGAAGACCTGGATCATCTTTGGGCAAGCTCTCAAAAGTTCATCTCTTATCCCAGCTGTGAGGTTTGAGCCCAAACACTTCCTATATTCATTGTGTGATTATTCATTGCCTGTATTAGTCTGCAGAACTTGAGCTTGTACTTAACTGTCATACATGTGATTTATACACACACTGAGGCAAATTTTTTGGCACACCTGAGCCTTTCAAGCCAACCCATTAATGTTTATCCTTTGCTAGCCCCTCTGAGCCTTTTTGTTGTTTTTGTATTTTTTTTTCTACATATCATTGCCTAGTTTTCTTAACTTGGAGTTAGGTAGACAAAAGCATGAGGGTGGGGAAAAATTCTAAGTTTGGGGTTGCTCATGGAATAGCAACAATCTATGTTTGGGGTGGTATACAAGAGAATGGAACATACAAAGAAAAAAAAAGAAAAAAAAAAGAGAAAAATGTTTCAGTTCTGGTTTCTGTTTATTTTCGCGTCGCGATAGCATGCCTTCGCGTCGCGATGCTATATAAAAAAAAAATATTTTGTATGAAATTCCTTCTCTTGTGAAATGCTTTGGGAAAATGGTAAGTGAGTGAGAATGTTAAAAATTGACAAGTGAGAGGTAGGCCTAACTCCAAGTTTTAACCTACTTATCAAAATTTTACCCACCCTTACCTAAGCCCCATTATAACCTTCAAAGTCCTCAAATAGTGTGTGTGAAATTCATGTGTATTGATTGGTATAGTACTTTTTCAAGCCTATGAAACGATGATGCAGGTACGGTGAATTGAGTGAAACACCTAAAACACCTCAAAGAGCGAAACAGTAGTGAGATGTGTGAAAAAGAGAGGACTTGAGATTGCTTGCCTGCTTATGATCTTGTGTTTTCCAATTCAATTGTTTTGTCACTATATTATGTTGGATGATACTTTCTGATGTACTGAATGATCTATTGGCCTGTGAATTATGTAAAAGCTAAATATCAAATTGCCACAGTGAATGGAGTGATTGCTTGAGGACAATCAAAAGTTCAAGTTTGGGGTTGTGATGAGTCCTCATCATATGTATATTTTTATTCAGTTTGCAACCAATTTGTTAGTCATTTAAGTTTATTTCAGTCAATCGTTAAGGGATTTGGCATAGTTTTCGATAATTGTAGTAGGAAGTCCTGTTGTAAGCAATTCCTTCACTTTTGGAGCTAAATTGTACTTGAAGACCTCCAATTTGTGTGTTATCATTCGGCGAACCAGACACTTGCCCGGAGATGCAGCACAATTGGGAAGATTTGAGTTTCTGAGCAATTTCGCGTCGCGACCAGGAGGGTTCGCGTCGCGAAGGAAGCATAAAACAGAAGGATTGTTGATTCTGTGCAATATCGCGTCGCGATGGCTACGGGCCGCGTCGCGATGGACTTCAGAAAGTTAGGTTAAATATCAGTTTTCAGCGAGTTGTTCGAGGACTTCGTCTGGAGAGCAGTGCTAGGGTTTGGAGCAGCAGCTGGGGGCGAATTTGGAGGCCTTCCTTCACCTTGGGAACAAGGGTTTGAAGGTTCTAATGGATCCTTCCTTACTTGTGTAATCTTCTCCTACTCTTGATTTCTACTCTTATGATGTTGTCTACTTAGTTTCTTTTGATTAGGGAGAGATGACTCTTCCCAAAACTATCCTATGAATGCTTTGTTATGGTTAATACAATTAGTAGTTTGAATTATCATAAGTCTATGCCTCTGAGTTTAATGCTTTATAGTTACATATGATAATTATAATGATCTAGGTTATGTGACTGCATAGGAATATGGGTTGCATGCTGGATATGGGGTATTAGATCATGTACTTGTGATCACCATAGGAATATGGGGTTGGATGCATGAATTCTTTATTTCTTGAGTTTATTGCTTTACCGATTTGCATGATTCACCTAAGGAACTAGGGTAACTCAATTAGGTAAAAGGGGTTCTGAGGCAAGGAATTGCTCTTAACCTATCATAGCGAATTGAATCTGGTAGTTGAAACAACTAATCTGTAATTAGCTGAAGGTCATAGGATAGCGTAGGGAAGATGAATCAATCCTTAATCGCTTGTATCTTGCTTTATTTTCAAACACTATCTTGCATTTAATTTACAAAATCCCAAAAAGATTATCTTTCCGTTTCTACCGCTAAGAATTAGTAAACTTGCCTAATTGATAATAAAACGCAATCCCTGTGGATACGACCGGTTACTTACCGTATTTTATTACTTGCGACGACATTTGGTACACTTGCCAAAGTCCTAACACCTACCCTCCCAAACAACCATTCAATTCCCTCACACACATTATCATTTCTTCTTCTTCTCTCTCTCTCTCTCTCTCTCTCTCTCTCTCTCTCTCTCTCTCTCTCTCTCTATAAATCTCAAATATCTCTGGTCTCAAAAGAGTATTAATATATTGTTTGGATGGAGCTATTTCCGGTACAACCAGATTTGTCATTACAAATCAGCCTTCCTAACACAGAATCAACAAGTTGTAATAGAAGAAGAAGTAGAGAAGAAGATGAAGAGATGAAGAGTACTTTTGGGTTTTGGAATAGAGCTTCTTCAAATTTGGAGCAATCCAGAAGAAAAGATACATGCACTATTGATCTCTCCCTCTCAAATCCAAATCCAAATCCAAATCCATTTCATCAGCCATTCCAAGCATTTCATCAAAATCACTGCTACTTTAACCAAAACAAGAACAAAAGTACTGTGAGTGAGGAGATAAGAGGAATTCCAATATTATTATATGATGAAAAGTACTATCATCTTATTCTCAATGACACATGCTGCATGCTATTCACAAAGAATAATTTTAATAGCTTAGTACTTGACAATAACAGCTTATAACAATTCCACAAATGACCTATGACCAAATATAAAATCAAATTGCTTACATAGGATCTAGGAGGAATGGGTTTATCCCCAGCAATTGACAACACCATCCAATTCTCTGAACTTTCTGATGCACAAGCACTTAATTGGCAATCAATTTCCTCAGAACGACCATTTCTCCTTGCAATTCCATCACCCTGAAAGAAGGTAAAAACTTAATGGCCACATTACACTCTTTGTTTCAAATTCAATTCTACACATTACAAGGAATGTAGATTGAAAAACTTACACTAGAGTTTCCATTTCACTTAGGGTACCTAACAGGACTTCTAGTTACTTGAGTGGTGTCAGAAAGTTGAACCTTCAGTCTACTGAGATAATTACACAGCAACAAGAAAACATCAATACACTGAAAAAAGTAATTTAAACTTTGAGAGAAGAAAAAGAAAAAGAGTATATATTGACCTGAAATGTTTCTTGTGGTGACGAGAGAAGCCGAACATGTTGTTTATTCTTCAAAGCTCAAATCAGCACCTGAATAGAAAGAAAATGAAGAGAAACAATATAACATAAAGTACAGAGAATTGGATGGTTATCTAGTGCATGGCTATCGGCAAAAACTTGGGCAATATATAATTAAGGTTTGTAAATTGTAAAACGATAGTTAAACAGACTTGTTCTGTTAGGGCCAGATTTGCGTCAAAGAAGGACCTTATGGTTCCAATATCTTCCCAGTAGTCATTGAACAAATATGCCTGAGAATGCAAACAGAAATAGACATATCAAGTTAGTTACCAATAAACCTGAAGAGATTATTTTTAATAGCATTAAGAAAAAAAATCAGCAATAAGAATGTTCCATTTCACCTGGTCATTATAGTCGTTCACAGTAGAAGGGATAAACGGAACCTGCACGAGCCTAGTTGTAACACCCAAAATAATTTAATTAATTATTTAATTGAATTAATTAAGTGTTGCAATATTATTTTTATATTAATTATTAACATATTATTTTATTTAAATTGAAGGGAGTGATATTGGTAATTCCGGGGTGGTAAGGTTGGCCCAAGAAGCCCAAGCCCGAGACTTAGGCTCCTAAGGCGCTGGGGTTAGGGGTTTTTCGCCTCATTCTTGAGAAAAAGAAAGAAAGAAATCGTGAGAAGAGAAGAGAGAAGAGGGAGTCGCGAAGAGAGAAAGAAAAAGAGAAGAAGGAGATCGCAAGAGTGAGAGAGAAATCGCTCAAGGGAGAAGAGGAGAAAGGAGCTGTTGCTGTAGTTTTGTTGGTGACTCCGTAGGAAGGACTTCGTCTTCGGTGTAATCAAGGTAAGGGTGGGTCTTACCTTATAATAGGGATTATAATGGGGTGTATGTGGGTTGTAGGAATTATATTGATCGCATTGTGTTTTTTATTGTTGTTTTGATGTATGATTGAACGTATGATGAATTGATGCCCTCTATGTGTTCGTTGGAAAATGTGTGAATTATGAGATGTGTGTAAGAATTGTAATGCACGCCAAATGCTTGATGAAACTCGTGTTTGATGATGTTTGACGATGATTGAAGTTGTTGTTGATGATTGAGCATATGAAATTTGGAAGAATTTGAGTTTGAAGGACCCTAGGCGCCTTAGGCACCATTGTTGTTGTCAATCCATGCTTTGTTGCTGCTGTCTGGGCGCCTGTGGCCTATTTGCTGTGTTTCAGTGTTGCTGCCTTGGTGCAGTGGCGCCTGGGGCGCAGGATCCCTGTGCCTGGGCGCCAAGGGCGCCTAAATTGGGCTGCCCGGTTTGTGTTCCCGAGTTATATTTCTGAGTAATTATGTCATTGGGATGTCGTTATGGTTGAGTTTTGGTTGCTAGGATGTATGTTCTGAAAAATCACTGAGATCCCCTCCCCCGGGAGCCATGTTGCTTGTGTGCGTATATAGGGTGTCTTGGGTGAACTTCGAATTCTGGGCATATTTTACCGTGTCATCTTTTGTATTTGCGTGCCCAAATTCAATTTTAAACATTTTGGCTCGAGTGGTTTTATTTTTGCCCGTGTCATTTTGGAGTTGTCTCGGTGGGTGTTGCTTGTGTGCGTATATAGGGTGTTTTGGGTGAACTTCGAATTCTGGGCATATTTTACCGTGCCATCTTTTGTATTTGCGTGCCCAAATTCAATTTTAAACGTTTTGGCTCGAGTGGTTTTATTTTTGCACGTGTCATTTTGAAGTTGTCCCTGTTGGCTCCACGTTGAAAAGGATGCACCATAGTCACAGAACATTCTGCCAATTTGCGCCTCACTTGCGCGCCAGTCGCGCGTCACGCGCAAGTCACTGGGCATTTCTGCCGTTCCGCGCGCCACTCGCGCCTAAGTCGCGCGCCACGCGCGAATCTGCTGTTCCTAGCCATTTTCAGCACGTGTCTCGGTTTTGTCCCAAATTTGTTTTTGACATATCTTTTGACTCGGGTGTCCGTTTTAAGTGTTTCAAAATGCGTTTCGAAGCTCGTTCAGTCCTCTATATGTGTATGCTACTGTAATGTGAAAAAGAATTAATTTGGCTGAAAGTTTCTGGACACTTGTATTTTGCTAGTGGTGTGGTAAAGTGACGGTGGGTCTACGGACCAAAAATGTTGGTGATGATTTTAGGCTGCGGTCTTGACGTTTTAATTTATAATGATGACGTCTGTGACTTGGGCTTGTGAAAAATTATGCTTATTGGTTGTTCATGGAGTCACATGCATACATTAGGCTGCGGTATTGACGATGCATTTTTAGGCTGCGGTCTTGACGTTATTTTTCGGCTGCGGTCGCGACGTGCCCAATTGGCTAATGAGAAGTGATAATGGTACCACATGCATTCTGCATCGCATACACACATGCTCATTATTGATAATTACTTTGTTTGGTGTACAATATGACTGTGTGACAATTATATATTGCGGATGTTGATGTTTATTTATCAGTTGGAAATGTTGCTGTATATGTATAAAATATAAATGTATTGCTGTGATTGGTGTAGTCCTTATACTCTAGCATACCGCTTATTATAAGCCTTATTATGCGGTTTAGACTCACCCCTTCGTTGTTTATTACTACAGGTAACCATGAGTGAAGGCTGTTATTCTTCATTCCTGCGTCGGTCTAGTGCTCTGATACGTAACACTCAGGGGATGGGCGCTAGTTTTCTTTGTTTGTTTATTTGAGATGTTAAATATTTTTATTGAGATTTTATGTTGAGGCTGCGTTTTTGTGTGCTGAGTTTTATCTCTTTATTCCGCTGCGAGATGTTGTAATTTCTGTCATGTGGACAGAATAATATGTTTTTGGGAACCCCATTCCATTGTTACGTGTTACGTATTCTCTTTGATTTATAAAAGGAATTTTATTATGTTGTTGATGTTTGTTTCGAAGAAATGTAGCATCCCGTTTGGATTAGTTGAAAAATAAAATTTTTGAACTCCGATAATTTTTATTTAAATACCGGGTAGAAAATGGGGTGTTACACTTGTGGCTTTCTCGTTCTTCGTGGGTTTGTTCTTCGTGGCTTTCTCGTGGATCTGGTCTTCGTGTTCGTTGATCCTTCGGCTTCGTGTTCGTCGATCTGGTTTCCGTGTTCGTTGATCCTTCGCCTTCGTGTTGCGCCGTCTGGTTCTCTGGTTCCCTGCTGGTTCTCTGGATCGGGTCTTCGGGTCTTTGTGGTGGCGACAGTGAGTGGTTGGTGGTGAACGGTGAGAGGGTTTTGCGTTTTGGTGGCGACGGTGAGTGGTTGGTGGTGAACGGTGAGAGGGTTTTGTGGCGACGGTGATGGAGTGCGAGAGTGAGAGGAGGCTTCGAGAGATAGAAGAAAATTTGAGAGTGAGAACTGAAAAGAGAGTGAGAGGAGGCGTACGTGTGAGAGGGATGAGGGAAACCGAAAATGAGCTAGGGTTTGAGAGGGATGTGGGAAACGTGTGAGAGGGAAACTGAAAAACAAGGAAGGGATCGTGAAATTTTTTAATAATGAAATAGACTTTTTGAGTCGGTTATTTAAAGAACCGATTCTGAATGTAGCTATTCGGAATCGATTATTCAGTCAACCGATTCCAAATGTCTAAATTGTCACATTTCGAATCGGTTGTTTAAACAACCGATTCTAAATGTCTAAAAAAAATCCGTCACACTTCCATTTAATTGCAAATTTGACACCGCGTCCACATTTGGAATCGGTTATCCAAACAACCGATTCAAAATAGTGCTTTTTAAAGCTAATTTTGCACTAGTGAGAGCATCAAAAGGACAAGTTCTGGCTACACGAGGAAAAACACAATCATGTTTCAAAAACATGGCTGGTCGTGTTTCCTTCTATTTCTGGAGCAGTTCTCTTGATATTTTGTTTTTAATTACATTGTTTAGCAGGCCTACCTCAATTCCTTTGTATGTTATAATGATTTGAAGTTGGTTTGTCTATACAACTAAGAATATGATTGAATATGTTGCACTTGTTGAAGTCTATGTTTATCCTAGATTGAAGAAATTATATTTGTCGATTTCGAGAGTAAGAAGTATACTATATATTATATATATATATATATATATATATATACCTAGAAATGAATTAAAGAATTATTGACGTACTTGAGAATGATGTCTTGAACTAAGCTCAAGGTTTTTGATGTTGCTCAATTATATTGAGTGGAGGGGCTCCCCACACTACTAGAAAATGAGTTTTTAGCGTCCATTATTTAGCGTCGGCCACGACACCCACGCTAATAGCGTTAGACTTGCGTCGGTCAGACCCACGCTAGCCCACGGAATTTGTTTCTCTAAAAAAAAAAGTTAGCGTCGGCCATGGCGGACGCTACATTAGATTAGCGGACGCTAATTTTTTATTTTTTAAATACTATAGTTAGCGTCGGAGAGGGCCGACGCTAAGTTTTATTTGTTTTACCAAAAACCCTAACTTTTCACTCTTTCTTCCTTGCCCTTTCACTCAGCCTTTCCTGACCTTTCTCTTTCCCTTTCACAAAAATCAGAAAACTCAAAACGCTTCTGCTTCCTCCGTCGTTGCTGATGCTTCCTCTTCCCCTTCGCGAATGACTGCTTCCTCCGCCGTTGCTGCTGCTTCTGCTTCCTCCGACGTTGCTGCTGCTTCCTCTTCCCCTTCGCGAATGACTGTTTCCTCCGCCGTTGCTTCTGCTTCCTCCGCCGTTGCTTCTGCTTCCTCCGCCGTTGCTGCTGCTTCCTCTTCCCCTTCGCGAATGACGGGTTCGTATAGAACAACAACTCTCTTTGATCTCATTTCATTTCGTTTTTAGTTTTGATTTCAGTTCGTTTTTTGATTTCATTTCATTTGTTTAATCTTTTTAATAAATCACCCTGACTATCTCTAGGTTTTTTTTTTGGGAAGAAGATGTATCAGTATATTGTAACTGGCCTCTACACTCCACTGGTAACTCAAATTTCTACCTTTATCTGATTTTTGATGCTTATTTTACTGATTTTTAGGTGAGTCAGTGGAAGATGTGATGAGATCTGTTGTGATTTTTGCTTCCTGATTCATGTTTGTTAGCTTTTTTTTGTTTCCAAGCTTTGCTTTCTGATTCAAGATATCATTTTTTGTTTCTTTTACTTTTTAGGTTAGTGTGTGTATACAATTGAATGTGCTATGGAACTGTCTCTGTACATGAGGGGCCATTTGGTTCCTTGCTATGCCTTTCTCTTCAAGTTGATTGCTTTCTACTCAATTATTTTAAGCATTTGTTTTAGAAGTAGCCATGTGAAGATATGTAGGTTCTAGACTATCAAGGCCATCTGAAAATGGAGAATTGTCTATTCTAACGATGTCCTGTGCGGACATTTCTCAAACATTGAGGTCAAAGCACTTTGCTTTTAGTCCTTATCAGAATGCACTTGTTCTCTCTTTTTAGATTCCTTTTTCACTATACTCTTCAAATTCAGCAATATCCTTTTTAAAATAAAATTTCACACTTAGGGCCTATTTGGATCAATTTATTTGAGATTATCTATTAGCATAATCACTAATAAGGATTCACCAAGTACTTGTTGACAGCATAGGCAAAAAGTACATGTTAGATATTCTCAAAATTCAAACTAGTTTGAGTTTTTGAATTCCATAGTAACACT
This sequence comes from Astragalus membranaceus, assembly GCA_039519185.1. Taxonomy (NCBI): domain Eukaryota; kingdom Viridiplantae; phylum Streptophyta; class Magnoliopsida; order Fabales; family Fabaceae; genus Astragalus; species Astragalus membranaceus. Next base: position 153,552,520 of record CM076848.1, read on the forward strand.
GAATTGTCCTTATCATATTCCTTTTTGACCTTCTTGATAATTGCCCTTGGTTGAAACCAGGACATCATAGTGAAAGCTACCTTGAGTGTGGCTAATCTCTAAGAGGGAAATATAATTTTGCTATGGCTTCATCATTCGGCTAAAATGTACAGCCAGTCAGGTTCGAGTATTGGTGACAATTCACTATTGGGCAGACTTCCTGCTGTTTTTGGTTGTAGAACTGGTTATGTATGTAGCCATTGTTGAGTCTTGTTCTCAATTGTTTTCCTCAATTCCAGATTGTATTGCTAACTTTATCATGATTGAAATTGAATATATATCTTTCAGTAAAGAAAAAAACTGGTTATGTATGCTTTCCAGCATTATAACAGAAAGCTTGGGATTAGAACAATGTGGTAACAGTATGATAATAATACTTGATTATGGATAATTTAAGCAATATTAAAAGTATCAATATTTCTATGGCTTTTACTCACAGTTGTAACTTTCAAATAGTTTTGTTTGGAAAAAATAACACAGGCGACAGATGATGATTGCATTTGACATGAGGTATAGCCTGGGAAATTGTCAGTGAAGTATGTGTGTAATGGAGGTTTATGTTCTTATGTGAAGATATGCTTATGTGATTTTTTGTTGTTATGTAGCTGCTCTTTAAAGGGCCAATGTTGATCCATCACTTGTTGAAGAAGTATTCTTTGGGAATGTCCTTAGTGCCAATTTGGGGCAAGCTCCTGCCAGACAAGCTGCTCTTGGAGCAGTATACCCAAATCAGTAGTGTGCACTACTGTTAACAAAGTCTGTGCATCAGGAATGAAAGGTGTGTACTTTTATTTTATTATATAAAAAGGAACTCTGTTTGTTTTTGTTAATGGTGAATGGTGATATTAAACTTGTTCTGGTTAATTGCAGCTACAATACTTGCTGCACAGAGTATTCAGTTAGCCATAAATGATTTTGTTAATTGCAGCTACAATGCTTGCTGCACATGTAATGAGCCTACAAAATACATATCTATAGACTCTTCTATCCATATTAAGTAATCTTAGTTTTCCTAGTCTTAAAAGCATCTCAAAAGATTATATAGTTGTGCATGAGAAATTGAGAATATAGGCATTTCATAAGTATCTTTTGTAAATACTCTGCTAATGTAAGCAACTAATAATAAGGAGTATGGATTGAAGTTTGTAATTTTTTTTCTTCCCACATAAAGAACACTAACATCTATGGTACTTGGAGTTGCAAATTTAGTAGGTTATTGTAATCATTAATTTTACTTATACTTGCATCTGATGTAAACCAATATATTGTTAGATTTTTTCCTTTTGCTATCTCAGTTTGATGCTTCCAAGTTACGCAAACTCCGACCAAGTTTCAAGGAGAGTGGAGGTTCTGTTACTGCTGGCAATGCTTCTAGCATAAGGTTAATATATTGTCAGAATTTGCTCAACTTTTTCATGTGTCTTTTACTTAGCTGTTTACATTACTGTTTGTGTTTGGACCTTGAAGTCAGGAGAGAGTTATGTTTATGACTTGTCTGATATATTATATGCTTCCTTGAATGTTCACTGTGCTAAGTCATGAGTTTTTCATTAGTTTAGTGTTAATGTTAAAGTGCTAACTAATAACAGGCAAATATTTCTAGTAAGTTTAATTTTGGCATTAGTCCTGGTTTTCAAATGAAAATTCTCTTGTTGACAGTGATGGCGCTGCTGCCTTAGTTTTTGTGAGTAGAGATGCTGATGCTGCTCAGGTACATAAAATATTTAAATATGAACTATACTAAGGCCACACAAAAAATGAGAAATGGAAAAACTATATTGGTATTACATTATTTATAGTGTCTGATCTGTTAGTTCTATTACTTTATGCTCATAAGATGTTTATTTTTACAGGAACCAGAGTTATTTACAATCGCTCCAGCACTCGCAATCCCCAAAGCTATTGCTGCAGGGTTGGAGGCTTCACAAGTTGATTTTTATGAAATTAATGAAGCCTTTGCCGTAGGATTTCATGCCTAACTTTTAATTGTATTAATTTGTCAATGAATGACACCATGAATTTTAATTTTTCAAGATCATGTTATATTTTGTAGTTTTAAGACTATATTATATTTTGTAGTTTCTGTTATTATATTTTGTAGTTTCAAGATTGTTCGGTTCTTTGGTATTTGGTATTTTGGGATTAAGCATTTTATGGAATTTTGTAGTTTCTATTACATTAGGAGAAGTGGTAGAAGAATAAGTAGGATAATTAGTTCTAAGATTGGTCCTGTGTGGAATGACAAGAAACGCTTAATTATTTTTTTTTTAAATTACATTAGCGTGGGCCTAGCCGACGCTACGCATTAAGTTGACTCTTATGTTGTTGACTTTAGCGTCGGCCTGACCGACGCTACCCTTTAAGTTGACTATTCAGTTGTTGACTTTAGCGTCGGCCAAGCTGACGCTACCTTAATTCATTGACTTTTTTTAAATAATTAAGTAGCGTCGGCCCTGGCAGTAGCGTCGGTTTTAGCGTCGGCCAGGCCCACGCTACAGTTAGCGTCGGCTAAAATTACGGGACGCAACATTTACCTTCGAACATTTTAGCCTCGACACGTGGCCTACGCTACTCCGACGCTAATTCACTGTTAGCGTCCGCTTTTGTTCTGTTAGCGTGGGCTTTTGGCCGACGCTAAAAGCTGTTTTTCTAGTAGTGCCACCGTAATGAATTTGTAGTATTAGAAAAATGTAAGACTACTGCGTATTGGTGATGCGTCATTAATAATATAATTAAAAGATATCGGAGTATACTATAGTGAGGAGTCTCGAATGAACTCACTAGCTTTTAAAAACTCACCCTTTATTGTTGTATTTTAGACAAACAGGTGAAGCCTTCGAGAAGTAACGAAAAGGGGAAGAATCCTAAACCTTAAGGATCATGGTGCTCTAGAAGTTCCAAGCTTTTATTCTTTTTTAATAACCTCATGTGTTGAGAGCTTATGTATTATGCTTAGTTATAAGCATTGTCCTTGTAGCCTTTCATGATGTATTAGGCTATAAGCACTCTTATTTTGGAATAATTTTGTATTTTGACTCTAAGAGATGTTTGAAACCAGTTTATGGTCAAAGCTTTTATCTAATCTTATGAATTAAAGTAACATCTTGAGTCTCTTAATGATATGTGTTATCCCATTTTTATTAATCCAAACTTCGATTGTTGTTGTGTAAAATCGTGTGCAAGTATACACAGTCCAACAAGTAGTATATGATAAGAAAAGATCGTTCCCACGAGGATTGAGGTCAAAAATGTGCTTAATTTGGCTAGTAAATTAGTGAGGTAAAAATAATAGACACAAGTTTTTGAAAGCATTTTAAACAACAAAATTAAGTAAAAGGGTGTGAAAATCAGTATTGAGAATGAGTTGGAATGTGTTCACTATAAGTAACTCCTTTTTAGTGCAGTAGTGCTGCAGCAATAGATGCTGTCGCAATAGTTGCTGTTTTGTCAAACACTTCCACTAGGGTTTCTCTACAAGAGTCTATGTCTAGACCCTAAATAGGTACTCCCTAGGCTACTCATGCTCCCACAGTGTTCATCTCATGGATTTTGCCCTCCTATGTCTAGGGTTTAAGCAAGAAGCATTAAAGTGTCCTTTACTACTTACTATCCATGTTATCTTTTGAGATCTATTCATAAATCATTTATGTATTTACGAATTTACTTAAGTTAGATGGCCATTCCTAATTTAAGATGGAAATATTAAGCTCACAAAAGATAAATTGCTAAAACATCAAACGTATTTCATCAAATGCACTAAAAATTCATTACAGAGATCCCAACATTCCAACTATGAGTATTTAGCTCATAATGAGTAAACTAGACAAGAAACACAACTCAAACATAATTGTAACAATCATATTCAAGAAATACAAGATAGAGATTATTCTAAGTGAGAAGATCCGAAGATACACTCCATGAAGAGAGTCTCAAGGAGAGGGTTCACCTCCCATGTAGCATAATCAACAAGTATTGTGGCTCCTGTCGTTGCTGTAACAATGATTCCAGCAATGATCTTCGCAAGTTTGGTAATGGAAGGTAGCGTAGGTAAAAATGGTGGAAAGTTATTTCTAAACTTTCCTTTTCAGACCTAGCATGACATGAATGAAGAATGAGGCTCCCTTTTATAGCTCTAGGGTACATGATCCAAGAAAACCCTAAATTTGAGGCGCCTTTTGTCCTTTGTGTGCCTAAAAGTACAGGTGCCCAAGAAAAAGTAGAATATTCCCTGTTCGAGTGCTGGCACTAGCTGGACGTGCTCGTCCTTGCCATTACAGCTGACCTTCGCTACTTTTAGCGCGTCCCATCCTTCTCTCTCATCTTTCGCATAAATGCATTGTTGTGGCAACTGATGCTGCAGCAATTGAACACACAATCAAGGCACACAAATAGGGCACCTAAATGCCAAATATTAAGAACTTAGGAATGCAACTTTCTAAACTTAAAACATAATATTTACATATGCTAACTTACTAATTATATGAGAATAAACAATGAGTTAACCTTAAGAATGCGTAATAACTCTTATAAATAAGAGTTATCAATTGTGTATCTCTGAAAGGTCTTGTTCTGGATTGGGCCATGAGGCCCACTCTAGAAATTGGACCTGAATCAGCCAAATAGCTAGGATTCATATCCAAAAAAAAAAAATCAGCCCATTCATGTCTATTATGCCTCAATAACTCAGATTCGCCCAATCAATACAACGACTCAGAGCTAACACTGATCCCTGTAAATACCGACACACATTGCCAAAAAGAGGCACATTCACATTCCCTATTACATTCTACAATTCTAAATACTAACTTGAGCTTCAGAGTGGCATCGTAGGTACCCCACCCGAGATCACTTTGATACTCGACTTGGACGCTAGGAGACCTATAAACTGCAGTACCCGGATCCAGCTCGGACGACCGCAAGGTACAAAATAAGTTTAAATGTAATATTCGAGATTTTATGGCCGACTAAAATCTAGGATGCTACATTATTATTATATTAACTCTTAGGTACTAATTATTGTCATAAATTCATAGTGGACTATTCATGAAAATTTGTTACTTAAAATATAAGATAAATTAGAATAACAATATTTTAAGAATGATATCTGTAGCGACCGAAAAATCCGGAGGATCTCTCGCGTTCAACGAAGTCGCCATCAATGTTTAATTATTAGAGAAAACATTGAAAAATCCCTTTGAAAATGAAAATGGTCTTGGAAACCAGATTTTGGGTTCGGGAGTCGATTATGCGTGGGGAAGGTATTAGCACCACACAGCATCCTTTTAAAAAGGTTACCTCTGATTAGTTGCGCAAAACATATTAACTTTGAGAAATATTTATTTCCCTTTTGTTATGAAATGAATTAAAAAAATACTTAATGAAAATAATTGTTTTTGTATTTTTGTTGAGAACTAAGGAAGAAAAATGTTTAGAAAAAAAAACTAAAAAAGGGTTTTTTATTAATGCAATTGACAGAGGTCGGCCGCCCTCTGCTCCTACGTATCTCCTGGTAGAGAATCAAATCACACGTAGTTCTTGGGTAGAAAATATTTGTGTGTTGGTGTTTTTTAATATAGGGGTTTTAGGACTTGTGATCTGTGTTGAAGGACCACTGAGGGCTGAAGGAGCGCTGGGGCTCTGAAGGACCACAGTTCACTTATCCTAAAACGATGACTAACCCGGCTGTACGACCGACTTAATCCCCTACTTTGAAAATAAGATTTTTGATTTTTGAAATGAAAGAGATGTGTTTAAGTTAGGAATTATTTATTTTAAATAGGGATTTTAGGACATGATCCGTAACGGTTCATTAGTGACCTAAAAAGCAGACTAACCCGGTCGTACGACCGACTTAATCCCCTATTTATAATTTGTGGTTTTTTTGTAGAAAAATGCATTAAGAAAGAAAGGTAATGGAAATTGTTTATTTTTGCGCTTGACAGGGGCGTGACCCTGCTCCTACGTATCTCTTGGTAGAGAATCAAAGGCTACGTAGTTCTAGGTAGAAGAGGTTTGTGTGTGGGTATTTTTATTGTTAAGCATCTTTGAAATTAGATGACATTAATGATGACCAAACAAGTAAACTCAGAAGGGTCACCACTAATAGTCTATTTGAAAATAAAAGGTGTTCGCAATACTCAAACGAGTTAAACTCAGAGTGACCATTGCAAATAAATGGTTTGAGGCTGAGTGTTTGATTATTTGAAAATGTTTGCTTGGAAACATCATCTAAAAAAAAGTTGAGATTATTTGAAAATGAGTTGGACTCATTGATTTGTGGGGATGAGTTGGACTCATTTCTCTTGGAGCAAGGGAGGGTGTAGGATACGAAAAATAGAGTGTAAATAGTGTACAATATTAAAAAAAACTGATGAGAGAAAACAAGAAAATAATAGTGAAATAAAATAGAAGGGTTATGGGATTAGACCAAAACAAGTAATCAGGGGGTTAGACCAAAACTAAACTTCTCGTGGGGTACCACAAATGGAATGCAAATAATTTGCTATGTACAATATTAAAAGTAAATAAGAAAAAGAAACTGACATTAAAAGAAAATAAAAGGGAGTAAATGGGTCACGAGCAACACAAATGGGATGTGAAATCCCTAAATCCCCAAATGTGCAACACAGTGAGAAAAAGAGTGATAGGGTTCACAGGGAGAAAGAGATGGAGCTGAGGCAAAGAGATAGCGATGTGAGAGGAGAGAAACGAGTGGTCTTCGGTGGAGAGGGAGTTTTGGTGAGGGAGAGGTGATGACTGAGAAAGATGGTGAAATAGAGGGTGAGAGAGGTGGTGACAGCGGAAACGACGACGGCAACAGCGGTGGTGCGCCGGTGACGACAATGGTGGTTTGAGGTGCTCATCTCTACTTCTCTCTTCTCTATCTTATTCTTCCATTTTTCTTTTGATTGTGAATCTGTGAATTAAAGGATATGGGTGTGGTTGCTGGGAAATGTTTCTATTTGGTGGAGGTGGTGGTGTATTGAAGAAGATGAAGTCTATGACAAGCTTATTGAATTTTCACTCATCTTTTGTTTCTATATTTTCTCATTGGTTTCTCACTCTGTCTCCCTTATTCTTTCATTTGGCTCAGTTGGGACTTAAATTAATGAGGATTGTTGGTTGTGGGTGGTTGCACTTTTTGTGCTTGAAAATTTGCTTGTTTGTGTTGTTGTATGCCGTGAGAGGATGCAAAGAAAATAGTGCACTACTGAGTATTGCTGGTTCACCTGGGGTTGGCGTGGAGTAGTGTTCTGCCTTGGCGTGGAGTGTGAGGGACAGTGGCGTAAAGCAGTAGATTTGTGATGCTGTTTGCTTGTAAAATTGGTGTTGTGTGAAAGAATGGAGAATGGATACTGTGGGAAGCTTTCAGCAGGCAATGCCGTGGAACAAGTTTAATTGCTTGTAGGACCATCTTTACTTTGACTAAATATGTAAAAAGCAAGAAACATTTAAAAGCCAGTTGGCCCTAATTCTAAAAAAAGACAGGGATAGCATCCAATATTATTTCTTTTTCTTTTTCTTATTTAATTAATTCTGATTCTAATCTTGTATTAATTTTATGTATGTATATGGAAGTAACAATAAAGACAGCTCTATTTATGGTTTTCTCTATTATCTATTTATTTTGTCTATACATGTTTACTAAAAGCTGACTTGGTAAAAAACTGATTATATTAAAAAAAAAAAAAAAGCATTTATTCACAATCTGATTTTTATTGGATTTTTATAACAAATTTGACAACAACGACGATAAACATACGTACACGATGAGACGCGAACGCGTGTCCGCAACAGGGACAAAAATGTGTACATTATTAACAAAAGCACACACGCACCAATGAGAAGTAACACGCCTATACGCGACTGGGAACGACACACAATATTTTAGATTTTCTAGTAAACTTTAAATTAGCCGGACAAAATTAGAGTATGACAGCTGCCCCTCTTTATTTATATTTTGCTAGGAAATCGGAGGGATTCCGAGTTTCTCGAGGAAAATAGAAATAAAGATAACAAGACGCTAATTTTGTCCAGACCGAGGTTTTTTGGTTTTTTTTTTTTTTGAAACATATGAAAGCAGGGTTGATTCAGACAGAAAGTAAATAGGGATCGCTGGGGATTTGAAGGATCGCTAGGGATCTGAAGGAGCACTGGGGCTCTGAAGGAGCACTGGGGCTCTGAAGGTCTAGTTCAAAATCAATGCTTGGCGCATCGACTTGCGTTCGACTGAGGGACCGTCGGGTTCTGAAGGGCATGCCTAAGCCTGAGGGACCGATGGGTCTGAAGGAGCGCAACTAGCTTATGGTACTAGTAATACGGTCTGGGGGTGGCCTTTTTTCGAGCGGCCATTAGGGTTAATCAGGTCCGGAACTGATATAACCACGAAGGACGTGCACCGCGTTTTTTTAGGCGGACACAGCTAGTCTGAAGGGCCTGGGGCCGGATGATCCGTCGGTTGCTCGATAACGCGACGTGCGATCTGGATTGAAGGACCATTGTCGGTCTGAAGAAGCGCCTGGGCTCTGAAGGACCGCTGGGGGTCTGGAGGGGTACTGAGATTCTGAATTGTGATATGAGGCCAGCATTTGGAGCGCTGACTTTGGGGGAACAAAATATTGGGATTGACAGATGGCGTACTTACCTAGAACACACCTAATGAATGCATTTACCTGAGAAGGGAAAAGCTATCTATACTTGGCATGTCTAAAAAATGCGATGAATGATGTATGCGTGCAATATAGGTATGTGAAATGGTAAGTGTTCGATGGGGTGAATGAAATGTGGCAGATGATGTGAGTTGAAGTTGATGGGACATGGAGGTTGACAAACAACGTGTGTGAATGCAGATAAGGTATGAATGAGGTCGTGCTGATTGATTTTGGTGGAATGATGAATGTAATGGAATGAGCAATTTTTCCTCTTTTTGCTTTCATGCTTTTTTCTTAGTATACAATTAGTGTATGAAATGCAAAGTGCGAATGTGATGCAAATGCAATGCTTTGATGCGAATGCCATGGTGAATAAAGGAAAACACGCGAACGCGAATGCATGGTACAGTGATATGATTAGTGATGTAAAAACCTTTTTTCTTTGGGCAACGATGAGACCGGCATTCGGCACATCTATCGAAGAAAAAATGTTATATGTGTGCCTGTATGCAACAGGTGCAATGCAGTTTATGTGGATGCAGACGAGATATGAATGTGATTGCAATTGTTTTAATACAAATGCTATGGTGAATAGAAGGAGACACATGAATGCATGGTGGATGATATGATTGGTGTTATAGAAAGTTTTTGGCAATGATGAGACCCGTGCGTGGCACGTCTATTATATGCATTCATGCGAAGTGAAGAATGTGCAACGCAAAAGCAAATGGACTACAAAAGCCCGTGAATGATGGATGCTGAAGCTGGTCGGGAACAAAAATTGATAAGCCGTGTATGCGACTGCAGATGTGAATGCAAATGTACCGCTTAGATGCAGGTGTTATGGTAGATGCATGTTTATGTGGTGGAATGATTTATGCAATGTGAATGATTTTTGTCTCTTCTTTCTTTCCTCTTTTTATGTGTGAATGAATGAATGTGCACACGTAATGCTTAGATGCAAGAGTTGTGGTAGCTGCATGACTTGATGTTGAGATATAATAATGCATGGTGCAATGATTGGATGTTTGTCGGGATGTGACATGATTTTTTTGTCTTTTCCTTTTATTGCCTTTTTTGGTGTTTGATGAATGTATGAGAATGTGGATATGATGAATATGTAATCATTTGATGCAAACGCTGCGGTGAATAAAAGGAAGTGCATGAATGTATGGTGCGGTGATATGATATGATTGATTGGGATGCAGACGAGACTTTTGGTAATGATGAGACCGACATTTGGCATTTTTATTGAAGCAATACATGTTATGTGCGGGTATGCATGTATGCATGTGTAATGCGGAAGAAGCAAAATTGTGTAGGAAAAAGCAAGTGAATGTGAGTGCATGTATAATATTTGTATGGAAGAGTTGTGATGAGTACGATCAGATGCATGGTTTAATTCTAGAATAATGAGGACATGTAAAATGCATGATTCGTTGGTAACAACATTTTTCGTAAGGATACCAAAATGTTTGATGGGAAACAAAACTTTTGATGCCGGAAACAGAGCTGAACGTTTTGAATTGATCGTTCATTGGAAGAAAGATTTTTGATGGTTTAGACTTGAACTCTGGTAAGCTCAAGGTTGTCATTTTGAAAATTGTGGCTTGCGGCAATGTATTAGTGCCCTTTCTATAGATCGAGATGTGTATTTGCAGACTTGTTCAAATGGGTTCTCATTTGGTTATGACGACCGATGATGGCTAAGCTTTCAAAGCTAAGATGTTAACTTAAAGGGATTGTCATTAACGCGTGTTTCTCTCTTTGAAGCATTTGTTCGATAAATATGTAAAACAATGTGGATACAAGTGAGTGTGTCAGTCAGCTCAGGGTTGTGACGCGTGAGTGAAGAGAAGGATGGGGTTATTTGAGCAAGCCTATGAGAGATGAGCTTGCCCCAAAGTAGGAAATGTTTAACTGCCCCAATTTTGACTTCAAATAGTGGGGGGTGAAACAGTCTTCCTTTGTCTAGGGAGGACAATGACGACTAAGGGTATAGACTGATTGAGGGATTAAGAGATATGCTGGTATTGGGGTGACAAGTGGCTAGGAATGAATGGAATGGGAGGCAAAAGGATTATTTTGGCCTGAGGGATATGATGCCCCAGTCTACAAGAGGACAAGGATTCCCCAAACCATGAAAGATGAAGACTGCCCCATCTCGAGTGAGATTGTGGCAGGGTGCAAAGTCAGAATAATGGTTTGGAAATTGGTCTGGTACGGCTATATGGGTGTAGTATACGAACGAGATGAAAGATGAGGGTATTTAGGGGGGAGTTGAAAAGTTTGCCCCGGTTTGAGAGGAATGACGGGTGAGGGTAGAGCCCCACTTTGAAGTGGTAAGTCAAGTAATTGCCTTAGTAGGGATTTGTGGTTTTCTTTTGGGAAGATTCCACAGACTACGACAGCCAAGAGTCTTTGACTTGATGAGATTTCACGTTATTGATGATCACTAAAAATCGTTATCTCTTGTAAGAATTTTGGGCGTGCATGCCTCTTTGAGTTTTTTTCTTTTTTTTGTAATAAAAAAAATTTTTTTTTTCTATTTTTTTGAGCAAATAAGTTATTCTGATTATTTTGTCCTAGAAGATAAGCTTTGAGAAAAGTGGAAGCAACCAATCATTGATCAGAATAGACCTTAGGATTGTATTATGGCCAATGGTTGGTGATGGAGGAAATGATTACTTTGCCCATAGGAGTGTTTGGGGGGTTGGTTGAGACAAATGGTCTTTTGTGCTTCCGGGTGGCGTGAACCTGTTTAGGGTTGTAACGCGGCCAAGGGTTTATGGAGGATAGGATATTTAGGCCAAAGGAAGTGTTTGAGAGTTGATTTCAGGCAATGATCTTTTATGTGCTTGACGGTATGAAGTATCAGCTCACAATTTCTATTGCTTTCACTTTCAGGATTTTTCAATCTTTTTTTGAATTTCACTTTCTCTTTTGTGATTTTTTTTTTCAGTAGAGTGAGCTGACAAAAGCGATACACCATTTTCGGTATGGAATTGATCCTTGTCTGGGGTGATTGAAAGATTTTTGAATTTTTTTTTTGCTTTTCTGGCTTGAGGTGGGTAGCAAATGGTATTTCTTAGAAGGCCGACCAAACATCATTTCAAATCATGATTGCTCGTTCTCTCAAAATTAGCTCTAAGACAACAATTTATTTATCTTCACATATATGCTCTTTTTTTTATATATGCCCTAATTTTGCTTAGGCTGCTCTCACGAGTTTTCAACCTAACGGGCTTTTCTTTTTTGGATTTCTTTTTTACTCAACGGACTTGCACGAGTGTCTAGAATGCCAGCAGGGAATCTTAGTGATCATCACTCTGCCCCAGTATGGAGCTTTCAGACTGTTACAAGTGAAATTTCATCACTAGGGGGATAGTGAATGAAATACTCTTGTTGGGACTAGGCATTTTATGGATGGTTCATGTTTGATTTTGGAAATGAATGAAGGATAATGGAAAAGATGGGGATTGTATACACATGTGATGCCAATTTATTTTGCAAATGCTTCATAGAGAGTTAACATCGGTTAAGATAGGACAATTTTAATTGCCAAAATCACACAAGTTACCAAAATAGACATTTCGGGCTCTTATCACGGGGGTGAGATATATGTTGGCCTATGCCTTTGGTGAGGCATGCAGAGGGTAATGGTCAAGCCTATGGGAGGAAGGGTTTGAAATGATGCGGTCAATATTGTAGTGACCATGATGATGAACGAGTTATTGGTGAATTTCATTAAAGGGTTAAGTGGGTGGATGGTTTCCATGAATGTGGTAGGTATGAGTAGGACGTATATGGGATGAAGAGTGAAGAAACTTGATGTTGGTGAATCAAGTTAGGTATTTACTCAAAGGGTGTGAGAACCTTTTCTAAGGGAGAAGAATCAATTCAAATATTTTGCAAGCATTTATTGTTTCTCATCAAACGGTGTTTCCACAACAAAAAAAAATTCATGAGTTTTTTTTTTTAGTATAATGCATGGACATATGGACGTTTGTTGTAAATGAGCGACAATGAAGATGAATGAAATGTGTGATGATAACTTAAACAAGTATATGATTGATTTTTTTTTGTGGGTATGCAAGATGGACAAATGATGCAAATGATATTTCTGTTATTTAAAGATGATGAGATGCATGAAATGACGATGGGATGCGCACGAAGAGAAGGATCTTTATTTTGTTATGAATGCATGATGATTTTTCCTTTCTAGAAAAATATAATGCACATGATGATGGATATGTATGACGAAAACGCAAGTGCGTGAAATGCGTGAAGGGAATGATTTCCTGGAAAGATCAGCTATTCTAAACGATTTTTTTTTGGAGACGATGTACCATGTAGGTGAGGCAAATCGTCGTTTATTGCTAACTGAAATATACTTTTGGTGATAAATGATGCAAGAATAATGATATGACCCCCCCTTTTTTTTTTAGAAAATAATGCATGCATGGAGGAATGATGCATTTGATGATAATGATGTCGTAAATGATGTGATGCTTAAACTACGTGATGATGATTTTTGTGAATGATTATGAATGAATGGTAGTGCGAGCTAAAAATTATTGTTGTGCGAGGAAGTAGAATGCATGACACTCGCAGTGATTTTTTTAATGCATGGGAAGAAAATAATGCATGAGTGTTGGCGAACCAACTTGCTTGACAGGATTTTCACAGATGCATGAGTGTTGGCGAACCAACTTGCTTTTTTTTTGCCCTGATTTTTTGGAATATGAATGAATGAGTGTGCATGAGATGCGAATGTATGGTTTTATTAATCTCGTCGGGGAATTGTGAGCTTTTTATTAAAGTATGATCTAGGTGGTCAGACTTTCAAAAGCTTGTTCTTTTTTTAAAAAAAGTTTTATAATCCCCCGACGGTCATTGAAATGCATGCAAAATGATATGTTTGAACCTTTTTGATATGCGAAAAGATAGAATGCGTGAGACATGGTTCCAAAAATAACTAGAAAATAATTGGAACCAGATGCATGCATGATGCAGTAATAAAAGAATAATGTCATGTTTTTTTGTTTTTTTTTTGTTTTAGAAAATAATGTCTTTGAGCAACATGATGCATGAATGCATTGTTATTGGGTACAATCACATGACTACATGATAATAATTCTTTATTTTAAGGGAAAAGACAATATTAAATAAAACAAAGAAGATGCTCCATGGTGTCCTAAATGGGCCATGTCTAAATTGGTATTTTCAACAAGATCTAGGGTCACTTTAGTGATCATCCTTTCGGGTGGCTCTAATCACTTCCTCACAAAGGTCTCCAGAGCTAAATCCCCTTCATGATATGATCCACAACGATAGCTAGCTACCAGGTGTGGGATACCATAAAAGGGCGTACTCTGGCTGAGACTTTCATGAGAGTCAGACAGATAAAATCCAGAATGACTGTCACTAATAATCTCCACTCGTCCTAGGTTTTTTTTTTTCAGACCCGGGTATGGGGCCCCACTACAAAGTGTGTGCAAGTGTCGAAGTGATGTGTGTGATAGGAGCAACACATAGGATTATTTAAACAGCAAGACAAACAGAATGTATACTATATTTACAAAATAAAATATGATCGTCTAACCTAGGGTTGAAACAGAATAATGATATTTACAACGAATAAAATAAATATTAAATGTGAAAGGGAAACAAACATAGAAAAAGTTAAAGTTTAGCACAACTAACCACGACAGGCTTGACTCTCAAAAATGTCCCCAGTGGAGTCGCCAGCTGTAGCGACCGAAAAATCCGGAGGATCTCTCGCGTTCAACGAAGTCGCCATCAATGTTTAATTATTAGAGAAAACATTGAAAAATCCCTTTGAAAATGAAAATGGTCTTGGAAACCAGATTTTGGGTTCGGGAGTCGATTATGCGTGGGGAAGGTATTAGCACCACACAGCATCCTTTTAAAAAGGTTACCTCTGATTAGTTGCGCAAAACATATTAACTTTGAGAAATATTTATTTCCCTTTTGTTATGAAATGAATTAAAAAAATACTTAATGAAAATAATTGTTTTTGTATTTTTGTTGAGAACTAAGGAAGAAAAATGTTTAGAAAAAAAAACTAAAAAAGGGTTTTTTATTAATGCAATTGACAGAGGTCGGCCGCCCTCTGCTCCTACGTATCTCCTGGTAGAGAATCAAATCACACGTAGTTCTTGGGTAGAAAATATTTGTGTGTTGGTGTTTTTTAATATAGGGGTTTTAGGACTTGTGATCTGTGTTGAAGGACCACTGAGGGCTGAAGGAGCGCTGGGGCTCTGAAGGACCACAGTTCACTTATCCTAAAACGATGACTAACCCGGCTGTACGACCGACTTAATCCCCTACTTTGAAAATAAGATTTTTGATTTTTGAAATGAAAGAGATGTGTTTAAGTTAGGAATTATTTATTTTAAATAGGGATTTTAGGACATGATCCGTAACGGTTCATTAGTGACCTAAAAAGCAGACTAACCCGGTCGTACGACCGACTTAATCCCCTATTTATAATTTGTGGTTTTTTTGTAGAAAAATGCATTAAGAAAGAAAGGTAATGGAAATTGTTTATTTTTGCGCTTGACAGGGGCGTGACCCTGCTCCTACGTATCTCTTGGTAGAGAATCAAAGGCTACGTAGTTCTAGGTAGAAGAGGTTTGTGTGTGGGTATTTTTATTGTTAAGCATCTTTGAAATTAGATGACATTAATGATGACCAAACAAGTAAACTCAGAAGGGTCACCACTAATAGTCTATTTGAAAATAAAAGGTGTTCGCAATACTCAAACGAGTTAAACTCAGAGTGACCATTGCAAATAAATGGTTTGAGGCTGAGTGTTTGATTATTTGAAAATGTTTGCTTGGAAACATCATCTAAAAAAAAGTTGAGATTATTTGAAAATGAGTTGGACTCATTGATTTGTGGGGATGAGTTGGACTCATTTCTCTTGGAGCAAGGGAGGGTGTAGGATACGAAAAATAGAGTGTAAATAGTGTACAATATTAAAAAAAACTGATGAGAGAAAACAAGAAAATAATAGTGAAATAAAATAGAAGGGTTATGGGATTAGACCAAAACAAGTAATCAGGGGGTTAGACCAAAACTAAACTTCTCGTGGGGTACCACAAATGGAATGCAAATAATTTGCTATGTACAATATTAAAAGTAAATAAGAAAAAGAAACTGACATTAAAAGAAAATAAAAGGGAGTAAATGGGTCACGAGCAACACAAATGGGATGTGAAATCCCTAAATCCCCAAATGTGCAACACAGTGAGAAAAAGAGTGATAGGGTTCACAGGGAGAAAGAGATGGAGCTGAGGCAAAGAGATAGCGATGTGAGAGGAGAGAAACGAGTGGTCTTCGGTGGAGAGGGAGTTTTGGTGAGGGAGAGGTGATGACTGAGAAAGATGGTGAAATAGAGGGTGAGAGAGGTGGTGACAGCGGAAACGACGACGGCAACAGCGGTGGTGCGCCGGTGACGACAATGGTGGTTTGAGGTGCTCATCTCTACTTCTCTCTTCTCTATCTTATTCTTCCATTTTTCTTTTGATTGTGAATCTGTGAATTAAAGGATATGGGTGTGGTTGCTGGGAAATGTTTCTATTTGGTGGAGGTGGTGGTGTATTGAAGAAGATGAAGTCTATGACAAGCTTATTGAATTTTCACTCATCTTTTGTTTCTATATTTTCTCATTGGTTTCTCACTCTGTCTCCCTTATTCTTTCATTTGGCTCAGTTGGGACTTAAATTAATGAGGATTGTTGGTTGTGGGTGGTTGCACTTTTTGTGCTTGAAAATTTGCTTGTTTGTGTTGTTGTATGCCGTGAGAGGATGCAAAGAAAATAGTGCACTACTGAGTATTGCTGGTTCACCTGGGGTTGGCGTGGAGTAGTGTTCTGCCTTGGCGTGGAGTGTGAGGGACAGTGGCGTAAAGCAGTAGATTTGTGATGCTGTTTGCTTGTAAAATTGGTGTTGTGTGAAAGAATGGAGAATGGATACTGTGGGAAGCTTTCAGCAGGCAATGCCGTGGAACAAGTTTAATTGCTTGTAGGACCATCTTTACTTTGACTAAATATGTAAAAAGCAAGAAACATTTAAAAGCCAGTTGGCCCTAATTCTAAAAAAAGACAGGGATAGCATCCAATATTATTTCTTTTTCTTTTTCTTATTTAATTAATTCTGATTCTAATCTTGTATTAATTTTATGTATGTATATGGAAGTAACAATAAAGACAGCTCTATTTATGGTTTTCTCTATTATCTATTTATTTTGTCTATACATGTTTACTAAAAGCTGACTTGGTAAAAAACTGATTATATAAAAAAAAAAAAAGCATTTATTCACAATCTGATTTTTATTGGATTTTTATAACAAATTTGACAACAACGACGATAAACATACGTACACGATGAGACGCGAACGCGTGTCCGCAACAGGGACAAAAATGTGTACATTATTAACAAAAGCACACACGCACCAATGAGAAGTAACACGCCTATACGCGACTGGGAACGACACACAATATTTTAGATTTTCTAGTAAACTTTAAATTAGCCGGACAAAATTAGAGTATGACAATATCATTAAATAAAATGTAGTTATAAACAAAATTGCTTATATTTTAAACCACCTCTCTCTCTCTCTCTCTCTCTCTCTCTCTCTCTCTCTCCCTCCCTCCCTCTCTCTCTATTTCTCTTTTTTGTGGTTGTTTTGTGATTTTACTTGTAGAGACGAGCCTTCCTGCATAAAGGGCTTTAATCAAGAGAGATGTGAAAAGGGTTTGTCGTCACTATAGACTTACTTTCAATCGTGGAAGAGCACATTAGATACACTACAAGGATCGAACGAAGACCACCATCACTAGATGAAAAAATGAATTAGAAAATTGGTGACCAAATGAAAAAATTATAAAAAATAAAAATAAAACACACTTAGTTTTTTCAGCTTAAATTAATTTTGGAACTTGTGGGGATTTGAGAGAAAATTGGGATGTATACTGTGAAATGATGTCCCAAATTGTGAGACTTTTGTAAAATATATAAGGGTTTTATCTTGTTTAGGTATGGAAGACGTGAAAATGAGTGTATATTTTCTAGTTCGGTTCCAAATTGTGAGAATTTGTAGAACATATCAAGATTCTATCTTAGAGGTAGTATTCGTCTTGGTATATGCATTAGTGGCTCATAGAACCTTTTTGAAGTATATTTTAAGGAAATAATCGTCAATGTGTTTTGATCGGGGATAGTTGAGTCAATATTTTGATAATACTTTTTGACTCAATATTTTGATAATACTTATCCTTATGTATTTTTTTAAGATATTTTTGACTCAATATTTTGATAATACTTTTTGCTTTACTTTTTATAGTACTAGATATAGTTTTGCATTACTAGATATTTTTTTGCTTTACTTTTTATAATACTCTCTACATATTAATTTATCTTACAATAATTATGAAAAGTTTTCAATTCATATTAATGAGTGTATAAATTTTACAAAATTATTATTAAATTAACTCTTAGATACGAATTATTGTCATAAAAGCATAGTGGATTATTCATGAAAATTTGTTCCTTGAAAATAATATTGCATTAAATACTAATCATAATAACTCTAGAGTGATGTAGATATTATTAACTTGAGAATAAAGTTGAAAAAATTAAATACTATTACATTAAATACTAATCATAGTTGTTATTTGGCAATCACACTTGTAATGAGACTGAATTATTATACATAATTATATGGTTTCTTTTCTCCTTAAACTCTCTTTATATATTCTGTCTTATCCTGTGATAACCAAGCATCTTCTGTTTTCTCTTTCATATTTGTTAGAAAACTTCCATATGATTTTACTCTCAAAAAGATATTTTGCATTCCTCTTTTACATTTTTTTCTCTCTTTTTAACTCAAATCTCTGTCTTCGATCAAGAAGATGAAGTAAAGCATTCGATCAAGAAGATGAAGTAAAGCATGTCCACACTTGGCTTTTAAATGAAGCCACCAAGTAGCCATCTTCCCTTATAAAACAGCTTCACAAGTCCATTCATTTCCTCACAAGCAAAACAACCCACCTCTCTCTCTCTCTCTCTCATTTGTTGTTTTTTTTTTATTTTTCTTGCTGAAATGAGTCTTCCTGCAGAAAGGGCTGTAATCAAGAGAGATGTGAAAAGGGTTTGTAGTCATTGCAGACTTCAATTGAATTGTGGAAGAGCACATGGTAGATCCAAAACAAATTTCAACACTACTAGTAGTGAGATTGATAAGATGAATGTTGATCTAACAAACTCTTCATCTTTTGGATGGACAATTCATGAAAAAAGAGGTACCAACACTTCATCATGTTATATCTCTTCTCTCATATGACAATTTTACGTTTCAATTTTGTTTTCGTGTTGGCTCGGTCTTTTCTAGGGATTTTTGTCAGATTTCTCTTATATCCAGGTTGAGTATCTTTTGTACTCAGCATCTTTATATTTAGATACGAATCTTTGCGTTTTTAAAAAACTTGTATTTTCTTATCACTTTGTTGTAGTGTGTGTTTGTGTATGAGCTGATCTGTTGGTCCTTTTTGTTGGATCTCAGATCAAACTCTCACACTCTAGAGAGAAAAACTGTTAGATGAATAACAGAAATGGTTTTGTGAGTAATCAAATCAATTGACTCACTTTTATTATTTTCATCTCAAGTAATGACTTACACTGTATATAAGGCTACAACTTGTAACCAATTGGACCGGTCACTCTAATGTGATGTGCCAGTCACTGTACAAAGAAAATACAAGAGTCAAATACACAGTAAACTAGAATGAATTACCACTAATACACCTCCTAATTCATACTAGTTAGGCTCTTCATTCCAATGCTTCCTCTCAAGTCTTCAAATCTCTTGATCTTCAAAGCTTTAGTAAGTAAGTCTGCAGAGTTGCTTTCAGAGTTGCAGTATTCGAGTTTTAGCTTCATCTTTGTCACTTGATCCCTTAAAAAATGAAACTTTGTTTCAATGTGTTTGCTCCTCCCATGAGCAATTGGATACTTTGCTAGATCAATAGCTGATTTACTAACAATCTTCAGCTTCACTGCACCACTTGGTCTAATCTTCAATTCTGCCAGCAACATATCCAGCCAGTTAGCTTGACAAGCAGCCATAGCAGCTGCTATGTACTCGGATTCACAAGATGATAGAGCTACCACACTTTCTTTCTTTGAACTCCAGGCAATTGGAGCTTCTCCAAGCATGAAAACATAGGCTGCTGTACTCTTCCTATCTCCTTTGTCACCACACCAACCAGCATCAGTAAACCCATACAGTTCCAGATCAGAGTTCTCTTTCAATTTTGGATACCAGATGCCAAAGTCAACTGTCCCTTTTACATATCTCAGAATACGTTTTGCTGCAAGTAGATGAGATGCCATTGGCTTCTCCATATACCTACTTACCATTCCCACACTATAAGCAATATCTGGTCGGGTGTGACACAGATATCTGAGAGATCCAATTAGCTATCTGTAGAGTGTAGAGTCTACAGGTTTTCCATCTTTATCTGGGACCAGTTTTGTAGCAGTATCTGCAGGGGTTGCAGCAGAGTTACAATTCCACATTTCATATCTCTTCAATACATCACTTGCATACTTCCTTTGGTGTATCAACACCCCACTTTCAGTTGCATAAAATTTCATTCCTAGGAAGTATGTGAGGACACCCAAATCGGACATTTCAAACTCTGCCATCATACACTTCTTAAACTCTGCCATCTCAGCTTCACTAGTACCTGTCAGTAGCATGTCGTCAACATACAGACATATTACTAAGTATTTCTCACTTCCAGAACACTTTGAATAAATTCCATGCTCATTAGTACACTTAACAAATTTATGTTGCAGCAGAAATTTGTCAATTCGTTTGTTCCAAGCTCTTGGAGCTTGTTTCAAACCATATAATGCCTTCTTCAATTTGTAAACTTTGTTTTCTTTTCCTTTCACCTCAAATCCAGTTGGTTGGCCAACATATACCTCTTCCTCCAAGTACCCATTCAAAAAGGCTGCCTTTACATCAAGTTGGTACATGGACCAACCTCTATAACTAGCCACTGTTACAATCATTCTGATTGTCTCTATTCTTGCTACAAGGGCAAATACATCTGTGTAATCATGCCCAGGTCTTTGCAAGAAACCCCTTGCCACCAATCTAGCCTTATATCTTCCAATTTCTCCATCTGGTTTCATTTTGAGTTTGAAGATCCATTTCACATCTATTTTCTTTCCACCCTCAGGAAGATCTACCAAACTCCAAGTGTCATTTATTTCTATTGAAACAAGCTCATCTATCATAGCTTGTTTCCATTGAGGTTTCTTAAGAGCTTCTTCAACTGTTATTGGCTCAGATTCAGCCATGAATCCATTTTCCATCAGATCACCTGTGTCTGTAACTGCAGAGTCAGGTAGCACAATACAGTCATTCAATCTCTGTGGCAATTGCCTATTTCTCCTTGGTCTTTCTCGAATGTCTTCATCATCATCATTGTTCAACTGTTCTGTTTCTTCTTCTTCATCTTCTGGTTCAATCATAATTGAAGCAGGTTCACTGTTTTCATTTGAATTCTCCCAATCCCAGCCTTTTGCTTCATCAAATCTTACATCTTTGTGTTTGCTGGTGTTTTTAGCAAACAATCACTGGTTTTATTAGAAATGTTTGTGAGATTAAACCAGAAATCTCTGAAGCAATTGCCTTTAAACACCACAGTTTGTCAACAAATATATTTTAAAAGGGAGACAATTCACCATGAAAGCGGAAATCAAAGTAAAAGAAGTGATAAAATGGAACGCAGAAATGTAAAATAACTTGTATTGAAGATAATAAACTGCATTGAAATGTAAAGAGAATGGTGTACAAATTCACATACGTTGTACAAGAATTCTTTTGCTCTGTTTTCGCTGTGACTTGGAAGTTAGAGTTTCAGAATTGTGTGTTTGGTATAATAATTTGCCACCCTTGATTTCTACGTAGAAACCCTTATTTATACAGAAAATAATGACTGAAATGTAAACTGCTATGGACACGTGGCCACGTCTTATTACCCCATGATGGACTTCGTGCCACGTTCGGCGTCACATATTACCCACGTTGAATTAACTGTAGTCTTGAAATTTGACACAACTGTCTGCT